>CM052437.1:112123295-112267705 GCA_028533085.1 Varecia variegata | reverse complement strand
CCCCCCGCCCCCCCACCAGCTCCCGGGCGCCCGCCTCCCTCCTTCGCGGACTGTCTCCCGACACGCCGGCTGAGAGCCCTTTTTGACTGCGAGCGGCGGCAGCGGAGCAGAGGCGGCGGCGCAGGACCTGCAGTCGCCCGGGATTCCCTCCAGGTGACGATGCTCTGGTTCTCCGGCGTCAGGGCTCTGGCTGAGCGTCCCTGCCGGCGCTCGCCTGGGATTACCTGCTGCGTCTTGCTGCTGCTCAATTGCTCGGGGGTCCCTATGTCTCTGGCTTCCTCCTTCTTGACAGGTAGGGGAGGGGGCGGAGGGATTGGCCCTCCGGGACGCTGGTGTGGTACCTGGGAGAGGAGGCGCTGGCATGCCCCGGGCACGGGAGGCTTTGGAGCCTGCACCTTGGCGCCTGCCCGTCACTGGTGGATGGGGATGGCGAAGAAGTGAAGCCCGGGGGTTAAGGGCTGGGAAGGCTGCGAGTAGGTGAAGAGGTTGAGGGCTGAGAGGCTGTTGCCTTTAATGCAGTGATAACAGACATCCTTCTATTGAATTTGAGAACATTTTAAATTTATTTTAATGTTTTCCTCAATGCTTATTTTAATCTTTTCTCCCCCTGTACAATTAGGGAAAAATTTTGTTCAGCTTTTCTCACATCCTCCTTTCTCACTCTGTAGGGTTCCAATATATCTACTGTGCTAAGAGTGTTTTTTAAAGCACTGGCTTTCCTGACCTTGAATTTAAAGAAACTATCATATTTAAAAAACGTACTAATAGCAGGATATAATAATTATATATTTTCAGGCAGGTGAAGACCTCAGTTGCTATTCTGAAGGACATACTTTACTGACACCTGGTGCAGAAAAGAAAATATCAAGGCAATTTCTAAGAGAAGAGAAAAGAGGATTGCCTTTCAAAAAGTGATTTCAACCCAAGACAGTATGAGGCAGATGCATATAAAGGCATTGATGTTCATTGATGGGATCTTGACTTCTGTTCAAATATAAAATCTGCCCTAATGGCCAATCTAAATTTTTTGCATAGGGGTGTGTGTGTTTAGTTGAAATGCCTTCCTAAAGGAGGAGTGTTATTAAAGGTCTAGTGAAATACTTGGAATTGTGCTTAAATCATCTGAGAACAGAAAATCTATCTCTATATCACAGTCTTTTTAAAAAAATCTGCTTAAATAAAACTATTCAAAATGGATTTTTTTCCCCCAGGGGGTTGTTTTTGGTGAGTTTGATAATGTAAAATTCATTAAGACTTTCAGAAATTTGGGTAGATGTTTCCAAAAGGAGTAGTGTAAAAATTGAAAATGTTGTAATAATGCTACGAAGCTAAGTTTAAACTAAAAAATTTTCCCCTGACTTTCAGGTTCTGTTGCAAAATGTGAAAATGAAGGTGAAGTCCTCCAGATTCCATTTATCACAGACAACCCTTGCATAATGTGTGTCTGCTCGGTAAGTGTGGCGATCAGGTAATATGAATTCAATTGCTTCCTCTGACAAGATGAATCCATTAAATGTGATAATATAACTAGATCCTAAAACTTCTCTTTAGTCATTACAAAATTGCACATAACTGCCCATGGTTTGTGAATTGAATCCAGTTGAATTTCTGAGTTTTGTGGACTTTGGCAATTTCCATTTCATCCAACTGGAAATTCTTATCTTTGTCATTATTCTTATAGAAATAAACTTAAGATGGACTTTGTATGATGTTGTCTTGGTGAAAATTACAGTTTGTAATGTCTTCCAGTAATGGCTACTGCCACCAAATCATAGGTGCCACCAAACTTTCTGCCTTGGTTCTATGGTTTGAGCTTAGCAGGAAAATAATGAGATAACATTTAGGTATAAAGTTCAGGGATAAGATATGTGATAGGGAAAATAGAGGTGACAGCCACACACACACACACACACACACACAAAAAAAACCAACCATGAGGACAAGATGTAATTTTGGATTTCTTTGCTTTTTATACCCTAAGCTCTCAAATACAATTTTTACTTCTGATTTGTAAGCATTAGTCAGAAAGGACAATTCTATCTTTAAGAGAGAGTGACATTTAACTGTCAGCTGTTTAGTTAACACTGGCAGTGGCTAGTAGGTTCGAAAAGGTAATAATTTGTTTCAATTTACTTTAATAGTTAATGATACATCTAATAAGTAACTACTTGGGGGAGATTAAGTAATATAAATAAGAATTTCTGAGATGAAATATAGATCCATAAAGAGCAACATTTTTGCTTAAGAGTGTTTTACATGTCAATCAATTTTGGCAAAACTTGATTCAAAACTACACATCACAAAACCCTGTTGGAAATAAATTAAGGCAGTCAAATGCAAAGTCCAAAAGTGATAGATGACTACTTGTTATCAGATCAGCATGCTGTATGGAAGGGAGTCATCTCTGCTTAGGTAAAAGCCAAGCCATCTGAGTTTACACTACCCAAACTTTTTCGTGACAAGAGTTAAGGTCAATGTTGCACAGTGATAAATGGGTGAAGGTATCAAATGATTCTCAGGTTCTTGAGACTAAGGAAATCAACAAATATAAATAAAAATGCACTGCATTCACTGACGCGATAAAATTGTGCCTAATAAAACAGAGGTAAGAGAGAGGGTTCTTTAGATTTTATGTTTGTGGGTTGTCATGTTAATTAATGATCTTTTACTAAAGAACTTGTTGAAAAGGAGCTTCAAGTTTAAATTTTGACTCAGTCGTAGATTAACAAATGCAGTGTGTGTGTATGTATATCTTTTTTAATTTTTCTTATCTGTATACTGTGAGTGAATTATTTTATCTTAATCTCTTATGATTTCAGAGGAAATTGCCCTGACCAAGTAATATTTAAATGTGCTGAGAGCTCCACATGTAAAATATTGTTTTTCTCTTCGGCGATATTCCCATTTATAAAGTTTACGTGTAGAGTTTGGGTTTTGCAGACTGTTCTCAAATAACATTATGCAGAATTCTCCACGCACCATTCCTCCTTTTTAGTACTTCTACCTCAGTGGAAAATAGTACCTTTCTCTGGAAGTGGGAGACTTAGTGATAAGAAGATAGGTGTTAGAATCCTGCAGTTTTGAAGGTAGAGTAAATCTGAAAAGATGCATCAGTTGGAATTCAAGTGGGGATGATACTTATTCCAGAAAAGTATCGATTAAATTCAGAAGGGTAGTGGGTTCATTTATGTCTTTAATATTTAAGTAATTTTTGGAGGTATCTACCCTGGGTGAGTGATGTCAGAAATCCTTTTTAAATACGTAACATCAGGACTCTGACTATCAGACTTACTGTCAGACTTACCCACTAGGAGCTCTTTCATTAGCTGAAAGGCACAATGATATGTTATCATGATCTTCATAGGGGTTTAGCATTATGGGGCCCAAGTTATCACAGTCATTATTGCTTCCCAAACATTGGTACTGACTTGGTAAGAGTCAGAATAGATGGATGCCCACTCCTCTCTTTGTATACGATCTTGCACATTTCCGTGAGCCCACTGCAGTTCATGGGTCTCAAAGCACCCCAGCCTGCCAGGAGGCTGCTCGGCATTTTTATTCTTAGGCTGGCAGGTAGACATATTTAGCAGATTGATAATGTTAGCAATAGTAAACATTTATGAAACACTTTTTCCTTGCTGGGCAGTTATCTAAGCCTGCATTATTTCATTTAATCCTCACAAAAATCCTTTGAGGGCTTGTACCTTTATTTCACAGATGAGGAAACTCAGGTTTATGGGGTTAAGTAATTTGTGAAGTTCGCATTTGAGTCAATAGCAGAGCTGGAACTCACTCTTAGTTTTGTCTGCCTCTAGACCACATGCCTATAACCAGGAGAAATAGGCTATTTGTTTAGTTAAAGATATGAGAAAGCAAGGAGAAAATAGAAAATTATTTTACCTTTTAGCATTTCTTGAGTTATGTTGTTATTTTCTTTTGAGTCTTTCTGGAGTTCACTTAGTTAACATTTGTTAATCACATTATATGAAAGGAATATTCGTTATGATTTCAGTTGACCTGCAGGGAGCGTTAGTCGTGAGCTAGTTTTATGTATGTACATTAAGAGGGTATGTAATAGTCTCAACTGTACTTTGGATAAAGAGAATAGTCATATTTAGTTTGTGTTGGTCCAGCCTTTTGGCAGAAAGGTACCTAAGGCTGAGCGTAAGCTCATATCTTATTTCATAACATATACTAAAAAAAAAAAAAAAAAAAAAAGCTAACCTCAAGGTATGCTTAAAAAAGATGTAAAATGTTACAGTTGGGAGGAAAGAGGTGGCACAAAGTCCCATGTGTAATTACAGAGGAAAAGCTTGAAAAACCCCACAAAGTCAACTTGGCCTGATTTAAACTTTTAAGCTGCAAAATGTTTCAAATGTGGAGTGAGCTCATTTCTGCAGAGGTTTTGAGGATGACAGTGGGCGCAGTGGCCACGGGAAGCAGAACTGAATAATTTTATTCTCATTTATCATCGTCTGCACGGATCCGAGCATCTTGCCAGAGCCAGTCCTGGTCCAAGAACAACCTGTTTGTTAGCTGGCGGTGGAGTCTCATTTTAAAGTGTGTAGGCCAAAAAGTTTCGGTTCATCTATGCTAGAGGGAAGGTGAGAAGCTGGCCCACTGTCCTAAAATCTAGAGAACTGGGTGGGCAACTGAGGTTAAAAGATGCACGTGCTTTATTATTTAGTGAGAAAGCAAAGCGCAACTTTTCCCCACCTTACAAAATAGTCTTTTATGGGGCTGAGGAAGGCAGGCCCAGACTTATTACTGCTTCGTGTGACATTTTTCCCCCTTCTTGCTAGGATTATTTTTCCCATAATGCGTAGGAAAACACATTGGTGCCTGCCCTGAAATATAGCTGATAGGAGCCAGCCATACCCAGATAAGTAATCTAAAATGATTCCCTGGATCTTTGGATGTCCCCAAAATCCACCAACTGTCCGTGATAAGTGGTACTCATACTTCTTAGCCTTTTCCACTTGACTGTGGAATAGGAGGAAATGGCAGAAGCCAGTGAGTTGGGCCCCGTACTAGAAACCTGAGAAAACTTTGGAGGCTGGAACTCAGAAAACCAGAAGTCGTAGCTTAGTTTGGCATACATTTTGTTCAGCAGAAAACATTATTTTGAGGTTGAAGTTTCCTCTTTTAAATCCAGAGGTGCAATGTAGAAATGGACCCTTTGCTTATAAAAAGCAATGTGAAATTCAGTGTTACAAGAATCAGGGCTCCACCTATCTTGGAGCCAACCAAATAGTGAAAACAGAGGAGACCTTGTCTGCTGTCTAATGTTTTTTTAATCACAAAAATCCTTTATCGCTAAACAAGTAGCTCCCAGTGTCTTAGATTCTCTCGGGTGCCTTATCTCCATAAAATCCTCTTGTTTTCATTGTTCAGATTAACTGGCTGGAGAAGAGAAATCTATTGTCTGAGCAAGTGTTAGGCACATGTTTGAGAAGGAGGGAGATAACATTGCATGAGGATTCAATTCGTATGTATATGTATGAGAGAGAGATGGGTGGGGGGAGAGAGAAAGCAGAAGAGATATAAAGTAGTCCAGATGTGTTTAGAGAGATACCGCACTTGATATATGAACATATAGTATTATTATTATTATTTTTTTGAGACAGAGTCTCACTCTGTTGCCTGGGCTAGAGTGCCGTGGCATTAGCCTAGCTCTCAGCAACCTCAAACTCCTGGGCTCAACCAATGCCCCTGCCTCAGCCTCCAGAGTAGCTGGGACTATAGGCATGTGCTACCATGCCCGGCTAATTTTTTCTATATATTTTTAGTTGTCCATATAATTTCTTTCTATTTTTTTAGTAGAGACAGGGTCTTGCTCTTGCTCAGGCTGTATGAACATATATTAATACATAGGTTGCCATATTTTTTCAGAGTTGTTTCTTATCATTTCTAGACTTGGGATGCTCACTAAGGATGTGATCTTATTTACTTATTCTTTAATTTTTACTCCGTTTAGAAGGTAATGTGACCAATTGCCTTTCAATAAAACAGTTTTGGGGGAAGGTAACTAATTTATGGAATTATGTTGGCAAATTCACAAAGACCAGCTCCAAGACAGTTATTCTTATCCACACTGTATTCAGGCCCAGAGAAGTAGAGCAAGTCTCCTGAGGTCACACAGTTACTAAGAGACATAACTGGGATGGGGAGCCAGTTCTTTCTCTGCTAAACCAATTTGCGTCTGTTGGTCCTTTACTACTTAAAAATATCTACAGATACCGTCAAGGGTTTCAGTGAGTAGTTTCAACCTCCACGGGGCTATCTCCCTGGGGGCAGTTAGAGTGGTTTTGATCTTGTAGCACAAAGCAAGTCTGGAATTTGGAGAGCCTTTTCAGGGAAGACATGGCTTCTGGCTGGCATCATATCATTTAGGCAAAGAGCTGTGGCCCAGGCATCAGACAGGCCTGGGTTCAAATCTAACTGGTGGTGAACTTGAGATAATCTCCTCACCTTTCTAAAGCTCAGTGTCCTTAACTGGCGAATGGGATGGATATCAACATCTAGCTCATAGAATTGCTGTGTGAATTAAATAAGACACAGTACATAAGGCTTGGCCCAGGGCATGCCATATAGTAAGCTGTCTGGAATGATTTTTTATTGCTGTTGTTGATGATGGTGTTATTTTTAAAATTCTCATTTCTTCACATGAACTAGGTTGCAAAGGTTTATCAGAAAAGGATGAAAAGGGAAGCTGATAGAGACGTCTGGCTAATGATGCCAAGCCCACCCATCATTGCGAATGAAAAGGGTTTGCCGGTAACATTTAGTGAGTTTTTCTGCCCCTCCAGACTTGGACTGGGCTGATCTAGGCTGCTTCCTTATTGGTCCGGTGTTCTCTGGGCCCTGGTGTAAGTTTTCCCCTTGCTCTACATTAAACATTAAAAAAAAAAACTTTCCATGAAAGAGGGGCCTCCTTTCTTGAACAGTATTTACATCTCTGTGCCTGTGGGGTCACCTTCACTTGTACTTTTATTGGCAGAGGGATAGGGTTGGGAGTTGGGAGCACTGTAATTCTGGAAAAACTGCCTAGTGGTCTGGCATCGTGGGGATTTTCCTGGCCTGCCTTGTGGAAGTCTCTCGACCCCGTTCCAGACCTGAGTGTGTTTTTGCTGCCTACTTACTCACTGCTCCCCTTCCCCATCCCCGGCCCATTTCAAGTGTGCTTTATTTGGTTTCCCGGCACTGGACTTGACCATGCGCATCAACAGTAAACTGTGTTTTAAGTGTAGAAAATAGAGTTGAGCAAAGAGGTCCCTTCCCTAGACTGGAATACAGGTAGCGCAAGGGAAAGAGCATGGGAGAGATAATGGGAAAAGTCAGGCAAGCCAATACGGTGGAAAATAAAACTAGTTAATAAAAATTTACTGAATAAATAAAGGATATCATTTTTTTCACACCCTCTTCTATGGTACTTCTGTCTAACTGATGGTATATTGAATCCTTTGTGCTATAAAAGAACACAAATAACACCACCTTTCATGGTACGAGGAGGTCAAGTGTGCTTGTTGAACTTAGTGAAGATCAGCAAATGAGCTGGGTGTATATTTTAAGACCTGTTGATTCTCAGTTCTAATTCTATAAAACACCGCTCAAGGCACTAGGGATAGCAGGTTATAAATTCAATAATATTATTCTTTCTTGCTTCTTTCCACACCTCATCCCCCTTGCATTTTATTTTATTATTTTTAGCCTTTTCTGTGTTTGAGGCATTGTGCTGGTTCCTTTGAGGAGACAAAGGCCAATAGGGTAGATTCTTGCCCACAGCCTGATGGGGAGACGGACACGTGGATAAATAAGTTTTACAGGAGTGACAGAAAAGCGCTATAATAGACTTGAACCCAAGTACTAAGGGGGCTGCAGATGAATGCTCTGACTAAAGTATCTGGGACCTTCATGTGGGAGGAGAGGTAGTCCAGGCAAAGCTTTGTTGGAGGAAAGACACAGAAGAGTATGGGCTTGGCGTGTGCGGGAATGGCAGGGTCCAGTGTGTCCAAAGCTCTCATGGAGCTGGAGTTAGAAAGCTCCATGGGAACCAGCACGGGAGCACCTTGAATGCAGTAACAAGGATATCAGTTCCATTCCTGTAACTGGGGGGAGCCACTTAATACTTTTGTGCAGCTGCACAACCCAGTAAGATGCGTTTTCTATAAAGGTCTCTAGGAGCTTTTGTGGGGGATGTTTGGAGTGTGCAGAGGCTGGAGTTTGGACAACAGCCTTCAGGGACGTGTTGTGGTCAGGTGAGAATAAACAACTTGGAGCAGGCGTGGGCAGTGGGAATGGAAAAAAGGTGTTGAGATACACCAGTATTGCTCATTCTTTTGAATTTTTTTTTTTTTGGTAGACTTATTTTTTTTTATTCTTATTTCAGCATATTGTGGGGGTACAAAGGTTTAGGTTACGTATATTGCCCTTGCCCCCCCACCTCCCTGAGTCAGAGCTTCAAGCATGTCCATCCCCTAGACAGTGCACATTGCACTCATTATGTATGTATACACCCATCCTCTTCCCCCCCACATCTACCCCACACCCGATCAATGTTATTCCTAAAAGTTGCCTCGATCAGTGAAACCAATCTGATGGTGAATACATGTGGTGCTTATTTTTCCATTCTTGGGATACTTCACTTAGTAGAATGGGTTCAATATTTGGATTAAAAGACACCAAACCACACTCAGCAAGACACAGCAGCTAAAATGCAGTCGTCATTATAGTGATTCGTAGGGAGTCCTTGTAGCAAAACCACTTTGCTCGTCACTTGGTGTCTGCAGAGCAGGGTGCTGCTACTTGAGTGGAATGGTTCACTTCCCAGAGCTCACTCTGAGAGTTCGGTTTTGAGAGCCAGCTCTCTCACCTTACCCACGGTGGTACCCTGGCTTACACTGCTGCGTTTGCCATTTGGCAAATCATTCAGTCTGGTAGGCATTTGCCTGATAGTATGTGTGCTCAATTGTAGCACAAATTTTATAAATTTATCAGAATTGGGTGGCTCACTTTTACAAAGAGCACCAATGTGCTGTGACATGGAGAACCCCTAGACTTACAGAGGAGTTTGAGAGCCCAAGTTGACAGCACTTGGCAAGAAAATAGATGGCAGAGGCAAGAGATGGGGTAAATTGAAGGGACTTTTGAAAGTTCTAGCCAATGCCATAGACAGTGTAGGAAGAGAAGGGGTCAGGGGTGAGGATGGGTGGGGGGTAACCAGTTTAGATGTGATGAATTGGTCTTGATAGACCTTCCAAGTAGAAAAGTCCTTTAGGCTCTTAAAAATATGGATCTTGATCTCAGTGTAGAGAACTCGGGACTAGAGGTCTGCATATAAATAAACTTCAAAACTTTGAGAATAAATTGTTTGTCTTGGGAAGGGGTCTAAATTGAGATTGTAATAAATGGGCCTATAGTATTGACTAGAAGGGTTATTTCTAAGAGAAGGTTAGAAAAGGAGAAACCTACGAAGGAGCGTGGGCAATAGTTATAGAGGCAGGCGAAGAACCCAGAAGGCACAGGCCAAGGCAGAGGATGTTTGAAGAAGACAAAGGCTGGTGGTATTAAATGTTGGAAAGCATTAGACTGAAGGTTTTAGAAGGATATCAAAGAAGGACATTTCCCTTCATCTTCTCGGACTAATTGAAACAATAAACGATGGTCCCAACCCCCAGTACCTCCTGCACATTTGCACATGGAACTGAATTGATCATAGATTGCATTCGGTGGAAGCTCATTTGGCAGGAATCCCAAACTAAGATGGTGTAGGGATTTTGAAAATTTAAGGCCAAAATCACAAATTTTCCAACCTTTGATTTTAAAAGATCATAACAAAAGTGAATAAATACCACATGAAATTTTAAAAGGTACCAAAACAAAACTAATTTCATGGATAAAACTAATACACTTGCAAACATTGTTGGAATGTTTCTACAGTTAAATGTAAAATGGACCAGGCCACATTTAGACTTTTGTTTTTATTAGGAATAAAAGTAACAATATAAAATAGTCTGACTAATATAAAAACTTGTGATTATGAACTTTCAGGTTTGCTCTATTAAATTGTTAATGATGCTTTAAAAAATATTATGATATGATTTTATGTCAAATTCTAGGTCTTCAGGTAAAATATTTTCTTTTTTCATGAAGTTTTTTATGCCCATTTGGTCAGGGGAGTAAGCTGTGGAGAGGGGGCCTTGGTGTCTGAATGTAGGGGTTCAAGTCTCAGCCAGGCCGCCTGGTGTCTGTGCACCACTGGGCAGGTGCCTTGCTGTCTCTGAGCCTTAGCTGTGAATGCTGGACAAGTCACAGTGCAGACCTAAGTGGCTGGCTGCGGACATTGACTGGGGTGATGCAAATGGGTCAAAGGCGATGATGTTTGTGAAAGCCATTTGTGAACAGCGTAAATGAAATTGTTATGAAGGGCAAGAGCTTGAATAGAAGAGTGTGAAGTGTGTACCGTAAGCCAATTCTTAGCATGTGAGTTAATGAATATATTCTCAAATGATAGCATCATGGTTCCCGTTTCTGGTTGTATGGCTTTAGGTAAGTTGCCTCGTATTTCTGTATCTCCACCTCTCTCTCTTCATCATGAGGCTCTTGTCAGAATCATGAGTTAAAAAATGTAAAATTCTCAAAATGTGGTCTGAAACATGGTAAGCCCTTCAGGAATGATACCCACTGCCACGATCTACAGGCTGTGAAATTACTGCCTGTGCCATACTTCTAAGAAGTGATCCAATGGACTGTTTTTAGTACAATTTATTGTCATCACCTATGACATGTATTTACTCTGAATTTCTCTGGGGTAGACGATGGGATATCAGGAGAGGTGACTGCCTTTCTGTTAAAGATGGAAGACCCTGGTAGTATTGGGGGGTTAGGAAGAAGGGTTGCTTCTCTCTTTTTCATCTTCAAAGCATTAGCAGCTTGATCTAATTACCAAGTGGGTCCCCTGAACCTGATGCTTCTGAGCCCCGTCCATTTTGAAGAGTGGCCCAGTGTCCTGCTTTCCAACGAACCACGTGTGCTTACCTGTGGGATCGGGCCTTGTCCTATAAAGGGGCAACCCAGGTGAACTGGCATGACCAGATTTGGACATGCAGGCCCTGCAATTCACGCAGCTTTATATGCCTGGGACCAGCCGTCCTGCAACCCCCCTTGGAGCCTGCTACTGCTTCTCCTTCGCAGCATGTTCTGCCTCATCGTGTAATGACTTGGGCATGATGTCCGCAAGTGTAAGAACTTTGTCACGGTCATCTCTGTCAGGGCCTAAGCTTCAGCAAGAGGTCCACAACCTTGGGACTTGAGTGGGAGTTAGGCTGGAGTTTCCTGTTTATAGTGTGGGTTGTTAACACTTAGGATAGCTCCCCCAGAATGGAACTCCAAGTTCCAAAACATGAGTCTCCCAGAGAGTTTGTCACAGAAGGTCAACCTCCTCTATAAAAGACATTCTAAATAATCATTACAAAAACATGCTTTTCTTCCTTCAAAAGGAATGTAATCACATTTTAAAATATAGGATCATATAGACAGTAAGACCTGCTTTTATTTGTGATAAAAGGAACATTCCCTCTTATAAGAAATATCCTGCTGTCAAAAGCAGAACTGTATGTGACAACGCAGGAGGTGCAAAGGAGGTTCTGAGACTATCTGACTTCCACTTTCGAAAGTCACAAGGAGCAATGCCTCCCGATCCCTGTAGCTGGCTCGCCCCCGTCATTTCCAGCCCCTTTCACTGAGGCTAACTCCAAAATCTCGACACAAGTCTTTATGTTTATATTAGGTTTTGGATGTTAGCTCCCTTGGCTTCTGGGAGCTGACTCTGTTGAAAATTATGTTTTTCTTTTAAGGACAAAGGCCTTATTGTATATACATGTCGTGTAGTGTAATGAGTTTTTTTTTTTTTTTTAAATGTTAGGTAATGAGTAGTACTAACCCAGATCTGCCAAATGAAAGTTCAAAGATCTGTAACCCGACTGGCAATTTTAAGGTTTCACGCAGGTAACTCAACAAGAGAAAATGAGAAGGTGGGACAAGCGGCATCTTCACTGACCACAGCGTGTCCCCCAGATGCCCTGCTTTGGTGGACTAACCACAGAACAACTGTGAGAGAGGACCTGCCACATGAGTGATGGTACCCCAGGGCCACTTCAAAGAGAAGGACAGTGATAATAAAAATAAGGAAGATAATGATCATCACATTTTAACTTGTAAAAACACCTACTTCCAAAATAACTTTTGTATTCTTGGTCAAATAAATAGATTTTTTGGCCAGATGATTTTTCATGGGTGCTAACCCTGTAGGGGTAGGCTGAGCAGCTTATTTTTAGACCCTGTGTGGTTTGTCGGTCTCTCTGGTGGTACTGCTGGCCTCTCCGGTGGCGGGGGACCTCAGGAAGGCTGTTTCCAGGAGAGGCAAGAGACCAGCCTGGCCCTGAAAAAGGAGGCATGAAAAACTGAAGCTGCTCTTTCATTTCTTTGGGACTCAGTGAGAAGCATTTTTAGCTTCTTCATCTTGATCTATTTCCCCCATTCTTCTTAAACATTTTATTCTAAAACCTATTTTCCAAGGTTCCTCTTTGAGGCATGTATATCTATGGACTGCGGCCATAACATTAAGGTTCCTCTAACCCTTCACTGCTTTCTTTGCCGTGAGCAACGTAATTACACTTTCATTCTTCATCATGTTTATTCTTGGAGTGTCTTATTAAAAAAATACGTGGGGACTCATTTTCTGTTTTATTTTCTAATTGAACAGAGCGATTTGTGCCAAGATATCAAAATTGTCCCCTCTCTGCTCAGAGGGCAGAGCCTGCATTGCATCAGAGGCCTGAAGTGCTCACAGTTTGTGCCTTCCGTAAAAGCTGTGTGTGCCAAGTGCTGTATTCGACTGCCTCAGTGCGTTCCTTTGCCTCCCAGAAATGCACGAATTCTGGAGGCCCTCACAGCCTGCCGGGTCTCTCCTGCTTTGTGGATTTATGGCGTAAAAACAGTAGCATCATGGCATTCACATAGCGGCATTTTTTGGTCTCAGGGGGACACTATTTTCCTGAATGAGAGGACATAAGAGATTAAGCAGACATTCTCCCACTTGGGAGCTGCGGTGCCAAAGGGTAGGGTCCAGCCAGGGGCCCCTGTTTATGTCCTTTGAGGGGAGTGGGGCCTGTTAGACTTGAGTTGTGGTGATTTCCTGTTTTCAAGCATGTGGGAAACAGTGGTTCTGGTGCCCAGCAGGAACCCCCCCCCCCAGAGGTCAGCTGGAGCTCCATTAGCACGTAGGTGAGCACCAGGATGGAATTCCTTGTCCCTAAGAGGCAACCGAAGAACCTGTGGCAGAGCTGGATGGCTGGGAAGGGGGCAGGAGCCTGTCCTTTTTGTGAGTCTCGTTAGTCTGGGGGTGGCTTCTGCTGGAGAAACTGGCCCTCTCTATCCCTGCTGGGATGTGCTGGAAATGCATGTACCAGATGGCATTGCTTCCTTTCCTCCGTGGGTGCATGTGTGTGCAGGGGAATAGTTGGGATTTATTAAAAACCGAATTTTTTTTTCTGTCTCACGTACACCATATACTAAGCCAGGGCAATGTGAAATTTTCTTAAATTATTTTGCATACTTGTTGGCCGTGTTACAGAAATCTACGGCCCCCAGATTTCAGTGTTATGAATTTTTGATATTTATCTGGCATTGACCTATAGAAACAGCAGTTTTATGTGGTTTGACCTTGTGTATACTTTGAGTATCTTTAGACTTTTTCAAGGGGGATATTTATCCTCCGGGTTATTGCAATGCACCTGAGTGAGGAGGCCTTTAAATTCAGAGTAAATTTCCACTGGGTTCATAAACTAAAACTAAAATGTGGTGATATAGCAAAATGCCTCTCAGTCCGTGCACCTCCAACTCTGAATTAAAGGGCTCTTCTGTACATCCTCAAGACCCCCTCTGAGGGTGGCGGGGAAGAGGGGGGAGGATGGGGGGGCAGTGCTCAGCCTAGTGGGGGAGCACATGGTAGGGGCTCTGCAGGAAGTGTGGGAACTGCATTGCAGGACTGGCGTAGGAAAATGATTGATTGGTGGTCATTAAATGCGGCACGTATTTATTGAGTATTTATGTTAATAATGTCCTGAGGCACTGCAAGATTGCAGAAATGCTTTTTACATGAACAAAAAGAGAATTAAATTATGTTTGAGATAGTTTTGAAGTTACCTTTTATTGCTTTAGAGTTCTTTGAAAACTGATTAACTTATGCAAGCTGGAGATATTAACTCTTGGCTGGAATATTTGATTAGTCAGAGCAACCTATGAGTCCTTGACTGTGCTAGGTTTTATACGTTGTATATGTATATGTATGTATTCAATATAACATTGGCATGGTGGTTTTAGTTTGCAAACTACCTTCTATCGTTAGAGTCTAAAATGAAAGTGTGAGTGTGTGATGAAACCAATAGCTGTGTATGTGTGTTGGGGGCCCGTAGAGTGGAGTTTGCACCCTGGCGACATGGGGCAGACGATTATGTTCCCTGTGTGTTCCCTTCACTGGCAGCCTCTGTCCCTTCCTTCCTCGCACGCTTCCATTTGACTGTGTCTTCTCTCGCACAGTTGTAGGTCGTTAACAAGTTAACAAGTCGGTGGTAAGACTCTTGCTTCAGTTTCTTCTGTTCTCCCACCAGGGCCCCAGCAGTGGTGGCTCTCAGATTTTAATGTGCATAAGAACTAGCAGAGAGCTTGCTAAAAATGCAGATTTCCCTTGTCCGACTCCAGAGATTCTGATTCAATAGGTCTGGCTAGCTCTGGCGCAGACCTGAGAATCTCCATTTTTTAATAAATGCTTCTAGTGACTTTTATGCAGGGGCCAATTTTTGAAAAACTCTTCCCAACTGAGGTTTAATGGAAAAAGAATGATCTATAAATATAAACATAAATAGTTATGTTTACATTTAAAAGCAGTTAGGTACAGTTGAAATTCTATTGTTGGCATAGAACTTTATAATAGGTCAAGTATCATTTAAATAATGTTTTTGTGGAGTTTTCCCACAGTCATATTGCACATTAACTATCTTTATTGAGGTACTCCTTTTTCTCTTCATGTCGTCTTTATCAAACCTCCTCTAGTCATCCCATCAGAATTAATCCCTTGTTCTTTGACGCCTGTATGTTGGTTACTTTTATTATAACCCTTCCTCCTGCCTCCTCTGAGTTTTTATTATTTACGTGGCTATCTCCCCTACCAGACTACGCTGCTTCAGGGTAGGAATAATGTCTGATTCTTCTCACCATCACCCAAAACATCTAGAATAGCACCTTACAAACTTTAAGTCTCAACAGGGATTTTGCAAATAAACAGTGTTCAAAAACTGGGGAGAGGCTGAACTTCACTTTGCTCAAAGCCATGCTGTGAGGTAGGGTAGGTGTTCTTAAGAAACCTGTTTCATAATTGATATCACCAGGGCTCAAAAAAGGCAAAGCAAGACAAAGCGCACATTTGAAATCAGTGAGGGGTGGGACCACCGTGCAAGCCCTGGAATCCTGGCCCCCTCTGGGCTGACTCCGCTGAGGTCCCTTTCAGAGAATGCCTCCTAACCATGCGGTTGAGAAAACACCCTGTCCCAGCAAACAGCTTCCCTGGGGATCATGGTTTTAGCAGTCCTGGAGGTCCGCCTAGGTAGAGTCCTGTCTGGCACATTTGGGTGGGATGAGCTGACCCGTTGGGCCTGGCTTTCCATGTGCCGGTTCCCGCGGGGATACACTCTGTTTCCTGTGGTCTGTCTGGGGTGGGTAGCAGCTGCAAGGTGAAGCTGATGTGACGTGTGTTTGTTGCTTCTTCAGTATGAGCCAACTAGATGTAGCAATTTGACAAAAAAGCCAGGGTTTTATGACTGACCTGGTGGGATCCAGCAGGAACCAGAGGCAAACGATGAGGGGGGAGGGCCAGGTGAGGCCGGAGCTAGAGGCAACTCCCCACCCCAACCCCTTCCATTCCAAAACCTCTCCAAGAGGCTGTTTCCTCTTGCTGGCAGCTTATATCCAGCAGGTTCCTTCTTTGTCCAGAACAAAACCACTCTGGGAAATGTTAGTTCTTTTCTCTCTCTTACGTTGCCCTATTTCATCCCATACTTTCCTTTCCCTGTTCAGGGCGAGTGTCAAGTCAACCTGACTAGGCTCTGATTCATGTATGTCACCTTCACATAATTCTTGTCATGTGATCAGACAGTTTCTCATCCTTTATTTATTTTGTGTAGAGATGGGGTCTCACTATGTTGCCCAGGCCAGTCTCAAACTCCTGGGCTCATGCGATCTTCCTGCCTTGGCCTCCCAAAGTGCTGGGATTTACAAGGCCTGAGTCATCGTGCCCAGCTAGCAGTTTCCCATACTTTAAATGAGAATCCTTTTTTTTTTTAAAGTTTTAAATTAGGCTGGCATTCCATTGTTCCAGGGTTCTATCCTTATCATCTTCATCTTTATTATTTTTTTTAGTATGTTATTTTCTTTCTTTGTTATTAGTGCAGCCATTCCATGATGTCACTGCTTCTCAAGTTTCATGTCTAGTTCTTCTCAGTCTCAGTTTTTAATGCTTGGTTTCAGCCCGACACTGAAATGCACAAACTGGTATTACATGAGGTGGTTGTTCCTCCTCCACACACTGGGGGCCAGACATTTGTGTGGATAGAATGTGCAGCTTGGAGCTCACTGACCTTAGCAAAGTCGGGTGATCTGGTGGACAGCCAGAGGACAGCCATCTGTGAGAAGATCGCCAGCTAGCTCAGAGCGATGTCAAGTTTCCAGGTGGAAGTTTAGGAGATATATTTCACTAATGATGATGTGCTGATATGATTTAGCCTGGTGAAGAGAATGCCCGGGGGAAACTTTAACAGCCTTCAAATATGTGGGAAGGAAATATTATGTTGAAAGGACAGAGAAGAGTACTAATCCCAAAGTTGCAACATAGCGTTAGCTTCAGTTTCTCCGCTGACCTCTGCCTCGCAATTGCTTCCAGAGTGAGTCCCAAGCTGGTTGTGGGGTCCTGGCTTCTCTGCTTCTTGGTCGGTGCCTGCCTGTATGTGTGGGAGGCCCCCTGGATCCGTGGGTGCTAGTTACCCTGCTGCAGATGAGTATCATGGTCCTTGCTTTGAGTCACACTCCTTGGGATCACAAATTAAAAGCAGGGTCTGACTGTGGACTCTGTTTATCCCAGGGTTTTGGCTTCAGGACTTAGTATGACGGAGAAGGAAAGCTTCAGTTGAGAGCTTTCCGTTTCTTTTTCTTTCTATTACTCCTAAGCGTTTAATGTTCTCTCACCCTCACACCCGTCTTTAATACTCACCTCGTTTTTGGTCACTAAGCTCTGTTTGGTCACTAAGCTTTGTCGTTTGGGAACATTGGTCCTAGACCTTTTCCCTTGCATTCTCGGCAATTCTAGCCAATCAACATGTTTCCACACTGAAATCTATTCCCTCCAAGAGGTAGGTTGGAGGGCATGGTGATTATTACCACTGGGGGCCAGGAGTGACCAACAGGGGCCAAGACAGCCTCTCTTGTGAGCCTCAAAGAGTGGGCAGCAACAGTCCCATCCTGAGGTATCTCGGTCACTAAGCACCTAGCCCAGTGGCAGGTGCTGAGAGAAGGTGACCTCTGGTGGTCGCTGAATTAATGTAATGATCTCAGTCAGCGATCACACATATATAGTTGTGCATGCACACGTGTGTGGCTGTGTCTATGTGCGCAAGGACTTACATGTATGGAGCGCTTTCAGCATTTGTATGATGGATTTATAAGAATTCTATTTATTTGGCTTCTCTTTCTATTTACTGGATCTTCCTTATCTTCTCAAACTTTAAATATTGGAGAGCTCCAGAGTGCAGCCAAGATGTTTTCTCCATTTACCCTCATTTCCTTAGGTGATTTTATAGTTTCATGGCTTAAAAACCACTTATATGCTGATAGTTCCCCCATTTATGTTCCCAGCCCCATCCTCAAGTCCAGACTCATGTATGCAAATGCCTACCTGGGTGTCTACCTGGCATCTCAAACCAAAAATGGCCCAAATGGAGATGTCATTCCCCAAGCCTCGCTCTCTCCAGCCAGCAATGTTGACTGCATTGCTCCATTTTCTGAGGCCGTCAACTATGAGCTCTTTGATTCCTCTCTCTCTTGTATCTTGTGTTCAATGGATTAGCAAATCTTGACAGCAAAACTCTGACAACGTATCAGGTAATTTCTAACTACCTCCATTACCTCCATTACCATCATTGCCTTCAGACAATGTATTAATATTATCAACCAGTGACCTCTTGAAAGGATACAAATTATTTCACTTATTTGAGCAAAACCCTCCGGTGTCATCTCATCTCACCCAGAATCAAGTCTGAAGAATAACCTTGGCCTACAAGGCCCTTGGTGATCTAGCTCCTAATGCTGCCTCTGGCCTCACCTCCCAAAAAGCATCCTCCCTTCTCATTGTGCTCCTGCCGTGCTCCGGGCTTGTCATTCCTGCACGGTACCCCAGATCCTCTCCACACCCTGTGCCCTTTCTGTGCCTGGAACACACTTGTCCAATATGTTTACACATTCTTGTTCCTTCACCCTGGTCTCTGAGTAAACGTTTCCTTATTAGATGGCCTTTTTCCAACCACTGCCCCCAAGAGTCCCACACCTTGTCATTGTGTTCCCTTGTCCTGCTTCATTTTCTCCAGAGCCCTTACCAGTGTCCATCCTGTCATGCACGGATGTGCCCCCTGGGGGTCTTCCCTGCTCGAATGTCAGCTCTGTAAGGACACGGTCCCTCTCACCTTCATGCTACATCCCCACTGCCTGGCAAGGGCTGGTCCCATTCAGTACATACTTGTTTGATGGATGAATCCAAGCCATTTGTGTTTAATTTTTTGATTCGATAATTTGAAGATCTAATTCTCTTCCTCAAAAAAAAATTATGAACTTTCTTTTCTACCTTAAACTCTGCTTTTTCTGCCATGATGACTTGCCTTTTTCATAGCTCACGTTACTTTGTTTGATGGTGGGAAAATCATACAAATACATTGAAAGATGAAAAGTTTTCTCCAGTGAACAATAATGTAATCAACACAGACTGTAAAATAAGCAACAGAATTCTAGAATAAAATTATTTCCTAAAATAGAAAACTGTTTTTAAAAAAATAGATACTATTCATACACGGCTTGGTAGCATGATAATAATTGGTTTTGCAATGTACATTAAAGTCCAGTATGTTGGTGTTTTATAGTTTACCTAAAATACATTACAGACAAAAGACTAGCAAAGTGTGTTAAGTATTACGATTTCACAGAGTAAGAACATAATGGCACAAAGAAAGCATGTCTTATTTTCTTTCCCACGATGTATATGAAACAAACTGTTCTACCGCCTGCAGTACTGAGTGGGCTGCCGCACCTGAGCTGGAGAGCTCTGAAATGTCATCATGGGAAGGAGGTTCATTTGTGGGCTGTCAAATCCCCAGGTGCTGACAAATGTAGGCCAAATTCTGCCTCAGTGAGATAATTGTATAACAGAACTTTTCAAAGGCTCATTCAGTGGCCCATGCAGCGTCTAACGAACCAAGAGGATCTGGATGATTTCAGGGAGTTTGTGGAATTCGGTTGAGACTGACCATTCCCTCCTCTGAACTGGTGACCGACACTTCTTGACACTCGGAGTTGCAACGTGGGAGGTGCTCGAGCTGTGTCGCTGCTCCGGCCCCCGCCCTCGAGGACTGGAAGCTCTTTTAGCGCGGAAGATGTACGTGATTCACACTTTTTGTTCCCATCAAAACCTGGTATCGTGCCTTGCCTGCAGCAGGAGCTCAAAAATATTTGTTAAACAGATTCATGGTTTTTCAGCCAGATAGATCTGAATTCTGCAAAGATTTAACCCCCAGAAAAATCCATGTTTGTAGCCAAAATGTCACATTTTCTAACGGCTGTTTGTTTTTCGGTGGACATTTTTATATTGTTTTAGGTATGTTAAAGCTTCTGAAGAGCTAAACCCTTGTTAAACACTAATGATTAATCATACTAATGAATAATCACGGTTGATCTTTTCCTTTTAAAAACGGCACGTGTATTGTGTGAGAATCCCTTTAGCAGCAAGTTTATGTTAATAACGTTTTGGGGTAACTGGCCACTTTCATTGCTTTATAATGCCTTCATATCAGAAATGGATTATATGCAAATTTGGCATTCCTTGATGGTTTAATGAGCTTGAAAATGGAACCTAGTGGATTAAAATTACATTCTAAGTCTATGAAATAAATCTGTGGCTTCTCCAGTTCTTTCTGACATCTGCATGTGGCCCTTGGGAAAGCTTTAGTGACGAGCACACACTGCTAATGGCCTTGGTGGATGAGTCAGACCAACTGTAGCTCGCAGAATTGCCTTCACATGGGGGATGCTGTCTGTCCGAGCCTGACGTTTTCAGTTCTGGGAGCTTCTAGCCAGCTAGAGAGCTCCTGCCCGCTTGCTTCCCTGCTGACGTTACTCAGACTGACTGGACACCCTCTGTAGGTAGTACCAGTGTGTGTGTAGCCTGAGTGCAGAGATCTTTCCAGCACCTGAGGCATCACACCATTATCTGCAGGCTGGCTGCAGGGTCCAGGTCTAAAGCTGTTCGCCCTGCATCCCAGGGGTCCCCTTGAAAGGCTCTGTGATTGCCGGTGGTCGGGGTCAATTGTGCAGATGTCTTTAAAAGTGTCTCACTGGTGACCAGCAAGTTACTTTGTCAAAATGACAGATGGGCTGCGAGCAGCTCCTCGCCCTGCCTATTCCCTGGGATGTCGGCTCCATTTACTTGTCAAGATCAGGTATTTTTGTAACTCCCAGCAGCGCGTGGGCTTTCATGGGCAGTCTATGAAAAAATCCTGTTTCCTCTGCTCCGTGGCTTGTTGTTGACCCACAGGAATAAGGAGTGCTTGAGGACTTGGTGGCTTTACCATAGGTGTGTGATCCACGAGGGTGACACGTGATGACAGTATGGGTGACAAGCCTCCTGGGCTGGTCATATGAAGAAGCAGTATTGCCACCATCAATTGCCGAGGGGATCCAGGACATTTGGTTTCCATGTTCTGCACGCATCACTCTTCTTCTACCCTTGGCAGAGAGATATTTATGTGCATGATTAAAAGGGTCCATTGAGTTCTCTATCTTTTTATAGCACAGAGTCCAGCTTCTTATATCGTGGTAAATCAGGAAAGGGACAGTCAAAATAGTATCTCCAGGGATCACCTTCTTTAACAACATGTCATGAGCTTTTCCTAGGGAGTTACTCTATTTTATTACCATTTTTCACTCTTTAGTCCGCAGTCCTCACTCCCTCCAATACCCCTGCCAACCTGGCCAGGACAGTCTGTGTTGTACCCCCGAGACTGGGAAGCCCAGCCGATGCCCTGCAAACCATAGGTCCTGCTGGTAGATGGAGTTGGACCCCCAAAATGTGGTCCGTCATCTTCTCACTAGTTCAAAAGAACTCACCAGAAAGGCGCAAACAGAGTCATAGAATTTCATCGCCCCTTTCTTTTTTGTTTTCTTTTTGGGCAGAGGAAGAAGAGGATTTATTATTCATCAAGTGCTGAAGGGCGCCCAGCAGTGTAAAATAACCAGAGGTGCCGGACAGGCAGCTGGGCCACTTGCATGTGATGCCACATTGCTTTGCAGGGTTCCTTTTCCCTCGCCCCTGGCTTGCAAATTCTTCCCAAGTCAGGAGTCGTTCAGAGGTTTTCTCTGCAGCATCGACCCCATCCCACATTTCGACTGGGGAGAGAAGGGTCGGCTTAAGCATTTGGGTAAAATAAAGGAAGGAAGCCGCCATTTATACCTCTCAGTTCACAGGCCTGGCTTCTGTCCAAAGGCAGAGTGGGACACAACCTACCTTCGGGTTTTGTGGTCTGCTTCTGGGAGCCAGGTGTGGTGGCAGAGCTGCGTCCGTGTGGCAGGGCCCACTGGGCCGGATCACTGGCTGCTTCGTGTTCAGTCCATTCCAGTTACCCCAATGTGGTGCTGCCAGCAGACCCATCGTATATTATACGACGCACAGTATAATAAAAAACAGGCAGTGCTACTTTCTTTGGGCTACTATTTTTATTTGGTGGTTATTTCTTTTGTGTTCTGCCATCTCTAATGTTTTGGTTCTATTTCAAAATATGATTAAACAGAATGAGGAGCTGTTTGACACTGCCCTGTTTTAAATCAGAGCTGTTCTTGAGCAGCCGGGACATTCTAATGGCCCGTGTTTCTTTGTTCTGAGAATTCCTTGAAAAGGCCAAAAAAAAAAAAAAAAAAAAAGCCAGACCTAAACCCTTAAACAGAATAGGACCCAAAACAATCCCTCCAACAACCTAAAGCCCCTTAAAAAAATTGAAATGTTAGGTAACTTAAATATAAAAAGGGCCTCCTTATTAATCCCCCGTTGCCTCTGCTGGCACGTGTCATATTTTCAAGGTATAGGATCAGGAGAACACTGTCACTTAGTGATGTATTAAGGCAATATATCATCAGAACATCGTCTTTGTAGAGGATATGGGTACTAAAAGACACGATTCTGTCCAGACAGAACAGCAGGGGATCTCACTTCTTTCCTCCACCCCCCTGCCTTTTTCTTTAATCTCCTTCTGTTTTGTGTTGCAGAGAAGTGAATTTCTTCATGGGATATGACTTGTTGCAAAATAATCGGGGGGCCCCAGTGGGCTTCATAAAGTCTTTTAAATGGTCGGGCTTCAAGGGCAGCTTTGTTCAGAGTTTGCACTGTTAGCTGGGCTGGAGGAGGCGGCATTTGCCAGGGCTCGGGTCTCTGGGGTAAAGGTTCGCTGAGACTAGACAGGAGGGAAAAAGAATAACACTCCCAGATGTAGCACAATGAATTGCGTGATGTTCTTGCAAGATTATTTTAACATTAAGTCTCCAAAATTATGGCTGTGGGATGCTGCAAGCCTCCCAGGAGAGTACACCGTCCTGTTCAAATAAGAAACAAGAAGACTTGGCAGGTTTGGGTCCAGGTTCTGGGCCTTGCCAATGACCAGGCACTCACACACTGGGACTTGTTTTGAGTTTTCATTTAAATCAGAGACATAATAATAATCTGTCTTTTCTAAAAGGTGCTATTTTTACCTGTGTGTTCAAAACGAAACCATAAAGCCCTAAGGTTTATAAAGGGTCTTAAAATGGGGTGCTTAACAAAGGCAAACATTTAAATTCTTAGCTGCAAGGGAGAGATGGTTCATCTTTGCCTGTAAACCAAGCTGTGTAGCATAGTGATTAAATCACTGGCTTTGATAGTAGAGCGTGCTGGGTTTGAATGTCAGCCCCTAGCTATGTATGTTTCAGTTTACTTATCTATAAAATGGGGTAGGGGGTAAATCAGTGCTTTTTTAAGGTTTGTTGTAAGGGTTAAATACACAAAACGTGTTCCTCCCCATCTGGCACATAATAGATTTTCTATAAATGGTCATGTACTATTTTTCTTAATAATTCAGCAATCTGCCTGGAGAACTATATGCCACTTCATTGTTTGGCTAAGGATGGATCAGCTCTGTTTGTGGCCTTGGCTACAGAAGGGATTTGCAAAAGCAGTGGAGGTCGGGGCTACAGAAAAATCTGGAAATGGTATGTTAAAAGCTCAAAGCACATTGTGCAAAGCCCACAGTTGACACCTCCCATGTCCTGGGCTAAACCCAATCGGTTCGGGGAGAGAAGAGGTCTTGGGACACCATTTCCTTTGGGGAGTTGGATTCTTTTCCCTTTCCCTTTCCTCACTTTAGAAATGGTTGTGTTACTTTTGTCTTTGTCTCCATTTTTTTCCCAAGTCCTGTTGAACTCAGATACATGACCCAGAGCCTCGCACTTGAACACTTAGGCTTTGTGGCTGACCAAACCGCCTTTTATTTTTTTCTTCTGGATCTTTCTGTGTAAGAGTTATGGGGGAGTCAATTGTACTATCAGTAATGATGAATAAGCAAACAAAAGCTTAATTAAAATAATAAATCATCAATCAAATTTAATATTGCCATTGGCAACCACTGGGCTATCTCAGCACCACACCTCTCCCTGCTCCTGATCCATTATTATTTTCTGAAAGCAAATTTTGTCCAAAAGAGACAGGCTGGGGCAGGCACAAGCTTGTATTATCTTCTCTCTGAGTGTTCATGCTCTCTTGCAAAAGATTTCCCCTGACTGTACGTTCCGGAGAGGTAATCATTTCATTTTACCATTTCCAATGGTCAGAACTGCTGGTAAGGAATGGTATCCACCACCTTTGGATCTTTGAATGCTGCCAAAACACTTCTTTTTTCAGCTTTTGCCTACATCTCTGCACTCTAGAACCTCACAGGTTTGAAGTCAGGTCTGCTTGCTAAATCTTGGCCTGTTCCTCCCATTGCACCTTTCATAAGTTACCTTACAGTAGGGCAAAAATATGGCAGGAGACCTAACCTGTCTGACCCAGGTCGCCTGACTTTCCAGAAAATTTCCAGACCAGCTCTACTACATACTAATCTATTCCTAAAATCTCAACAGTCATGTCAGAGTTAACCTAATTCTAATATGATACACCTGTAAATTTTAATGCTGTGCCTTAGCAACGAACTTTCCTGGCTGGTCCCTTAATCCCAGCCTGGGAACCAGGTTCTGTTCCCAAGTCCACTGCTCGCTGGCTCTTTGAGAGAACCGAGACACTTAACTTCATTATGCGCCATTCCTCCGTCTGCAAATCTTAAGAAACCTGTGAGGATTAATGAAATAATGTCTGCAGAGCTCCTTAGAAGAAAGGTGCTATGTAAACATGAAGTATTATTCTTCTGTTTATGAGAAGTGGTATAATATTGCCTGGGAGAAATTGTGACCCGTGTTCATAAGTACCATAAAGTTCCCTTTGGCTCTTTTGGCCCTGGAATTGGGTTGCAATGGGGCACTTCAAGGAGAAGCTGACCTCTTTGACTTCATGCATGGGGAGACTAGAAATTCCAGTGAGAATACACATGCTGATGTTGGATCAGTTTCCCTTGCTCCATCCTCCTTGGGAAACTTGACGCAAGACATCCGTATTCCCAAAAACAAATTCCTATTTGAGCAATTTTGAGACTCTCCATGTGAAACGTTATTGTGTGTGCTTCAAATAAGGTCTCCAGTGATAAGATGAGGGGGTCAAAGTGTCCTGTTTGTGCTCCCCAACTTCAATGGCTTTTGAATCAAGGTGAAATTATCTTCCGTTCTTCTCATTTGGTGGCAGAAGTTACACTGCAGCATTTGGTTGATTTGCTAAGGTCTGATGTCTTATTTTACGCAAGAGCTTGTCTGTTTCCGGACAACGGGAACCTTGCGGCATGATTTCTGTCGCTCTCCCACAGCACTGAGCGTAATGACACGTGTGTCAAGGCTTTGGTTTGCAGCTCTGTAACCTCCACTGGTGACTAAACTCCTTTCCCTCTCAGAGTTGCCGGGCTGGGGCATCTGTTCCAGGAGCTGATGACAAAGGACATAGCCTATTTGGCATGAATGTGGGTCCACCCCTGTGGATATTTGCAGCAAAATGTATAAGCCCCTCCCGGGATAAGAGTACTGAGATGAAATGACCGGGAGTGTGCTTCTGTGTAGGAGGGAGGGGGCAGGCCAAGGGGCTTCTAATTTAGAAAAGAGCTGCTTCTACCTCCTTCCTCCTCCTGATGGTACCTGGCCCATGTGCTTCATTGACACATGGCTCATTGGGGCAGAAAAAAATATCATAACCTTCTTGGTTTTTTGAAAAAGGATCTGGCACTTTGAATTTGCTGGTTTGCCAAATGACAGCTGTTTGCCTGTGAGGCAGGCATTGCTTTCAAAAGAGACAGGAATGGAAGGGAAGGAATGCCACCTTCTAGGGGAAGAGCCTTACGTGGTGTGCCACCTTTCCATGGTGGCTAATCAAATAGGGTAAGCCGGCAGGGGACCAGGGATTTCTGTTTTCTTTCTTATTTCAAGAGATGTGTGATGCTATTTCGTAGCCTAAAAATACAGTATCTTGCCAACTGACCTTTCTCCCTTGCCACCCTCATCATATTAGCTGTTGTTTTTTCCTCTCAGGTTTTTATTTTATTATTTTTTAATATAAATGAAAGGTCAGGTAAGACTTTCCATATTCCATGATAGGAATGGTTCTGGAAGAATCTTTGAAAAAAAATATTTTCAAGACATTGCCTTGGAGTAGCACAGAAGCATTTCAAACGCATTTTTTTTCTGGCTGAGGAAGGCACCTGGAAACATTTGACAACGGTGTTTTGCCATCTTCCCCGTGCCCTCCGTCTAGCCTGTTCTCATCCATGAGCTGAGCGCTCATTCCCCTCCGCACCAGACCCAGCAAAGCGCTCAGGAGGCGCGAGCCGGCTCCAGGGCTGCAATTCCTAAGACCGGGGACCCCGTGCTGCCATCTAGCGGCAGGTCTGGGACACAGCAAGCTGGCTGTCGGAGTCCTGCTTGAACTTGGCTTGCGGCGGGAGCTGTGGTTTGGCTCCCATCCTTATACAGCTTTGTTGCCAGCCATGTAGATTTTTAAAATTTTTACTCCCCGTGCCCCCCTTTTATCTTCGCGTGTTGGCACTTCATTTAATGTGCCTCTAGAGGCTACGTTTTGGGTTCTGATGTATTTGGTCAATGTTAGAGAATCTGTTACTCTTCTTTTGGAAAGGAGGCGATTGTGCAGACAGACAGATGCCTTTGACAACAGGTAAATCGCCAGCTGGCTGACTCTAGAAAGGTAAACATGGGGGAGGAGACTGAGAATTAAAGATGCGATGAGGTGTATTACTCTCATTCACTGGTTAGGTTGATTTTTTAGAGTGGTCTGACCTTTTCTTTGAAAAGGTCACCATCTCTGTTGCTTAGATCGGAGAAGACTCAGACACAGGCTGGAATTTGGGGAAGACGGTTTGAGGATGCCAGTCTGGACCTCAGAGGTGTGACAGGCACATCTCTGTGGATATCCACATTGGCACGACTTTCCTTGTTACCAGAAAACAGCTGGTGTCTGCGGCCCTTCGCACGGTTGGCAGTGACACAGGTCCTTGCAGTTACTCTGCTCTTAGAGAGCTCACGTCTGGAGACACCAGGAAGGCACCAGTTTCCCCTGGGGCCTCAAGGCAGGAAGATTGTTTTGTTCTCTTCTGTGTCCCGAATGCCTGGGAAGTAGCAAAGTGCAGCATTTGTTTTCCAGATCTGCCTCTTGTGTGACCTTGGGCAAGTTTGCTAACTTTGGTTCCTCATCTGTAAGATGGGGATGGTGTAGACTTTTTGGTGAAAGAATGCATATAAGATTCTTAGCACAGAGCCTGAACACACAGATAACGTGTTCAGTAAGTGTGAGTCACTATTACAGAATGTTTCTTGAATGAAAAAGTGAACCGAAATGAACGTGACCCCGAGTCCCAGTGATGATGACATGTGGTGCATGTGGGATGTGTCCGAGGGGGCGAGGGGCTCATGAAGACGTTGCCCGGCCACTTCTCACTGGAGCCCCTGGCTCGAGGACCAGGGTTTTTGTCTCTCAGCAAAATTGGGGAAAGCAAAGCCATGGTCTTAATTAACCTGTGTTTGAATTTACTCTTTTAGCTGCTGGACTCAATTAAGGAGATGGAGGAATCACCAGTGATTCTCTGGAATTTTTATTTTTTTTTGAGGTCTCTTTCTTTCTTTGGGATTCTTAAGGATGTACCCCATATCCACACCAATCACATACCAGGGAAATGATCAGATATGGCAGTTCTGCACCAATGTGACCCTTGATTGGATATAAAAAGATATATATCCCACTGTAATCAGAAGGGAGAAAAAAATGCACTAAACCTATAGCTAAGGCTTAGGTTTGTTCTCTTTGTATGTGTATGTACAAAAAAATTCCAGATGTGCATCTACAAACCATCTGGTTGGAATAACTTTTGAGCTGGACTGTAATTACAAGCTATTTATTATGAATCTTGGGATCCTGTTATGGATTTTGACTGGCTCCCAGGTTTCCAATTTAATGAAGAGCTCCTATATTTAAGAGAGTGTGTGCCTTGCCACTGATCAGATCCCGGATTGTGTCAACTTTGAACCCCCTGTGTCTGAGGATTCTTCCCTCCAGAGAGGAGGTGCACTTGAGGTGGCCCTTCGCTAAGGCTGCAGCCAAGTTTGCCAAAGGTGTAAAGCCATGAAGTCGTGGTTACCGAAGCTCTGCTTGTGAAGAAGTTTACTTCACGGTGGTCCTGGGGTGGGGGCGTCGGTATCAAAACATGGCTTGCTGGAGCTACAGTTCGCAAAGCAAAGTCGGCGTTCATAATATCAAGCAGCGTATGGTCATTCCTAATGACTTGTTGGAAGTAGGAGGGGATTATTAATTTTTTAAAATGTATCTCTTTAATTTGAATGGTGACCATAACAATGTGTTACCTTTGTAGTTTAAGAAAAAATTATCAAAATAAATCTAAGGGCCATGACATAGAGTTATGCACTGACACCACCATCGTTCTGGAGAAGGTGGGGTGGGGCTTTGGAGGGTGCGGGGCCAGCGTGCCTGACTTCAGACCATAGGTCTGCTGTTCACAGAGGGAGGTGGACAGCTCCACCCAGCTCAGCCTCACTGGCAACAAGAACCCAAGCACGTTGGAAATTACCTGTGAGCTTGGACAAACACACGTGCCTGGCCCTTGCATTAATCAGATCTGAGCTTCAGGGGGTAGGAGACAGTCTTTGTTAAGAACTCTACGGGGGTTCTAATTTGCAGCTAAGGATGAGGGCCCCTGTCTCACAGGATTTTAAAGAGCAAATGAGGTTAGCCCCATGAGGGCACTTACCACATAACTGATACCAAAAAGGGAAATAAAGAGAGATAGAGATACCAAAAAGGGAAATAAAGAGAGATAGACTGAATCACTCAGGCCAACCATACCCTCCCATTGTACACGACAACTTGTAAATGAAAATGCAAAACTGCAGAAGCATCCTGGGGTACAGGTGGCTGCAGATGGCTGCCCTTTCTCTGAGTGTCGGACAGGTCCTAGGACAGTGTCAGGAATGTTCACCGCATTTGCCTCAGGGGTCCCTAACTGAAATGAGCATCGTTTTCTATGTTTGTTGTCAAGTGGGCAAGTCTGAGCAACGCCGGCCATGGCAGCTTATTATTCCCATGTCTCAGTTGGCCTTGCAGGGCCACGAGGGCAGGGAAGTAACAAGACTCGGGTGGAAGGAGAGATGTTGGGAAGGCGAGGCCCCGTAGAACTCGCTGTGCGGGTTGTGATGGCGAGTTGGAGGGAGTGGAGTTCGGGGACTCTCAGACGTCCTGATCTTTGAAAGGAGAGGGGATGGGATGACAGTCTGGATTTATTTTAGAGCTAGACCCTGGGACTGTCTTGGGGGGCTCTGCAAGTCCCAGAGAATTTGAGGATAGCACAGAAGGTGACGAGTTTTTATCTTAGAACTAACTCGGGGCTGGACTTTGGTGCATAAGCTAGGCTTGGGTTCCCAGCTCCCAACACACACACACACACACACACACACACACACACACACACACACCCCTGCTTGGTTCTGGACCAGAAAATGTGAGATCTTCGTTAATTTCCTGGTGTCCGGGCACACTGGGCACACTTGTGAACCTTCTCAAGGTCATTGTCAGGGCTGAGTTGTACATATTCCAAGAAGGTTCTAGGTTCATTTCAAGGTAAGCAGAGCCGGCCAGTTGCTGCTCTCCAATCTGCCCCCAAATTAGGCAGTGAAGGTTATGCTCCCAGCTTTCACCCAGTGGCGTGCCCACATTTGTGGCTTCAATCTGAATTTCAGCTACTGCAAGGCTGTGTAATCTTGGAAAAGTCATCTACCTTCTCTGAGCAGCAGTTTACTTGTTTGTAAAGTGGGGTTAATGATAATACTTATCTCACAGGATTTTAATAAGAATGAAAGCTACAGCACTTAGCATATAGCAGGCACTTGTTCAAGCTCAAATCGTGCTGACTTTTTGTGACATAATATTTTTGATTCATGTGCACATAATCTGAATACAAACAGGCACATACATCATGTTTGGATCTTCTCTGAGACTTTTTAACAGCTAACCTTTCAGGATAAAAGCGAAGATGCAAATGTTCACCACACTTTCATTAGCATAAGTGCTAATATAACACAGCTGTCCCACGGCTATAAAACACTGACGACTGTGTCTCTGCTTGGCATGTGGAATATTATTTTTTCTCTTACTGAGCCGATTCAATACTCAGCTTTGTCATTATTTGAGTTGGAACTTTAGATTGCTGCATTTTAGTGCACTCTACTATTAAGAATTGTTGGACGGCCATGTGAAAATATTTTTGTTCTCACAATGCAGTCCTGGCCCAGGTAGCCCAATGGGCAAAATATGATTTACACAAATATTATCGTTTCTGTAGTGTGTACGAAAAAGAAACCTTAGAACAGAGTGGGAGACAGCTTCTCCCTCGGCATTCGGTTATCTGGGTGAAGTTGGCTTTTAAAGAAGGGACTTTTCATCCCCTCTCATCTGCCTCTAATCTGCAAAAGGCCTGTGTTCCTGGATGGGTATTTCATGTCCGGGAGAGGGACACTCTCCTGGCCATGACGGAGTGTGCTCTTGCCAGGTGAAGGCAAGACAGGACAGGGGAGCTGGGAAAAAATCAGCTGTGTGTTCAGATTCCGGGTGTTCTGTTTGATGCTTGTTTCCAATGTGTCTTGTCTCTTTTTGCCTAGAACAAGGAAGTGACGTGTAAGAGGGAGAAGTGCCCGGTGCTGTCCAGAGACTGTGCCCTGGCGGTCAAGCAGCGCGGAGCCTGTTGCGAGCGGTGCAAAGGTGACTTCTGTCTTGGCCGGCTCCTCTTTGGGCTGTGGCTTTAGGCATTTTTATTTCTCTTTCTGTCACCCTTCTTTTCACTGGGCTCTTGGCTGGGGTACACTGGGTGTTGGGAGGGGAGGTGGGGCGTGGGCGTGTGTGTTGGGGGCTGGTAGGAAGGGATGGCGGAGGAACGAAAGCATGGTAAGCATCTGCAGGTCTGATTTCTTTCCTAAGGCAAGTTGTTAACATGTCACAGAGAAGATGCGGCCGTGACGCCTGTGCGCGTTTGCACATATGCACACGAGCGTATTTTGTCAACAAGTTTCAACACTCACTTTTTCCAGGCTCCACTCTTGCTCTGCCCACCTCTGCCAGCGAGGTCTTTAAACCCCATTTTATCATTTCAGTCTGCCTTAAATTTTTCCTTTTCTTCCAAATTAAATCCAAGTTCCTCTGCTTGTCTTTGAAGCATCTCTAAAATCTCCTTCATCATTTCCCGTGCCCCCAGCCGCAGGCTGTCCTGGACATTCTGTTCCTGGTCTCACCTCTCTCTCGGCCTGAGCCCAGGCTTCTGCCTGTCCAGGAGCTGCCTGTGCTCCGGGTCCCCTGGCCCCCACTTGCTACTGTCCCCTTTACATTTCTGTGGCCACAGAAGTTTGCAGGGCGCTGCAGTGGTGTGATGGCCCCTCCACTCTTTCATCTGTGATAAGTTGGTCATCAGCTCTTTGAGGACAGGAGCCAGGTCACTCTGATGCCGCGTGGTGTGTGTGTGTCAGTCCTGCTTCACGGCGAGGGGGCACACAGGCGGCAGTGGGAGCCCAGTGGTCTAGGATGTGGGCTCTGGAGTCGTGCTGCTGAGACAGAATCCAGCTGTGCTGAGCAGCAGAGTGTTCCCCAAGTCTCACCACTACTTGGAACCTCAGAATGTGACCTTATTTGGAAATAGGATCTTTGCAGATATAATTAGTTAAGATGAGGTCATAGTGAATTAGGGTGGCCCCAAATCCAATGTGACTGGTGTCTTTATAAGAAGAGGAGGGGATAGAGACAGAGGCACACAAAGAAGGAGGCTGTGTGACAAGAGAGGCAGAGGCTGGAGTGAAGCCGCCACCAGCCCAGGAACACCTGAGCCACCAGGAGCTAGGGAAAGGCAAGGAGGGGTCTTCCCCAGAGCCTTCAGAGGGAGCAGGGCTCTGCTGACATCTTGATCTTGGACTTGTAGTTTCCAGAACTGGGAGAGAATAAACTTCTACTGTTTTAAGCCACCACGTTTGTGGTGAGGTTTTAAGGCAAACACAGGAAACCAGTTCACCACCATTACCACGTGAGCAGGTGCAGACATGGAACCTCTCCACCCTAAATCCCTCAGCTGCAAAACGAGGATAGTGATTGCACTGGAGGGACTTAAGTGGGAAGATGCATCAAAAGTGCTTAGCACAGTGCTGCATGCAGACATCCCCCAATTGATAGATGTGCAATCGATGCTCTTTATGGACTTGACAGACTTTTGGTTTGTTTCCCATGATCCATGGCACAGAAGGGAAACTGGGACTGTAGTGTGTGACCTCCTTTCCTTCTTGTCCTGCTAGTTCCTTTATCGTCTGTCTCCCTTTCCTCCAGTTATCCTAATCTTCCAAGGGAAAGAGATACCCAAGACAAACACATTTCCTGAGCATTCCTTTTGAGCTTAAGAAGATAAGCCTTTTCTAACTAAACTGCACGCAAGAATAGACTAGCAAGTTCAGCATCCTGAGTTCTCCTGATAGTAATCTCGAGGCATTTGGGAGGTGGTCAAGAGTCCTGCCCTGCCCTGAGATGGACCTTTAGGATCCAGACTCCTGAATGGATCTGACTTCTCAGAGGACCTGGGGTGGGTGTTTAACGCATGCTCTTCATTTTCTCTCTTCCTACCCTATGATACAGTGCTCATCTCAAGAATTTTAAGGGACACAGTAGTATTTGCGCTTAAGTACTGGAGATTCCCGGTATTTTGGTTTGTTTATTTTTTTCTGATTAGAATTGTAACATGTTCATAGGAGAAGCTTCCAAAAATAGTGTAAACTGTGGAACAGCAAAAAGAAATTACTCATAGTGTCACCATCCATTGGTATATTTCTTTCTGTATTTTTTTCCCATGTAAAAGTGTTTACTTTTATCTTACTCCTCATATTGTCTTAGTTCTATTTCTTTTTCCTGTTTAACATTAGGGCATAACATCTCGATTATTTGGACATATTGTCCTCAATAGGTACTGAGGATTCTGTTGCAGGAGTGTACCAACATTCATTTGGTCATTTCTGACCAAATTTGGGGGCATTTAGGTTGTACCTTGGGTTTTAGCATTGGGTGAGGGTAAAGACAGGAAGTGAAAACCGAAGAGCATCATGCGGTAAAGGAATAAGCACTGAAAAGGGAGTCTCGGGAGGAGTGTTGGCCGAGTCTAGCGCTCATCTGGGAATTAACCTAGAAACTGCTCTGGGTTTGACCTCCCAAGAAATCTGGGCGAACTTCTCCTTCACCTTTTGTATTTTCTGTTCATATGGGGGAAAACAACAACAACAACAACAACGACAAATCATTAGTGTGTAACAGAAATTCTGAGACCACAGCAGCAGCTGCACTTCTGATAAGCTCTTTAACAAGCATGTACATGCCAACACTGGGGTTTTTGACTTTTCTTACTCCATGAGAGTGATTTAGTGAGGCATCATATTAATGCAGAAGTTTGCTGATAATACTTTATTTTAGAGTGGAATGATGTCTGGGAAAGATTGTCTCAGGGTCAAAATATTTAATCAGATTAGGGAATAATATACATAATACATATTATATGAAATAGAATATACAATGGGTTTTTCTTAACAAAGAAATGGAACCTCTTGTTTTTCAGATGCTTTAACGCATCGTTACAGGAGAGCTGATGGTCTGAGTTCTCCTGTATTTTGAAGGCATCTTTATTCAGAGGTGCTGCCTTGTGCAGTTTTGAAAGCTGCTCACCAGACAGTGTGGTCAGGCCTCTTGCAAAGGTGTGCACAGCCTGTACCTCACCTGGCAGAGTGGGTGCAGGGCATGGATCTCTCAGGCTTCCCAGCAAAGGCAGCCCTTCTGGAAGAACCTTTCTACTATCAGCAAGCATATGGGAAGGTGGAATCTAATGTTGCTAGTGGAGGAAGCAATAGTGAAAGCTTGCTAAATGCTGTAAGTTACCTTTGAGTATTTTGTCTTGTTTTTTTGCCCTTCCTTTTACCTGAGGGAATCATGTTGCTCTAAATGTAATGGGCCACAGTAGCGTATCACTGTTAAAATGCAGATTCCTAGGCCTTGCCCGCCTTGCCCAGTAATAACTGTAGTCACTAAGATTACCATCCTCTTCATCAAAATAGCAGCAGGCAGTATCAGAGTAGTGCTTCCTTGGAGCCAGGCTCTGAATCCTTACAACCTAGGTTTCTATCATAGCCCCATTTTACGGATGAAAAAATGGTGGCACTGAGAGCTTTAGTGCCTTGCCCAGGGTCATGGAGCTAGTAGGTGACAGAGATGGTGACTGACCTTGGTGGTCTCATTATTAGGCTTGTAGGCCAGCTGTATCAGAAGCTGCAGGCCTGGGTCCTTGACTGTACATTTTCAAGTCTCCACGGAGACCCTCATGCAGACTGAGGCTTGGGGACCACTGCTGCCACATAAAAGATGCAGAGGAAGACAGATGGGTGGCCTTCCTGATAAAGAAATGAGAACCACATCTTTTAGAGGCTGATAGGCAATATCTGTCCTGGGCAACATACTTTTGAGGGGAAAAATCTCTTTTCCCTTTGTAGCTGGGAAGCCGTGGTTTTTCTCTGACCCTCGGCTCCCTTCCTATTTTTAAAATTTTACATCATTAGCATGATGATGTAAGAAATGAAGCAAAACAGCAGATAATGACCAAGAAAATATAACTCTGATGTTGATGTGGTGATGAATGCTGATCAAAAGTCTTTCCCGGTTATTCAATTGTGTAAATAAATGGGAGTAGGAGGACTTGAACTCCAAGAACTGGCTAACCACCCCCATCATTGGTAGGGACTTTCTTTTCTTTTTCCTTTCTGATTTTTCACTTCTTCCTTCCCTTGCTTAGCATAATTATGTTTAATTTTAAATTTAATTAAATAAATACTACATTAGTATATTATTAACATCATACTAAAAATGTTAAACAAGAAAGGAAAAGAAAGTTCATTTTGGGCTTGCAAAACCCACTCTGCTCAGAAATAACAACTGTTATCAATTTATTGTCTTTCCCAGACATCTTCCAGTTTATTACATATATATGTAATTTCACATGTATGCTTTTATTTTTACATAAATGGAATGAAACAGTCTTTTGCGTTTGCCTTTTTAAAAAATCTCAACAATAATACAACTTAGGAATTTTCCCAGGCCAGTTTATGCTTTTTAAACTTGTTGTATGGATTCCACAGCATAGATATACAATAATTCATTTAATATCTCCCTATTGATAGATGCTTAGATTTTCAGTTTTTGCAAGCTGCCCACGCATGTCTGTTTCTCAAGGACAGAGACCTGGAAATCACAGTGCTGTGGGGAGAGGTGTGCACGTGCTAAAATGTGAAGGACATTACTAAATGGCTCCAAAAAAGGCAAGGCTGTTCTCCTTCCCTATTCCTTTGAGAGTTTTTAAGCCCTTTCTCCCTAAAAGATGATAGACTTGAGGAAGGAAAGGTGGTGTCACACATGGCAAAATTTAGACATATTGGCTATCTTTGCCTTAAAAGCTTACACAGTGGATTCCCTCATTTCCATTCCATCAAGCCGATTTCCTCCTTTTAGACTTGTCACATTCACTCTCCTATCCCAGTTCCCTCCTGTTCTGGACCTCCCCATATTACCTTGGGATATTTTCCTCTCCCTTTTGGTGTTTTGGTGAGAAACAGTATTAAGCTTCCTTTCAAGAGCCTAGCTGAGGACCATCAATTGTGCTTTTGTATTTTCCAATGAATTGTACAAAGCACTGACAGTCGTCAACAAGTTAAGACTTGCATGATACTGTTTTCACAGAATTTGGTCCAATACTGCAGAACTGCAGTTATAGAATGGATGAAATTTAGAATAGAGGCTAGATGAAGGAAGATGTTTTACCTGCCTCTTATTTTTAAGAATGATTTTTCAGTGAGAAATACCATCGTTATCATCTTTGTCACTCTAATCATAGAACATACTATGCCTTTGAAGCCTTTGGGAGAGCTCAGAAGTTATTACTTTTTTGTTTGTTTTGATATTTCCAATATGGGGGAAGTATGGAGAGAAGACATAGTATCATCTCACTTTACCTTGGACAGTCTCTTCAGAAATTTGAGCCATTTAAAATTTCCCATATTATTCTATAGTTATGCTTCTATGTATATTTCATTCTGTGTATACTTCATCTATTTGGGCTATTTCTGTAGCTAATGTGAGTAATTTATTTATAATTATGTGGAGCCTCCTTTCATTCTTTTAAATAATTACAATTTATATTTATTATATATTGGTCTTTACAACTATGCTCATTCTTTATGGGTCTTTGTGGGTCATTCCTATTCTTTGCTTAAGGCCACTGGTCAAGAATACAGCTCTTCAGAAATGACATTGTTCCCACAGGAAAACATGATCTTTTATATGTTGATCACCTTCCAGTGTGATGAAAAGTGTTATCTGCTTGTATTGACCAAGAGCTCTCAGGCTGAGGCTCATGAAAGCTGTGGGCGACTATCTGCCTTTCTGTTTAGTGCTGTTGAAGCTCTAAGGGTTGTGACGTGATTTTAAGACCTTTACCTCTACCTGTTATCTTTACAGAAGTACCAAAGGGACTTGTTTTCCCCAATTGCTGGATACTGAGCTAGTTGGTTTATACTTATCACTTAGTCTTTACATTAGTGAGGTCATTTCTATCTTTCTTATTTTGTATATGAGGAAAGTGAGGGCCTATAGAAGTTAAACTGTTCATTTGCCAAGGTGTTAGTGACCCTAAGATCCAGAGAGGGTGTCCATGTCCTTAAGGAGCTTGCTTTTGTGGGGACACAGAGAAACACCGTCGAGTGGGGGAAGTTCTGCATGGAGTGGCTACCAGGGTGCAGAGGGAAAGGGGAGGAGGATAGCCTGGGGGCAAGGGATTGGGGAGTGGGACTGGGTGGGCTTCCCTGGAGAGCAACACATTTTTGTGAACAAGTAAGGGTAATTCAAAGAGGACTGTTCAGGGTGGCTCCCAGGTGAAGGTCATGGTACACACAAAGGCATGAAATAGGTCTTAGACTGGCTGCCACTCAAATCATCGAGGGAACTTGTTAGAATACCAGTTCCTAGGCTTCCCTCTAGACCTACTGAATTAAAACAAATCTGTAGTAAATTGGTGTTTGTTTGTTGATTGAGGAAGGAAAGAGGGATCAGACAAAAAAGTAACAGAATTCTATCATGACTTCTACTTACTTTCTTCTGAAAAAAATATTGACATTGAAGAGGAAATGGTAGTTGACTGGATCTGCTTGAGGACAGAAATATGAAAACTCGTACTTTCAAAAGTATTCCTTGAAGGGTTTGGTGTGTGTGCATGTATTTGCGTCCCTCCTGTTTTCTTTAATCAGATTGCTTACCTGTTCCATTCATTCATTAATTCAACAGGTATTTACTGATCCATGTGCCAGGTATTGATGGAATAGTGCTGCTTACCAAATTGTTCTTAACTTTTATGAAGCTAAAATAGTCTTTAAAAGAAATGTAAATAAGTTATAACTAATTCCTTTCAAGCAAGTATTTCAGAGTACTTTTGAGATTATTTTTATGCTAATAATAGTTATATTAATACATTTTATCCAAATAGCCTAACAACTGGGCAAAAGATTAATCTAATTTGAAAAAACTCAATATTGTTTGATGAAAACAAATGAGATCATCGGGAGTCAAACAGATGGTTTTGGCAGCTTTTCTGTATTTACTTGGACTGAAAATCACCCTTTAATTTGGGGTTCTTTCATGAACAATAATGTATTTGTTATCAGAATATATGTTTGTTATTAGTGAATCATAAATGAACAAGGTGTGTTTCAGACATTCATAGGTTAGATTCCATCCTCTTTCTTCAGATAGAGCATGAAATAGTGATTGTCCACGATACTTTGATGAAAGATAGAATAGTCTTTCATTTGTCAAGTGGGGTTTATTTTCCACAATCTTCTCTTGTCTTTGCTTTTTATGTGGTTGGTCTTATTTTTCTATGGGTTGTGATCCCATGGGTTGTATTTTTTAATAGTTTAACTTTTATATTTGATTTTAAAAATATGTTATGATGTCTCATAAAATTAAAAAAAAAAGAGGCAAAATATAAACATTTACACACTGATTTCCCAAATCAGACCAACCATTCTAGGTTCCAATAAATAGGAATTAAAGAGCAAAGCATGTATGGGAATTTTAAGGGAATTGGGCTCATTTATATAGACCAATTCCTGGCCAGAGTCAAAGGGGACTGTGAATAATGGCAATAGACTGAGTATTATTAATTATAAGTTGCTTTTTTACAGTACAAGGTCACGAATAAGGGAACTTTTCTCAGTGCCGCTTTGAGAATGACCCAGAGGATGATCATGCCTTTCAGAATATTGCTATGTGGTTGTTTTGGAGGAAGCCAGCTACTTACCATATATAGGAATAAACATTTAAAAAAAGCTTATATAAAAATAATCACACTCCCTGTGTTGACAGAGTAAATTGTCCTATTGTTTAAACGTTTTAAGATGGAAAAGTTGAGTTAACCATATGCCAATCTGGTTGTTTGCTTTTAACCAAACTTCTTTTGGCAGTGGTAACCATGCATTGTTTGTTGCCCAAACAAAAGAGTGGTTCTTTTTTAAACCTCTGTTTTCCTTTATTTTAGACAGGACCCAATTCTCTGGTAGTCATATATGATCAACCTGGATGTAGTTTGCCCCAGGTTTTGCATCCCAAATAAGAAATGACCTGCCTTCGGGTTACAGGTCTATCAAACTGTATGGTGAATGAGATTTAGAGAATATTTTGGAAGAAAAGACAAACTGCAATCTTAGGCTTTCGTAGGTGTCCTTGTTTTCAGCCCTGCAGTGGTGGTTATTATCATTCTGATTTAGCAGATGGGGAAATTTATATGCTGAGACAGATCTCACAATTGCTGAGAGGCAGAGCAGGAACTCAAACTTCAAATGTCCCATTCTTCCTCAACGGTAGCATCCTGCCTGTGACATATGCAGGAAGGCAGAGAGACCTGAGAGGGCTCAGAGTTAAAGGAGAGAAAGAGAGAGAGAGGCAGAGAGGGATGCCTGAGTTTCCTCTGGGCAGTCCTTCACCTCGGGGCAGCCCTCTCCCTCTGGGACCTTTTATAGCCTGGGTGGAGCAACAATTTCCTAGGAAGGATGTGGACAGAGAAGCTTTGTGGAAGTGACTGACAACATGTGGCTTGAGAGCCAGTGGCTTTTCTTACTAATTGGCATATTTTGGGAACCCCTAACTTAATTATTTTTTTCTTCCCCAGTAGCCATGACTACTTATTCCTGCAGCCCAATGTCCCAGTGAGACAATGTAGATAAGCTCTACTCTTTTGTATGTGCACGCCTGACTTCATAAAATATTTTAAATAGATAATGCATTCACACAATTAAATACGCAAAAGCATCTATAGTAAACATAAGGCTTTCTCCTGCTCTTGGCCCCAGCTAGCCTGCATCCTGTCCTGGAGACAAACTGCACCAGATCCTTGGGGATCTTACCAGAGCCGGCCTCTGCATACTTGTGTGTGTGTGTGTGTGTTTCATATCCAACCAAGTGCAAGTCTCCACTCCTAGCTGTTTTAATGCTGAGATGCTAACGTCACTTACAACATCGTGGGAAATTGCATTGCATCTCCCCCACCAAGCTACTCAATTCCAGTGCCACTGGGATTTTTACCATGAGTTTGAGCTTAAAAGAATTTCTGATGTGCTTCTTGATGAAAGTTGTTAGAGTCTGGAATGCCTACATATATATTTCAACCTATGCGGTTTAACTAATTTTATCTATCCAGTCCCAGAAATTTGGGGGTCGTTAATATGTTTTTAAAGACAAGAAAAAACAAGAGGGATTTCTTTTTTCCCCTCTTTTTCTCTAACTGAAAAAAGATGTATACAATGTTATAATTCATAGATTGCTAATCTATAATATAGACCAGGCTATTTTGGCATTTCAATAAAAATGATCTTATTTGTTTAAAAGGACCTCGTTAACATTAAAATCATACTTTATAAAAATCTGTTTTTGTTGTCAAAACTAGTGAGGAAACTTAAAACAGAGATCAGCTTCCCCTGTCAAATTTGTCCCAACCCATTTATTCAGGGGCTTTGTTTTTAGGTTTTGTAGGATTTTGGAAGGCAGTTTAAGTGGAGAGTTTGTGGTTGCCTTTAAGTTAGAAGATTAGATTTCCAAGGCTTGCCACTGACTTCGGGTGTGTTTTCACTTTTCTAAAGTGGGCCAAACTGAGAATGTTCCTGGACATGGCGGAGGAGGGTGGTGGCTCTGGTCTCCCTGTTGTCTCATATGCACAGTGCCTGGTAGCAGTATCAGAACACAAGTCTTCTCTCCAGCAGCTAGCAGCCCAGGGTATTAATTTTCTATCAATGTACAACAAGTTATGACAAAGTTAGTGGCTTAAAACAACGCTCATTATCATTAACTCACAGTTTCTATGGGTTAGGACTCTGAGCATGGGTTAGCTGGGTCTCACAGGGCTGCAGTCAAGGTGTCAGCCAGGGCTGGGGTCTCAACTGAGGCTCAGGGGCCTCTTCTAAGCTCATGTGGCTGTCAGCAGAATTCAGTTCCTTGCAGCTATAAATGGCTTCCTTCTTCAAGGCCAGCAGGTGAGCTCCTTTCTGACTTGTAGACCCCCTTTAAGGGCTTGCCTGTTAGGTCAGGTCCACTCAGGATAATCTCCTTTTTTAATAACTCAAAGTTAAACTGATTATGGACCTTCATTACACCTGCACCATCTCTTCATCTGTGCCAGGAGATGTAACCTGATTACAGGAGTGACATCCATCACATTCACAGGTTTGGCCCACATTTAAGGAAGACATTACAGAAGGTGTATATATTAATATCAGGGGGTGGAAATCTTGGGGGCCATCTTAGAAATCTACCAACCATACCCAGAGCAGCTCTGGGAGTCATGGCAAGTAGAATCACCTATTGAGAATAATGCTTAGAGCTAGAAGATACCTTATAGGTCATCACATCCAGTAAGAACTAGCAAATTCTGTCTTGCTCTTGGCATTCCCTCTCTTCTTCTCATTGGCTGGTCACCAAGCCCTGTGACGTCTGGACCCTGCTAACCCCTCTCTCCTCCTCTTGTTCTGCAATTCTCCTGGTAGGAGACTTGCTTTTGTTTCTAGCAACGTTCTGTGCTTGTTTCCTGCCATGGAGTTTTGCACATACTGTTCCCTTTTCTTGGAGTGCTTTTCCACCCTATGTCATTGAGTTGACTTCAACCCCTCTTTAGATTTCACTTTAGGCATTGCTTCCTGGCACCCATGGCTACTTGCCATAGAATTATGTGTCTTTTCTTATTAACACTAACCACAATTGCAGTTTAGCATTTTGATTTTCTGGAGCTCCCACTAAATTGGAAGTTCTGGGAGAGCAATGATGATAGTATCCTCAGCTCTTCTCACTGTGCCTGGCACCCAGTCGAGACCCACTAGATGTATGCTGGAAGAAAGGGTGTAAGAGAAAACTGAAACTAGATTCTAGTCTTCCTAGTTCAGTATGTGTCTTATGATATCAACAGCATATTTTCTGTGCTATTATTGACCCACATAAAAGTTGACTGAGAATGATAGGGAGGGAATGAGAATGGATAAATAGGAATGAAAAATGACTGACATCTACCAACCAGTCCCAGGTCCTTGATACTTTAATGTTTCTTTTTTTTGAATTCCATAGAGGTTAAAACAATCATTAAAACCACCACAGCTTAAGTGTATTTTCATATGGTAGTGGCTGTAGTATATTTCAGGACTAATAAACTTGATGATAACTTACATGTAATTTTTAGTAGACATTTCATTGTTTTGTGCAAAGTTACCAAATAGTATGATTGATTATGACTTCAGCTTTCCTAGGTACCATAATTTTAATATGATTATCTGCTTTCTTTTATAATGCCATATAACATGCACGTGTAATTTGGCTTTGGGGTTTCTGCAGCTGCTCTTAAAATGTTTCTGTGACTGCTTATAACATACCTCCCATGAAGAGTAAATGGCTCAGCACTTTAAGATGATTTTTTCCCCTTCTGTCTTTATTTTGCCGCGGGTATGAAATCACAGTGATGCTCCTCATCTCAAAATGTCTTGGAATCAAAACATTCCTGTCTCCTCTGGAGCTTCTCATGGCATTGTTTCATGGAGGCTGTAAAACAGAGGAAAGGAAAGCTAGGTATCTAGGTAAGAAGTTGGGGTGCATCATCAGGAACCACAGGGGAGGAGGGATTTGACACAGGAACCCCTGCAGTCTGTCTAGGTTCTGTTTCATTTGCTGCTTAAGGTTGGCAGCTCTGAAATTGACATGCATCTATTTATGAAGATGTGTGAGTGCACAGGCTTCTATTTATTATTTCAAAAATGATCATAATGCTGCAACAATAAACATTCTTCCTGGGCTTTGATCAGGGAACACTGTTTTGTAGTCTCTTCAGAAGATGACACACCTTTTTTTTTTTTTTTTTTTTTTTTTTAGGATCGAATGTTCTAGATTCCCTTTTGGAGAGGAACTTCATCTTATAGCTAGTGTGTATTTGCCTTAGAAATCTATCTGCTAGAAAGGCTGATATTTAACAGGACTGATATGGTAATGAACAAAGTACATTGGTATGCTCATGAACTTGAGTGCCTCCTTCACTCAGTATGAACTTATTTACTGAGCCAGCTAATTATGTTTCAGTAACTTGGTGGTTAAAAGGCTGAAGATGTTTATCTGCAGACATGCTTGGGCATCTACTGGCTGGTGTTGAACACATGAGGCAGCCCTCTGGCTGCATGAGAATGTTTGGGTGTTCTCTGAACCTGCACTCTGGGTTCAGGGGGACAGGGCCATGGCTTCCTTGATGAGGCTGTGAGTGCAGAAGCAAGGCGAAGAACCTCAGACCTCTAGAGTCAAGGCCATGTTGAGAAGCTAAATGCAAAAGCCAGGTTAATATTTTTGGGCATCTGGACAGAAACTTCTGTGCCTTGTGGCTTGTGGATTGTAGAATCGTCATAAAGACTCGCTGTTATTTGAGGAATGAAGTGATAAGGGGATAGGACTTGCAGTTAGATGTGGAATAAGGTCCTGACTCTGCCACTTTTAGCTACTTGAGCTTGGCTGAACTACTTCTTTCTGATCCTTGGTTTCTTCCTTTGTAACATGCAGGAGCTGGATTAGATTAGTGGGTCCCGAACCTGCTTGTACCTGAGAATTGCCAGGGCTGCTTGTGAAATATTCAGATGCCTGAACCCCACTCCATACTGAGTGGATCCTCATCTCCAATGAGCGCGGCCCAGGCAACTGTGTTCTTTTTTATAGCAAAATACATATAACATAAAATGAACCATTTTAACCATTTTTATGTACACCATTCAGTGGCATTAAGTGTATTCATATTGTTGTGCAGCCATTACCACTATCTATTTCTAGAACTTTTTCAATATCCCAAAGTGAAAGTCTGTGCCTGTTAAAAAATAACTCCTCATTCTCTCCTCCCCTGGTAACCTCTGGTAACCCCTGGTAACCTCTATTCTATTTTCTGTCTTCTTGAATTTGCCTATTCTACGTTCCTCATATAAGTAGAGTCCTTTTAGGTCTGGCTCATTTCACTTAGCATAATGTCATCAAGGTTTATCCATGTTGTAGCATGTATCTGAATTTCATTCCTTAAGAGGCCGAATAATAGTTCATTATCTGAATATACCACATTTTGTTTATCTATTCATCTGTTATGGGCATTTGGTTGTTTCCACTGGGCATCTTTCTTCTTAATTAACCCTCCAGGTGGTTCTGATGTTCAGCAGGCTTGGGAGCCACTGGAATGAATGTTCCGCTGGCTAAAGTATGTGTTTGTGTACACCAGGTTTAGGAGAAAGAGGGCCAGATATAATGCCATAAACTGAAAAGATGTGACTGTTAGTATTCTTAAGTATTGTTATCTAGGTATATGGAATAAACAGCATGACCTCTGATGCCGATAAAATACCCTCAACTCTAGCCAAAGATTCATGGCCTCTTGTTAGGAAGATGAAAGGTTTTACAGAGCAAATAGCATCTAATGTTGAAATAAACAGTCCTGTAAACAGTAGTTTGCTAGAGTGCTTCCCTTCCCAACTCTGTGTTTAGTGACGTCACGTTAGTAGCTTGGAATTGACCATGGTGGGAGAATTCATTCCTTGGAAATCAGAACACATTACAAAGTCAGGACTTTTTCCTCTTAGAGAGCTGGTTGTTAAACATTTGCAGCACACCACTGACTACATGCAGATGTTTGATATCTTCCTTCTTTTTAACAAATGTCACTAGCAAAGAAATACAATTTAAAAAGATAAGCCTTTGTTGACAAGCTAAAATTCAGAAGTCAGTGGTTGCTCTGAGATTCAGGAAGTGCAGGAGATTCATAGTACAGCTTCCGTGAAGTTCCTCCTTCAGCTCTGGCTGGGAGGAGGTGTGGGCTCATTACGTAGAGGTTTCTCCTCATTCCTCCCCCAGTGTGATCACATGCGTCGGTAACTGCCTTTCTGGACAGATGCTTGGCAATCTTTTCTACAGCTCCTGCCCGTAGGTTAAGGTCTTTATCAATTTTGTCCTGTTTGTAGAATGGGTGACTTTTTCTCTTTAATGTCCTTATCTACCCATGTTTCAAATGTAACAAAGAGCCCCTCTGATTTCATGGCATGAGATCAGAGGGGGCTGCACACAGCCTCCCAGAAGACTGCACATATATTGGGCTGTTGAATCAGATGCCTCTTCTAATGGTTTCACAGTTCTAAAATCATCCTAAGCAAATGAGGCTCCACTCAAACTTTCCAGCAAAGAGCCTGTGTAAGGAGGTAGCAATAAGAAGAAAAAGATGGGTACAGGGATCTGCATTTTGACAGGCCCCTAGGAATGCCCTTCGTCCTTGGATTGCTCTTCGAAAAATGCTTCTCCAAAGTGCACTTGGCAAACACAGGGTGGCTTCTTCCCACAGTGAAAGAGGCTCCTGAATGATGTGTGGATCAAGCTTGATTTCCTCATTTAAGTAATTTTAAAAATGGTATAAAAAGGGGTAGGTCCAACAAGGATATTTTGCAGACATAGACAAACTTATTCTAAAATTTATATAAAAAGAAAAAGGACCTAGAATAGCTGAAATGATTATGAAAAACAAGAATAAAGTAGGAGGAATCAATCTGCCCAATTTTAGGACTTACAGCTATGGTATAATAATAAAGACAGTGTGGTATTGGTAGAGAGATAAACACATAGATAAACGGAACAGAATAGAGAATCCAGAAATAGACTTACACAAATATGCCCAACTGATTTTTAACAAAGGTGCCAGAGCAACCCAAGGGAAGGGGGCTTGCCTTTTCCTCACATGGCACTGGAGCAATTAGGCCTCCATAAACAAAAAAATAAACATGATCTTGACCTCATACATTATACAAAAATTAAGTCACAATGGATCACAGACTTAAATGTGAAATGTAAAACTGTAAAACTTGTAGAAAACGCATGTTGGAGAAAATACTTGGGATCTAGAGTTGGGGCAAAGAGTTTTCAGAGTTGACACAAACGGCACTGTCCATAAAAAGGAAAAATTGATGTATTGGACCTCCTCAATATAATAAACATTTGCTCCGTGGAAGACTTTGTGAAGCCAACAAAAAATCTAAATAGAAAATGGGCAAAAGATACGAAGATAGGTCTCATCACAGTGTATACAGATAGCAATTAAGCAGATGAAAAGATGTTCAACATTATTAGCTATCAGGAAAGTGCAAACCAAAACTGCAATGAAATGTTGCAGCTCTTTTAGAATTTGTCTAAAATTTTCACCAGAAAATCCCCCATAGGGAAAAAAAACCCCACAATGAAATATCACTGCTCACTTCTCAAAATGGCTAAAAAAAATACATACAGTTGACCCTTGAGCAGTCCAGGTTTGAATTGCACACGTCAGTTGTATGTGGATTCTTTTCGGTAAAAGTTACACTGATTGTACCTGCTTCTCCTGCCTCCCCGTCCACTTCCTCCACGGCTTCCGCCTCTGCCACCCCTGAGACAGCAAGAGCTACCCCTCTTCTTCCTCCTCCTCAGTCTAATCAATGTAAAGATAATGGATTTTCGACTGTGTAGGGGGTTGGCACTCCTAAGCCCCAAGTTGTTCAAGGGTCAGCTGTAGAATGATAACACCAAATGCTGGTGAAGATGTGGAAAATCTCTCATATATTGATGTTGAAAATGTCAAATGGTTCAGCCACTCTGGAAATCACTATGGCAGTTTCTTGAAGAACTAAACATACACTTACCATATGACCCAGTAATTGCACTCTTGAGCATTTATCCCGTGAAACAAAAGCCTGTGTTCACACAAAATCCTGTATACGTTTATGTTCACGGTATATTTATTTGTAATAGGTAAAAAAAACAACAACAAAAAAAAACAACCAAAAAAAACCCCAAACTGGAAATGACCCAGATGTCCTTCACTGAGTGATTGGGCAAACAAACTCAGTAAGGGTTGCAGCCATACCCGGGAATACTACTCTGCAGTGTAAAGGAATAAACTGTTGATTCCTGCAACAAAATAGGTGGAACTCAAAAAAATTATTTAAAGAGAAAAGAGTGAATCTTAAAAGGCTATGTACTAGATGGTTTCTTTCATACAACATTCTTGAATAACACAGTTATAGAAATGGAGAGCTGATTACTGGTTGCCAGGGTTTGGGGACAGAGGCAAGAAGCAGAGTGAGTGTAGCTGTGAATGGATAGTCATTCATTCATAGGGAGCATTGTGGTGAGGGCACAGTTCTGTATGTTGATTGGTTGCAAGAATCTACAAGATAAAACTGCATAGAACGACACATATGCACACAAACACATAAATGAATACGTGTAAAACTGGTGAAATCTGAAATAAGTGTTGTGGATTGCACCCATGTCAATTTCCTGGTTTTGATATTATACTGTAGTTATACAAGATGTTAACATGGGAGGAGGTGGGGTGAAGGATGTGCAGAACCTCCCCATATATTTGTTTGCACCTTGCTGTGAATCTATAATTATTTCAAGATAAAAAATAAAAGAAAAAGGGTGGTGGTGGAATATTTCTCATACCTTTTTTCCCAGTGATCCCTCAACACCCTATTTAATCAGCCAGAAGGATTACATCATGTAATATGCTTTCCAAAGTATAAAAATCTTGCAGGGCAATACATCAGTGACACAGATGGTATTTCATATGTGTGTTGTATGTAACTCATTTCTTCTTTATGCTTACCAAAGAGATATTCATGGATGTCTTTAAAATTACTTTGGGGAAACTGAGGGTTCCATTCATGACTTTTTGTTTGTAGCCACTATAATATTATATATCTTGTGAGGTTATTGGTCGTTTTGTTGTCTTAAAATAAATTTTATTTTTTTAGTTTGCTACCGTGCACCCCAAACTGTGAAAAACATTCCTCCTATGAAAAATGCATGAATCCAACCTTAGATGTTTGGATTTGATGCTTTGAGCCCTCATTATCTGTTGCTTCCTGATGTCAAAAGGCTCAAGGCTTAGCATGACTGATAGCCAAATGTAAAGACACTTAGAGCAGAGTTTAAACATAAATCCACAAAATTAGCTCTTGCCACTCCAGCCACAAAGCATGCATTTTTAAACCTTATGATGCTGGCTTTCAGTCATTAGTGAAACATCATTTTATTTAATTAATTAATTTATTTATTTATTTTTATTTCAGCTTATTATGGGGATACAAAAGTTCAGATTATATATATATTGCCCATGCCCCCCCCCCCATCCCAAGCTGTGGTCCTCTTTCCCCCAGTCCATGGCCCATTAGGAATTGGGCTGCAGAGGAGGAGGTGAGCGGCGGGCCAGCGAGTGAAGTTTCATCTGTATTTACAGCTGCTCCCCATTGCTTGTGCCCCCACCTGAGCTCCACCTCCTGTCAGATCAGCGGCGGCAATAGATTCTCACAGGAGCATGAAACCTACTGCAAACTGCACGTGAGGGATCTAGGTTGCATGCTCCTTATGAGAATCTAATGACTGATGATCTAAGATGGAGCTGAGGCAGTGATGCTAGCACCGGGAGAGGCTGCAAATATAGATTATCATTAGCAGAGAAGTTTGTATAATTATTTCATTATATGTTACAATGTAATAATAGAAATAAAGTGCACAATAAATGTAATGCGCTTGAATCATCCTGAAACCATACCCCCTAAAACTGTGGAAAAATTGTCTTCCATGAAACTGGTCCCTGGTGCCAAAAAGGTTGGGGACTGCTGTTTTAAAATATCACTGAAAGGCAGCATGCCACCTTCCCCAGGGACATGATTTTTACTATTGAAGCTACTACTTTCAGAGCTCCTTCTATGTGTCTGGCAGAACTCAAAAAGTGGATGGAACATGGCTTTTGGAATTAGAGTGGCTGTGTGACCCTAGACAAAGTAATTTTGCTTTTTTGAACCTGGATTTCCTCATTCTTAAAATTTGGGAGTAAAACATTATCTGTCCTATCATGCTTTTTATGAGAATAAAATTGAATCCCATGTGAAAACTCCAAGTACAATGCTTCACCTACAATAATTATGCAATGATTTTAGTTTTCTCTCTTCTTTCCATTTTTCCTGTTGGAGGATTATTTGCATAATATTTTTCAAAAATGTTTTTGGAACTCATCTTTGGAAATGGCCTTTGGTAACATTTTCCTGCCCACATTAGAACGCTAGTCTTACAGCGTCACAGGATGGTCTCTCCCGGTATAATACTGTTTTCCTTCTTTCTCCATTTTTGCTTCGTGTGAGCTCAACTTAATTCTTCCTCCTTTGCCTGTTGAGAGGCAGTGGCTGCTGGCTCTTTGACAACGGGGCCCTGAGGGTAGGATGGTTGCTGCAATGTGTATCAGCCCTGAGGGAGAGGCACTTCCATGATTAGAAATGTTTATAGTAAGAACAGATCAAATGCAGGAATGATGGGTGATGTATAAAAAGTAGTTGCAAGTATTTTTCTCCTTTAATGTATTTTATAGATCCTTTATTGTATTAATTACATTGAAAATTCAAAAGCATATTTTATTGACTAGAAGCCCAATTTATTTGTGGTTCATAGAATTTATTTCATTACCTTCCTATCAATGCCAGATACTATATGTGTTATGACCCATAAAGTTATGAGACTGTAGGCCACAATTTCATCACTTTACAGTCTCTAATAAACGCAAAGATTAGAAATCCAAGTAAGTCACATAGAGATTTGGCATTCCTTGTATTAGGGAAGTGAGTTAAATTTGTAATTGATTTCACTGCACTCATCTGATATTTCTGCACATTTGGGGTTTATTCAGAAAATCATCAAAAATTAAGTAGCTTTCTACCATTTCTCTTTCTATTGTCGATGATTCCATTTCAATCAAATTATGAATTCCTAATTGGAAACAAAGCAAAAAACACCTATGAAAAAATACCGTGGTGAAGGGGCACACACTACTCTTTAAGAACTTGGTTCATGGGTCTGATTCTTTCTCTTGGGATTGAGGAAATGGTTTGGCTATAAAATCCCCATTAACCAAAAATGAGCAAAATTGCCTGCAGGATTCATGGTAGGTACAGCCTTGAAGAGTAATAAAAGCCTGTTTTAAATGAACTCTTAAAGACACAATTTAAGCCTTAGAATGGCTAGTCAGATTTTATGTTTATCCCTTTTGATTATACTTCCATATGTTTCTGGAAAACAGTGTCTGAAAAGTGGTTCATTAAAAAAAATTGTACTGGGCTGGGGTAATTTGGGGCTCATTGACTAAATCCAGGGGGGGGGTGACCTATCGGGTGGCCCAGAAGCATCAAGGCATGGCAGACCTGTCTGCTCTGCTTCCCTGTGCCATGTGGCATGAGCTGACTTCAAAGACCCCAGTTTGGTTTAATTTAGTAAGTATGACTGTGCGCGTGCTTATTCTGCATCCCCCCCCAAATAAGAATTAACCAGGAGTTTGGGGTACCAAAGTGGATTTTGGAAAGAAAAGACACCCTACTGAAATTTAACTTATCTGAGTTGCTCCAGGAAAGCTTTGCCATTTTTGGAGGTGGAATTGAATGGGGCCACATGCCTAAGAGAAGAGAGGAGGTCCAGTGAATGACACTCTTTCTATGCTCTATTTCTGTGGTGTGGAGGAATATGTTAGTATTTATTATCAGTGAAATTAAACATTTATTACGTACCTGCTACATACAAAGTACTGTAAGGGACCTGGGCATTCACAGTGTGCATGGAGAAAGAGCACAGGAGCACACCCTGAGTGGGGAAGTTTTAAGGAAGGCTTCCCAGAGACTATGACCTTGAGCTGAACCTTGAAGGACGAATTAGCCAGGCAAGGAAGGAGAGCCTGGGTGACCTGGGTGTTCTTGTAGGGGCCATTGAGATAGAGGGAATGGATGGATCTGGGCTTTTCAAGAAGGGGCCAGCATGTGCAGAATCACAGGATGAGAGCTTCTGGCCATGTCTGGGGGAGTTCTAAGTACAGCTGTCAGCAGTGGAGGGAGTGTGGGTTTGGGGGCAGCAGAGAAGAGGACGAAGAGGTGAGTCAAGGCCAGGCCTGGGAGCTATTTGAATTTTATAGTAAAGAACTGGGTTTTCAATTCTGGCTGCACATTAGATTCTTCTTCCACTTCTTATTTCTGGAAACTCTGATCCAATGTGTCTGAAAAAGAAGAGTTGGGGGTAGGTACCTGGTCTACTACACTTAATGCAGGCTGTGCACCATTGGTTATTGATAGAGTTCAAGGATAGGAGTGACATAATCAGACCTGAAAGAGCACACACTGGCAGCTGGATAGGAAATGGCTTGGAAAAGGCCCCTGTCACAGGCATGTCAAGGAGCATGTTGTCCAGGCGAGGTGTAACCGGCACCTTAGCTGAGGCCGGAGTAGAGAGGTGGAAAGATACTGGGGAGAGAGCATCTAGAAGGTATGGGAGGGGGTTGAAGAAGGAAAGCATGGTAAGCATGCTGCAGGGACATCCTAGTTATCGAAAGACTGTCCTTTGACTGGGCACATAGAATGCAATTGCAGCTCGAGAAAGTGAAGTTTCAGCATGATGGTGGAGGCAGAAGCCAGATGGCCTTGGCTGAGGAACGTAAGAGTGTATTCAGAAGCATGCAAGTTCACTGTGACAGTGACCCTGGGGCTGGAGGTGGAGTTCTAGGGATGAAGACAACCAGCTGCAAATGTAGGTCAGGGCCATGTTATAAGGGATTTGGGTGCCCAGAGGGTTACATTATTGGTAACGGGAAGATCTAGTTCTCTGCTCTTAGGCTAATGCTAGCAGGAAAAGTGAGAGGATTAGGACTAGAAGGGAGAAACTAGGCACAGCTAAGGCTCGTTAGAAGGCCAATGCTGTTTTTTATGGTCCTGATGATTTTTAACAGCTATTTTAACAACAGAATGATGAAAATGTGTGGTATTCTTTTTCCCTTGGGATGATGTGGCCACTGAAAAAGGTCGCAACTAATAGGAAAAATAAGTTTTATTGCTTCACTGTGGATTCAATTAATTTGTGTTCTTCCTGTTTCCATTGCCACGTGTTTTCTGAGTTGACCGGGCCAAACCTCTCTTCACGAGTAAGAATGTTAGGAAAAAAATACTCTGAAGTTCCTCCTCACCCTGTAAATATTTGACGTAAAGAAATCCAAACATACACAAAAAGAAAATGTAGCCAGTTTAGGCTCATTTTTGTATTATTTTAGATGTAAAGAAGAACTGTCGAGCTCTGTGTGATGGTTTAAATCAGGGTTTTTTTTAACTTTGCCCAACTGGAATTTTGAGCTGGTTAATTTTTGGTGTGCGTTGTAGGGTGTTTAGCAGCACCCTGGCCTCTACCTGCTGGATGCCTATACCACTCTGTAGCCCCCAGCTGTGAGTGACAAAAATATCTCCTAATGTCACCCAAAGTCCTATAGGTGGGGATTGGTGTGGAAGGCAAAATTGCCCTTGGTTGAGAACTATTGGTTTAAATATGCTGTAGTGATTTTATCAGACAATAACCACTTCTTACTACGGTAGTATTGATGGTTTTATTGAAGCTTATGGAATCTCAAAAGCTTTTTATCACCAGAAGAAAACTAATGAATGTTTATAAATGCCCTTGCAGAAAGTTTATTTAAAATTAAAGAAAAAAGCAAAGCTACCTTACTGGCTGCTATGTATTTACCTGTTTTTCTAACTATCCTACTTATATACTTCCATTTAATTACTGGATTTACTATTATGTAATTTTATAAGAGTCAATATTGGCATTTTTCCTGGGCCATGATGTCCTCAATGCAAAGGATATTGTGCTGAATTATAAAATGCCAGAATAATACTACCAGTTTAGACCTAGATGTAACAATGTGAATTTCACGCAGAACCTGGATTCTAGTGTTAGTTTCACACCTAATCCTTCTAATTTGGAATATGCCCCTTTAGTCTTTCTGTGCAAATTTTCTCATCTGTAAAATGAAAGAGATAAATTATGTCATCTGTAAGTTTGCTTCTAGTTCTAAACATCAAACCTTGAAATATTTATATTGTTTCTTTGGGTTGTTCCCCTGCTCCCATGATGTATACCCCAATGTGACAATACCCAGAACGTGCTCTGTGGGTCACCAATGGTCAGTGGACTATGATGCTGATCTACAATAAGCCAAATGCAGAAATAGAGAGTAACAATGAAAAATGTTTAATATAATTCAGCAAAGTATTTTGTGCCTAGGATGTGGAATAATAAAAAAAATGGGCTTATATTTTGTCTTTTCTAAATTCAATTTTTCTAATAAGTCATTTTTATTATATTTCATAAAAATATCATTCCACATTGGATTAGAAAAAAAAAACAAGACAGACTGGTCTTTCACTAGAGGAGTTTGAGAAGCACTTTTGGATATATGGTGAGAAATTTCTCTGCCTCTCTTTCTACCTGGGCCAATGAGAAAGTGAGTATATTCCACCTCTGGGGTTTAAATAAAAATAAGCCGAGATATTGGCTGTTTACACTATTAGCAGCATAAAGGTGGTGGCAAATAGAATTTATTTTAAAGAATTTGCCTAACAGAAAATGAAGTCATTTATTTCTGGAGTATACAAAAGGTTTACTTTGATTGTATGTATATCTGAGTCTTCACATAGTTCAAGTTAGTGTCTTGCATTAAGATAACATGTTTACTTTAAAACATGAACCAAAAGAACAGTGAAAATGCCCTTTCTTTAATTATCCTATTTCCAAGAATCCGTACATATGACGTCTACTCTAAAGCTTGATATACTGAAGTTTCCCTAACTGGTAGTTGGTGCTAGTGAGGGTAGGTGAAGAAGGAAAAGGGATAGATTACGTTTGCTAAAGAGATTTTCACAGATGTTTTGGAGTCTATTCAGTTATTCAGCTTCATTCATTGTTTGGGAAATTCTATTACATCCACCCAGGCATGGTAGACCGACATGTAGACAAGGGTGGTGAAGCAATGCAGCACTTTACAATCTGACCTTCATCTGATTTTCCAGTATTAGCCCAATCTTTTTTTTTTTTTTTTTTAACATGGTAAAATATGATAGAAGAACAAGGCTTCCAACTGAGAGTTATTTGAGGCAGAAAACACTGTTGAGTTCCCTGCACTGTGGACCAATTGTTCCCATACCTTTTATCCCATATAGACTGGAATAATGTAGAGAGCCAGTGCTATTCCTGGGAGCCCTTTGCACATGACCTGGCATTGCTTAGAAACAGTCTCTTAACCTGCCGTTCCTCCCGGCCTGTATGGGCTTTCAGTACTTTGCTCCAAAGTAAAAAAGGCAAGATCTTTGCCTGCCCTATTAGCAGTGAAAAATCACCCTTTCTTTCCATTTTTTAAAAAAATTCAGATGATGAAAATATATAACATATTCAGAAACTCTACTGGCAGACTTGGCAGGCATTTCATATTTACTTGGATTTAACATGAATTGGATTTGGTTCTCTGATTTCCCTGCCTCCATCTCTCGGAACAAGTTATTTATTATCTGAGTGAGTCTGTGTTAGTGGATCAGACATGCATATGGCACGTCTCTTGTAAGTGCGTTTGTTCAGTAAGATTTATGCTAGCCCAAATTGTTTTATATTGGTTTTCATTGTTGAAAATTTACTGTATTCATTCTCGGTTTGGCGTAAGTATTTACAGTATGCTAGGAGTTCCTGTGGTTGAACATTTTATCTCTGTAACACTTCGTGCAAAGGAAATTAAAAAATATATGGTGAGAGCATTTCCTTAATGTGTTTCCAATCAGCTGTGTACTTTAGTAATTTGATTTGTAGGAACTAGAGAGAAGAGTGTTACTGAGCTCTTTTTGATCATTCATAATTCTTTCGGAATTCAGATCACGGTTCTGAGTTTATGAAAACATCTATTGAAATTTTTTTAAGTTCTTTGTTATTCTGATTGAATGTCTTAAGTGGGTTTTTACCACAACAGTATCTAAAAGATCTCATGGAAGGAGGTGAGTCTCCTCTCTGTATCTTGGACAGAATAACTTGTGAATTGGGGTTGATGAGCTTGCCAGAAGTCAGTCATCGAAACAGAGAGCCGGGCCCTTTTCTTTTGGCACTGTCCCATGTGGGTGTTCTGTCTTCTGTACTTTTTGGGTTAAGTAAACAAGACCATTATTGGTAAATCTCTTTGCCTCCTGGGCTCCTAAGTATACAGGGACTATAGGCATAGCTAAGTGCATCTTCCCAGAGAGCATAACCCACAGCATGGAAGGTGTTATTTGTACAAACTAAGATCTAGGCTGTGATCTTCACACTATTATTTATTTGGCTTTCTCTATAGGAACTCAAGCTAATTGGCTTGTTTTGTCTTTTGGGGATCTCTGGTCTTTGACTTCTGTTTTGGCCAATGAATTAGCATGTGGTAATCTGTACATATGTAGTTTCAGATTTTCTTAATCTAATTTACTGCCTAAAAGTAAAAGTGAAATACGAAATCATAGCTCTTTAGAACGGGAGATGAGAGTTGGAAGATTTTATCTAGCAAAGACAGTAGGTTCTTTAGGAGTCTTAGATGGGTATAGAATTTTGCAATCAATTCCTCTATTTTAATTTTCCTCTCTTATTTCCTACCATGTTTTAAACTTTCCTCTTGATCCTCAGCAATTTTGAGTTCATTTAGTCACTTGTAAGATCCCCTTTCCCAGTGGTGTGTTCGGCTCTGGTACTTCTCATCTGTCATTAGGCATAAATGAAGCTATGAGGTTATTATGCATTTTGGCCATGAGAGTTCATCAATCTATGGTTTTCCATTTGAAAATATAGTCCCCAGAGTTAATCTTCTCAGTAGTCAAAGAACTAATGTAAGTGAATGCCACATAGGTGCTTGGAAGGCTTAGTTGTGTTTTGGGGAAAAATAGCCGAGGAACATAGTAGCTCCTGCGATCACTAGTCTTGGCTTAGAGGACATAACTTCTTTTGTTCTAAAGATAAAGGAAACCCACATTCATTCTTGGCCTTTCTTCCTGCCTCTGTGTTTCCTGTCTAGGTTGCACCTATGAAGGAAACAGCTATAACAGCTCCTTCAAATGGCAGAGCCCAGCTGAGCCCTGTGTCCTGCGCCAGTGCCAGGTAAGATTCAACTATTTTACTCCTCAGTGAAGAGGAATCCATAGAGTCCTCTTTCTGACAACATAGGACAAAACCCCCAAAACGCAAATGAAAATGAAAAACAAACGAAAAAGCAACTTTATCCTTGTACATATTTATTGTGACATTCACCATAACAAGGCAGGTACAGGATGGACATTGTGTAGGACTCGCTTCCAGAAACACACAGCAGAATTGTTCACCATTGTCAAATTGTGCCTGGAAATACTCTGGGAAGATGCATATGTCCTCGGGGAAAATTCATGTCTTCCTGTGAAGTCATCTTTGAGCAAAACACAAATTCCTGTTAGCAGAAAAGAGGTATTGTTAGAGGATATATATTTTCCTTCTTTGATTTAAAAAGATTTTGAACTGGAGCCAATTTGTAAACTGTATTAAATTGAAGCAATTAATATACTGTAACTCAATGATTTCAACCCGACAAATTTAAGAGCCACCAATTCAGCAGCTAAGGAGTTTACTGTGGCTGATCCTTGCTGAACTCTGAAAACGATGGTAATTCCACATATCTTTAATCCCTGCAGATATTAAACACAGCAAGAAAAACCAAAGGAGAAATGGAGATCCTAAATTTTCAAATTCGTTTTCTTATCTCTGTATAGTCTGTTAAAAAATAATGCTCATCTAATTTGGATATAACTTAAAAATTCTTCTTTGTAGAGAAGGTGCTGTTAAATCATTGTATCCCTGATCCCATTTCACTGTCCAAGGATATGCTTTTGCATTCAAAGGAGACTGAAAGGTTGTATAATATTGGATAATGCTCTCTGCTCTTAACTGAAGCATAATGACATTTTATTTATTAAAATCTGAATTTTACATAGTCATGTTCTTATTACATGCCGATAGTAGGCATATTCATTCATAAGACCTTCAGTTATTTATTCTGTTAAATATTAAGCTTATTAATGTAGGAAATCTAAGTTATTTGTGAAAATAAGCAGTTGGTAGAACAAATACAAATAATAGATTCATTAAGTCAACAAATATTTGCTCAATTTTTATTCCAGGTTATAGGTTCGATCAGTCTCATGGTACAGAAAGACAAGAGCAATGAGTTTTAATAATACCAAAAGCCCACACTTGTTCCACCCCACCCTTACCCTCCCTTTTGTCTTTGGTGGAGACACTCTGAAAGCCATGGTTACAATGTGTGTTAAACAAGTTAAGCACGTGGCCTTTGGGGTCTAGTGTAACATTTCTATACAACAGTCAGAGGCCTTGAAGATTCTCGAGTTGCATGGAACAGAGGTGAGTTTTGCTGGCTTTGGATGAAGACTTGTTCAAATTACATGGAAGCTATTCTGTGGGAGGGACTATTTTGTTGACTGAATAACACATGGAGCCACTATCAGTTGTTTCCACTGAAACTGCTATTGCCTGTCATCTTTGGTCACTGGCCACTCAGCAGGGCCTAGAGGGAATGATGCAGGAATCTCGAATTACTGTTGGAAGAGATCTTAAAGTCCAGCAGCCTTTGGAGTCAGGAGATGCTGAACCGCAGAAAGGAGCTCAGAAAGGGGATGTTACCTACCAAAGAGGAACTTTGCCTTTCATTTCTCCTCCTTTTCTCAAACTTCACCTACTCCATACTAGCTAGTGTGATATCATTCAGTAAGCAGAAAACCAACCCTCTGTGAAGGGAGCTACAAAGGCAGCTCCTCTGCTCAGCTGCTACCTTCCCTCCCAAGCTTGCTTGCTTCCTTCTTTAGGGAATGAGACCTTGTCTCAGAATGCAGGAAATGGCCATTTGGTGGCACTTGTCAGGGAGGTCTTCTTGTTCCTCCACAGAATGACACAATTGCAACCTTTTTGTTGCAATCAGTAAGAGAGGAGACAGCATAGGGCGGTGAGTGAAATATAGGCTCTGTATTCAACATAACTTGCTACTTAACCTCGCTGCACCTCACTTTTACCTCCTATGCAATGGAAAAGTACTGTCTCATAGGGTGGTTGTAGACAGTGAGCCAGACTGTCATTTCAAATGCTCTGGTAGAGTGCCTGCGTGGCCTGGGTACCAGACAGATAACAGCGTGTCTAATGATCCGGTCTATTTCCATTTGAATTGAATTCTACCATATTTCTTTCTACTATTTATTTTTACTTGTATTTTTTTAGAGACAGGGTCTCCCTCTGTCACTCAGGCTGGAGTGTAGGAGCACGATCATAGCTCACTGCAGCCTCGAACTCCTGGGCTCAAGCGATCCTCCTGCCTCAGCCTCCTGAGTGGCCGGGATTATGGGTGTGAGCCACCACGCCTGGCTTCTGTCATCTTTCTTACATCCTCCTGCCAAAGGAGTTCTGATGGTGAAAAATTTACCTTTATTTTTCTGCTTTTAATTTCTTATTGGATGGAAGGGGAAAATCTGAAGATCACAGAGAGGAAATTCATGCTGGGAACTAACCTGAATCCTCCATCTGGATTGCAGAGACCGAAGGGAAATTGATCTTGGGCCATACACAGCTTTGTGCATTGCTTCTGTTATGTCACGAAAGCACGGCTCTCTTTTTGATGTTGTATATTGCTGGTATTTTGGGAGTTGTTTTTCTCTTTCCCAAATGTGACATAGACCACAATGAATTCCCCTGGTTGTGGAAAGCTCAGGCCTGACATGACATGAAGACATTTAGGATATAACCCTTCTTGTTGGGTGGAGAGAACGTGGAGGCAGACACGATGCAAAAACGACCCAGTTGTCAAGTTGTTACATTTGGTTTCAGCCTGTTCTACCTCTCCCCTTAAAACAAAATTAAACAAACAAAAATGCAAATCCATTTACAGAATGGGTAGGGAATCTGGAAAAAATCCTTCAAGGACAACTCTGAAAATTAATTTAAAAAATATTTCAATTAACATTAAGGTGATATTAGTGTCACATTATCAGATTGCAAATGACTCACTTGATTTTATTGTTAAGATCTAAAATCTCTATTCTGACATATATAACATGAACTTAAAAATAGTTTTTTTCTAATCTCTTCGTTTGGTGCTTGAGGGAACTGAGACCCAGGCTCTTTGTGAGTGGCATGACGTGTCTAACTAAGATGACAGAGCTCGTCTAGTTATTTCTAGCAGGCCGGTAAGGATTTCGCATCTCCAGGGCTGGTCTGGGGTCTGATGCTTGTACTCTGTGTCTCAGAATTAATGACTTGAAGTGTAATAACAATAATAGAAAACATATAAGAGTAAGCATTGAAAACTTCAAACAATTGTGAATGAGCAACTAGACTCTGTCAGGTACTGACAGCAAGAAGGTTTAAAAAACTAGATTTAAAAGAAAGAAAGAAATTAGGACCACAGAGAAAGAGCGAGGACAGGGAAAAGAACAGGTGACAGGATTAGCACTCTGAGTTCCAAAGCGTCGGTGGGGTGAGCTGGGATCTTACCTCATCGGTGCCATGCACCTCTGGGCCTGACACCCACCGCCGCGTTGTGCTTTTTGTGTTCGCTTCTCCTTCCTTGGTCACTTTCCAAAAGTAGTGACTTGGGGGAATTCTGAGCTGACTCTGCTTGTGGCGCTCTGTTTTTCAGGAGGGCGTCGTCACAGAGTCTGAGGTCCGCTGCGTTGTTCACTGTAAACACCCTTTGGAGCACCTGGGATCCTGCTGCCCCACGTGTCCAGGTAACGTCCTCAGGACGGGGAGGCTGGAGGGCTCCCTGGTGGGGCACGACACTGTGGAACTCGCTCTGTGTTCTCTCAGGGATGCGCGATTTCCCCACCCCCATCCCCAGCCCACCAGGCTGGAATTTTCCTCACTTTACATCTATGCACCTAACGGGTTTGGAGAGCAAACTCCTTTGCATAGAAACATCCCGTTGGCCTCCTTGGTGTGCCCGGTACGAAGGCAACGTGCTGGAGGTCTTGGCATGTGGGTCCTGCAGGCTCGGGAGGCCTGCTTTCCACTCTGCAGGGCCACAGGTAATGCTTATTTTGGAAGAAAAGGCTGTGGCTTTCCCTTGCTTCCAGAAATGTCTTTTTACTGCTTCATATTGCAATACCTTGGCCGGAGCTCGCGGTGGTGATGAGGTGACCAGATGTTTTCTGAAAACTGAGAGCTGTGTCCCTAAGCGAATTTAGCTTAGGGTTTTGCTGGTCTCAGTTTTTGGTGTAGTTCAACAAATTGGACCCGCTGTCTGTTTCAGGGGGCCCTGATTCCTAGCTGACAGCAAAGGGATCTTTTCTTTCCAGTGGCTGGAATGTTTCCTCTGAGTTTTCTGAACAGATTACAAAGGCCTCCTGCATCTTTTCTTGCCCTCACATACGAGCCTGGGGATTTTCAGGCAAGAGATTTTTCTTCCTGATCTCTTAAGCCACTGGTCGATGGTCTCAGACAGGTGTTCTGCGTTTTGGGTTTTCTCTGAGTGCTTTTCCTCCTGGGTGGTGATACTTGCAACTACTACTTTGCTTTTGAGGTTAATCTGCAAAGGACCTTCTGTTCTTGGTACCTTGCTGCAAAGTGGCTAAGGCACCACAGTGGGATGCTCTGTGAAGACGGGCCCCCATTCCTTTCCCAGGCGCTGGCCGCTTTCCTCCGTGGGGTCCCCAATGCACAGCAGACCTGAGTCCCTTTCAAAGTTCAACCTTTTCTCATCGTTGAATGACAAGGACAGCCAATTTCCACTGCTTCTAACCTTCCTCACCTCCCCGGGCAGCCTTTATTTAGCTTTCTTTTCACACTGGGATTTCTGCAAAGCTTGTCTTGTTCGATGAACTTACATGAAAGTCAAAAAGTTGAAAGTAAAATATTTTTTTTTCCCCATAATCCAGTTGTTTGGTGTCTATCAAACAGAGTTTGCTTGAGGACTTTTTTACCCCGAATGTATTGAACGGCTTGTATCGAGTCACCATATCCTTCAATGCCTCCAGGATCTTTATTAAGTTAGATCGGTAGTTCTCTGGGCTGCACAAGAGAATCACCAGGGACCTGGGGAGCTTTGAAACTGGACCTTGATGCCAAGGCTGCACCCCAGACCAATTCCATCAGAATCTCCGAGGAACTCCGGGGACCCAGGTCTTCCAGAAAATTTCTGTATACACCAAACGTGAGATTGATAACAGAGCAAATTTTACATGCCATACAGATTTAAAAATTACCATAGCTCTTAAATATGAATTCAGTTGTGCTGAGTGGACTGTTGCTTTTTCGACACAGAATCAACTCCGAGCCCCCCGCTCACAGCCACAGGGCCCTTAATGGAGCAACAAGCATGAGAAGAGCACTCGACACCTCCCACCATGTATAATATTCTCCTCACCTTGGAGATAGTCATATTTTCAGGCTGCCTTTGAAACTGTGGGTACACAAACAGCAGAGTGAATTTATTTCAGCAGGCAAAGTTATCATATCTGAGCAATTGCTTCTTTCACTCCATTTTTTGGTCGAGTTCCCGGGAAGGAAAGGGCTGAGCTCCACGACTGCTCATGTTGCAGTGCCAAGTCCTCACGGCCATCCAGAGAGGGGTGAGGTGTTGTCCGCTGTTCACACAAGAAGAAATACGACCCAGTGAGCACAAGTGCCTGCCCGTGGGCCATGAGTGAGCAGTAGGGGCCGAAGGTGCGGTTGGCACCCGGCCCCTCCTCTCTCCCTGCCACCGTGCCGCGCTGCCACCCACGCCCACACACGCCGTGAGAATTGCTCTGCTGTGGTCCAAGATCTGCTGTGGTCCAAGAGCAGTGGGAGACGAATCTTCTTTCAAAGTTTGCACGCCAGCGCCACACACTAGCACCTGACACCTGGGCAGTCTCTGTGCCCTTAGTGATGGGGTCAGGAATCCCTCTCCTTAATTCCCAAGGCCAAGCTTTGGGATGCAAATTGGAAGATTCAGAAGGGGCTGCCTCCAGGATTATCCCGTCTAGGGAGGGAGGGAGGCCTTGAGCGAGTCTAGATAGGGAAAGGCAAGGGAGGCTTTGGGGTATTCTCCTGGGTAAACCAGAAGGACAGGCATCTGCCATTGATCAGGGAATGGTATTCTGCATTAATGACAAACATGTACAGTCTGTGGTCAGTGTCTTCCTGAAGCAGATTCCAGAGCATTCTTGGTCGTCTGCTCCTTCCTTTTTGTCTGACTCTTTGCTCAGGGATGGTGGATTGTGTTGGGAACAGTTTGCATAGAGTTGTCATTTAAAATGAAATCTGTCTGACAGAATATGTGGTACAAGCATGTATGAAAGACTTGAAGACATTTCGCTGAAAGTGTCCTTTAAAAAGAGAGGAGACTGGGCATCTGCCATCCTGACAGTGCTGAGATGCAGCCACTAGGAGGGACCCACGCTTACCCGGCCTTCCTGTGTCACTGGGAATAGCAAGGAGGTGGTGGACGGCTAGCTCTGGGTGTGGGTATCTAAAAGATCTTACTCCTGGGGGCTTTTTTTAAAACCACAGTTTCACTTGGCAGTTCAACTTCAGGCTCAGTGGTGTTCGTCTGCGTGCCTTTCATTTGGACAAAGGGCTCCGTATCTAGCTGTGAGCTGAACAAGGCCAGTGACCAGTTCAGGTGGGGATAATGCTCATTCTCCCTTGTCAGGGACCAGCTGTTCCAAGAGTTTGGTGGCTTCTGCTGACAGCTTTAGTTGGCAGGCCTTGAACACTCATTCTTGGGGGTGTGAATCAGTCCTTCACAAGAGCCAGCTTTGCTAAGCTTTGCCCATGGCTGGCTCTGCTTCCAGCACTGTCTGAGATGAGGAAAATGACTCAGCTGTCCTGGCCAAGCATCTCCCATGGCCTGTGTGTTGTGGGTTCCTGTCCAGCCTGTGGCTCAGGTCACCTATGACCTTGCTCTAGAATATGGCAGTGTCCTGAGCATCTTTCTGAATAGGGGCCACCTCCTGGGTTTTGGTCCAAACTGGGGGTGGGGGGGCACAGCCCCTTTCACACGGGACAGGGCTAGGCTGAAAATCGCGTGCGGCTCCTCTTGCCCTGCCTGTGCCCCTTCTTGCCCTTGTGCCTGGCACTCTGCACAGGGCAGCAGCTGGTTCAGAACTGGGTTTGAATCCAGGTCTGCCACCTGCCAGCTGTGTGAATGACTTTCCCTCTCTGAGCTGTGTTTTCCTCTTCCGTGGAAAGGGTGCTGAGAGTCCCTACTTTGAAGGATCACTGGGAAGGTGGAGCGAGGTCAGGGGGCCTAGGGCCTGGTGGAGGCTGTGCTATTCCTGGGTCCTCACCACATGGCAGCCTTAGCATCATCTGCCCTCGGGCTTGCTGGTGACATCTCTCCCATGGCCTTCCATCTGCCCTTCTGGCCCCTGTGGCATTTGGTTCCCTGGCAGCAGTCGGCATGGTCACTGTGCAGCCCTGAGACTCGCCGCGTGGCTCGCCGTGCAGCACTGCTACTGCTCCCTGTTGGGCTGCCCTGGGTTCCACCATCTTATTTGTTTTCCAACATCTTTGGGGTTTCTGATCCCATGCCAATCTTTTGCCTTTTTTTTTCTATGCAGCAACCTCATCTGCTCGTTGCAGAGGATACCCTGCCAGGGAGAGGTGGAGGTGGAGGTGGGAGATGGATGAGCAGCAGACAGAAGGGTCGGGCCAGGCTGAACAAAGGCTGCTGCCGTAACTTACATGATTCTCTGCTTTCCAGGCTGTGTGTTCGAGGGTGTGCAGTACCGAGAAGGAGAGGAATTTCAGCCGGAAGGAAGCAAGTGTACCAAGTGCTCCTGTGCTGTAAGTCCTGCTGAGGATGTCCTAAGAGTGTTCCTTCAGGCTGATTGCTGCTCACGCTCACCAAGAGCACCCTTGATCTCCACGGGCTCCCCTCTTCCCGGGAGAAATATCCATCTCTCCTGATGTGGGGCCAAGGGAAACACTTAGCCACCCGACTCCGCACTATTGACATTCTGGGCTGGGTAAATTCTTTGTTGTGGGCTGTCCTGTGCATTGCAGCATGTTTGGCAGCATCTCTGCTCTCTACCCACTAGATGCCAGGACACTGCTGGTGTACAACCAACAATGTCTGCAGACACTGTCCAATGTCCTATGGAGGGCAGACTCGCTCCCCACTGAGAACCACTGCTCTAAAGAGTGAGGGAGAGAAGTTGATTTTCCTCCACCCGCCTCCTTCTTTGGGAAGGCCATGGTGGATTTTCTGTTCCTTGGGGGCAGGGGAGCTTCTTGCTGAGGTAGCCACTGAGTTTTTTAGTGCAAATGGGAAGCAATGGGGATAAGCACAGCTTGTGACACCTTATTCTGAGGGGTGAGAACCTGACCTGAGGCTGGTCATTTATAGCAGGACAGGAGGAAATTGCCCCAGGTGGTGGATCAGCACAGAGGAGGGTTTAGTGAGACAAAACCATAATCTTGTCTTCTAAGCATTGTCGACTTTTAATCCATATGCTACGGGTAGCTTGAACATGCTTAGGAATGAAAAAAGAAACTTGGTGTGTGTTACAGTTTTAAAGAAATCTATTTTATTCACGTATTCAAAATCTAGGACAAAATCATTGGTGGTGGTAGTGGTGATGGTAGTGATGGGGAATCTAGTCCTAACCAGCTGCTCCAAGGTATTTACACCAGGGAGTCTTTGTAATAAAGAACACACGTTTTCCAAGTCACCTGTGGCTCTGTATGCATCTCAGGATACAAAGCAGAAAATGCATAAGGAACTCTAGAATCCTAATTTTGCCAGAGCAGAATCATATGTGGATCATCACAAATCACAGCAGTTGTCATTTCTCTACATCTTTCCTAAAATCTTTCCTCCTTCCTGTAGGAGCACATGCACCCAACCTGGAGTGCCCAGGTCAGAGTAAACATGACCAAGGGTGATGGTTTTGTATAGGGGAGAAGGAAGGAGGAAGAGAGAGGGTATATATATATATGTATATGTGTATATATATAAATAATAGATGGATAGATAGACATAAAACATGTAATATCATATATACAATATATATCATGTGCATAATAATATGTAAAACTACAAAAGTAATTTACTAATGAAAATGAACATGAACTTGCATATTTCAACTCAACTTCCATGTTTTTCATCTCTTGCTAATTATGGCTAAATAGCTTTATGTAATTTTTATGTAAATGATTTCTATTTGTCTTTAATATCTCTCACTTATCAATTTTATTTCTTCCGTATTGGAAGCTGTGAAGTTTTCTGATAATTTTTTTTATTAATCTCCTTCTTTTGGGAGTAGATTTGAGGAAAAACAAGGCGTATTTCAAGAGGAAATTGTAAACGTGTGCCTGAACGAATTGTCTTTACGATAGAGGTGTGCCAGGGTCAGGTAGCTGGACTTCCCTGGGAAGGAAATTTGGAAGGTGGCAAGAAGGATGGAGTGTTCTTGCCTTTGTACCAATGACAGTCCTTCTGTGTCATCCAGACCTGGAACTGGAAATGAGCTCAGAGGTTATATGTGCAGGGGTCGCAAATTCAAATATACTGAAGGCATTTTGATTTCATATATTTTTAAACACAATGCATTGCATGCTGAATGAAACATACCTGATGGTCAAGTTCAGGCCCTGGAAGTCCTGCTTTCATTTTTGGTTGAAAAAACGAAGATCCAAAGATTTTTGGAATTTTGCCCAAGTTTTCCTGCTTAGTGAGTTCTGTCCAGACCTATCTATTCATCCCTTATATCCATATATTCTAATTTCCTATACTCCCGTATTCTTTCTAGTTCTCTGCATTGCCACCCTCAGCACTGAGAGGACAACTAATGACTTTGATTATGTTCCTGATGTCAGTCTTTAGACTCATTGAATAAATGGAAGAGAGGATGGAGGATAGGTGCTATCCTTGCTTGAGGACAGGACATTTGTGTGTAGCCTTGGGTGTGGGGAGGCTCATATGAGCAGTTTTTCTTTCATGAACACAAAAATTTGAGGTGTAAGCTTTCTTTTTTTGTAGCTTGTTATTAAAATAACTTGGCTTTTAATATTCTTTCAATTTGCTATCTTTTGATGTAGTGCACTAAAAAAACGTAATGTCTTGGCAGTAAATAGTCCTGTCTTGAGAGTGGTAACTGTGGAGCTGTTTGCTTTAGAATGGAATATTACAAATGTATGGCCTGGCTCTGTAACTGTGAGGTACAGAGTTTGCCAGTGTTGCCCTGGCAGCAGGCTTGGAAGCTTTGGCACGTAAGGTGCGTGGAGGCGTGAGGCCCCATCTTGCTGAGTGAAAGGGCAAAGCTGGAGAAGGGCCTTAGACAGGAGCTGTGTGAGGCCAAACACAGCTGTGCTGAGGAGGTTACAGGGAGGGGCATTTGGCATGTTAGCTGCAGGTTCCCCTGCACAAAAGAACTGTGCATAATAACCCGTTGCACTTTGGAGAAAAGGAAAACATTAATACTGTATATAAGATATAAGCACACCCATGCATTTGAGCATGTATATAGTATTTATGTTCATATATATTTGTATGCATATATATCTATATTTATACTTGCATGTCTATACACATGTATATACAAATACATATAAACATGACTATAAATATAAATACAAACACACACATTTACATGTCTAAGTTTGGATTCCCCCAGAAACACACCCTGAGGCAAGTATTTGTGTGTGAGTAGTTTATTTGGGAGGTAGGGAAGACTCTGGTGGAAGAGTGTGGAGGGCAGGCAGCCAGTTGAGCAAAGTTAACTGAGTGCTATGGTCTGAATGTCTCCCCGAATTCATGTGTTGAAACTTACTCCCCTGTGTGGTGGTATTAAGAGATGGGACCTTTAGGAGGTGGTTACGCCATGAAGTCTCTGCTGTCATGAATGGATGAGGGTCCTTACAAAAGGGATTGAGGGAGGGGGTTCATTCCCCTTGCCCTTCCGTCCCTTCTGCCATGTGAGGGCACAGCGTTCCTTTCCTCTGGAGGGTGCAGCAACGAGGCCCCATGTTGGAAGCAGAGAGCAGCCCTCACCAGATACCAAACCTATTAGTGCCTTGATCTGGGACTTCCCAGCCTTCAGAACTTTGAGAACTAAATTCTTGTTCTTTATACATTACCCAGTCTCACGTATTTTGTTATAACAGCACAAATGGACCAAGACACCAAGTGAGCTACCATCGTGTGTGACCAGAGCTTAATCCCACTGGGAGAGCCTGGAAGCCAGCGTAAAATTCATGCTTCAGAATATTTTTCACCTGAGAGGGTGAAGAGAGCTGACATACGTATACACCATCACCAATCAGTCATTGTCTGAGGGCTGCTCCCAGGGAGTGTTGTAACATTTCCAGCCTGCCATTGAGGTGGGAAGGTGACCGTCGGCAGCAAGAAGAAGCAACACAAATGTAGATCATTCTTTACTTACAATGGGGTTACGTTCTGATAAACGCATTGTAAGTTGAAAATATTTTAAGTTGAAAATGCATTTCATACACCTAACTTACCATAAACATCATAGCTCAGCCTAGACAACCTTAAATGTGCTCAGAACACTTACATTAGCCTACAGTTGGGCAAAACCATCTAACGCAAAGCCTGTTTTTTGATACAGTATTGAATATCTCATGTAATTTATTGAAAACTGTACTGAAAGTTAAAAGCAGAATGGCTATATTGGTACTAGAAGTATGTTTTCCACTGAGTATCACTTTCTCACCACTGTACAATCAGGAAATTGTTAAGTCAAACCATTGGAAGTCAGGGACTGACCGTACTGGCATTTGGAAGTCTTGCTGTGTGCACTTAAGTCGTAAGGGTGGGAGGATGTGGGTGGGGCAGCAGCAGAGCCACTGCCATATGTATGTGTATGTATCTGTGTATATATATACACACATAAACATCTACACATTAATATATTTGTATGTCTGAATATGTCTGCATACATGTGCATACACACGTACATACACACGTTTGGAACACTGGACCACCCATCACTCTCTTATGCCTCCCATCCTTTGCTCATGTTGCTGCCCCATCTGAAATTCCTCTCTTCTCTGTGTGCACCTGGTCCTTTCCAAGTCTGTTGTCACCTCCCCACTGCAACTCCCAGAGCTCCCAGTCCCCCAGGCAGGAGCAACAGTTTTCCCATGTGTGTTCCCAAGGCTTCCCAGCTCCCACTTTACTAGCTTACCTGCCACCTTTCCCTCCCTCCTTCCCTTCACACATGCTTGTGCACGCACGCGCACACACACACACACACACACACTCTTCCAGGTGAGTACTTGCCCTGTGGGATCACAGTTAGTAGTTTATCCTCCTGTTCTCCATGTTATGATAGTTTCAGAAGGAGCCACGTCTTCACCTATTTGTGTTTCTATCCTCAGTGCTTAGCACCTTGGGTGCTCAGTGATGTAAGCATCCTTCTCTTTCTTTTGCATTGCTATCTTTTGATGTGGTACAGTAAGAAACAGTCATGTTTTCTCTTCCGTACTGTGATTTCTGCTCTTTCAAGCTGGCCAGGCTGTTCTCGCCTGGGAGAATGACTCTAGTGAGCTACTCCACTGCCATTAGCTTGCTGTTTGCCTTGGAGCGCACCCTACGGAGTTGTGTGTGTGTGTGTATGTGTGTGTGTGAAGCATCTCTCGTGGATATTATCTGTCTCTGGTGGATGAATTGCCAGCCTTTCGTGGCGTCCCTCCCTCTCAAGCGAATATCATATATGCCACGTGGCTTGTATTTTCAGCCCAACCCACTTGGTTACACTCTTCAAACTTGTGAAAATCTGTCTGCTCATGTTTCTGTGATGTGGTGACAGAGGGGCAGACCACCAGAAAAACACTTCATCTTATTCAGCTGGATTCCTAAGATAATGAAACAAATGCCTTACACATGATTTGACATCCTGATTTTAGCCGGGCAGTCTATATGGCATTCCAGACGGTTGAGAACATGATAACATCGGAGGATTATCTGGACAGGATTTCACAACCTCTTGCTTTCACCCATTCCAGAAGCGGACTGTCTCACATTTTTAGGTGTGAATATCATCATGACTCACTGAGAAAATGCAGTGCTTTATTATCACTTGTTAAACTGCACCATCCCTGTTTACCCATTATATAAATAAAAGCGCCAGGAGAGTCACTTCTCCAGTCTCGATACTAATCAGGGGAGCGACAGCTTGAGTTCCTTAAGCTGTTCCGTTTAGCTGTCTGAGTCATATTAGAGTGCAATTTTTGTGGGATGTGTTCAGCGTGAAGAAGTACTATATCCATTTTAAAGTGGAAAGAGGATTGTTTCCTAAGACTGAAGCAAAGACCAGTTCATTAAGTACACTGCACGTTGATTAAAGCACACATTGGCTTCCCTTTGAGTGAGGCTTAACTTTTCATTACCTGCCTGACTGTGCAAACAGATTTATGTGCTTTTGTTCAGTCAAATTTTCAGGGAACAGGATGGTGGCAGTTGGCACAGACACTTCTGTAAAACCTATCTTAAGGTCGTAAGACTAAAGACCAAGGTGCTGATGAGAAATGTTTGTGCGTCTTTTTACCAGACTATTTTAAGAACCCTATGGGCTCAGCATTCTTGGAAATTGCTTACAAGAGAGCGTATAACCCGGAGTTGTAGGATACTCTCAACAGAATGGCAGGTCCTCGGTCTGTAAAACCAGCCAAATTAACTGGCCAAGATCAATTACTTTTGCTGACAAAGGCATATTAAGTTCAGAGGATTTTTACCAATAAACATGGCTTGTTAATGGGCTGTCTGTGATGAAGGAGCTGTGCTTTATTGGCTCTTAGAAGCCCTGAAGTCCATAAACACCTTTGCTCTCACTTACACTTTAGATATTGCAAAGTGCCGTCTCCCAGGGAACATGAAACTCTGAGGAAGGGTATTTGGAGACAGTAAAGAAAATGGAGATCTTCACGGCTTCCCGTTCCTCTTAGACTGAATTCCAGAAGATGTTCTGCACAGCCGGGTGGGGTCCAGCCTCTGCCGACCTCTCTGGCCTCATCGCCACTCCCCTCCCTCGTCCTCTGTGCTCTGGCTGCTCTGGCCTTCGACAGAACTTCCCTGTCCTCGCCAGGCAAGGGGTGGCCCCCTTGTTAGAAATGTTAGCCTGTTAGAAATGCAGCATCTCGGCCCCTGTTCCAGGCCCGAAGTGAAGTCTGCAGTTTAACAAGATCCCCAGAGGATTCATTTGCCAAATAAAGTTCGAGAAGCACTGGACTAGTGTCTCATGGCCTTTACCTGAGCTGCCTTTTCTTTGTCCTCTCCTTTCTTCTCCTCCCTGGGGCCCCCATGCCTCGGGGCGCCCACTCATCCCGCGCTTTGAAGCCCAAACATTCCTTCTTCCGGAGGCTTGTTATGGCTCCAAGACTAGCCCATTTCCTGTTGGTAAATCCTTTTCTAGCGCCCCATATTTTTACTTCCCAAACATCTAAAGTGACTTGGAGTGAGATATTTTTGTTTAGTGATGATTTTATTTAACGCCATCCATCAGGGTAAAATGATGACTTTGTATCTTCAGTGCTTGGCACAGAACGGGTATACATAATCATTGCTGAGTTCATGAACAAATGAATGATGACTTTTATTTTCCTTTCTTTCCCAACTGCCTGTCTTCCCTTTTTCCTGCTCCTCCCATGCACCACAAACATTTTGTGTTTACCAATTCAGCAGGGAACAGAGAGGCATGTCACCGCGAATGAGCTCAGAAAGGAAGATGGATCTATGCTCAGCTGCTGTAGCGCTTAATATAAATTGCTTGGTATGGAATGTGTATGACTTCCCTGGGGATATCTTGTTTGAAAAGTGTTCCTAAGCCTCAAAAGATTCCCACAACTCCTGGTGGCAGGAAGCAGTCACCAATGATTGGGGCTGTGGCAGAGCTTTTAAAAGAGAGTGTAACCCATTGCCTTCAGAGTTGACCTTGACCCGAAGTATGAGGAAGACATGTCTGAGCTCCTCCTCCTCTAGTGAGCTGAACTGTACTTCCCTGCAATGGGAAGCAGGGGGATTCCTCATCATTTCTGTGGACACACGATGCCACGGCGATCCAAGTCACAGATTCCCAACCATGCTGTATCTCCTTTGACGTGGGAAGTTAGGCCTCTCGATGCCTGAACCTTCTTCTCTCATGGCCTCTGCCTTACTTGCAAGAATATGTGCAATTTGGTGCATTTTAGTCATAAGCTGTCATTATATCTTCCCTGTCCATGGGGAGAAATTTGGCTACATCTGGGCAATAAATTGGAGAATTGAGCAATTATTGAGCAAATTAGATCAATGTGGGCAGTTTATCTAACTATCTTGGGCCAAAAAGCCTCAGAGGAGTTTTCAAAACTAGTCTGAAATATTGGTGTAATTGCTGCAGTGTTTCGTTCTGCATTGTGGATGCGCCATCACCCTGAGGACAAAAAGGTCCTCATTTTGAACAGTAAATTGTAAAAAAAAAAAGTCATTTTTTACAGGGCTGGATAGCACTTGGGGGGGACTCTGACTTGCTTAAAATAGCAGCTGGTGTTCTGCTTGTTTTGTGGCTGGACCACAAGGTTGTGAAACTTGGTGTTTTATGTTATAAAGAATCTGAGTAGTTGTGATCTACCTGTCAGCTAAGACTTTTATTAAAAGACCTGCTAATGACATTCTCATTAGGCTGAATCCATACATGTACAGCCATTGCTATGGTGTGTTGCATTCTCGCTTCTTGAATGTACCACCCAAATCACCTGTTTATAAGGCAAAGCTGTGTTCATTGCCTACCATGGTCATTAGCTCAATAGAATCCTAATAGCCTCTTGGAAGGAAGAGGGCAAAGGTGGGATATTTATGAGGTTTTGGGGGTCTGGCTTAAGGTGGGTCTTTCAACATGAGGACTTGATTTGGATTGGGAGAATCTCATAATATACTAGTTTAGAGTTGGTTGAAACAGCAAGGCATGTCTTAAAATGCTCATGAGCCTAGTTGAGTTATCTGTGCTACTAGACAGTACTTGCAGCAAGTTGAGTACTTTAATCAAGTTCCTGGAACTAACAGGGGGCTTAGTTTTTTTGATATTAAAAATATTCAGAATAAATGTTCCATATTTTAAATCCTATCTTAGTCCTGATTTATGTGTTTTCAGGACAAATCCTGAATTGCAATCTTCATGTATGTCTTTATTTTTGTGGCTTACAAGATTCTTTATGATTATTACTTTATATATAATTTGTAGCTGAAGCATCCTGTAAAGTTATTCTTCTACACAGGGAGCCGTCACCTTAATAATGAGCACAACAGGGAAAAATAGTTGGAAAAGAAATTTCCTGTATGACATTTAAGGATTTATATGAAAACACAGAGTCTGAAAAGAAATCAGCAAATGATTTATTTACAGAGGAATTATTGATAATAATAGATATTAATACTGCATTTGTACTTTGTGCCAGGCACACATAATACTTTTAGGTTAATTTTCAAAATTATCCTGAAACCTAGGAGGCATTAGCCTCCTCTTTGATGAAAAAAAACTGAGATTTTGAGAAGTTTAATAGCTCACCTAAGGCCAAAGAGTAACAAAAACTGAAACCCTGAACTGCCTGATTATACAGCTACATGTCATTTTCCCTCACACCAACCAGTGTAATTTTGAGATATTATCTATGACTGTAGACATTTGAAACTGGAAAATGCCATTTGAGTCTATGGAGTGAAGAACAACCAGCCATTTTGAGGGAGAAATAACGGTGATGTGAGCATCCAAAAAGAACCCCAAATCTTGTGCAAGAAATGTTAACACAATAAAAAAGTGAATTATACTTCCTCTCTCCAAAGTTCACAAGTCTAAGCAAGTTTAAACTCATACCAGATTTCAGCCTTGGGCTTTCAGCCTAAGCGTTTGTCACCACGATGCCAGAGTGGACTAAGAACACATATCTGTTACCTCACATCAGTTGGAGAATGGAGACACTATGATCTATAGTGCATCTCCTCACCAAGAAATTATGAATACACAAAGAAAATGTCATAGTTTCTGGGACAGAGCCTCCCTCATTTTCTCTGTTTCCAAAGGTGGATAGAAAATAAATGTTTATCCGGTGGGGCTGATCTATCCCTTATAATACATAGTCCACTGAAGAAGTTTAAGTATCAATTTCAGACATTCCTCCTTGGAGATTTTATGGAGGAGTTGGGATCACCTAGACTTGTGTTTTAGTGGTTCTGCAAATGTAAGTTTACCCTTCTGGTAGAATGAAAGAGAAATTGGGTAATTGCTTTTGAACAGTTGTTTTCTTCTGTCTGTCTAAGAAGCAAGTGCATTTAGAAATTTGAGTGACATCTGGAATAGGTGTGGAGAGTTGGCAAAAGAATTAGCTCAATTGATTAAGTCTCATCCCATTGTGTCCTTGCAAAGACCATCTCATTTATTTTTTTTCTCTTCCTTTTTATTCTCTTTAAGGTCTGTCAAATGATAATCCTCTTTTGTGCCCTAAAAATCCCAGGAAAGCTACCAATTTTACTAAACTCTGAAGACTTTTCCAACTATCTATTCATTCCTCCTTCTATCTTTACATCTATTTCTTGTCTCTGTAGCCAGTCAGTTTTTGATTGAGCAATGACTGAGTGTCTGCTATGTGTTGCACACTATTTTAGGGGCTGAGCACTCAAAGATGAAGATGAATTCACTTTTTCTCTCCAGACAATTACGAACTTGTGTGTATTTATTAAAAATAGTCCCAAATCAAGCCATAATGCAACATTTTTGTACCACATATGGAGGATTTTATGATTATTGCAAAAGATCCAGCTATATTGAAAAGTAGAAATAATTGTACATCTCAAAGATAACTACTGTTGATATGATTTAATATATTTCATTCCAACCATTTTTCCTCCATATTTACATATAGTTATATAACTAGATAGGATCCCATTCTATAGGCAGTTTTGTATCCTTGTTATTTTTTTAACATTATATATTGTGAATATATCTCCATTTCATGATAAAGTTGCTGAAAATATTTTTAATAGCTACATAATATTCCATCATGTCATAATTTATTTAAGCATTTTTCTGGTATTAAAAATTAAGATTTTTAATTTTCACTATTATGAATAATGGGACAAATCTTTGAAAATTAATCTTTTTTGGTTTCTCCAATTATTTCCTTAGGCTAAGTTCATTGAAGTATAATTAGTAGGTCAAGGACACAAACATCTAAAGGTGTGTGTGTGTTGCTGAAATATTTCAAATAAATTTCCATTCCAATCAGCACTACATAGGTATATATCTTCCTATACCAGAATTATTTCCATTTGGAAATTTTGTTGTCATGGCATTTGGCTTCTGAAACTGAACATTTTCCATATGTTTATTAGTCATTTGTTTTCTTCTGGAAATGTCTATATGTTTTTATTTATAATTTTTCTATTGGGTGATTCAAATTTTATGAAGTTATATGTGTCTGAAGGATCTTAATTCTCTGCTAGTTGTGTGAAGGTGTGCTTCCAAAAACACCGAAACAATGCCCAAGTGCAGCTTGACCTTGGCGTGCATACTGCGTGGTGGATCATGGCAGAGTTTGGTGAAATCCTGTGTCTCCTTCCAATCTTTACTCCTCAAATCTTGATCCAAATATATCAACAAAGAGAAAAGTGAGTCAACACTGTCAGCTCCCAAATTTAATTAGTCCAAGACTTTTCTGTATTTAAGCTCCTCCTTTTCCATCTCTAACTCCTTCATTTTGAGATCGTGACCTTCCAAACCTGCTCCCATACTAACATGAGTCATGTTTTTGAGTTTCTGCAGTACCTCCTGCCTTACTGACGGCTCTGCAGTCTCCCAGCTGCCCCAGCCTCCTCTTTCCTTCTTGGCTCAAAGGGAGAAGTGTCCCCCCAGCTGTCCAAGCCTGAGTCTCCATCTGGGCTCTTGTGCCTTGTCCTTCCTACCTCTCCTGGGACCTTGTTCTATGTTTTAGATTCGAAGTTCCTAGTGGGCAGGCATGATGTACTTCATACCTTTGAGTGCAGTGCCTTGCACATAGGAAATAGTAAATTTTGACTAAATAACTAGTCTTTCAGTGGTGGATTTGAGTATCCGTGTCCTTGAAAATGAATTACATAATCCAGAACTTTCTACCTCCCTACTTGGGCCCCGGTTTCAGTCTTGAAGGCAGTAAGGTCCACGTTCACTTTTTTATTTTAATGAGCATGGTTACATGAAAGATTCATGGTAAATCTGTAAAGGAAGAGACTCCAACCTAAATCATTTTAAAAAATTGGCGCGGAGCCTTGAGAGTAGCTGTGTGAAGAGAATGGGGCAGGGTGAGCTCGTGGCCTGGCAAGTCTGGGAACATTCTCTGGTGTGGGGGACAGAGAAAGGAAGGATTCATTAGTAAAAGTAAAAGAAATATCCTACTGTTGTCAGCAAAGTAGAGTAAAATGTCAGTGTTAGAGTACTTTAAGACATTTCTAGAACTTTCTTTTTCTCCATGATTACCCATAGAACTTAATTTTGTTTCTTTATTGGTACCTGTGGGTCTGCTGCATCGCTGTTGCTTTCCTTGTTTCTGCTTCCTGGCCCCCTTCCCTCCTGTGCTCTGCCATCCCTTCCCCTCTCCCACCTGCTTCCCTTTTCCTGCCATTTCTGGTCTCCTTGAGCTGCCCATCTTCCACTCTCATCAGTAGCCCTGCATGATTTATCTTTACTGGTATATTAGTGAAGTACCATGACTCATTTTCATTGTTATCTTGGTCTCTCCTCGAATAACCATCCCAGAGTTTTGCGCACACTGGATATTCAGGAAATATCTTTTGAATGAATTGATTACACGTTTTGGCACCTTTTAAATGTCATTCAAATGTTCAATTTGGAGAGTGGCAGTGCTTTTGTGGTCCTGTGAATGGCTTCAATTACCACTGTTCCCTCAGAGTGGAATTTTAAATGGTACCACTTGTTTGGTGTGTAAGCAGCAATGTGTTTGGATCTCGAGGAGCCACAGTCCTCCCCAAAGATTGGGGGATACTGAGCCACAAACACACAAGGAGAAGAGTATTTCCCTGCACACATCCGACATTCTCTTCCCAAGCCCATCTCTGTGCCTACACTGAGTCATATGCGGTGAATCATCCTTTTGAAATCCACCTAAGTTCTCTAGCTGTGGGTTAGAAGAGCCAGCTTGAAATACTGAGCAGACTTTGTTGTTTGGGAAGGACACAGGCCTCCAGGATCTGGGTGAACCTTCTGTGTAAGGAGCACTATAACATGTAGGAACGACCAGGAGTCAGCTCTAGTGTCAGACACGCGTATCACTATGTCACAGGAGCCTGGATACTGCTTTTTTGCCCTTGTGCCTCTCTTCTGTTCTCTGTGATACACAAAGAAGTCAATGTGATCATGATTAACAGTATTATGTTCCAGATGTTAAATTTTAAAACTATGTGTGGACTTTTTAAACCTCTGACTATTGCTGGATTTAAACAAACAAAAAAAAATTGATATGCATAATGCATAGAAAGGAAGGCTATAGTTTACCCACGACATTCTCTTTAGGTGGGAGGAAGGAGGTACCTGTTTCATTTTTGGTCTGATTAAATGCAAATTTTGAATGTAGTGAAACATCAACAAAAGCAGTTACTCATTATGAAGGAGTATCCTTTGGTCATATTTTAAGAAATAAAATTTAGTAATACAAAAGTTACTTTTTAATTTCAAAATGAATATGAAAAATTACTCTTGTTACATCATTCAAACTGATGCATATCTCAATTTTTTTCATGTTTTCATTTGATGAAACAAGCTTTTAATATCCTTTCACATATGGTGTTGTAGGGCTGTGTTGACTTTAGGAATCTTTTCCCCACCGGTCGGGGTTTATGGATGTGATTGGCAAGTGCTAGGAATGACTCTTCTTGACATTGGTGGGAAATGCATTTCTTTTCAGTTTCAAGTTCAAGAACAGGAGAGGGAGGGGACTCTTGAGAATTTTTGGTTTTGTTATTAGGTTTTCAGCGTCTATAATATTCATAAACAATGGACACAGCTGTCTTTAATAACTAAGTCCACTAACTGAACGAACAGAACACATGCCAGAAAAACATCAGGCTGTTTAAGAGGATTTTTTTTTTTCCAACACAGAAATTTTCAAAGATTGAAGCAAGATTTCATTTATAATGAAATCGAGTGTTTACCCTAAACTTCTATCATTAAATAAGATCATTTGACCAAGGACTAGGAAAAGTGCAATGAAGTTTGTGATATTTTTAAAAGTTTTGCCTTTGCCACTATGTTGTTCTGGTTGGTTTTAGGGTGTGAAGATGGGTTCTAGAATCCACATAGGGGATTGTTGTGGACAAAAGGTCACTTTTTTTAAAACACCAATTGATAGAAATTATGTTTTCTAATATAATAATGTCACTGATACATTTTTAAATTTACTTTTTAAAATTTATTTTTGAATTTAGACACTAAAATTCACTCTTTTTTGGCATGCATTTTTATAAGCTTTGACAAATACAGTCATGTACATTTTTAAATAGTTAATATTATCATAAATTATATTCAAAGATGTAAAAAGTCATTACCTATGATTGTGACCATGCTACAACTTACTGTATTAAAAAACTAAAAGGAGAAGCTGTTTCGACTCCTAAATCATAAAGTTTCTCTGAAATACTAAGACATGTCTGGTATCTCCAATATATCTAGGAGGAGGAGTTTCTTATCTGTTTTGGAGGGAATGAAGTTCTTTACTCATGAAATGCGTTTCTGGGCTCTGTTTGCACAACCACTATTACAGGTAGAGAATGATTTCCTTCCCCTCCCAGCCCCCTGCCACACACACACAAGGCAAGGGTAAGACGATAAAATAGGATGGTAGCAAAAGCCAGGACCGACCTCTGTTGCCGGTATCTGTCACTGATGTTGCTGAATGGGTAGAGCTTAGTGTGTCTGTGTTTCTCATACAAACATATTTATTTATAGCTTGCAGCTGGAGAGGCATTCCAGCAGTGTGTTATGCTCCCACATTAGTATAAAACCAGGCAGTGTAAGATTGATGGTTTTCTGGAAGAGTTCTGAGGTTCTCTAAGGAGACAGAGTCCCCTGGCCTTTTTGGCAGCGTTGGTTCCACGGGGCCTGTGCAGATGTTAAGGTGTTGCTTCCTTCTCTGTGTTAATCCTTGTTGCTTCCCCATTTCAGGTGTTGTCCAAATGTTGGTACCGAAGAGGCCTGAGTTTTCCATGGGTTGGGCTAGCCATGATCAGAGACTTAACGGAGTCAGGGGCCAACTTGTGAGTTCCGTATATACCTGGGATCTGGCCCCACGGAGGCCGCTGTGCCCTGGTGGGAGGGACACGGCCTCCGGAGCCAGTCAGACAGGGGTTAATTTGGCTCTGCCCTCGAGCAAGTGAATGCAGCTCTTTTTTTGTTAGACTTCATCATTAGTTTATTTATTTACTTACTTTATTTCAGAATATTAGGGGGGTGCAAGTGTTTAGGTTACATGTATTGCCTTTGTGCCACCAGAGTCAGAGCTATAAGAGTGTCCATTCCCCAGACAGTGCGCACTGAACCCATTAGGTGTGAATATACCCATCCCCTCCTCCCCCCTCACCTGCCCAATGCCCCATGAATGTTACTTCCATATGTGCACATAAGTGTCAATCAATTAGTACCAATTTGATGGTGAGTACATGTGGTGCTTGTTTTCCCATTCTTGTGATGCTTCACTTAGTAGAATGGGCTCCAGCTCTATCCAGAATAATACAAGAGGGGCTAGGTCACCATTGCTTTTTGTGGCTGAGCAGTATTCCATGTTTGGCAGAGCAGACAAGAGCATACACTGGGGAAAAGAATCCCTATTCAATACATGGTGCTGGGACAATTGGATAGCCACATGGAGAAGACTGAAACAGGATCTGCACCTCTCACCTCTCACAAAAACCAACTCACAATGGATAACAGACTTAAACCGAAGGCAGGAAACCATAAGAATTCTAGAAGAAAATGTTGGAAAAACTCTTACAGACATCAGCCTGGGTAGAGAATTTATGAACAAGACCCCAAAAGTGAATACAGCTCTGAGCCTCACTTCCATTATTTATAAAATGGGGAACTGCTTCTTGGCCAAGAATACCCAGGAACTTTCTGTTTTCTTCTTCACTCTCTGTACAGTTGCTGTAACAAATGGGACCTACAGAGCTATTTCATGCGTAAAGAACTTCATGCAAAGCAAAAAGGATAAAGACCCCTTGCTTATCACTGTAGAAATGAAAGAGCAAGTTTCAGTAAAACTATGGGGCTTTGAAGCCCCAAACACCCTCCCCCTGTTTTTTAAAATAAAAGAAGTGCCAGATGGTTGTGAGGATTTCATGGAATGATACATGCTCTGCCTAGTAACCAGCATCTAGCAGGTACCTTCCCTTTCCTGCATGGCTGGATGATTTTTAGCTGTGGCCCTTTTGATGCTTGAACCCACTCTTTAGGATGTTCTTTTGTAGATTAAACCTACATATTTTAAACCAGAGTTTCCTGGTTTGGTTTTCTGAAGAGAAACCTACCAAATGGCTTTTTTGCTGTCTGTGATTAATTGCCCTTCATAGAAGGCTTCTTTGCCTTCAAATGCCGGTGCTTTTCCTTTTGCTCATGGGGAGATGTATTTTGCAGTCTGAATCATTCCTTTCCCTCACTTAACTAGCTACTACACTTTATTTAGCTCTTTATTTACCTGTTTGTGATGGGAAGGTCTAACACCATTCTAGTAATACACTAATCTTGCCCTGTCCAGTAGAAATATGGTGTGAGCCATGTATACATTTTTAAATCTTCTAGTAGCCACATTAAAAGAAATAAAATTTAAAAAAGGTGAATTAATTTTAATATACTAACACACTTTACTTAACCAATCTATCCAAAATATTATCATTTCAACATTTAATCATTATGAAAATATTAATGGGATATTTTACATTCTTTTTATTTTTGTACTAAAGCCTTAAATTCCAGTGTGTATTTCTCACTTACAGCACTTCCTATTTCAGACTAACCACATCTCCTGTGCTCAATTGCACATGTGGCTAGTGGCTACCATACTGGGGACAGTATAGGTGCAACCAATCCTGAAAGACTAAGAAGGAGTAGGTCCTATGTTCACATGCGTCATGGCCCTCCCTCCTGCCTAATACCATTACATCCCATATTGATATTCTCTGCCTGGTTAATGTTGATATTATGCCAAGAAATCAGGAGGAAAATGAAAATGGAAGTTAATCACCAGCCAAAGTGATCTTTCCTAAAGGTCATGTCCCCCTCTGCTTCAAATTTTCTAATTGCACCCCTTCTTCTTCAGAGTTAAGGCTAAAGCTCCCCACTCTCCCAACTCTATCTTGCATACCTCCTTCCAGACACACTGGACTCCCTGCTATTCCTTGAACATGCCAGGTCTGCGCTCACCTCAGGTCTGTTGTATTTGAATGCTCTGCCTGGACTACTCTTCCCAGATGTTCACGTGTTTGGCTTCTTCAACTCCTGGAAGGCTTTTCTTGAATATTATCTTCTTAGTGAAGTCTTTCCTGACTAATACTATGTAAGTGGTAACCCTACTTTGCTACAAAAATTCTTCTGCCATCAGATATTCTCTACCAAACTGACCTTGCATATTTTCTCCCATTGCTTATTTATCACCAACTGATGTGCTTGTTTTTTCTTTTTCTCTTTCTCTTATTTCTTTGCCCTTGTAGAATATAAGCTCCATGAGGACAGGGACATTGTTTTGTCCATTACTGTATCCCCCTAGCACCTAAAATGGAAGCTTGCACATATTAGGTGCACGAGAAATATTTGCTGCTGAATGAATGAATGAATAATATCAAACATTTGATATTTCTAAGAATATGGAATTCCAGAGTATTTACCAATAGTTGATTAGCATTTGTGAAAGTCCTGAATTTAATTCTACCCAAGATAAATGCAGTTACCTTGCTTAGTTTGGAAAACACAATCAAATTGTCTGTGCCGTAGCTTTGCTTTGGTTTGGAAGGACCTCTAAGGTACCCTCTGTGCTGCCCATGTCGGGTAGACCCCAGTGGGAGTCTGGTCAGTGCCCTGAAACAGCAGTACTGCTCACTTTTACATGGTGACTTGCTGGAATGTCAGAACAGATTCAAATTCATGAGTTCTGGAATGCTTTTCCTTCTTTGGAAGTAGATACTCAGGAATTCTCAAAACTTAGGAACTCTCAAGTTGAAGATTTACTGGGGGCAGGTTGGATTACCTCCTCTATCTTTACAAATCCACAAACCCTTCAAACAAACCTCTCCAGTTCAATTTTCGCAGTCTCCCTGAGAACGCTGTGAACATGCACACAGGGTCAAGGCTGAATGGTAAGAGGGGTTGCTGTTGTTGGCTGTGGCCGTGCGGGGAGCAGCGGTCACCGTGGCTTTGTGTAGCCAAACAATGTGATGTGATCCCCCGGCTGCAGAAGGCCTGGCAGACGGCGGCGGAGTCTGGCGCAGCGGACGACCTGCTCATCACAGGAGAGGCCAGTCTAATTTAGAAGCCAAACAACTTTCTTTTGTCTTACTTGTTTTTCTTCCAAGAAGGCGAAGTTTTGAAGGCCTCAGCAGGAGAGGGGGGCCCTCTCAGGAGTTTGCGACTTGCAGTACGGGAGGTGAGCAAAGGGCTCTCGAAATTTCTTTCCTCTCCCCACTGCCTGCTCTCAGCCCCTGAACACAAAATTGGCAATGACTGTAAATATATTTCACACTAAGTCATTCTTTCTAGCAGTGGAGAGCCTCGTACCATTCTCTTGCATGCTCCCAGAGAGGAAATCAAATCTTCATCAACTGCTTTAGAGTCAGAACTCAAAATGGAAGTTTCTAGGTGCTGGTTTCCCCCTTGACTTCCCTTTACCTGCCTGGGCCCTGGAACACAGTGGGCTTCACGTGTGAGGACATGAAACTTAGTGAATGAGAACTTCAGATTCTAAGTCAAGAAGACCTTGCAGCTAGTTTAAAAATGTGGTAAGGTAGTTTTAGATTAAACTCAACTGCCTCTAACTTGAGAAAGATGTCTTCTACCCATAAAAAGAATTAAACATGGCAAGATTTGTTCTAGAACCTTATTTTTAGTATGTAATAACTTTTGTACTTTCAAACTTCAGTTAATGTGAAAGAGGCTTTACTTACTGGTTATAGTATTATAGCATTTACACAGGATATAGTTTAACAAGAACTTCTGAATGCATTCAGAGAATGGGTATTTTGTCTGAGATCAGTATGTCCTTTTCCTCAAAGAACCTTTCCTCCTGGGACCTTCAGTTCAGAGCTGATCATCTAGATGGCAAGGGGATGCCCAGCCTCTTGGCTGTGCAGCTTTTGACCTTCCCATAAACCTAACTGAATGAGGCCAAATGAGTTGAAAGGCTGGTGTTGAACTCTGCATAGACCTGGGGCTCGGGAGTGAGGACAAGACTTACTGGGGGGACAGGGAGGCCATGGAGGACCTATCTTGTCCTCCAGACTTTTCTATTTTACTTTCCCTCCATTTCCTTCTTCTAAATACCCCTTTGATTTCTCCCCAGTCCTCAGAATTTAAAAGGCAGCCATAGTCAGAAACGAGTTGGAGACCTCACCAAACCCTCTTGAGGAGGGTGTCACACCCAGAGCCTAATGATCAAGATCTGTAATAGTTTTGTATTTGTCTGTCACAAATTGATTAATAACTGTGTTCTTTTCTGATCTACTAAATGGCCCATTTGCAATCCTTTGTTGTAACAAACTCATGAATCACATGATAATGATGCATTGAGTACTCAGGTAGGAGAAGAGAAGGTAGGAAGGAAGTTTAGGAGCAGCTTGATCAAATTATGTGCAAAAAAGAGCTATGTGGCTTAATATTCCACGTCCCTAGTGCCTTTGTGACTCTGGCATGTTTTAGTGTGGGAGGTGCATCCATCCATCCATCCATCCATCCATTCATTTAATGTTATAAAAGAAAAAAGAAATTTAGGTAACAGTTCTAGATTAAAGAAGATGAAAGAGACGTGACAAGTAAATGCAATTCATACTCCTGGACTAGATCCTGGATTGAACAAAATACTATAAAAGATGTTATTAGAACAATTGGGGAAATTTGAAGGTTGGCTGTATATTAGATAATAGTACTGCATTAATATTAAATTTCCTGAGTGGTTATAAAGGAAAAGGAAAATATTTTTAACCTTAGGAGATACATTCTTAATTAGGGGTAAGATGTCTACATGTGAATCTCAAATGGTTCAGGAAAAAAGTCTCTTTCTTTCTGTTTCAGCAGAGACAGAGACAGAGAGAGACAAAGTCAGCTAGAAGAGTATTAAAAAATATTAAAAACTGGAGATTCTAGGTGAAGGGTATATGGGTTCCATTGTACTATTCTTGTAAATTTTCTGAAAGTTTGAAAAGTTTTAAAATTGAATGTTGGTGAAAGAATAGGAAGTGATTACCAAGGTATTTCTTGTCATCTTATCAGCCAGTGGGATATAACTCATTTCACCATTAAGTATGATGTTAGCTGTGATATTTTGTAGATGACTTTATCACATTGAGGAAGTTGCCTTCTATTTCTAGTTTGTTGAGAATTTGTAATATAAATAGGTACTGGATTTTGTCATATGCAGTTTCTGCATCTACTGAGATGATTATGTGTTTTTGCCCTTTATTGTGTTAACATGTATTATACTGATTGATTTTCATATGTTAAACCAACCTTGCATTTCTGGGGTCCTCACTTGATAATGCTATGCCGTTTTTATGTGTTGTTAGATTCAAATTAGTAGTACTTTGTTGAAGATTTATGTATCTATGTTCATAAAAAAATTGCCCTGTAGTTTTATTTTTTTGTGATGTCTTTGGTTTTTGTATCAGGATAATACTGGCTTCGTAGAACAGGTTGGGAAGTGTTCCCTCTTCTTTTTAGTTTTTGGAAAACTTTATGAAGGATTTGTGTGAATTCTTTAAACATATGGTAGAATTCAACAGCAAAGCTATCTGGGCCTGGGCTTTTCTTCATGGGAAGATTTTTTCTTACTTACTAAATTTCTTTATTTGGTATGGGTGTAATTCTGAGTTTAAAAGATTTTCTTCTTAAGTCAGATTCAGTAGGTTGTGTGTTTTTAGGAATTTGTCCATTTCATGAGGTTATCTAATTTGTTGGCATACAATGGTTCATGGTATTCTCTCATAATAATCTTTTTCACTTCTGTAAGGTCAATAGCAATGTCCTCACTTTCATTTCTGATTTTAATAATTTGAGTCTGCTCTCTTTTGTTCCTGTTCAGTATAGTTAATGGTTTCTCAATTTTGTTGAGCTTTTTAAGAACCTACTTTTGGTCTCATTGTATTCTATTTTTGTATTCTCTATTTCATTTATTTTCATTCTAGTCTTTATTATTTTCTTTCTTCTGATTACTTTGGGTTTAGTTGCTCTTCTTTTCCTAATTTCTTAAGTGAAAGGTTAGGTTATTGATTTCAGATCGTTCATCTTTTTTCTTTCCCCTACTCTGGGAATTTTAGAGTTTTAATGGTTTACCAAGAGATAGAGGACAGAAGACACTTCCCCATCTAGAAGTTTAACACATGACTTCTAAATCAGAGTGGGGCTTTGTCATGGCTTAGTGACAAATTCAACTGCATGACATGCATAGACTCTAGTGAGTGACCTAAGTTTCTTCTTTGTACACAGCAGGTGAATCTATGGTTCGTTCGTTTGTTCTTTCTTTCTTTCTTTCTTCCTTTCTTCCTTTCTTCCTTTCTTTCAGAATATCAAGGGGTTACAAATATTTTCGTTACATGGATACCTTTTATAATGCTTAAGTTGGGGCTTTTAGGGTGCACATCACCCGAATAGTGTTCATTGTACCTGATGGGTAGGTTTTTAACCCTCCCCTCCTCCCCACCTTCTTGATTTCGTATGATTTTTGTATCTCTTTATGCTTGTGTGTGCCCATAGATTAGCTCCCAATAATTAGAGAGTACATGTGATGTTTGTTTTTCCATTCCTGAGATACTTCATTTAGGATAATGCTCTCCTATTGCATCCAAGTTGCTGCAAAAGACATTTAGAAGTGGGCAAAAGACATGAACAGAAGTTTCTCAAAAGAAGATAGACAAATGGCCAACAAACATATGAAGAAATGCTCAACACCACTAATCATCAGGGAAATGAAAATTAAAACCACAATGAAATATCACCTTACCCCTGTCAGAATGGCCATTACTAAAAAGTCAAAAAATAAAACAAAACTAAAACAATAGGTGCTGGTGTGGATGCAGAGAGAAAGGAATGCTTATAAACTCTTGGTGGGACTGCAAATTAGTACCACCTCTATGGAAAACAATATGGATATTCCTTAAAGAAATACATGTAGACTTACCATTTGACCTAGTGATCCCACTACTTGATATCTACCCAAAGGAAAAGAAGTCATTTTATCAAAAAGATACCTATACTTGAATGTTTACTGCAGCACAATTCACAATCACAAAAAGGTGGATCAACCTAAGTACCCGTCAGTTCATGAGTGGATTAAGAAAATATTATATATATGGTGTATATGTATATATACAGCATGTATTACTACTCAGCCATAAAAAGGAATGAAACAATGTCTTTTGCAGCAACTTAGATGGAATTGGAGACCGTTATCCTAAGTGAAGTTCATCTTTTTAAAATATAAGTGTTTATAGGTATAAATTTCTCTCTAAGAACTTATGGTTACATCTTCTAAGTTTTGGTATGCTATTTTTATTTTCATACATCTCAAAGCATTTTCTAATTTCTCTTCTTTTTTGACTTATTGGTTTTAGGAATGTGTTTTTTAATTTCTCTACATTTTTTAATTTCCCAAATTTCCTTTTGTTATTGATCATTTCTTTAATTCCATTGTGATTGAGTCAGAGATAAATAGTGACAAATTCTGAGAGTGGAGATTTTCAGCAAGCTACCAGGCAGGTGCAATAGTAATAGCACTTTGGGGATGAGACTTTTGGGGCGCCCTAAACCCATTCTTCTTCTTTCTCTCTAGTGGCTGCTAAGCTGCTGGTTTTCAAAGTTTCTTTAGTTGTTAGGCTATTGGCTTTTATGGCTACTGCAGAGCTGGTTGGAGAGGGACAAGATTAATGTAAGTTAAAATGCCCCAAAGCTTGCTGTTTTTATTAAGATTCAGTTATTTTTCTTCAATAAATGATCTTCAGATTTTTGTAAGCCTTTAATTTTGAGAGCTCTGAAAATGTTGATTTTGATAATTTTTGACAGTGTTTTTACTGCTTTATGGAGGAGTGGATTTTTGAAAGGTCTTACTCTACTATTCTAGAAATTGTAAGCCCTTCAGAATCATTTTGTTTTCTTTTTTTCTCTTTTGCATTTCATTTTATTAATTCATTTTTATTTAAGTGCTAGGAAAGTTTTTGAGGTTAAATCTTTTCTTGTGTCCTTAAATTTTTCCCTAAGATAATACATTTTTAGAAATATGCTTCCAGAGTCAATAGATATTAATATTCTTGATTTTTTTCTTATGCCTTGACAATTTGCCTTCCACGGAGACCTTTCAATTTATACTTTAGCCATTAGCATTTGTAAAGGGACATTTTCCTGCAAGCTAAGGAATTCTAGATATCACAATATATATTATTTTTCTATTATGAAGTTAGAAAATACCAAGTTCTAATTCTACTTTTTTTGTATTTAAATAAACTACTGAAACAACTAGGATAATGACCAAAAATGTGATCTAAATAAAAATAATTATTATATTTTTCCTAAAGTGATTATTATATTCTCTATTTAAAAACATATACGCAATGCTAATTTCACTTTACAAGCCTTATAAAAATGTAGGTAAAATATGAAGAGTTTTTAAATTCTGCAGCAGAGCTTTTGGTTTATTGGTTTATGTCTTTTTAATTAAGGATTAGGTTTTATAGTGTGTGAGTGAATCCCTAAAATCATCTTGTATTTTTGGCTAGGTTTCAGTGGAAAGGAAACACCTTACTAAACTCTGTGATTTGCCAAGAAAAGAGGAAGAATAATGATAAAACCAGAAAACAGAGCATATGCAAGCAACCGAAGCTAAATTTGATGAGTACTCCAGATATCAAAATTGCTAATCTGTGATATTCTCTCCTGGGTGAAGCTACTGCTTCCATGAGCAGGAGCCACTTTTTAGAAAGGGTCCCAGGCTTATCATGCTTAACGAGCAACAGGTCAGTAGTTTGACAGTTGGTTATCACTTTGTCACCAGGAACCTACAGGATGTGTGCTGATAATGTTACTTGCAAACAGTGGTATTTCAGTTCTTGGATGTCTGTACGTTGTAATTTCTCTCTTCCTTTTTGAGATGCAATTGGACAGAAGTTCATGAATTTGGTATATGTAGTTTGAGCTTTAATGCAAACTGGCATAGATGTCAAAGCAATTGGTCCCATTTGGTATGATTGTTCCTTTGTTCTAGCAATGAAGAACAGGCCAGGATGAAGGAGATTTGAGGAGCACATCAGACTAAAGTGTCCCTCATTTACATGTTTCAGAATGGACCAGCCCCTCTCTGCCAAGGCACCTTTTTAGTATAATTTTCTGAGAAACTTTTTGTGGGTTAGGTTAGAATTCAGTGAATGGCAGAATTTAATGAATGAATGAGGGCAATAAATGTTGCCCTACCATAACTAATACACTGTACTATGTAACATAAATAACAGATAAAATCATAGTACGTTAGCATTGGAAAGGGCATTGAGATTATCGAGTGATCTTGGGCAAGTTGCTTAATCATAGATGAATGTTCTCTTTTCTAAAATGAGGGGATTGTGATAGTCAGAGATTCTCAACCTTTCCCATGCTTTGCTCTTAATGGGGTGAGAATCTTTAGGCATATTGTATTAAAATAAAAATTATAATTTTATTTCTTTTGAATAGATTTCACATGTACATGAACATTCCTAAGGTACAAGATGATAAATGGTGAAAATCCCTATGGCTCAGTCTCGTAGATCTCTCTGGAAGTGACCACAATTAGCAGGATTTTGAGTATTCTTCCACAGGTAGTCAATGCATTTACAGCACGAACACATTCCCATTTACCTATTATCCTTACAAATGGTAGTATTCTATATACTCCATTCTGTTACTTTTTTTTCACTTAATTATACATCCTGGATGTTGTTCCAAATCAATGTCTTTAAGAGCTGCCTCATTATTTTAAATGGTTTCATGTTATTCCACTGATGTGGGATAATTTACTTATAGGTATAGAGTAATTTATCTATGAACGTAAGTATACATTATTTCCAATATTTTGCTATTATAAACAATGATGTAATTAATATGTATTTGTATCTGTTTCAGTTCACACATGTGAAAATATTTCTTTAGGATTAATTCCTAGAACTAGAGTTGTTGGATCAAAGAGCACATGTATTTTAATTGTTTTGGGGGAGTGCAAAACTGTTCTCCATGAAGGTTGTAGTGATTGTCACGTCCAGTGAGAGTGTGTGAGAGTATTTGTTGGACCATACCCTGTCAACAGAGTATTCTTATTGTTTTATTCTGTCAATTTGATTGGTGTAAAATATTATTTTATTGCAGTTTTAATTTGATTTTTTCTTACTATGGAGTGCATTTTAATATCTTTTTTATGTACTGCAACTCATCAAATTTAAGAAGACATTGATTGTAAGACTTATCTAGATTTTAAAAATATTAAAATACAACAAACTTAGAATTGATGGGATATGATACTTAAGCCATATCTATTTCCATTTTTGTGAAGAGTATTTTGTTTCTTTGTGTACTGGGTTGGTGGTCTTTTTTATTGGTTTCTAAGGGCCTTTATAAGTGAAGGATATTGGTCCTTTGTCTGTGCTATGTGTTACAATTCCCAGTTTGTCATTGTGGATTCTATAGTATTTTTGCATGCAGATATATTTATTTTTAAATGGTTAAATTCACCCAACTTTTCTTTAACAGCTTCTGGATTTTGTGTCACTATTAGGAAGGCCTTTTCCACTCTGAAGTTAAAAAAAAATTCCCAGGTTTTTTCCTATTGTTCTGATGGTTTTATCTTAATACTGTTATTCATCTTTTTGTAATTTTCTAGAATTTTCTTCTTATATCAACTTTATAAACAGTCTATCTAGTTCTAAATGCCATCTAGTTGATATGTTTTTTGAGATCATGCTTGGACTTTCCATATAAAACAACATATCATCTGACAATAATGACAATTTTTACTTCTGAGAAGTAAACTTCTCAGTTAACTTCTGAGAAGTTTATATATGTTTTAATTCTTTTCTTGTAAAATTGCTGGCTAGCACCTCAAGGACAATGTTTAATGACACTGGTGATAGTGGATGTCTTTGTCCAGTTGTTCCTAACTTGAGTGGCAATGTCCCAATGTTTCTCTATCACCCATGGCACTGGCTTGCCGTTGATATAGAAAGAATCGTGTTAGGAAAGTATCTGTTAAATTCTGTTTTATTAAGAGTAAAATTAACATAGTAAATCAGATTTCTTGTATATGCCTTTATTATTATACTTTTTCATGATTGCATATTAGAATGCTCTGAGATTACACTTTATTCTTTCTGAACTCCCAAGGGCCAGAAAAGAAGAGTAAATAGCCCTTCTAAAACTACCCAGACTATGTTTTCTGAGGGTTCTTTGTTAGTGAAAAGGAGGACTTGCTTTTGGGGAAGACTCTCCGTTTGTTCTAGTGAGGGCCTCCCTGGTCATTGCATGCAAAACAAGTGTATTGGCCTCACTGTGCACCTCAAATTGCAAGTAGCAGACTTGGTTGTTAAGAAATATCATTACTATCCATATAATAAAAATCAGTGCTTACTATAATGGAATATGAAAATAAATATAATAATGTGAAAGAGTGTCCTGTGGCTGGGCAAGGGTGCATGCCTACACAAGCTTTATACCTGTGAGAGGTAGGTGGTGTATTTTCTTGGTCTTTTGGAAGAGAGGAGGCATCCTAGGACTGAGGAGAGAAATATGATCGAAAAGCTACTGGAAGCTAAGGCTAAGATTTCCAAGTCTCCTCTTTTGGCCTGTTAAGCTAGTTTCAGACTTTATTTCTGGAAAGTTGAGAATTCCCCAAACATTTTTTCTTCAAGAGTATCACTTTGGTTGTATCTCTAGGCTTGCACTGTGATTGTATGTTGACTAGCTGCTTATACATGAGAACAGCAAGATGACCATCTAGTATTTTTGTTGAAATAAAGCAATCTTAGAAAGAAGTGATCTTCTTGGTAATTCTGATAAGATACCATGATTTTCCCACCTTCCTCTGTCTCCCTCCCAGGGTCAGTAGGTTCAATTGATTACTTCCAGCTCCAAATATTTTCATTCCTCCACCACCCCCTCACATATATCATAAACCATATGCTTCTTCAAGAATGCCGTGTCTTCTCACCCTTGTGTCTCAGAACATGTGCTGTCTCATGTTTCCAGTCTTTTCCTTCTATTCCTCTTTTATTCATTTTTGAAATTTAGCTCCGATGTCATCTCCTCCTGTGAAGTCTTTCCTGGTCACCCCAATGACTTGCTCCTTCCTCTGTAGGTAGTCTGAGCATACTTCACTACTAATACCTATCAGATGGTTTTCAACTATGTTTCTGTTTCCTGAGTATTAGGAATACTCACATATGCCTGAGTATTAGGAAGGCTATGCTTCTTTTTTTTTTTCAATGAGAAAAATTCAACAATAAATATTTTTGGGCAACTTGAATAAATATATTGTAGGGGTATAGATGAGATAGTCAAAAGTCAACCAACTTTCTTGGTTTAACTTATTAATTTAGTTATACATACTGACTTAAAATCACTTGTTATATGAGATGGTATTTAAGGAATGCTGTTGTTTTCCATTCTTACGTTTCATGAAACAATTTTATTCAAACTAATCACATGCAACTTTATCATTGACCTTTGACTTCACTAGGGTTAATCTTTAAGTCATCAAACTTGTTTTTCCAGAGTAAACCATCTTCATTTCCATTTAAGTTGTATGAGATCCAGTACTTTTTAAATCAATGCATGATGTTGTCACAAGTATCCACCAATAAAACATTAGGGATACTGTTTGTTTTTTCTTTTTTTCATTTATCTCTAGGATTATGTTCGTGAGTTTCACAGTGTAACTACATGCTATACTACTTTTTAATGTGATCTTTCAAAGGTTCTGTGTTTATTAAATCTGAACTTTTCCTCCAGGAATAGTTACCATATCCTTGTTAAATTTCTTTTCTTTTTTACAGATTCCATTGGGTGGCTGCTCTCAGTTAGTATTAATTGATATATATTCAGACTAATGGGTCTTACTTAAATAGTAATTTGGTGTTAAGAATAAAGTAATTTAGAAAATGCCTGTTTTTTAAAAATATGAGAGATTTGTGAGTACTTGAATTGAAAAGGAATAGCTTTTTCTGAAATTTAAGTTTTGGTTAAAAACACCCCTCAACTTATAATTGGGGAACTACCCTCGCCAGCTCTGTTCTATACCATTTTGCTTTCTCCTCCATATCCTCGATTCTGGGATCTCAAGAGTGTTGTCCATGGATTAGCAACAGTAGCAGCAGCAACCACACCTGGGATCTTGTTACAGTGCTTCTCAGACTGTAATGTGCATGTTAATTATCTGAGGATCTTGGTAAAATGCAGATTCTGATTCAGTAGGTTTGGGGTGAGGGCCGAGATTCTATATTTCTAACAAGTTCCTGTGTGTTATCTAAGCTGCTGGTCCATAGACCACACTTTGAGTATCAAGGACAAGGAATAATGCTATCCCTTTTAAAAAATTTATTAGAAACTTGTTTGGCTGCCTTTGAAGGTATCATTGGAAGGAAATAAAAAGCATATTTTGCATATGCAGAGTTTCACAATACTCCACTGGGCTCACTCATCCTCATACCACTCTCTATGGAAGATGAGTAAAAATTTCCATTAAAGGAAAACATTTTAAACCAGAATATAAATAAGGGTTTTGCTGCTTTCAGTTGGTCAGGACAACAAAAAAAAATCAAGGTTATACTGTACCTTGAAATTCCTTTGGATAAGAAGAACAAGCACATTTCAGAGAACCGGGCCCATCTTAGAAAAGACTATTTATTACTTTGGTAGGATTCTTACATTGCTGGAGATACGAAAAATGAAAGACAAATTCACATTGTAGTGCAGAATTCGGTGCCTGAGGTTTTACGTCAGTAATATTTTCCCTTTAAAATCTTCTTGGAAAGGCTTTCAGATCTGAGTCAGCTAGGGTGAACCCATTTTCTGAAATTTTGTTTCTGGAAGCATTTAATTGAAAGGAAAAACCCCAAGAATGCATCCAGAGTTGAATGTCATGCAGCAATTGGGAGGGCCTCAAAATAGCAACAATGGGAATAAATGAAGCCAAATGAAATCTGCAAATTATTAGGATGAAATTGGTAAGGGGCACAGAAACTTAATAAGAGGAAAATAAGAGAAATCAGTTTTCCACTGCAAACTCTATATTGAGAGGTTGTACAACAGAGGATTGGGAACAAGAATCTTATGTAGACTAAAAAGATAGCAGAGGCTAAAAGTTCAGCAGAGACTAGATGACTCTCATTTCCTATGAAAGATTTCATGTTCAAAATCTCATTTAAATGGTAGTCCTCAATGCAGCCTCTTACAACTTCTCACAAAAATAACCCCCCAAAACCTCAAAGAACATACTCTCAAGAACTCTGAAAATTAAGATAGGCAGAAGCCAAATGCTGGTATCTGGAAGAAATTGGCACTAATCATAAGGCAAATAGGTCTTAGTTAAGGAAAGTGACTCAGTTTTTAGTTTACTACATATTTAATTTTCTTTTGTTTAAATTGTCTGCCAGAAAAAGAGCAGAATGTGTTTAGTAATTCCTATTCCCCTCCTTTCTACCTCTCTCTCTCTCTCCCTCTGTCTCTCACACACACAAACACAGAGAGAGAAAGAGAGAGAAAACCAGACACCATTTCTTTCTATACCACTTCTTAGAGTGCTACCATGTGAGATGGGAAGGTATATACTACCTCAAACCCAGGAGAAAAATAAAACCAAAGAAAATATTGATAATACACTCATAAAAAAATTATACCAGCATCAAACTATACCAATAAACTACTCATATAACAATAATCACAACCAAATAACATAATCCACAGGAAGTGTGAACCACAAGCTTAGAAAAGATTGATGAAGGCAAATCAAAGATATCAATTATAATAAGAAATCTAATTGGGTTAAACTCTCCTTCGAAGACAATCTCAAATAGAATCAATTAAGAAAAATACAATTACCTATTGTTTATAAGCGATATTTTTAAAAATTTGCTAGCTCAATTTTTTTTTGAGAAGGTAGCACCTTTTGTTGCCATTTTTTTGGTTGTCAGAGTTCTGGAATCCCCAGATGTCTCAGCCTAGAAGCCCTTGCTCAACAACAGGCAGACATTGCCAAGAAGAGCCAGAGACCTAAAACTTGCCTGCAGAGCACTGTACTCAACCCCTGTCCTGCGCTCCAGCTCCCCAGCTCTGCTTCAAGCAGGAACTTCTCTGCTTGAAGTTCCTTGGGTACAACAGAATCGTGGTCATCCTCCACCTGCCCTGCTTCTCTAAGTTTCCCTAAGTGAGTGACACAACTCTCCATTCACTTTAAAGCCAGATGCCCGAGAAATACACTCTGCACCTCCTTCTCCTTCTCCCCCTGTCCCCTATCCACCAAGTCCTGTAGAGATTGTATCATCAATATTTCTTAAAACTATGTCTCCTCACCTCCACTGCTTCCTCCCTACTTCAAGCTACTGTCATCTCTCAGTTGATTTCCAGTGAAGGCTTCCTGACTAGTCTCCTTATCTTTACTATTTTTTTTCATTATCTTTTTTTTTTTTTTTGAGACAGAGTCCCGCTCTCTTGCCCGGGCTAGAGTGCCGTGGCGTCCTCCTAGCTCACAGCAACCTCAAACTCCTGGGCTTGGTAAGCGATCCTACTGCCTCAGCCTCCCGAGTAGCTGGGACTACAGGCATGCGCCACCATGCCCGGCTGATTTTTTTTTTCTATATATATTTTTAGTTGGCCAGATAATTTCTTTCTATTTTTAGTAGAGACGGGGTCTCGCTCTTGCTCAGGATGGTCTTGAACTCCTGAACTCGAATGATCCGCCCGCCTCGGCCTCCCAAGTGCTAGGATTACAGGGGTGAGCCACCGCGCCCGGCCTTTTTTCATTATCTTAAGTTTTAACAGGGAGATCTCTCATTTTGTATTCTTTTAAAAATCTCTCTCTTGAAATATAATTTATATATCATAAAATTCATTGTTGCAAGTGTACAATCTGATGATTTTTAGAAAGTTTAAAGTTGTGCAATCATTACCAAAATCCTACATTCATTGAGGGGTGATCAGACAGATTTGATTTTCTAGGAAGACTACATCATAGTTGGTGCCATCAACTTCCCTCAGGAGGCTCCTAATGTGTCTATTTTTGTGAGGTTAAGTTTAATTTGTGGGTTCAGGTGTTGCTAGCCCGATCCATCCATTTTAAAGTTTCTCATCAACCTTCCACTGAGGGTTTGGTGATCGTTGCCTACAGCCAGACCACAGCCACTAGGAACGTTTTATCATTTTACCCAGTGAACTTTTAAAAGTGAAAATCAGATCATGTCCTTCTCCTGCTTAAAACCTTTAAAGGCTTCCCATAGCTCCATCTCCTTTCCCTCACTGCATGCACCACTGCATGTGGTTCTGTGGGACATGTCATTGCCTGTTTTCTGGTTGCTTCACAAGCCCCACCAGGGTAAGGACCCTGTCTGTCATTGCTCATCACTGAAGGCCTAGGACAGTTTCTGACAAATACTAGTGCTCACTTACTGCTTGTTGGATGGATGAAATGAATAAATAAGCAACAAATTAAAGGAGGATTACAGCACTGATAAAAAAGACACTTTGTGCGTTGTATTTTTTTCCCCTTGAATGTGGAGGCATATGGGAAAGGCAAGTGGAGGAGAGCAAACCAAAAGAAGATGGTTTTGGAAGAATCTGGGTGTTTTTAGCAGTGGGGCAGTGCGATCAAAGACATGGAGTAGCGTACACTGTTTATAGAGGAGACAGCAGATGAGGGGAAGCTTCCCCAAATGCATAGGAAAGCATTAACATTTAGGAGGCAAAGAGAGGAGAGGTATCCTTCAAACAAGACCTCTGTGCCCAGTGAATGCGTGTGAGGCTGGCCCGTGTCCCATTTCAATGGCCCTTGAGGGCATCATTGTGATGTGATGAATTCTGGCCAAAGTGGCCCATTCATCCCTGTTGGTCTGTGAGTCTCCTGCCTGGCCAGTACCGTGGAGTGTGGAATTTACCCCCCATCTGGGGAGGCTCAGGCACTGAAAACACTTATAGAGTAAGAATTCTTAGTTGGACAACTTAAGGTTTTATAAGAAAATGATACTGGGGCATCGAGGTTATAAGTAAATTTCCAAAAGCCTTCATAAATATTTTATTTGTTCACTAAATAAAATAGTCAAGTCAGCACAATAGAGAGAATGTCTGTATATTTTACACATCTTACATCAGCAAGAATAGGTATCAAATGACCCATTTTCACTTATCATCAATTTTGGCTTGCTGGTATATTTTAAGTGTTTTCCTCTTTTTTAAAGGATGCTTACAAATTTGCTTGACTTTCTTACTAGCAACATGCACACTAAGTAGTGTTTCTATTTGCTGTGATGTCCCCTCTCCTATGGGAAAGGCTAAATATTAAATATCCTTGCGATTTTATAATAAAGGGCCTCTCCTTTTATGCTCCTGTATCGTGACTGGGTGTATTCTGAAGACCCATCTAAATGTGGACTGAAATTCTTCTAGGTTAAGGGACAAACATACTGAAGTAAAGCCAAGTTGAATGTAACAGAGAGATTAAGAAAAATGGATTCTGGAGCCAGACTACCTGGGTTTGAATTCAAATTCCATCACTATTTTGCTGTGTGACCTTGGAAAAGTTACTTAACTGCTCTGTGCCTTTGTTTCCTCATCCGTAAAATAGACCAATGATGATAATACTTCATAATGTTCGGTGAAAAATCAAATGATTTGTTAGAAGTTCTTAGAAGAGTATCTAACACACAGTGAGATGTATAAAAGTCATAACTATTAAGATTGATGTTGTTATCAATGAAGTAAATCAGTGCCTATGAGAACTTTACCTATGGGGAATTTGAGCTTAGGGAGGAATGATTCTCATGCCTAAAAGCCTGTGTGGACACGAGCAGCTGCACAGTTGCTGCCTGTGGTAGAGCTTCCAACTTTCCCTTAGTGAGATGCAAAGAGGGGAAAACAAAAAGGCTTGGTTAGTCGTAGAAGGGGAAATGCACATTCCCTTTGCAGTTGAGCCCAGGAAAAATTTGATCCCTCAGAGTAATATTAGTTTTTCTTCATGTCTGCTAATTCTGCCCAGATATGGCACCTGTTGGAGATGGAGCCCTTTACACTGGAGCGATGTTGTGGGACTGAACTATGGGGCATCTTTCCTGAATCTAGAGCTCCGAGACCCTGCTCTGAGGAGTGGGGCTTGAGCAGAGTGATCTGAGCATATGTCCCCACCTCTGCCAAAGTGTTCCTGAAAAATAACACGTGTTTTTATAAGCCGATATGGTAGCATTTTGGAATAGTGGCTTTTGTGTTTTATTCGACTACGACATTAGGAAGCTAGTCAGATATCCTTTGATCCCCAGTAACTATCTGGAACAGTCCTGCGTGGGTTTGGGGCCGTGATTGGCTCTTGAATAATCGTTGCAAATGCCTACAGTCGCTTCACTGTCTTTCCTGAGTGTTCAGACCTGCCTGTTTCATGCAATTCCTGGAAACTTTCTAAAGTTAATTATTAAACTCAGTGGTCTTAAATTTCTAAAATCCCCCTTTCCCTTCTCTTTGAAGTTAGGACAGTATTAACCCTTGGCCTGTCTCTGGCACTTTTTCATCTCTTCATGTTTTCTCAGATTCCTGACTGCATTTTAAGAACATATCTGCAATTTCTTTTATTTCCTGAAGTGGAATTACTCTGAGTCTGAACAGAGACTTGAGTTGATTTTAAGTGATTGAGTTGTCTTTTTATCACCTCACTTGTATTGGATGTGTCTTCGTAATGTATTGTCCTCTGCTGTTCCCAATTTTGCAGTTTTATCTGAGTAACTAACCTCCCCATCATACAAAAACACCTAAGTTCATCTCGCAAGTCCCCTGCCAAACCCATTCTTCCAACACTTTTAGGAAGAACCTTTTTTTGTGGGGGTGGGAGGAACGGGGCAATTTATCACCTAATATATATTTATTGTAAATTCAGAATTTTCATGTAAAATGTTAGTGTTAGTCCATGTTGTTGTTGTATTGCAAGTAAAAGAAATCAACTTGATTTTAAATCAGAAATTGACTTGATATTAAACAAATGGAATTTGGGGGCATTACTGGGGTTGGGTGAAGCATAGCCTCTTTAGAAACTAGGACCAGGAATGGGAAAATTGACAGCATCCCTGTGGAATGCCGGTCACTCCACAGGACTTTCTTTTGCTGTGCAGGGTGAGTAGTGTGAGTTAGTCAGTGGTCTCTACTGAAGGCTGATTGTCTGAACTTGGGGAGATTCTGGTTCAGGAGGTGTGAGGTGGCACGCAGCATCAGAAAGTTTACAATGCTGCCTTGTCATGCTAATGATGAGCCAGGTTTGGGAACCATTGAGTTAAGCAGTGATTCTCAAACTTTATCTCCTGAAGTGCTTGTGAAAACACACATTAGTGGGCCTCACTCCCAGATTTCTGATTCCATCCAAGACTCTGCATTTCAAGGAGTTCCCAGGTGAAGCTGCGGCTGCTGGCTCCTGCTTTGAGAACCACTGAGCTAGAGGACCAGCAGCTATTGATTGGCTTAGTCTGCGTGTCTAACTTATTCTTTTCTAAATTTTAATCTCACCATGTTGCTCTCTCCTGGGAGATCCAGGCTCCTCTGTTGGGTGCTTCCACCAAAGATACTTGTCAACAAAAGCTAGTAGTTGAGTTTTAAGAATGAGTATTGGGCAAGGGTGCATTACGTTGATTTGGCTTAAAAATCCACTGTTTATCCCGTCAGTGCTGGTATCCAAAACCAGTCTGTGCCCTGAGCTGTGTGTACTGGGTTTGAAGTCAGAAACCACATCCAGTTTGTCGTTCAACCTTCCTTGCTAGAAGAAAACAGAGAACATAATGGTTTGAAGGCTCTAATTGTGGGCTGTGGAAAACTAGGTGACTTCAAAGAAGAGATCTGGGAACATAAGGGAACATTTTCTCCCTTAGCAACCAAATGGAAACCTGCTCCCTCTGCCACTCTCCACCCAGACTGCCCGAAAATATCAAGGGAAGTCTCACCTTTTGCACATACTGAGGCGTTTTATGTGGTTCTAGTCTTTCAAAGTTAGAATGAGCAAGCAGATGTCGGGTATTGAAGGTGGACTCAGTTTTATAATTCTCAGATCCTTATTTAGAAAAACTCTGAATGAATCTGATTGTCACCTTCGAGAGGCCCTGGTAAAATTCTGCACACCTCACAAAAGTTGAGAGATGAAACTGGACACCAAGACGAGTCTGCCTGCGCCCCGTGATTCATTTCCCATCCTAAATGTGGCTTGCACTTGTTTAATACTTGAAGTTTCTGATCCTTTTGATGCAGATCTGCCTTGACTTTATCACAAATACTTCCTGAGATGTTTTGTGCTGGAGAGGAACCACGTTGCTGTGGAATTTTGCCTTGGAAGTTGTCTCACTTTTTCCCGTAAATCTGGAAGATGAAAGACAAATTCCCAGGAGGTAAAATCACAAAACAAAACTGAGAAAAAAGGAAAAAGAAAAAAAAAACCCATGTGGTTTTATGCCTCATGTTCCTTGCCTTACCTTGGAATTGACATATGCTGCTTGTCTTGATTCAGAGAGGGCTTTGCTGCAGCTGTGCGGCACCCCATCTCCTTGTACAGCCTCCATCCAGGGCTCAGGATGAGAAAAGAAAATTGCAGGTTTCCAGAGGACTGACGAGCTATAGCCCCACAGATGGATGACCTGCTCAACAACTTATTTAATTACTCCCTGGAAGACGCTGATCTTTGGGGAACGAGCATCTTGCTTTGGAGATCGAGTTGCAGGCAGGATTGCATCACTGTGTCTAGAATGTTGCTTTGGAGAAACGGAAAAAGAACATCCCTCTCCCCTTCAGCTTCCATACAGCTTGCGTATAGTGGAGACTTGGGTTCTGATTCCTTCATAAATTGCATGGAATGGACAGCTGGGCTATGGGAGAAACCATACCTGTTGGCAGACCAGGAGCCGTTCCCTGGTCAGAGGACCAAGATCAAGGGCTGCACTACCCAAGGTTGACTCTTGCCTCACCACCCCCAACTCAGATTTTACCTCTGGGAGCCAAGACACATTAAAAACATCTTTCCCCTCCTCTGCTCTGCTTCATTTGTGCTTTCCACCTCCGTAAAGTCCTGGGAGGATGAGCTCATGCAGCCTTGTGGAAAGCTGCCTGATGCTGAGCTTAGTCCTTTCCTCGGAGTGATGTCACAGCTATCCAAGCGTCTCTCTCATACTCGAGGGAGTTTAGGCAGCGAGGACTATTCATTTGTTCATTTGTCCATTTTGCAAATATACACGAAGCTCTACCGTGTGCCACGCCTTGTGCTACACACCAGGGGTACCGTTGTGGATCGGACGAGCATGGTTCCCACCTCATGGAGCTGCAAGGAAGGACAGAAGTAAATAACCTAGCAATTACAGGGCAGTATATTAAGGATTGTAAGGTGGCATGAAGTACTTTAGAAGCTTTGCACAGGAGTTATTGGTGCCATGGAGACCAGCAGACTGTGCCAGTGACTGCACAGGAGAGGCGCTGGCTGTCGTTGGGAGTGGGGGAAGCTGTTCCATAAGGTTTCCCAGAAGTAAAAGCCAGGATGAAATCTGGAAAGTGAATGTGGACATGCCAGAGGAAAGGAGAATTTGGAAAGGAAGCAGAAAGAACAGCATGTACAAAGGCCTAGGAATCAGAGAAAACATGAAACATCCTACAAGTGGTTTGGGATAAATGGAGTGGACAGGGGAAGCGAGAGGTGGGGGCAAGTAGGAGGAGATTTTATCTTGAGGGCAGACGGAAGCTCCTGAGAGATTTAGGCAGTGAAAAAACATGATCAGACTTTCCCCTGGAATATAAACAGTGGACTTGGGGGTAGAATCACGGCAAATGTGTGCAGTTTTTCTTGTCTACTGGGTATCAGATATAGAGATCAGCAGTTAGCTTTAGGGGACAAGAGCGGGATCTTGCCGGGAGTTGTGGATTTAGGGGTCTCCAACCTGTCTCATGTCCGTATGTGCAGATGACAGTCACCTTTGGAAGCATGTGCAGAACAGCAATGCTCAAATTCTAGTGTGTTTGAGAATTCATGAGATGCTTGCTAAAATGAAGGTTCCTGGGCCCCACCCCAGAGATTTTGATTCTGAAGTTCCGAGCACTCCATGGGAATTTGAGTTTTACCCACACTCCCCGTGTGCTTCTAATGCATGTGGTCCGTGGGCCATACTTGGAGAAAATAGAAATTAGGGTGGACGGTGATGTCCTGGAAGAGAACTTGAGGAGCAGGATGACTGGATCCAATTATGCAGGATTATTTCCTTAGGGAAGTGTCTGCTGAGTCCCAGCAGACAAGAGCGCCAGTTAGTCATGGACAAATGAGGACAGGGAACACAATTACCAGTGTGCTTTGCAGGAAGCATGGATCTTGCAACGGGAGTTTACATTTTATAAATGCATTTTCCAAAACAGAAAAATCTAATTATTCCTCTTCTCTGAAGAATGCATTTCTTAAAATATCTATATATATGTATATACACACACACACACACACACATATATATATATACACGGAAATGTGCATATGTTATGAGGTGTGTGTGTGTGTGTGTGTGTGTGTAAAGAGAAAGGCTTAAAATAAATAAAGGGTTAGTTTAACTGGCCTCCATTCTGGTTTTTAAATTGCTTTATAAATACTCAAAACTGATGTAGAAGGAGATGCTTCACAAACTTCAATGCAACAGAAAATCACAGGCTTGTAGAAGAAATGGCTCTTTATTTGGACAAATCTAATGGAAATATGGGAAGAGGATTTTTATTTTTTGAAACTTTTGGAAAAATATTTTAGGATGACTCATTCTTTAACCAAGTTGTAACCACCAATGTTGATTATCTTGAATTCTTTGGCAGCACTGAATGATTGATTGTAATGAAGGTTTTTTAATCTAATTAAGTGAGACTAATTGCCTTGTGCTACTGTGTAATAACATGGATTTTTAAAAAAATTCTAGGTATTTTCTCAGTTAAAAGATTTCAGTCTGACTTAATGAATTCAAATCTAATCAAAATGAATAATTTTTATACAATCATGACCCTAAGGAGGAGGAGTATTTATTGGGCCTTATATATGCCAGGGACTGTATACGAAAGCTTATGTGAGATATTTTACTGGTTTTCACAACAACCTTTGAAGGTAGGTATCACCACTCTCAGATGAGGCAATTATATCCGTGCTCACCTAATAATTAAATGACCGAGCTAATAGTAGAATTGGCACCAAAGTCTGGTTCCAAAGCAAATCTTCAAAGAATTTGTTGGAGAACTGTGACTCGTGCTCATTTTCTCTTGCTTTATTGAAGGCACCAGATTAGCATTTGTTTCCCACTGACTTATATTGATGTGGTAGACACATAGGAGATGTTTGACAGGTCCCTTGTTAATACTTTGCTCCTTTAGACATGATTATCCTATGAAAGTGCCTCGTTGTACAAACTGTGCTCATCACTTTGTACTTGGTGCATCCACCCGCCCACCCATCCATTCATTGAACATTTTTTGAGTGCCCAACACAGTGCAAACGCTTGAAATGCAGCAGTGAAGAAAGAGATGAGCCCTGCCACAGGGAATGACTTTATGGTGGAATAATAGCCTTGCTGCTGGAGTGTGATCACCGTGATGAGATACCAGGGAGCAGCAGGTAGTGCGAGAATTCGTGATGAAGACCAAACAATTTAATGATTGTTCTGCTCTATGGTGCTTATCAATCATGGCTTCTAGAGGCATCTCAGCTTAACGAAAGGTGTCCACCTTGTGTAGAAACTCCCAGAGTCCTCTTACACAGGGTGGGCCTTTTAGGATTTCCTTCCAAACTACAAGGTTCTGGAAGCTGCTTTAATTTTGAAAATAGTAGAGAATTGAAACTGAAAAAAAAAAAAAACCCATTCAGTAGATCTTACTATCTTTGTCTCATTTTGCTGGGGGTCCTCTTTGAGGGGCTCCTTCTGGTGATTATTTCCTACCTTTTGCCTTCTCTCATCCTGTGCTAAGTTGGGTGGATTCCCAGTGGGGAGAGCCGCACGGGCAACCTGCCTCCCCGATTCCACGGCCGCTGAGGGCAGATGGACTCCAATGCCATATGGCAAGGCAGGCTTCAGAATATCTCAGACTTCAAAACATTTGAAGAAGAACCTGAACTCTTCAGTAAAAGTTTTCTCAATCAGAAAACTCCAACTCAGTATTTAGTTGAAGACTCTTTAAAGCCTCTAGAGGACATATAAAGGACCCTTGTGTTGCAGGCAACTTTCTGAATTCTACTGCTCAGCCTGGAATAAAAAATAGCCTGCAAGAGTAATTTAGATCTGGCTGCACTTGACAAGATTATGACTGGGTGAACCAGTTCCTTTAAAGTTTTCCAAAATAATAATAATTATAAATAAAACAACAATAATAAAAAGGTAAGAGAAGAGGCAAAAAGGATTTGTCATGCTGGCAAAATGCTCCAACAATGCCCTCCTTTTCCCTTCACTGGTCCGGAGTTTGTATCAGATACTGTAGTTGCCTGGTGCTCTCTGTGGTGTTAATATGAAGGATCGTCCTTCTGGGCTTCCCTGTGGAGGTCAAAAATGAACAGTGACATCCCCTGCCATGGTCACTGGCATGTGATCTGGGTGGGGGGATTTGGGCCAATTTGAAAGCTCTTTATAATGAGCAGTAAAATGAATTAAGACTGTTGGAGAGGGACACAGGAAAAAGGTAGAACCTGAAGAAACCTGGGCTTCACTTCCCACAAGAAACACCTTCTCATGAAAGTGCCATCGCTTGGGACATATCCAAGTTAATCTCCTTCACATAGTGCAGTAGGCCTTTAGATTTTGCCAAGGGACACAGAAGAAATAACGGCTTAGAATTAGATAACTTGTTTACCCTGTTTATACCAGTACCCACAGCTGTCACAGTTTGTCACCTAAGGCTAGTCTTCATGTATCTTTGGGAACCCAGACTCTTCAGGTAAAATATTTTCTTATTGTAACTCTCAACTGGGTGAGAAAGAAGTCTGATGGCACTTAGATGACAAAGATCAGGCCTACTTTGGTGTGGGAAGTAAATCTGGTTTCATCAGGTCGTGCACCTTTGTGTGTTTTCTTGCAGGGGGAGGAGAACCACCAATCCAGTGCTGCGGGATGCTAGTTGTAGGATCATCTCCTCTTAGCTCTCTGTCCTTCCCCCACATTTCTCCTGTCCTCTGCCTCCCTCCATATTTCTGTCTTTGCTGTCCTGTATCCTCTTCTCCACAGATGACCAATTCCAGTGCTTTTAGCTGTTTCTTCTGATGTCTTTCTCCATATACTCCATAATATGCATGTACTGCTCTTTCTTGACTCATCATTTTAGATATTACCTATAGACTTCTTGTAATGGTAGAGGACTATTTTACCTCTTTTGCATGTTCATCTCTTTACTGACTCCTTTGTCCCAGTGTGTCACATTCTGATAGTACAAATCCTGAATATGCAAGCATTCGTTAAAGCACTTGGATTCTGATACAGTAGCTATGAGGTGGGCTCATTTTTATGCAATAAGCATTTTTAGGAAATGACTTGGATAAATCAGATGCAGTTGCCCCCAGAAAGAAAGTTTCTACAAATAGGAGAAGCTCTGGCGTAGGGTTTGGCTCTCGATTCTTTTCTAGGTGTCAAGTAATGCAGAATTTGCAGAATTGTGGGGGATATAAAGATGTAGTCATTTGTAAGCAATGACTCAGGGGTTCTATCTTAATGAATAAATAAAATGAATCAGTAGATTCCTTGAAAATTATTTGTATATAATTATGTAATTGCTGTTTACAAATAAGCTTGAAAGTGGTTTGCTCCTACCTAAACAGAGCAAACACGGTCCCTCCAAGACGGTTTGCCAAGGAAAGCATAAACTTTAACTTGACTTTTTAATCAAGTGATTTGTAATTTTTGACATGGTGTGCTGAATTGCTTCCTTTAATTTTTAAATGTGTGTTTGTATTTGTCTGGGAGGCAGGGCTGTGGGAAAAGAAGCAGAGGGTAGGTTCAGAAAGTTGAGGTCTAGTCAGAGGGGCAGGCATATGGGAGTAAGATCTACACGGCTCAGGTTTGGGCAAATTGTTGGTGCTTGGAGCCTGAGACAGGGTGGAGGATGCCAGGAGGGCAGAGCCTACTTCCAGGAGTCAGGAGCACTTGGTGCTCACACATCTCACAAGGCAGGTATCAGATCCTCTTTAAGAAGTTCTACCTGCAAGAAGGAGAATCTGCCTTTAGCCTGCATTTCAGGGGTGAAGAGAGCAATGGTGCTAGGTCCTGGATGCTAGGCAGAATGGGTGTTGAGTGACTAAAGGAGGGACCCAGGCAGAAACTCAGCCTGAAAGCAAAAGCCAATTTGGGAGAGCACAGATGGGGAGATGCAATTAACACCCAGTATTCATTTCTGGTCCCAGGCATGTTTGTCAGTGACCCAGATTTGTGGACTAGCAAGGGAGCCTGGAGTGTAGTTCTGTGTGGCTGGTGCCTAGAAGGAAAAGTGCTAGAGTTAGAGCTCCCAGAATATTTAAAGACTACCTACTAGTTTTTGACATTTATTCAGAAGCTGGAATAGGATTAATCAGTTGGCTTGCCCAGCTCCAGGGAGCGTGGGAGGTCAGGATCAGGACAATGAGTGGTTCTGAAAGCTGATGCCCGTGGTCAGGAGCTGTCAGGATGAAGGCTCAAGCACTCTTTCAGAGCTTCAGGAAGAATTCTGGATCTCCTATTTTTGGTTCAGCATTAGAGTACTACTTTGTGGCCCAGCCAAGTAAGAAGCGTGATTCAGTATCCAGTCCCTCTGTGGAGTTGGGAGGGCAGAGGGGTTCAGACTGGGTGATCCCCACTTTCTTTAGCCCTGACTAGTCTGGGAACTGGGTTGGGGCTGTCGCTGTGGGTAGACAGATTTGGACCAGTTGTGGGGACAGGACCAGGGAGAGTCAGGGTACTGAGGCAAAAGGATGACTGTATTGGGCAATGTAGACATTCAGCTATTGTCATTGTTATAAATCACAGGTTCTCCATGGGACTATTTCTTCTTTGTGCATCAGCTTAATGCAAGAATTTCCTGGGTTTTGGAATGAGGGGAACACAGGAACTTCTCATTTTTCTTTCTTTGGATAGAACTTCTAATCAAGCAGCTGAAAATACCATGTTGTTGACCTCAGCACACCACATCTGATTCTTTGATGTTTTGGTTTACTTAAGACAATGCCCATCTCACGGGGACACCCAGCTTAAAACATATTGGAGAAGGGATAGCTGGCTTTTTGGGGCCATCAGATTGATTACAAGAATTCAGAGTTCCTAAAATGAAATGGCCACTGTGTTTATTGATAAAAGTGCTTTGTTGGTCTTCTTAGTTGAAGTTGATGACAGATGTATTTTTAGAGAAAAAGTGCAAACTCTAGGGATATAAGCATCTGTTCTTTGTCAGTCTTGCCTCTTAGGCTCATAGCTCATTTTTTACCCATACAAAGGGCTTTATTTTTTTCTATTGAATACCTGAAAATATGGGTGTAAATGACTTATATGGATTCTTGACAGTTTTACTGGAACAAAACTGGCGTTTTCTGGCTTTGATTGCCCATATCTGGCTGGCTGTGTGGGTGGCTGTGGATTTCCCCTTTTTGCCTCGTAGCCCATATGGCATTACAGTCTGCTAAGTGAACTTGCCAATTTAAGTGATGATGTACAGTGTTTCCCTGGTACCATAGAGTTCATTTCTCTGACCCAAATGTGCTGCTCTACTTTGGTTTGTTTATCATGGTTGTGAGAATTACTTCATGGAGGTAGACCTCAAGAATGTAGAAGTCAAAGCATTTAAGTCAGCAGTTCTCAAAGTGTGGTCCATGGACCCATGGGAGTCCCCAGGACTATTTCAAGGGGTTCACCAGGTCAAAACTATTTTTATTATAATACAAAGACATTATATGCCTTTTTTGCTATGTCCACATTTGCTCTCGTGGTGAATAAAAGTGCTAGAGTCTTAGCACAGATCAAGGCAATGGTGCTAAAGTGTACTATTAGCCATTGTATTAATATTATTCACCACCATGGACTCTAACAAAAGAGAAAGAAAGAAAAATGCCATTTTCACATAAGAATGTCCTAGATGAAACTAAAAATTATTAGTTTTTGTTAAATCTTACTCTTGAATATACATAATTTTGACATGAGAAGTATGCAAAAACTCTGCTGCATATTGAAATTTAGTGAATGTCTAGATGGAAAACACATGTGTGTTTGAGTTGTGAACTGACTCAACCACTATTTTCATGGAATTCTATTTTTACCTGAAAGAAGGACTTGACAGACAAATTATGGGTATTCAGGCTTGAGTATTTGGCAGGCATTTTTTCAAAAAAAAGAAGAAAAAAGTCCTTTCGAGGAAAACAAGTGGCAGTATTCATTACCAGTGATAAAATTTGAGGTTTCAAGTGAAAATTGCAATTTTGGAAAATTTTTGCCTGCCATTGTGAGCTTGACAGCTCTCTAATATTCAAAGACTTTTCTGAAGAGATGATATTAATAAATGTGATTTATTTTTGATGTTTTATAATGAAGTATGCCAACATTTGGAAGATCTACCTAAATCAATATTTTCCAAAGGACCAATACATAGTGTTAAAAAAAATAATGCACGGGTAAAATATCCACTCAAAGTACAAGATAGAGCAATAAATTTTAATGTAACAGAGAATAGTTCATTGATATGGTTTCATATTGGTATAATATCAAAGAAGAGTGTCCACAATTATATGAAATGGTTATTAAAATCCTCTTCTATTTTCCAACTACATATCTGTGTAAGGTTTGATTTTCTTTATATACACCTAAAACAACTTATTGCAATAAACTTAAAGAAGCAATTAGGAGAATCCAATCAATGTCTTCTATTAAGTGAGACATTGAAGAAATTTGTAAAAATGTAAAACTATGCCATTCTTCTCACTGATTTTTCTGTTTTTGAGATTATAGTTATTTTTCATAAAAATTATTTATTTATGTTAACATGCAGTGGGTTTTTGTTATTTTAAAATAAATACCTTTTAAAAATTTCTAACACAGTAACATCGATCTATAGATAGATTCAACTCATGTCCTCAAAAAGTCTTTGGTAGGTTCAATAATTTTTGAGAGTGTAATGAGACTCTGAGATCAAAAAGGTTGAAAACCACTGGTTTAATCTATATTTTGCACATATAATGGCATAGATTAGGAATCCATTTCTAGTTTATATATAACACAAATCATTTTTCTCATTTTTTCTGGTTTTCATAGCATTGCCATTGTCCTTTGGTTCCTGTGTATCTGTCCAGAAGTGACCATAAGATATCTTTGCTGGTCTCAATCTCTGTGCTCCCAGATATACACACTGCCCACCTGGGAGGAAGCACCAACGTGGGTTCTGCTCACCTGAAGCAGAGGAGAAGAGCCTGTGTGTAGCAAAGGCAATTGTCATTGTCTTTCCCATCTTGCTAATGCCTTTATGTGGAGACACAGCCAGCCAGGCTGGATGGCAGTTCACCTTAATGATCCTATGTGGGACCTTTCTTATCCAAAGACAGTTAGAATTTGGAAAAATGGGAGTTCACCATCAAGAATATCATCAACATTATGGAGTACTAAATGGGCAATAAAATGTTATTACGGGAAATCATGAAAAGTCCTTGCTAGGATTTCAAATAGGGAAGGTAGAATAGCCAATGGTACTATAATCTGTCAATAAAAACTTGTGACTATTTATTAGAAAAACACACCATGCTAGGCACTGGGATACAGTGCAGAACAATAGACACAGTCTTTGACTATAAATATAAAATTATTTGTGTCTTGAGCAAATTTGAAGGCCATTAAATGAAAATGAAAATAAATTAATGGGGAAGCTGGTTCAAACCTCTCATATTTTTTCAAAATAATGTTGTTTTGTTGATATTATTGTTTTAATTTCAGTAACAGGGGTACCATCCCTGTGTTAAAGTTTTGTGATTTGACCTCTGCCTCTTCAGAACACCATGGCACGAGTAGAGGAGAGAGGGGAGGGAGCTGGTCCTTGAGACTGATCCCAGCTGGTGTCCTTGCCTGATCCCAAAGCCCCTGTTTCACTGTTTTACTCTGTTTACTCAGCTCCTGCCCTAAACTAGCCCAGCCTCAGCCTCACTTGTGGCCCTGTGAGGTCCCACCCAAAGGGAGCCATATGGGGTAAACAGGCCTTTCCCTTGGATCTTTGTTTCTGCCATTGCCACCTACTTGGGATTCTATAAGGGATCTATTTATTTCCAATGTGTCCCTTTTTTAAGGCCTCCCAGAGGCAGGGGTTGAGGGGTAAGTTTGCTAGGTTAAAAAAGACAGGAGAAAGACATGGCTGAAATGTTCCCAGCATATCCTACAAATACCCCTTTTAAAGGCATGGAAACCACATATCCCACATAGTATGCCTGGGAATTTTGTAGCCAACTATGCTTTCAGAGGCTGTGGGAGGTAGAGTTCTTATGCTATGGTTATTTATAAATATTACAGAAATGCCAGACATTGGTAGGGTGACCCAGTTTATAGAATTAGAAAGGGGCCATGTTGAAGCCTAGCATTCTTTTTTTCTATAGTAAAATGTGTAAAAGTTCCAAAAAAACCCAAGATAATCCTGAATGGGAATCCTGAGGTAGCTTGTATTGACTGTATTCTTCAAAAAAATAAGCAAACAAAAGCCAAAAAAAAAAAAAAAAAAAACCCAAACCAAAAAATGATAAAAACCCCAAATACCATATGAGTGGTTTTTGGGATCTCTAAAAATATAATCTTAAGGTGAATTTAAAGAGCATATTAGTTAATATTGTATTTATAGATGGGAAGAAAAAGGTTTTGGGAAATAGAGTTGATTGCTCGATTAGTTAATTGCTGAATATATAGACTTGTTTCACCAACAGCTGTGTTCATGTGCCATGACAAAAGGGTCCTATGGTCAAATAAATTTGCAAAACATTATATCCTATATTCCCCAATTGGATATCTGTATGTATTAAAGGATGAGAAAATTTTGCAATAAAGAAACCTATTTAATTTTGTTTAGCACAACCTTACTCATTTCTTAGAAGTCTTATATCATGAAGCCTCTATTAACCTCTTATGAAACAGGGTTCCACAAAGTACTAGTTTAGAAAATGCTGTAGGAGATTATTGGTGGAAATTATATTGATATTTTTGATGGAAAGATTTGGCTGATCAGAGCTTCTGGTGCCTCTGAAAGAAGATTGAGGTGGATGTCGGCATACGTGGGTAAGGAATCGTCATTGTTTTTCAAGTGTGGCTAAATCCTTCATATGGAAAGATGGACAGCCAGGCTGGCATTGTAACAGTTAGCCAGAGGAATTCTGTGTGCTAAAAGTCACAGCCATCCATTTCATCCCTCCCTGTAGACTTCAGATGCATTGTGGTCACTGCATCCATTAATGCTATTTTATTCTTTTTATAGAAAAGGCATTAAAAAATGGTAATACAGTGACCTACTATATCTGCAAGGTTGCCTCACTTATTATTGGGGAACACCAGCCTATTTGTGGCACTGGCAAGGGGAGCGTGTCAGCATGTGTTACTTCCTATAGTGAGATGAAATGATTATCCTCACCAACCCCTAAACAAACCCTTCCTTAGGAAAGCAAACGTTTGCAAGTTTATTTTATAAAATCTGTGTAGGACTCATATAAATATATTTGTGACAGCGGCTGTCACGCTGCATATATCAAGAAAGTGCTTTGAAACTTTATGCAAATACATGGGCAATGTGTACACTACTGTACACCCCAAAGACTACCCCATGTGTTCTTGGTGCCAAGAAAAACACAAATGTTCTCCAACTAATTCAGGGGAAAAGTCACCACAGCCCTGTACCTTTCACAGCCCTGTTCTCTTGGCCAGTGAAATATACTTTGACTGGCTAAACCCAAAGACAGAGGGGTGGGGACGAGGGTGCCGGAGGTTCATTTTTAATTGGTAATGGCTTGTAGATCAAGCACTGTGCTGGGCATTTGAAGCACATTTGCACATATAAATTTCACAACAGCTTTGTGAGGAAAATGGCATTATTTAGAGATAAAATAACCAATACTTGAATTAAATAAATTACCCAAGGTCACCTATTTATTAATTTATGGAGCTGCCTGGGATTCAAAGTTAAGCTGACTATAAATATTTATAATAGCGAACAGGTACGGAGCATTGACTATGTCCCAGGCCTCGAGTTAAAAGCTTTATTTCCAACATCTTATTCTTTCCATGAACTCTATGAGACTGGATACTATTGTTTTCCCCAATTTACAGATGAAGAAGTGGAAGCTTAGAAGAAGTTAAGTAACTTTGGTGCAAAGTAGTAAGGGATAGAACCTGGGGTCTGCAGGAGCTCTTCACCCCACGGGTTTGTTCCTTTGAACCATATGGCTATCTAGTTTTCCTTCTTGATTTAGAATCGGGAACTATTTCCTACTTTGTACTGAGTTTAAGACATAGATCTGCTCATGTCGCCAGGAGCTAGGATTTCATAAGCATTTTAAATTCATTATTTTCCCTCAAATTTTTGGTTCATCACCCATAATCTGGAATTTGTTGTAACTTCCACATTTGTATATTGTTATTTCTACAAATATGATAGTAGAGAAGATTTGGAGTTTTTGAGAGTATGTTGATGCAAGCACCTCACATCTAGGTATTGGATGGAGGAAATGTCCTTGTTACAAAGGACTGTAGCTTTTTGCCTGTACCCCCAGGCTACATGAGTACCCTTTGGAGTTGGGAATGTTTGAGAATAGAATCATTTAAAATACTTCACTATGAAAAAGTTTGTCACAAACACTGCTCCTTTTATTTCCAAGTTTCACGAATGCTTCTACTTTTGAAAGTAAAACCCATGAGACCCTCTGAGAAATATTGATTTTGAATATGTATCCTCTTGTGGTTGCCCAAGTCTCTCCACCACGGCATGTTTTATTACTGTTGTACTAAGAACAACCATTTTTCCAGCACAAATGGTTCAAGAGAGTGCACCACTTGTGATTTCAAAATTAGAGGCTGGGAGGGTTTGGGAAAGAAATAACAAGTATTAAACCTAAAGGGAACCTCAGGCCAGACCATTTAAAAGGCTCAGTAGATCACACTCTTTGTCCTAGGCCACCGGAAACACCTTCTAAAACAAAGACACAAAATGCTCATTGCACATGAATGTCCACACAGTGCATTTCAGGGAAAGTACATAATATAAAGGAGAGTGTATTTTCCACCTTAAGAATTTTTGGAGGGGAGATGGAGACTTTGTGTTTTGGAGGGTCATCCACAGAGTCTATGAACAGACCTGCTCAGGTAGCTACTGATAACAAATAAAGATTTAATATGCTACCTGCACATTAAGATAAATACTTCACTGCATGGACAATATCCATAATCCACATACTTGTGAATGTGCAGGACATTCTTCAGATCACAAATAACGTTCAAGCAATCAGACTAGTGATGGTCTGATGATGAGCTGGTTGTATACATTGAGTTACTTGTTTATATCAGTTCTCTGAACTTGGCAACCAAACCATAGTACTGATGGTTGAGGCTCTTTGTAAATAATACAATAATACTTTGGTTTTTAAAGTGATTTTCTGAATTTCATTATCAAAAAAGGGCTATATGTTCAGCCTTCAGTATGTAACCTTTCACTTAATCTGCCTGTTTTTAAGACATTACCATCATTCTTAAGTTAGCCTGGTATAACAAAATGTTGGGTATTTCTGAACTACCTCCCCAAGTCCTGGATATTTGTCCCAAGAATATTCTCCTTCAATACCAGTGTTTGAAGAGAGTCCCTGGGCATGTTCTGAGGGACTTGTCTCTGGCCCATTAACCACAGAAACCCTGACAGCTCGTTTAAGTGGATTGGACATCCCCTGATTTCTAATTAAAGGTGGCCTTTCACTTGTCTTCCATTAACTTCTCAGGACCCACAGAAATTGTGTTTGGTTTTCACTGAAGCATTTAGGGTAGTCCTGGCAAGCCCATGAACTTCTATCCTTCTAGTTATGGCCTTACCAAAAAATTCCCAACTTCTGTCCTTTCTGTATCATTTTCTGAAATAAGGTACAAATTGTGTTGCTCAAGTCAAACTTACTTTCATACATTTTAATAAGGTTAAGAATTTAGCTTCTTTAATTCTATGTTTCTTCATCCTTCTTGAGAAAGACTTTGGGGTTGTTGCAGTGTTGCTAAAGTTATGGAGCTGTTGTTAACTGAGACCTCACCCACGACCAGACAAACTTTCCAGTGAGCTGCAGCCTCACTGAGGTGCCTACACCCTTCTGGCCTTGCAGTAGCATGTTTTGGCCAAGGTTACAAGACAGTGCTTCTGAATCTGACCTAATATTATTCTAGGAGAAGCTCAACTTAATATAATTCATTGTTTCTGCAAGAGATCAAGCACCTTCTCTTCCTGCCTGGCCAATATATGAGTCCATTTGTGAGAGAATATAGCCGTGCTTTGTTGATAATGTGCTAAACTGTCAAATGCTGAACATTGCTGGCATTGGTTGTCTTCCTGTAGGAAGATGGCTAGTCTTCCAAGAAAATCAGAGTTCATGATAGAGGCTAGATCACTTTCTTGGGCTGGAAAAAATTCCATCTTCTGCCATGTCTGTTTGTCTTTGTTTCCTCTGTTTGGCATTGCTGCCATTTTTGCAGGCACTTTCGTTCCCAGCCTGGGGTGGCCACTACTTCCACCAGCTTTGGTTGCACATTGCAACTAATGTTGTGGTGGCCTCAGATGACAAAGCAGTGTGGAGGTCTTCAGTGAAGTGGCAGGGACCAATATCCCTTTCCTTTTTAGGTGATTCACTTAATTATAGGAATCCCAAATCAATATGTCTTGTACTTGAATATCTCACAAAGATGTTAGTGGCACAGTTCTTTTGAGTTTTTACTTTTCAGCATTCTTTTTCCCCCAGGACCAACACAGGCATCCATGGTCTTGACCTGGGGATGATTTGAGTGACAGAAGCCAAGTTATATTGGTGATAATGCCTTCCTTCTGTCAGGCTTTCGCTAGGTGATTCTGTTGTGTTTCATCTCCTCTCCTCTTAGGGTGGATTTTCTCTCAAGAGATGACAACAGTGAACCTCTCTCCTTCACTGGACTTGCCCAGACATGTCAGACTGGCTTTGGCTCAAGCTGGTACCCCTTCCCCCTGCACCACAGCTGATTCCAACAAACTGTACACTTCTTTTCCTGTTGATGGTATTTGGCCTAGATTAGGGTCCTCTCGAGAGCTTGCCAAGATTGGGTTGCAGCCTGATTGTCTCAAAACACAAACTTAGAATTGGTTGACAAGTCCAATACCCACTAGTTTGAATGAATAATGCCGGAAACCTCTGGCCTTTGTGGACAGTGTCCCTTGACAGAGGCTAGATTGTTTATTGTAGAGCTCCATGACATTGTACTTATGACATTTTAGATTTTGTTAAAGTTTTAGGAAATTGCCACCTGATACAAAACAGAGAAATGCACATAACGGTGTGTACCAAGTAGACATTTTGGAATTTTTCATTTAAAGACCCCGGTATCTGACATATAGAAACTCAGATGTTCCTTGAATGGGCAAACAAAAGCCAAAATACTATGACTAGTTAACTGCTATTTGGAAATTACAATTAAGTTTGGATGTAATCTTATTTTTCAGTACTGTGTTCAGACATACTAAAGAAAACCTCAAAGACTTCTAAATATAATTTTCTCAATATGCTGAAGGGAACCCAGATTTATCTTAAGAGTAATTCATATCAAGACAACAGGTACTTTTTTACCTCAAGAAACCTCACTGGAGCACAAACCCTTGTGAGTTATTTTCAGCTTTAACTGCCAACCCTAGTAGGTGTTCAGCTGAAAACCAAACACTTCTGATGGTACTTTGGTGTCACGGGGGAGCTAGACACCGTGAATACACAGAAGAAGTATCAGCATGGTTTCTGCCCTCTGTGAACTCCCAACCCAGCTTGGGCAAATGATATATCCATATGAAACACTGTGGGAATAAAATAAAACAGAATGTCAAACATGTAGTATAAACTATTCTAGGTAGCCAAAACTTAAAGGTCAACAGCAAGGTTTCAGAGTGGTGGTTCACTGGTGATTGCTTGGGTTTCTGCCTTCCCAGTTCCGTGTTTCTAGAGAGTCTTGACGGGTCAAAGGCTTTCCTGTGGCTTCCTCCTTGGTGCATTTCCAGTGTTGTTGTGGTGTAGACAGCCTGAGGAACATGAAAAGTGCACAGTGGTGTTATTTCCTTCCTTTCGGGAATGGCTCATAACTCACAGGAGGTGTGAGTTCTGAGTGAGCGTTCTTTTCATCTCCCTGGAAGTGGGCCAGACTGTAGATAAAGCGTTTGATGTGTCAGCAGTAGGCTTGTAACAGCTTTGACTACTTACATGATGATGAAAGGTTGAACTTTGATAAAAATGGCAAGAAAAGTAAAAAGGTTCATTTTCTTCCTTTGGCTGTCTTTTTTTTTTTTTTTCCTGGGTGGCAGTTTAGAAACATCCTACCAGGGTGGTCTGCGAGGTCTCTGGGAATCTGAAATATTAGGAGGTGTTCTTTCGTGGATTTACTTGTTTATTTATTGATTGTTTCAGAGAGGGAACACCCGTACTGAGAGGCATGGCGGGGGCAGACTCCCAGGGCCATTACCAGCAATCCTGCCTGTCGGGGCCCTGGAAGGCCGACCACCTTCTGGGGGCAGATCACTTCTGCTCCAGCCGTCCCTCAGCACCTGCCACCAAACACACCAGGGCTGGCGAATCTATCTGGATTCCCGGAGCTGTTCCTCACCCCCGCTTCCCACCCAGGGCATTTGTTCAGAGATCTCATCAGCGCGTGGTCCCATTGGGAGGGTCTTATCTTCCTGTTTCTAAAACAGACAAAGAAGGGAGCGGATTACAGGTGGAAACCCAGAACCAGTTGGAATTTGCCTCAAATGGTATCCCAGTCTTATCAGTGATTTGTGTGTCTGCCGGAGTGGGAAAAAGCTTCTAAATTTTCTTTTTTAAAGCAAAAACATAAAACAAAACCAAACACATACACAAACAAAGAAACCAGTCATTCGGGTAAGTGACAAGGAAGGGCTAAGATCAAGTGCTGGAAGGGGGAACTGGGCGAATTTTGCCTTCAAAGATGAGACTTAAGCAAACACAATGTGGAAACCCCCTTTTAAAATGGGATTAGGGGAACAATGGTAAAGAAATTATCATCAATATTTATTTATTAATCTAATATTGCTTTCATCAAAGGATGATCCTTTGCTATACCCCTGCATGTAGTTGAAGCTCAGTGCTGTCCCCATGGCTGGGCTGGGCCTGCTCACTTGTACAGCTGGTGAAAGACAGCCTCTAGCTGTGCTGTCAGGGGCTAAAGCCTCATGGTGCCTGCCATGTAATCCCCACTCTGAGACCGGTTCAGGCATTTTTCCACAATTTTCTACAAGAATCTGGGAATATGGTGAACACGGTTAAACTCTTTGGGAGTCATGTGTCTGACTATGAGAGGACATTGAAGTCTCTACAGGGCTCCCTGGCGTGGGCCAGAGGGTGACTGGCCAAGTTCTACAGCTTAGTGGGAACTTCACCTTAAGGGGTTGGTGCTGGCCCGCAGGCTTAGTGTAATGTCCCTGAAGAGGCTAGTTGGCAACAAGGCCAGTTTTTCTACTTCATTAACACCCAAAAGTTACTCCTGAAGCTGTCCATCAGTGCTTATGATTTGCCTATGATAATAAAAGGAGACTATGGATAAGATTAAAAAATCGGAGTGTCTGGTTTGAATTTCACCTTCTAACCAGAAATGGGCACAGGAAGAGCAAATAAGAAATCGATGGGAACATTCTCAATTCATAAATAATACGACCAGGGTTTAAATTGAGCTTCCTGGCTATCTTTTCCTTTCTGGAAAACACTGGAAACACAAGCTTTTTCAATGTGGGAAAGCTAGTAGAACAGGTTGTTTCAGCGTGTAGTAGGGACATTAAGCCTGAAATATGACATCTGGGACTACACAGAGAAATTAAATGTCATTTCTTTATTAACAATTGTAGGCAGAATAATGCATCCCCTGACCCCAAGATGTCCATGTCCTAATCCCCCAAACCTGTGAATGTGACCTTACATGACATAGAGACTTTGCAGATATGATTAAGTTAAGGATTTTGCCATGGGGAGATTATCCTGGATTCTCTTGCATGACCTTAGAAAAGGCAAATAAGAGGATCAGAGTCAGAGGAGCTGTGATGACAGAGCAGAGGGCTGGAGTCCGAGAGAGATTTGAAGATGCTACACTGCCGGCTTTGAAGACGTTGGAAGGGGCCCGCGAGCTAAGGCAGGCAGGCTGCCTCTAGGAGCTGGGAAAGGCAAGGAAAACTTTTCCCCCCAGCCTCCAGAACGAAGGCTGCCTCCTGACACCTCGATTTTAGCCCAGAGAAACCGATTCCAGACTTCTGACCTCCAGAACTGTAAGACAACGGATGAGTGTTGTTTTAAGCCACCAAGTTGGTGTGGTGATTTGTGTCAGCAGCAATAGGAAATGAAGACAATAATAAAAACAACATTACAGTTGGATTTATAAACCTTAATTCATGGGAAAAATAGAAGGAATTCTCAAGACAAAGCATCAGTTCCTAGTTCTCTGAATGGGTACACAGGGTTTTAATTTTTGTCAGCTCAGCAGACCCTTCTCATTGTTTGCTGAAGATTTTTATGGGACAAAATAGGTATCTTGGTCAAGCTTTGCTGACGTGACCTTGAATATCTGGGTGTAGAATCAATGTTGAGGTTTATCTCATCACCTGGAAACCCAAACCCATGTGTAGCCATAGTGTGCGGGTTCTTGGGGCAGAGACCTCCCAGGGTCGTCACAGACGGTGATAGTCAGCCCGCACGGGTCTCCGTGCAGACTCCTTGGGGAAGCACAGTTCTGCCCCTTCAGTGTCAATCACTGCTCCGCTCCCCCCTGCTGCCGCCCGACCTCTTCCTTCACAAGCCCCAGGAAACTTGGCCTCCGGCCACCAGAGAAGTGAATTGGAGCATGGTGCTTCTCTTGGTGAGAACTACTCCACCTGAAAAATGGGCTTTATCCTTCAAAAACACGTATGTTAAAAGCTATGGCGTGTGCTAGCTACTGGGGGAGCTAATACGATAAATAAGGCTGATTCCCAGCTTACTGGAGGCTCGTGCTAGGGGAGCACTTTGCAAAGCACAGTGCCTTGGACAGCAGCATCAAAGTCATCTGGCTAAGTTATTAAAAATACTAGCTCCTGGATGTGGTTTGAGGAAACCTTGGTCTAGTACTCTGGTTCTCAACTCGGGGTGGTTTTGTTTCCTAGGGGATATTTGGCAATGTCTAGAGACATTTTTTATTGTCACAACCAGGGGATGAAGGATGCTACTGGCATCTCGTGGGTACAGGCCAGGGATGCTGCTGTATGTCCTGCAATGCATAGAACAGTCCCACAACAAAGAATTATAGACCCAAAGGGTCAATAGTGCCAAGGTTGAGAAACCCTGATCTAGTACACACACACACACACACACACACACACACACACACACATACACATTATTATACCACAGTGGTGTATACATACACACACATATCCCACTGTAGTGTGTGCATATATATGTATATATTAGGTTTTTAAGTATGAAATGTCCAATTTCCTTAAGTACTAAGTCTGACAGTTGGCATCTCTGACATTTCACGTTGACATTTCTTGTTTCATGTTTACTGTGAATGTATTATACGTAAAGCAACGTGTGCTTTGGGAGCAGTTAGCGTGGTGCCTGCTGGCTTTGCCTAAGGAACCCAGGGCAGGCTGAACACTGAGTTCCCAGCAGGCAGCTCCTCAGGGCCACATGTTGCATTAGTCAAGGCCCCATCAGGAGGCTTGAACCTTACCAGTTATTTGAACAGATAATTAAATATAAAGAACTATTAACTAGGTATAAAGTTGTTAACTAGTTACCTGGAAGGGCAAACAGAGAATTCCAAGGATGAAGCTACCACCCTAAGGTGGGGGAACAATGGGAAAAGAGTAGAATTACTGAAACTTAGAAATGTAGTGAAGGGCCCTGTGGGGCTGACATTCAGACCTCTGAGGAGGGGGTGCCAGCAGGCTGGGGTGTGGTGGTGAGATAAAGGTGCTTTTACTTGCATGAAGTGTTGGAAAACTGCAAACTGGGTTCAGTTACTGCCCTGTGAGACGGCATTGCTGGGGTGGTGGGCACAGGGAAGGCAGGCGAGGGGAAACAAGCAGAAGGGACCAGTCCCATGTCTAGTGCCCCTGTCGGCACAGCCTAACTTGGAGCCAGCCAGCAAAGCAAAAAGTGTTTGCAGAGCCCCAGCCTCAGTGCCAGAAAGCCTAGTGTGTGGCACAGCCCGTGGATGTGTGGGTTTGGGGTCCAGAGACAACTACTAGTGACTAGGACATAGTTGCAGCTTTAATAAAAGGCAGATGTCCTGCAGCAGAATCTTGGAAGTGAAACCCTCAATATCCCTTTTTCAAGAGTTTCCTGGGTGATTCTGACCCGCAGCCTAGATGGAGCATCCTGAGTAGCGGTGAGGAGCCATTGGCGGTTTTTAAGCATGAAAAGGGCACGGCATTATTTGTGGATTCAAAAGCAAAGTCTTTCAATTGGATGGAAGAGGCAGGTAGAGGGCCTGTGTTAGTGGGTTATAAATTAGATGTGGCGATGATGAACACTGCCTGAAAGAACAGGAAGAGAGAAGCCCAAAGCTTTCAGATTTCAACATTAGGCATGTCTTGTTTAAGATGGTAAAAGAGGAAGAGAAGGAAAGAAGGGAGAGGGGAAGAGAAGAGAACATGACTTGGATTTTATTTGCGTAAATAACAAAAATGCAGATAATACATTTTATATAAGCCATTTTGATCTAAAAAGCAGAAATAAGGCTGCAACCAAAATCTACCAGGGAAGACAAAAGAAATGGCTCAAAGGAGAGGGAGTTCTGATGATTGAGTTGATTATACTTCACATCCCAGCTGAGAAATTGTGCTGTGGCCTTCAGAAGATCATATTAGATGGAAATAACTTGACTTGGATATTAGAACTGAATTCACATTTCAACCCTGCCACTTATTTGTTGGGTGGCAAGTTTTCCTTAAGGTGTAGTGCCTTAATCTCTACTGTAGGGGTGACGATAGCTTGCCCACTGGCTTTTGGGAGGCTTAGTTAAAATGATAAAAGTAGCTCAGCACAGTGTCTGGCACAACCTGGGCCCAACACCCACTCCCAATTGGGGTGTCCTCTCTCCTCTTGTCCAGTCTGCTTCTGCCCCCTCAGCCCCACAGCTCAGAGCTCGCTGCCCTCCTCTGCTTTGATTGGTAGATTTTTCTATTTTGTGTTGGCCAATAACAGGGAAAGCCAAGTCCCAAGACCTTTACCCCTAGAAGTAAGTGCCCTGCTCTGAAATTTTAGCAAAATAAAGTTCCAAGCCAAAGTGAGGCATGGCTGAGCACATTTGTTTCTTTCTGTGAAGCTTTTTTGACCCAAATAATTCAGAGCAGTTGCTCTGCTTGCAAATCAGCTTTGCACCACTGGCAGTTGTGATGTAAGAATTATGGATCACACATAAACCCTTCACACTCAAGATATATTTCTCTCCTACACTGGCCCCTCTGGCTTTTCTCTCCCTTCTTCCCACCTCTATCTTGGAAGCAATGGGGAACTCTATTTTTTTCGAAGAATTGGACAAAGAAAAAAATTGGCTCTAGAAGGTGGTAGAGTGTAGCTGATTCATTGTGACTGTTTAGCAATGCACTACTCTGCTCCCAGCCTCTTGTTAGGGAGCCCGGCTGTGCCTCCTGGTCAAGGGCTGAGTGCCACGTCACATGCTACAGGATGCGTTCCAGCCCCCAATTCTCAGAGGGTACTCAGCGGTTGGAGAAGCATCCTGCATGCACATGGCTGTTGTTTTATCGTCTTGCACTCATCACTGTACTCAGGAAGATAGATTTTTATTATGCAGCAAAACTGCTGCTCTAGGGTAAACTTTGACACAAAGCGATTGTATTCTTGACTGAATCAGCTAAAAGAAAAATAAGGAGACAGAAAATAGGCCTGGGATAGGATTCAGGTCTTTCTTTTGAAAAACGGCTATTTTCATTGGGAGAAAAGCACTTGAATATGCAATTAGAACAAATGACCATCTTTAAAGAGCAATCTTGCCTTTCTCGGAAAAGACAAATGGTGCAAATCATAACTCACAAGTTCGGTGGAAGTTCCTAGCATTCCTTTTCTTGACCAGATAAGAATATAGTCATTTGTCCCCATGTATTTTAATCATTTAAGAATTTTCAAACATTTAACAAAATACAGGAAATTTTCAATTATGCTGGTGGAAATCCTACCAGCTTCACACATTGAAGTTGAATGTTGCCTTATTTTTCTTTTTTAAGAGACAGAGTCTCTCTTTTTGTCTGGCTAGTGTGCAATGGTATAATCATAGCTCACTGTAACCTTGAACTCCAAGGCTCAAGAAATTGTCACTTCAGCCTTCTGAGTAGCCACAGGCACATGCCACCATGACTGGCTAAATTTTTTTAAATTTTATATTTTGTACAGATGGGATCTTGCTATATTGCCCATGCTCAAGTGATCCTCTTACCTGGCCCTCCCAAATTGCTGGGATTACAGGCATGAGCCACTGCACCTGGCCTGAATATTGCTTTTTGGTGTGTCAGCATCTAGACATTTAGTTAGTGCCTAAACTGTGCAAAACACAAGGCTAGAATGTGCAAAACCTAAGGAAACACAAAGGTAAGAAGATGCAGATGGCCCTGAACTCTGCCTGGGCTTAGTTCTCATCAGCATCCCATGGTTACAGTGGTCTAAAAAACTCATCCAGGCTGTAGAGCTCATTACATGTGGTGGCTCTTCATTCACTACGTTTTAATTGAGATGTTTTGTTGAGCTCATCACTCTTCTGAAGAACATCAGACACATAGGGCTGGCTGGCCCCTGTCCCCAAGACAATCTAGCTTGAGGCAAAACCAATGTCACCTTGCAGGATTAAGCTTTTATGTATGTGTCAAAAATTATGCTTATATGTGTCCCAGACACAGAAGGATAGATGAGAAAAGGGTGATGCGGGAAGATGGAGTAAGTTACTAGGAACTGAAGGGCTCAGGGAGACTTCACAGATAAGAAGAGGGTTGAGACTGACCTTGAATGAAGCAGGATTTCCATAGGGTAATGATCAGGGGACACAGGGAAAGGTTTGTTTAAAGAAGATGGAAGCTATAAGATGTGTTTGGGGCAATAAAGAAATAAGATACATTGAAGCCTTCTCTTTATGGGGGAAAGAAGATTGGAGAGAAGATTATGGGGTGTCTTGACAAAGTAGGCTAATGCTATAATAAAGAACTGATGCATCTGAATAATGCAACAATATTTCTTTCTGGCTCATTTCACAAGGATCTGGTGGGTCGTGTTCCATGTAGTGACCCAGGGAACCAGGCTCTTTCTATTTTTTGTAAAGTTCGTAATGCCGACGCCCTTCAGCTGGCCATCCATCCAGCAGAGAGAAAAAGTGAGAGCATGGAGGACTGTGTGTGAGGAATTCCTGTTGGTCAGGCCCGTACATTTTATAATATTTCCATCCAGCCCCCATTGGTCAGAACTCCGTCATGTGGACACTCCTAACTTCAAGAGAGTCTCAGAAATGTCGTATAGCTCTGTTAAGAGAAAAAGGAAACAGATTTTGGTGAACACATAGCCTCTTTTATGTTGACTTTTAGCCTGGGTGGGTTGAATTTTACCTTGACCTCAGTGGTAAGTCATCCTCAACCTTGGCAGGGATGGGGCACGCTCACTGGTAACATCATCTCCTTAAAGGGAGTGGTTTTTGCACCTTATATGCACGTCTTTGTCTCCAGCATATCATGGGCCTTAAACAAATATTGGATAAAAGAACAAATGAATGGATAGATGCTGGACACGCCGAACCTTACAGGATAGATTATTGGAAGACAGTTGAGTCAGGGAAGCCAGTTAGACAGCTATTGAGATAATCTGATAGAGCCTGTGTTAAGTGTAGTTGCAATAGGAATTTGTTCAGTTTTAGAAACAGAAATGTTTACTTCTGCTATTTTAACTCTCTTAGCTTAGGGCATAGCCCCAGATTATAGTCTAACCAGAGTCCCTGCTGAGTTGAAATCATAGAAGCAGGTTGTGAGCTGCAACTGTGTTGCTAGGAATGGCCTGGACTTTCTTTGGAGGCATTAATTGGAATGCAGCCTCTGGACTTGGGCTGTGCCACAATACTGCAACCCAAACAAAATAAAACTTGACCAAACCAGCAAACCCAGATTGGAGTTCAAGTTACTTTAACGGGCTCTTGGGAAACACAAACTGTAGTTGTATTATGTATGTAAAATTTGCTCTTTGACCTTATTGTAAGGAAAATTACTGGAGTACACATAATCTTTTGCCAGCTTTCCAAAGTGTTGGACAAGTTAACTCTTTTGCAATTATGCAATATTTTTAAAATTTTAATTTTAAAATATGCTTGAAAAATAGATGCTGATCCAACAAGAACAGAGAATATCGATGAAAAGAATGTGTTCTCTGTGCACCTAAGAGAAGCCAACACACAGGCAACCTTATGTGGCCCGAGGCTTCGGATTTTAGGAAGTTGCTCGCAGATGAATTTCTTTGAAATTAAAAGCTAAGGGCAGCATCCTTGTGTCCTCCCTCTAGATTTGACTTTTGTGTTTTGTGTGTAAGCTGGGGCTGACCTCAGGGTCTGGCTGAGACTCAGGTTACGTGCCTCTGAAGTCTGATGAAAGGCCCCTAAATTTAAGATTATGCAGAGTTGAGTGAGGAATCTCAGAACAGCCTAGAATTCTTGGGAGAGTTTTAGTGATTCTTGCTGATCTGGAAATAATGTAAAAACAACAGGAGAGCTTTTTGTGGTATTTTCTCATGTTTTCTATTGGTTTGGGGAAGAATCCAACATTAAAGAGGCTTAAAAATAACAAATATTTAAAAAGATATATCACACGCCCTCCCCTTTTCATCCATCCCCACCAAAAAATAAACTGTGTTAATACAAATGGCGAGAACAGGAAAGGAAAGAAACAGCAGGCGAGGGCAGTATGCTAGGGTGGGAATGAGGAGACCCTGACGGCTGAGGCTAATGTCTGCTGTTAATGCAGAGAGTGGTGCAGAAGGTGTGAGGAAATTCCTCAAGTTGAATCTTTCCCTTGGGCGCAGGGAAGGCTCTTTGAGCCCTGAGGTCCTCATTTCCTGAGGCCTCCTGAGATATAAATTATGTGCTCAAGACACGAGTACTTGAAGGTCTACTAGTTCGGTTTCTAGCTCAAATCCTAGAGGAGCCAATCCATTGAAATTCCATTTGCCTAGTGATCTATTTACCAAATTTGCTGATTTTCTTTAAAAAAAAAAACCCTCTTAATTATTCGTAAAGTTTCATAGAAATGCGCATTGCACAGAATAGTTTTTACATCAGGCTTGCAAGTTTGTTCTATGTAAATTGACTAGAAAGTACCTTTTTTTATGCTCCAGCTTTCTGAGTATGCAGTTACAACCTTCCGAGTCTGGACAAGCAGGTGGGTCTGGAGAGGGTTAGGGGGGTTTCTGCAGAGAGGAGAGAGACCTGACAGGCGAGAAAAGGGGGGGATGCTGAAGTTCAAGAAGGGGGGCGATGGGTGTCGGAGGTGAGGTGTCCTGGGGGACAGAAAAGGTCAAGACCGAGAAAGAGGAAGCAGAGAAAATACTCAGAGCTTCCAAAACTTCTCCTGCAGTTCTCTGAGGTGCTGCCAGTTCTTCCAGAACCAATCCTCCATGGCTGTATAATTAATTAATGGAAACACATTTGGTTAGCTTGGTGAATTCCGCAAAATGGTTCTCTGAACATGGGCTTTAAGTGCATCCATTTTCAAAAGATCAGTCACTTTCTCTAGTTGCAATCTCATGGCGACATTCTAGCAGTGCCTTCAGGCTGTGGCAGAAAATGGAGCCTTCCTGGAGGGAGGTGTCTGCAGAACCTACAGGGGTCTGGAAGAGGAGGGAGAGTCTCATTAAATGCCAAAGGATTCCTGTGCTTGCTTAGCGGGGTGGAAAGCGAGGCAGTGGCCTACTAGGGTGGCCAACTCGTCCTAGTTTGAGGGAAAATTTCACGGTTTTAGTACTGCAAGTCTCAAATCCCAGGCAAATCGAGACAGTTGGTCACCCTAGAACTATTCCAAAGCTGGTCTTGAGAAGAAAAAAGATAAAGAAAAGTAGTGATGGGTGGGGAGCGGGAAGTGATGCTGTAATCATCTCTTTCAAGGCAGTGTTTTTTGCAGCTGCAATTTGTATGGCCTGCAGGGAAGATCAAAGGATGCTTGGGAGAAATTACATGACCTGAGCAGTCAGCCCAGGGACCTGATACCAGGGAAGGGCCTTAGGGTTGTTTCAGATATCTTGGTTGTACAATCTATATGCACTTACTTTTCTAAATGTGCTTTTTTTCTCTCTCTCTTTTCTTAGGGAGGCAGGACACAGTGTGTGAGAGAAGTCTGTCCCATTCTCTCCTGTCCCCAGCACCTTAGTCACATACCCCCAGGACAGTGCTGCCCCAAATGTTTGGGTGAGTGACTATTTTGAGATCAAAGAACAATGTAATTTCTTCTCGGAGTTTCTTCTGGGAGCATTTATCTACCTTGTTATCTTGTGGTTCTTGAGTTGTCCCATTTCATGTCTTGTTAGAGACACTGCTCCTTCTAATTAAACAAGCAGAAGGTGTACACAGGCTTTGGCTGGTGTCTGAGGCCTCTACAGAGCCTTCTTTCCTCTTGTCTTCCCTTCTATCTGTAACTGGGTATACCGATGATCTTGTGTAAGAACAGTGTTGAAGAAACTAATTTTAATTGGACATAGGACTATTGGTAGGAACATAAAAGGCATTTGAAATGAACATATGGAGGAATATAGACTAGTGTTATTTTTAGAGGCAGAAATATGCAGGAGGATAAGGTTCTAAAATGAGGGTTTTGGAAGGAAACAATGAGTAATATCTGACAAAAAGAGAGTATGAGTTTTTTCTCATTGAACATTTAATATGTATCAGGCACCCTGCTAAAATCTTTATATGCTTTTTCTCATTTAATCTTCTCAAGAATCTGTGACATAAAGGTACTAAATAAACAATATGTGTGTGTAGTGTAGGTGCTATTATTAGTTTTATTGTACTGAAAAGGAAGTAGATTCCTAGAAGGCAGCACAACCAATGAGTTATAGATTCAACTGAACACGAGTCTGCACGATTCCTAAGCCCATGCTCGAACCTGCTGCAGCCCCACTTCCCTGGTGACACAGGAGGGCAGCGTGCACATTGCCAACTGAAAGGGGACCATCCATGGTAGGGAGTCTCTAGAGCATGGGAGTTTTGGGCTTTTGTTTATAACTCATATACCAGCTTCTTAATGATCTCAGGGCCCTTGAGCTAGTTGAAGTCAGACTATTTAAGATCTGAAGAAAAGTAGCTTGACCCACCATACAAATGCAATAGAACATCCAGCAACCCCTCAGAATCTCCAGGGATCACTGAAGGGGCTAATATTAATATTTTCCATAACCTCCTCTGGCTTGGTGTTTCTACTCCTGCTGTTTCTCTTGATCTCTATTCTATCCTTTTTTTTTTAAAACATCATTTTGTCCTTTTAAAGACATCTCTCCTCCAGTCTTTTCACATGCTATGGTGCCACTGAATCAAGGCTTGTGCAGTAGATTTTACTGAAGATTTGCAGCCCATGAGAGTGATTATTTTACAGGGAAGCATGGAGAACAAAAGAAAATGCAATATTAAACTCCCTTGTTCTTAAAAGGTCTTAGCTGCTTTGCCTGTGGGAGAATTTCACTGATTATCTCTTCTTTTTGAGCTCCAGTCTCCTGTCAGGTACTTCCCACTCTCTTCCCTTGAATCCTCCCTCCTTTCCCTTAGAGTTTGCTTTCTTCAACTCCAAAACATCCTGTTGATTTATTTTTTTCATTTCCAAATTACTGCAGCCATACCCTGAAGTATTTTTTTAAAGACCGAATTGGAAATATAAGTATTTTGTTTGACTATGACAGTTTTTTCCTCTTGAGGAATTTTACTGCTAACTTCATCTAACAATGTTTGCCTTCCTGCTACACGCACACACACATACACACACACACACTTTTAAAGTAAATATGAAATAGAACAAAGGAGAATTGTTTAGACTCTCCTGATTAAAGATATTTCCACTTATATGTGTGTTTCTTGGGTTGCCAATGTGTATTTATGCCCTTGGAGTAAAATTAGCCAGTTCAGGTGGTACAAATCATCATATTGTGGGTCATGGTGGAAGCAATGTTCCATCTAAGTGGGAAAGTCCTCCCAGAGAAGGAGGCCTTTAGGCCTGGCCCCAAAGAGAAGTAGGTTTGATTCATGCTTTGAAGCCAGTACCAGCTCAGAAATTTCCCACATGAGCAATGGCTATTGTATTGAATGTAGGTTTTTCTGTTCATTTGTGGTCATAAGACACACTATAAAAGGAACACTAAATTTTGAGAAACTTGAAAATCATAATTCCCCCAAATGAGACCTTTTTTGGTTGGGCCAAACCCCAGCAGAAAGATGTGGAAATGGCTTAAATCGGGCTGTACATGGAGTCTCTGAATCATACCCTTGAATGTTTTATCTTATGTTGAGCCATGATGACTTTGGGATGAAGGTAAGGTTTTATGTCCTTTGAGGGTAAAAAGAAATATACACCCACAACAATAGACAAAAAGAAAAAAAAGCAAACACTAGAATGCTTTCTTGATGCTGACATCTTAGTCTAATTAGACCTTTGGCTGATTGGGCACTAATTTGCTCTTAGATTTTCCCTTGACCAAGGTTTGTTCACATGACATACCTCTGCCTTTTGCATTGCAACATTCCTTTCCTTGCTTTCTCATTGTCAATGAAGAGCTCATCAGAGGTCAGTGTACACAGAGCAGCACCCAACACACCTCCCAGAGTGACACAGCCCAAGATTGTATTTGAATTACACCGCCTCTAATAATGATAATACTGCTCATCTGCCACTTATTAGGGGTATGTAATGAGTGTTAGGCACTGTGCTAAAAGGTTTCTATCCACAATTTTAGGTAAAGTTTACATCTTAGTGAGGGATCATTTAAGCCATCTGTTACACTTGTTTAGGAGAATGAACACGTTGAAGAGTCTGTTTGTTCATCAGTTGATTGATAAATAAGTCAGTTGATAGATCCAGCCGTCCATCCATTCACCCTTACGACAATATTGATTACTATAAAGGCAGTGCAAGCAACAGACTGTGGGAACACAGGAAGGAGCCATTTCTTCTGAGAGGGGAAAGGGCCTCTGTAGACACAATGCGGGCTCAGCCATGAAGAAGATGTATTTTGATTGGTGGAGAAGGAAGCTTCTGCATAGAGCTCTGTGTATATATTTATTTATCTTCTGCTTTTTGCCAAAAACGATTAAAGGCCACTTACAAAAGACATGAAGCACATGTAGATAAAAGATGGTAAAAAGACAAACCAGGTTATCACACACATACACACAAAAAAATTACTCAACTAAAGCAAAGCTATTTTTTTTTTTTTGAGACAGCGTCTCACTCTGTTGCCCTGGGTAGAGTGTAGTGGCATCATCATAGCTCACTGCAACCTCAAACTCCTGGGCTCAAACCATACTCCTGCCTCAGCGTCCTAGTACCTGGGACTATGGGCATGCGCCATGATGCCTGGTTAATTTTTCTATTTTTAGTAGAGACGGTGTCTCACTCTTGCTCAGGCTGGTCTTGAACTCCTAAGTTCAAATGATCCTCCCACCTCAGCCTCCTAGAGAGCTGGGATTGCAGGCCTGAGCCACTGCACCTGGCCAAGCAGAACTATTTTTAATTCTTAAAGGACAGATCTTTGATGAATTGATAAAAAAGAAGGTAATATTTAAAACAGTGAAAAATGACTTCACCATCTTATAGTAAATATAAAAAAAATTAACTGCTTAGTGATATTTCTTATACTATAATTTCCTAACACCAAGGCGTGATTAGACAGAAGCAATTATAATGGGATAGGCCAAATCCATGGGATCCAGGCTGCACACAGCTTTCTGACATTCAGGGTAGCCCCAGAGAGGATCCCTAGAGGAACATTTAGGGAAAGGATGAACTTTTTTTATTTTGCAGATAATCTAATTTATTCAGTAAATTCTTAGGAAGTTCAAGAGACCCAGGACCTGGGTGTACACATAAGAATACCTGTGTTAGTTGGGGTATTACCAGTAACTATGCTAAATTTGCCTAACCATGACAGAGTTTTTGGTTGTATGCTTTGATATTAACACTGCAGATAGAGGTGGTGATATGGTGAGGTGGCACTATTGATGCAATTTTATTTATGAGTGAAGTCAATGAGAACCGGAGAAATCAGACTCAAGGTCATGAGGGAGTCCATAGGTGGGATCCAACACATTTGTTCTTGGTGGTGAGAATCAAACCAGTGATTTGGTTCTGCATCTATACTGTAGCCTGACCCTGAGACTGACTCTGTTAAGAAGATAGCATTTTTTCTTGACTCCTGCTAATAGTAATTCCAACAACTCTAAGAACAACATTTAGTATGTGTTTGTAGGTATTTTCAGCAATTCATTGGGCCTACTGGTAAACAGAGATTGCCATTAATCTTTTTACAAGAATAAAGAGGAATATGAATGGAGATTTGATCGGTGAACATGAGCCTTGGCTTTCTAACTTGGTCCTTAATTAAAGTAACATTTCAGAAATGTTTTAATGTGCTTAAGGAGAAGAAACTCTAATACTAAATGAAAGGGGGAAATGGGATTGTAGTCTTTATTTCAGATTGCTCTTTTGGTTGCCAATCCAATCCTCACATCCGGGAAAACCAAGCTGATTCTACAGACATGGTGTGCTTATGAAAGGCTGGACGCTGACACACAGAGTTGTGTTCTGCCTCTATGCACACTGTGAGTTAGCTTCTCCCTTTATACCTTTATGTAATTTCTTAACTGAGATGGTGTTTTAGTCTGTTCAGGTTGCTTTAACAAAATACCATAAACTGTGTAGCTTTTAAAGAACAGAAATTTATTTCTCACAGTTCTAGAGGCTGATGGTAAGTTCAAGATCAAGGTGCTAGCAGGTTCAGTGTCTTATGAAGGCCCATTTTCTGGCTCATCGATGGCATCTTCTTGCTGTGGTGGAAGGAATGAGGGGTCTCTCTGGGGCCTATTTCATTAAGGCACAAATCCAATTCATGAGGGCTTTGCTCTCATGACCTAATCACTTTCAAAGGGCCCATCTCCTAATACCATCGCATCGGTGATTAGGTTTACCATGTGAATTTTGTGGGAACACAAACATTCAGACCATGGCGATAATATTTCATTAGTTCTTCTTTTTGCTCCTTCTAGTCCTTCCTGGGATATTTTGACTCCTCATACCGCCACCCACCCTCTCTGCCAATACTCACTTTTTAGATAATTTTGCTTGTTCTTTAAGATGCATCTCATGCATTACACCGTCCAAAAAGTCTTCTCTGACCTCCTTGTCTTCACAGTTCCCAGGTTGGCTTTTTTCCAGAACTTACTGTACCAATGTATTGAAATAATCTTTCATTTATGGGTTGCCTTCCCACTAGACTGTGAGCTTCTTGAAGGGGGATTATGTCTTCATTATCTTGGTTCACTATAGTGGACACGTAATAGATTTGTTGAACTTACAAAGTTCATTGTGGAATCAAACTCTTTTTAACAACGATTCTCTAAATTAATGACCCCATGGGGATCCTTTGGGCATATCTGACCCAAGGTTCTATTTTTGTGCAGCAGATTTATCTTACCTGGTCTCGTGGGAATGTTTAACAGTCCTGTGATGTGATTGCTGGTGACAAAATGGGACATCTCTGGTTCTGTCTTGCTTAAACTGTGCTGTTGTTTCCCTCTAGGTCAGAGGAAAGTGTTTGACCTCCCCTTTGGGAGCTGCCTCTTTCGGAGTGATGTTTATGACAATGGATCCTCATTTCTCTACGATAACTGCACAGCGTGTACCTGCAGGGTAAGGTAGCTCCAAAAGGCCATGGTTCAACCATGGTGGGAATTTGGGTTTGAGTGTTAACAGAGCCAAAGGTGGTGGTGTGTCATTTATTGGTGTGAGGCATTACTGATGCTATTTTCCAAGTAATATTATACTCAAGGCCATATATAAGTTCATACATAGGACCCACATTATAACTCGCTGTCATCTTCTGAGGACCAACGAGTTAGCTCCTGGTGGTGAAAACCAAACTCTGAGAAGCTGTTCTGAGGATTTTCTAAAATCAGACAAATACATGTGGTAGTGTCGTCTGGCTCTAATTATCCAAGATGAATTCTGCAACACACCTGGCAATAAAAATGGCTTTAATCACATTCAAGAGAGAAGAAAGGCATGAATTTACAGTTCATCACAGAGAGAAGCCTGGGAGTTTGAGAAGAGAGTATTCATGTGTTGTTCATTGTACCATGTCTTACTTGAGGCATTGCTCATTTTTTTTCAAAAGGCAACCTAAAGTCTAATTACTGGTAAAGGAAGAATTCCACAGCTTCAGAATTTTAAAGGGGCACACACTGCACATTCATAGACTGTATTTATGCAGTGATTTATTTTTGAAACCAAGAAGAGAGGCATTTATCATGGAGGACTTTAGGATTATTCATTAGTGAGTTAATGAATCACATCTGTGTGACATGAGTTTAAAATACATTTTGGTGATGATGGTTGTTGTTGTTTTGTTTTTAGTAGTTAAAGGCCTAGAGAGGGAAATAGAGGATCTTTTTTCAGTGTCAAGTATGAGTCAGTAGCTGGGATTAGAGTTCAGCAGTTCCTGATTACTTGAGGCATGCTTTGCTAAGTAGCACGCACCATTTCAGGGGGTGGCTGTGTCAGGGCCGAACTGTCTGTTCCCTTAAACACTGAACACGGAGTAATTCCTAAGGCTCAAAATATTTTCCTGAGGCCCCTTCTTCTCCTGCGGTTTGTGTTATCCTGTGTTAAAATATAGAAGCTGCTTCTTTTTGCCTTCGCCTCCACCCTCAAGACTCCTCTTTTCCACTAAGAATTTCACAGGTTATAGCTTCCTCTTGGGGTTACTGAGCCTTTGATGAAACACATCACATTCCCAATTCTCTTGACTGTAGGAAGGCCAGGCATCTCAAGAGTTAGTTATGCTTGCAGTGCTTTGGTTTATGGATTCTTTGAGAGATGATTAGGCAGTGTGTCCCAGAGCTTAACAAGAAGTGTAGTTAATACTCTTCCTCCAAGAGGCTATTTTATCAGAGTATCAGACTATGAATTCATGATGCTTGAAAAATCAAGCTGCAATCATTTTGGGTAATCAGCATTATTTTCTACCTGCTTACAGCTTCCCTCTCCATCATTCCCAGCTAATGTGCCTCATGATTTCCATGGCAGGTACAAGGAAGTGTTTAATATAGTTGTCCTTGAACAATGCAGGATTTAGAGGCATCAAGACCCTGCACAGTTGAAAATCCATGTATAACTTTTGACTCCCCTCCAAACTCAGCCACTAATATCCTGCTGTTGACTGGAAGCCTTACTGGTACCATAAACAGTCGATCAACACATATTTTGTATGTTATATGTATTATATATTGTATTCCTGCAATAAAGTAAGCTAGAAAAAAGAAAGTATCATTAAGAAAATCATAAGGAAGAGAAACTATATTTACTGTTCATTAGGTGAAAGTGTATCATCATAAAGGTCTTCATCCTCATCATCTTCTCATTGAGTAAGCTGAAGAGGAGGAGGAGGAGGGGTTGGTGGTGGTGTCTCAGAGGTGGTGGAGGTGGAAGAGAAGGAGGAGGTGGGTGAGGAGGCAGGAGAGGCAGGCACACTTGGTGTCACTTTTATTGAAAAAAACCTGCATAGAAGGGAAGTGGACTTGGGCAGTTCACACGTGTGTTGTCCAAGGCTCAACTGTAGTTTGCTGAATGCAGTACGGTTTCAGATCTCTGTGCCTTGAAATTTGATGATGCCTCTACCTGCAGTGTTATCATCTTCTTTAAATTTGATTATCAAACTCCACCTCACCACAACTTCCTATCTCAATGTCACCTCGTCCAGAGAGGCTTTCTTAGGTAATTTTTTCTTCTTCTCTGCTATCTCTACACCTTTACTAGTGCTGTGTACTAGTGCTGTAAATTACATTGCAATTTACTTGTTTGCACTGTTATCTCTCTTCTTACACTGTGAGCCCCTTGAGGAGAGAAGTACCTTCATCCATCTCTGTGTTCTCATTGCTTAACCCAGCGGCAGGCACCAGGGGTCTAATCAGATTATATATATTATATGGATCATGAAAGCAGGGAGAGCTGCAGTGAAGTATGCAGTATTTGAGAGCTAGTGAGTGCCCTTGTTTTTAAAACAAGAAATCAAGACATGTAGTTGGACAAAGAATTAATTGTTTCCAATTTATGAGTTGGGTTATAATAATTTCTATGTGCCAGGTACTTTAAATTTAAAATGCACGGTAAACCTGAGAAGGAATAGGTGGAATAGCACTTCTTTAGGAATGAAGCCATCCTCCTTTAAGTTATGGATATGAATTTTTCTCCCTTGGAGGTTAAGTGACCTGATCAAGGTCACTCTGTTTATGGTAGAGCTCCAAAACCCAGGTCCAGTTTTGAAATTGTTAGTTCAGTTCCTTTGTGAACACAGAACACACCTGAGGAATTTCATCTTGAGGTGGTGCGTTAGTTATAATTTTCACTCGCTGATCAAAGATATCCTGCTTTTACATTAAACTCCATAGAGCCTTGGAGGAGACCCAAGAGAGCACTGCTAATGCGGGATGCGAACCCGGCAAAGGGTGGGAAGAAGGAAACCGGTGGGTCCACTGTGAGCTGGGTGGGCTTTCTTGCCATGTGCTGGCTGGAGCTGGCTCATCAGTCGCTGGAACAAGAGGTTGTGAACCCCTGGGAGGTGGGAATTGCGTGCCCTACTCTCCATGGCTCCCTTCTTTTCCAGTCCAGATACTTAAGCAAGAAATAACATTTTGAAGTGAATGAAAGATTTATTGCAATAAATTAAAACGGTACCTGTGCAATATGTTTTGAAAAGGTTAGTTGTGGGTTGTTAAAGGAAGGCCAGACAGGATATTTGATGGAGGGAAAATCATCTTTAATTTCTAGTTTGCTTTTGTGTCCCCAGGATTCTACCGTGGTATGTAAGAAGAAGTGCTCCCGCCCTGGTAGCTGCGACAAAGGTGGGGAGGGCTGCTGTGAAGAGTGCCTCCTGCGAGTGCCCCCGGAAGACATCAAAGTGTGCAAGTTTGGCAACAAGATTTTCCGGGTATGTCATGAAATGCACTCGTGGAAACTACTGTACTACTAGATTGACTATTAAAAAGCTCCCGAAAAAAATGCAGATTGGATCATCCCATAATTTATATATACATATGTATGTGTGTGCATATATAATGTATTTGCTTATATTACAGTATTATATATATTTAGAATCAAGTGCAGAAAGGGGCAGAGAAGCAATTGTTTGAAAAATGTTTTCCTTTGGCTATATTTTTGCTGAAACATTTGCAACCTGTAAGACATGATTGTATTTTCCAAAGTGGTCAGCCAGGAATTGGGTTGAGTTGAGATGCCCCATGGATGGTGTTGTTGTGGGTGGCCCAGTGACAGAGAGTACCTCTTCCAGTTGGAGATGCTCAGTGACCCGAGTTAAGATTATGAGCCTTGTCAAGATCCTGATGGATCTATATAGCTTGATGCTTTGAGAAGATTTTCACAAAGCTACCTTTTCAAAGAAAGATCTTCTCCTATGGAAGCTGTTCAGGTGAGGATGTTCATGGTGTACGAGGCCAGCACAGTAGTTGAGCACAGGTGAGTGAGCCCTCCCCCAGCTGAACTAAAAGGGTTGTCTCTTGACCTTCTGAAACGCATCTCAGGTGTTTTACAGTATTTTCTGAGGACTCCAACTGGGGAACTGTGCAGGGACCATTTACACTTCAGAATGCAGATCGTTGGCTTTGTCCAAAGTACCACCCCTCCCATCTAGTCTGTTTTCCCCAGGGGTGGAGGGAGTCACTCTGTAGCTGAAGGTGTCACCTTATGATACCTATGAGAACTGAGATCTTCAGAATCAAGCCAGATGTGGGAGCTCTGCAGACACGCTGCACTGAGCTAGGCTTCCCATCACGCTGGCATAGTTGGAGGGAGAGGTGCTGGTGCTGATGGAATCAGGAAAAAGACACGATATGTCATGCCCAAGAGAGAGGGATGCATGTGTGTTGTATTTATACCAGGCTATCAGAGTGACTCACATGTCCTCTTTACATAAAGTCACCCTCTATCTCCAGAGCACCCAGATGAAATAGAATCACTCTTATAATGGTGTTGTGTGCAATGCACTTTTAGGTCACCTTGTAAAAGGTTCCTTTAAGTGACTGTGGCCTGAAATAATTTACAGAGACATTGAGTCCTAGAAATGTGTACTCAGAGGACTTGGAACAATCAGGTGCCCTTTAAGGCAGATTTAGTTAGGTCTTTCTTTCCTGAAAAGCACGAGAGGGTAGGTAGTCCTTAAAATATCTTCAAAAGATGAGGGAGGGGAAGAGGAAAAGGAAGAGGAGTCATCAACAATATGAACTTATTTCTCTGTTTTTAACAAAATTTGCTGCTTGGATCCTCAAACCTGGGAAGGGATCCTTGTTTTGTTTTCAGGCTCAACTCTATTGTCTATGATTGTTTTATCCACAGGCAAGGACGCACAGCCCTGCCGGTTCTCTAGAGATACTTGGGCTTCTTGTGGCTGAGTGTTTGGCAATTGCTGATTATAAATCTGATAGCCAAAGAAAATCCTCAAATAGCTCTTTCTGTCTGAGCAAGGGTCTAGCCTAGGAAATGTGTCCCCTCCTGCTACCCTGCTTTGTGAGAGGAGAGTACCAGGTAGGCAGGGACAGGATATGCATGGCTCCTGGAGTCTTCTGTCTGAGCTCCCGTATTTTTTGCATTTTTGGATGGCTTGCCCATCAGGTGTCTGCCTGGGTGGGCACTGGGAGTCATTTGCATTAACCTCTGTTCTTTGTATGTCCCGTGTGGTCCAAAACCATGACACATCTGGTAATTAACCACCTCTGAACATCTCAATGAACCATTGGTGTTTGAGATGGCTTAAATATTTCAGTCCTATCAACAAGGAAAAATTAGATTTTTGTTATTGCGTATTTGTCTCCTAGGGCGAAACTAAGTGAACAGTGCATGAGGAACAAGATATAAATATGGCTTGGTTAGACACACAAGAATTCTTTCCATATCCTGGAGGGGGAACACATACACACATACACAAACATATACACACATACTAGCACACTCATACGTATACCCAGAAATCTTCATTAATCTTTATCTTAAATCATTGGGTGTAGACAGACACCTCAGAGTCATTTAGTCTAACAATAGCATCCCTCACTCAGGGTGAGAAATGCTTTCCTCCCTGGAGAAGTCACAGCCTGTTGGCTCAGCTGCTGTCAGCCTCCGTCTGATGGCAGAATCCTGTGCTCTCTCCTGCAGGATGGAGAGATGTGGTCCTCTGTTAATTGCACCATCTGTGCTTGTGTGAAGGGCAGGACCGAGTGTCGCAAGAAGCAATGCATTCCCATCAGCAGCTGCCCTCAGGTACGTGTGGAATACAGGTTGACGTTCTCCTCACTTTAGTGTCTTTTGAAATGTCCTGTGTGCAGCATGGTCTCATGCTACCTCCTGAACACAGACTCCAGATCCCTCAAAGCTGTCACGTTCCCGAGTAGCCAAACGCCCCTTGCAAAGCTCGCTCCTTGTCTGCAGATTCTAGCCTTGCATGGAAATAGCTCTTGCCTTGCTATTCTCTCAACTCTGATTTCCTATTAACATCTCCCAGCTTTTTCTTTACACTTCTCCAACTCCTTGTTAGGTCTGCTTCCTTATTTTCTTTTGCCGTGTTTTCTGTTGAACATCATATGTGTCTTTTGCCTTTTCTTCCTTCCTTTCCTTTCTCAAATCAGAGATTTCTTCTAATGGCCATTCAAAGCAATATGCGGTTGTTTATTAATAAACTCTCCAAGGGGTTTCCCCTGCCTAGCAGCGTCTCCTGACTTCTTTGCTGAAGTTTTCTCTCTCTCACCCTGGCTTCCATTGTAGCCCCAAATGGAAATAGCGTCCTTATGGAAATATCTCTTTTCAAAAACCCATAGTTCCAGCCCACTGAATAAAGGAACCATTATCTGCTAAAGCATGAGCTTCATTGAATTCACCTCAGCAACTTGAAACCTTTCAAGGTTTTATGCATTTTGGAAAAATGTCAAACCTATTCAATACCTTCCCATGAATGAAAAAAAAAAAAAACTTATCCATATATTCCGGGCATGTCCTCCCTCCTCTGTTATAGATAGCTTTTAATTTTATTCACATCTGTTATTATTATAAACAAAAAGTTGCTGTTTTTACTTGAGTGCCAAATGAGGCACAAAAAAACAACAGCTGTTGCTATTGCACAACTGAATAAAGAGGGGAGAAAAAAAAGAAAAAAAAAAAACCCTAATTAGTCTTGCTTTAAAAAAGCTCAGACATAAAACTGAAAACCTCCCATAAAAGAAAAAGAAAAAAAAAAAGGAGATACAATAAGTAGACTTGAACATGGTCTGCTTATAAATATTCATTGGGAAAAATGGGATCACATCATTTATGCCAGTCCTCCGGGAACCCTCGCTGCTAATGAACTCTTGCAGCACATGTTAGTAATAATGGGCTTCCTTATTCTACAAGACAAAAACAGGATGCTGTGCCAACCTGGTGGCTCAAGTAACTAGCCTCAGCAGGCCGCTGCGGAGTTTCCAGCTTCACATGAGTTCTGCCACTTGTAGCAGGATTGATGGTTTTCATTGTGCTCTTGCTGTGGGGAGGTCAATGCTCTCACTGTCACTGGCGTCTCTTTAGCGTTCCTTCTTTGGGGACCACATTTGGGCCAGGAGTACCCACCCCACCCCACCCCCTCCACGTCCTGTCGAAGCTCGTCAGTGCCCTGACAAGGCTCCTGCCTCCGGGGCCACCTTTCTGTTTCTGGGCATCTTTCCAACCATTCCACACTTTCCCTTCTCCGGGGCCAGCACAAGGTCTTTGGAAGATAACTTAGTTCTACCATGGAAATCTTGTTAAAAACTTACTTCCCCTCCCCTACATTGCCTGGGGAAATTAAAAAAAAAAAAAAAATAAGAGCAGCCTGTAATGCCTGCTCTATCCTTCCTGGCTACTGCACATCTCTTTTTCCAGAAGCAAGTGTGTCTTGTTGAAGAAGGGTTTTATGGTTGGATTCCCTGTCTACCCTCCTTGGCAACTGCCCCGGAGGCAAAAGAATGTCATTTGTGAGAAGGGCTCAGAGGGTTCCAGTGGGGACTGGATCGTCACGACACTGTCATCTCACCACTGCTAATATGTACCGAAGCTTTCTCTGTAGTCAGAGGACTAAGCTCCTCTAACGCTGAGACCAATCCTCAGAGGTGGCTGCTAGTAAGCCCCTTCTTACAGACGAGGCCGCAACATCTCCAGAGTTTCACAGCTGATTACATATAATCTAGGCGCTCTGACTTCACAGCTTGCACTTGGTTTAGTCCCGTCTAATTTCGTGATATTACAGGGGCCACTTTCATCCCTTTCCAAAGAAGGGAGATGGCAGTTTCCGCCGAGATGCAGATGTAGGGAATCAGTCACGTCTGGTTGGGGCCTTGGCTTTAAAGGGCTTTTCTTCACTGGAGCAGAGCACCTTTCTCCATCCTCCTGGGGCCGTCGTTCCGTGGGCCTGAGAGGACCTCGTGTGGCTTTGTCCCCAACTGCTTTGTCACGAGAAACCAAAGGAGACCTCTGTGCCAAATAGAAACAGACAGCAGAGCTCTAGGCAATGAAAATACATTGCAATGCCCCCAAACTGGCATAGTTGAATGGGGCTGAGTTTAAGTCTCATTTGAAGTCCCCATGGCCTTTAATGTAGCATTTTAGATCTACCTGATGCCAAAGAATCAGACCTGGGCTCTAGTTCTTCAATAATTAACCAGCATTTTTAAGTCAATATGACTTTTTTTTTTTTGAGTACCTAAAGGTATTCTGGATGCAACTGACCAGTAGTGAATGAGTGAATGAGCAGTGTCCGCTCTGTGTGGCTTTGACACAGCCACAGCCCTGGGCAGCCTCTGTGTGGCCTCTGTTTCCTTAGTTCCCTGTAAACAGGGAACAAGGACACCTGCATTTGGAGGGTTGTTGTGAAGTTTAAATGAAATAAAGTACAAGGAATTTACAGCACCTAGTCTTAAGTATAGTAGATACTTTATAAATATTAAGTTCTCTTAAAGATAAAGGACTAAAAAGGATAAAAATCTTCGGTGGAAAGAAGATAGCGTTTAGGGTCATACAAAATTAGGTTTGATTTTGGGTTCTATCACCCCTGTGTTGCATGAAATCAATTTCTTCACCTATAAAAAGGGAAATATTCAGGTTCTTGTGTGTCTTAATAACAATGATGATAATATTATGCATAATAATAATCTATAATATTCATTAAACTTTAATGTGTTATAAGTGTTAAATCATTGACTCTTTGTAACTAACCTGATGTTAGGTAACATAAGTAAAATATCTAGTGGGATATTTGTTATATAGCAAGATCTCCCTAAATGTTAATCTTCTTCCACCTTTTCTGTTTTCCTCTGTGATTAACCATTGAATCAGAGATAAGACAACTGATTCACTGATATGGATCCTGAGAATATGCTTCCTCCTGTAAATGTCATGCATTAAAAAATTAAAAAACACATAATATAGACAATAACACTGTATTTCTAGAAAGGTAATGAAAAATTAGCATTTCAGAACTCACAGCTTCTTTGGCTTTGACTACATAACAATGACTTAACTTGGGTAACATACCATTCTCTGAAAGAAGAAATCTGAGTAAATTTGATCTTTAGCACAGATATTGCCCATATCCACAGGACCGGATGAGTCTCAAGTTTGGATTACAGTTTATTGTTTGGGCTCCTCCAACGAGCAAAGACAGAAAGAAGGTCTTGCATGGATTGATAGGTTGACAGACAATTCCCATTTTTATGTGTGTGCACTCGGTCTCTAGAGGGCTGGATTTGGATATCAGTGAAAAGGTTGAGTCCAGACTGTCTCCATCTTCCCTCCATGTGAGAAAAATCACACCAATGAGTCCTTTAGGTATTATATTTCTTGGAGGATAAAAACAGGAAAGCTTTCTGAATGACTTTGCCTGGCCTTAGAACCTGATACTTGAAACTTCATTTTCACCATCATCATCACCATCTGGGCATTGAGTTCAGATACAGCTTGGACTGATTTCATTGATTTATCTGGTATTAGATTTAAAAAAGAGATTTGTCCTCAGCAGACCCTGTTTCTTAACGCTAACCTTTTATTTGTTTTTCTTCTGATTAGGGTAAAATTCTCAACAGAAAAGGATGCTGTCCTATTTGCACTGAAAGTAAGTGTACTCATTTGAGAATGTGCTGTTAATATTTGTTTTGCATTTTATAATACAAAATACAACAAGAAAAGTAGTGGTGTAAGTTTTCTGCACACTTTATTTCTGTAGGTATAGGATGGGATCATTCCACCTCCCTACAGACACCTGAAGTCAATTATAATCCTCTCACGGAAGAACAAATGAGACCAATATAATTATTTCCATCAGAATTCGTTGCTATGAGAAATTAAGAAGATAAATAGTCTGATTAGGTCTTTGAAAGGACCAAATAATGTGCATTTTAACTGCTAATAGCATTTGCAGTCATAGTGGCTAAGATAATGATAGTCAGCAAAACCAAACATGATACATAATTTAGGAGGGATTTTCCTTCTCTCATTATAAAACCAAACAATTGCACTTCCTCCTTCCTCACCCTACCCCCACCTCTTCACCATTTCACCTGGACATAGACAGTGTTGCTGTTAGCAAAGACAAAGCAAGAGGTCATTGGGCTGACAGTGGTTTTGCCTCCCTATTATAGACATGTCACTTAACTAGACAGGAAATGTATTCTGAGAAATGCATCCTTAGGCGATTTCAGCATTGTGCGAACATCATAGAGTGTACTTACACGAACCCAGGTGGTATAGCCTACTATACACCTAGGCCTAGCCTATTGCTCCTAGGCTACAAACCTGTACGGCATGCTATTGTACTCAATACTGTAGGCAAGTCTAACCCAATGGTGAGTATTTGTGTATCTAAACTGAGCTAAACCAGAGAATGGTAAAAATAGGATATTATAACCTTATGGGACCACTGTTGTCTAGTCTATGTGGTCTGTCGTTGACCAAAACATCATCATGTGGCACATAACTATATTTTTATCTGAGATCTTGAACATGACCTACTCTGAAAGCTGAGACTCTGCTGCTCATCACACAGAGCACAGCAAAAGCTGTCATATCATCCCCACATGTACATATATGCCTAGATCTAGTAGCAAATTGCCATTTTAGTCCTCCTTAGATTCATGCGGCTTTGAGATAGCTTCCTGAAGCATTTCATTGAGAGAGGAGTATTAGTAATGTCACTGTCAAATTAGTTCCAATACATGACAAGCAGGATTAACAAAGCCGTGAAATCTATCAGAGAGTTTCTTATGAGCCAGTTGGGTTTAAAGAAGTAGGCTTGATGACCGTTGAAAGCAGCTTTCACATGGGAACAGTTTGTTTCTTCCACTTACCTAAAATCAGAGTTTATATTACTAAGAGTTATCTTGACTCTGTTATTTTTAAAATTTTGATTAATTGGTGCTTTTGGACAATAGATATGTAGAGTCATTATATATTACCTATTATATACATCTACTACACATATTATTTTTAGAAGCAGAGAGCTATTAAACAATTGTACACTGGATAAAAGTGCTGGTTGAATTAACAGAAATTAAATTATAGATTTAATAAAAGAGCCTTCCTTTAAAGACAATGAAGTACATAAATAATTCAAAGGAGGCCAATGAAGTATGACTTAGTAGAGTCCAGGAATAATCCAGGAAGAATTATCTACGATTAACACACCAGTTGATCTAAAAACAAATATATAGACTATTACATTTAATCATCCTCCCAGAGACCCTTGGAGGAAATTGTTTGTGGATGGTTTGGAGGATGCCTTCAGCTTCATTCCTTCCTGGATGAGCAGAATCGAGCCTACACTGCCGTAGTTTCCCTCTGAATCCATGTGAACTGGAAATTGCATTTCCGTATAAAGTGGCTCCCAGCTGAAGCAGAGATAGCCCTCACAGGAACTCCTAGTATGTTCTAGTTAACGCTTTGTGTTTGCAGGTGCATAGACACGTTACAGCTGCAATCACATTGTTGTCAGGCAGGCTCACTGCTTAGCAGCTTCGTAAAAACATACGGCTGACCTCATACAGAAGCAGCCTACATATTGAATGATCTGACTTTATGTTGCAAGAATCAAGAAGGTGATTATTGAGATAGTTAAGAGAAAATCCACATTTCGTTATTAGTTTATTCATTATGAGCTGGCTTTTCCTAGCCATTGGAAGACTGGTAACTTACTATAAAGAAAAAAAAAAAAGAAAAAAGAAGTATAGAAAGATGGGCACAGTAAATAGAACCAAGCTTTTAACCAGGCATATTAAGTACTGTATGGTGTTAAACGTGTGAGTGAGCGCAGGCCTTCCATCACTGAGCGAGGCAATTGGCAAGGGAGAAAGCCACCCAGCTGGAGGGGCACCGAGAGGCCACGGACTCTGCACCTGCGTCTAGCAGGTCAGCCGCTGCTGGAAGAGCCCAGGCGTGTGGTTCTCTGTCCAAATCTAAATTATGTCATCAGATGGCTATTTCTCAATTTCCTTTGGTGTTCTTTCCATCTGTTTACTCTCTCTTGCTCTCCAGCAGTTCTTCCATCATTGCTGTAAAACACATTCTCTTTGACGAGGCTTATTTGTTCAGATTGAATTAAGAGATGGGATAACTTCCAAATTTTAAGCAATGCCCAGCGTTTCATAACACATTCAGGTAGACTTTTTCAGATGTCCTCTAGCTGTGGCCTCAGGACCTCCTATTTTGAAAATTCCTTTGTCATTGTATCCAGGATCCAGAACGAACCTTAGGGCTCATTTTTTCCTCCTTTGTAAATTCTGAAAGTGCTCCTGATATAAGGGTTTCTAGAGTAGAGAAACCAAGGCTGAAACTGCAAACTAAGGCTGGTGTTCTCTAAAGCCAGAAAAACAATGGATTCATTGATTTATATGTTATTAAAACACAAATTCATTTCTCTCTCTCTCTCTCACACACACACACACACATGCGCACACACACACACGCGCATGCACACACACACACACACACACACTCCATTAGGTTACTGAGAAGTTTTCAACCTCAGTCTTATTGACAGTTTGGCCTGATAATTCTTAGTCATGGGGAGCTGTCCTGTGCATCGTAGGATGTTTAGCAACATCTCTGGCCTCTACCCACTAAATGCCAGTAGCAACCCCTCCTCTAGGTTGTGACAACCAAAAATGTCTCCAGGCACAGCCAAATGTCCCCTAGGGGACAAAATCATCCCTGGTTGAGAACCACAGGCATTCCAGACAAGGGAAATAGCATGTGGAATGCAGAGATAAACAGCTATGGTACTAGGAGCAATAACTCACTCTCAATACGTGTTGATTAGATACAGTAGGAGAGTGAAGCGAGACCAGAAGCCTCTAGGTTTAATAGAATATGTTTCTGTATTTTAATTCCCTAGCCCTACAAAAATTATAAAGGCATAATTCTATCTTGATTGATTAAAAGTTGCTATCATTGCTTTCATTACTAAGAAGCTAGAAGTAAATTTGCAGCCCACCTCTAATGCAGTTTTTGAGTAATAAGCTTACTTCTGACTTCATCATATATGCCCACTCTTATGTATTTTGAATTATTTAGTATGTATGTCTGTAAGTTATTTCCAATCCTATTTTGCAAGGAGGCGAGAACACACATACGTGCATACATAAATGAAATGGATTGCGTACAGAGCTTCAAGTACTCTCAAATTTATTTTGATTATCTTTAGTAGTTAAATGAGTGTTATATTGTTTCCAGCAGTGGTGGCCTAGCATTGCCTGTTTCTAAAAGCCCACAGAATTTCTTCTTTATTGCCTTGGTTAATCTTAGTCTTGGTAGTGTTTGGGGGCTGTCTCAGATTTCTGACAGGGGTTGCAAAGAGGAAATCTGATGTAAAATTTTTATAGGCCCCTCTTTACAACAGCCAGTGATAATGGTAATTTACAATTGTGTAAGTAAGAAACAGTAATGGAGGCAGAAAACTGTTGTACTCCCCATAGCAGGACAGGATTTGCAGGGTTGGCCTGAAGGGCAGTGATGATTCTATTACACTAAAAAAAGAAAGTCCTCTTGAACTCAGACCTGAAGGAAGTATGAAAATCATTGCTGTCCTTCAATAAGATGGGACATTCTCTCTTTCTCCCTTTCCAACTGAAAAAAGTTAAATTTGGTTTGGATAACTTATTTAAAAAATAAAATACTTGAAGTGAGCTAAACAAACTTTATAAAGCTTTCATGCAAGTGCTCTTTCTTGCCAAAGTATGGGGCTGCAGCCTAAAGCCAGTCTCACTTAGCCTCGGCCGAGCCTCATGTGACCACGAGGTAGGTGCCAGGAAGGCCACTAGCACCGGTTTATGTGAAATGTCGTTTTACTGTGTGTTGGAAGATAGTAGGTGAAATCTTGACCTAACCACCCAACAGAGACCTGAATCAGATAAATTCTTTGCTGGCAGAATATCTGTTTTCAGACCTGGAAATAATATTTAGCATCATTAACTGATAAGAGGTGTGTGCGAGGGGTGTGTGTATGGAGAGAGAGCGAGAGAGAGAGATTGACAGATTGATGATATGAGAAAATTTAATCTCTTAACTATCTATAAAACCAGAGGCAACCAAAGGCAGCCTAGACATGGATACCCAAGCCCAGGGCTCATAGCTTCATTAAGCTGTACCTGTGGCCACACCAGACCTAAGCATCAGAATCCCACCCTAAAAGGAAAGTTCCCGGTTACATAACACGGAGGCGGGTAGGGTACACCGAGCACAGATGTGCATTTAATTGAAATAACCTCAACTTCAGGTCCCACAAGTAACAGGAAATATCAAATTTCAGCAACTCAGGGTGCGAGGAGGCGCACAGTTGCCAGGTGACTTTTTAAATGCCCCAAGGGTTAGTTTCCAGCTGCGTGCAGCCTTGCTGCACCCGCTCTCCCGGGGGCCCATGCCTGCCG
>CM052437.1:112043998-112122795 GCA_028533085.1 Varecia variegata | reverse complement strand
TCCTCCTCCCCCTTCTCTTCCTCCCCCTCCTCCTCCTCCCTGCTCCTCCTCCTCTTCCTCTTTCTCCTCCTCCTCCTCCTCATAGAAAAACCCGGAGGCAGATCTGTATTCCAACTGCAGGCCTTGCCTCCCCACTCACAGGAGAAGGCACATCCCAGAGATGCCACAAATAGTTGGAGACATTTGCACCATGTGCAGCCTTGCACTTGGATGTCAGTCACACCAGTCTTGCAATCTTCTGACATCCAGAACCTTCCCATCCTTATTCTAAAAATAGCAGTTGTGCTCTCTAAATAACCTCTCTCTCAAGTTTTATTGCTATTTTAGGCCATTGGTGTCCAGCCTGGAATTGTCAGTGTCTCTCCCAGCTCAGCCAGTTATGCACGGTTTCACATTTGTGAGAAAGAGTGTTTCTGTGTTAGCATCTGTCCAAGAAGGAGGGCAGGAGGAGTCCTCAAAAGTAAACAGCTTAGAATCAGTGATGTTTAAAAGAAACATAAATGTCCACAGCAAAAGAGCTTGTTCTTGCAAACTCCTGGTATGCACCAGGGGTAGCCTTATCCCACTCATTTTTCCTGTGCCAAGGACAATGAGGCCACCATCCGTGAGTGTGCAGTTAGGAGCAGGGATGACAGGAACCAACTGTGACTAGGAGTCTTGTCCACTCTTGGCACTGGGGAAGGATGCTCGCCAAGGTGATGGCTAGAACATTTCTGCTGGAGGACGCTTAGGATGCTTGCTTTGAAAGCACTTCCCTCTGCTTAGCCTTAGGCACATGAAGCTGGCCACAGAGACCCTCTCTCAGCATCCCATGTTGCCTTAGGCTCACTGGACCCTACATGTTCACTCCATGGGCAGAGGTATTCCCCCTAGGCCAGACAATTCATGGCTGCCAGTGATCCATGAGGCTCAAATTCGTGTCTGTTAGTTGATAACTATGAAAGGCATTTTAGAGGCAGATCTCAGTTCTTGAATAGTAGCCCCAAGAATGAATTCAGCTCACTTACACATTTTATCATATCATGTATGGTTCCCTCCGTGCTACCTGTGGTTAATACATATTGTTTGTCAGTTGGATATTGCACCGCATGTTATCCTGGAATACTCTATTTCTTAAAGTAAATCAGTGTATTTCCTGCTTTTTGCATTGATATGAATTTAACAGTGTAAAAGCATCAATTGAGTTCCCATTTCTTGGGATAATGGAACATTTGATAGAGCAGGCACTTTTCAGGGACATAGTGACTATTTCTGCTGTACCTCAGAAACCTGGTAATTGTTTCAATTCAAGTCAAAACATATTTTGATAAATTGATTTGAGCCTATGGAATGCCAGCTTAGCTAAACAAAGGCGGGAAGCCAAGGAAAAGCCCAGGGAGCTTTTAGTTACAGAGTATAACATGGTTTCAGTGAGAGAATATTAAGTATTAATGTATCGGAACATTCCATAAAGGGGGAAAGTTTCCTATTCTTCACTTCAGAGATGTGAAGAGCTCTACTCATTCAACTATAGAGGGATTAGTCCTGCTCAGAAAATTCAGACACTTGTTCTTGTATCCAAAAGACATGCACATGTAGGCTCCAGTTCATTCCTTTAAAAGAGGAACCATTTTTTTGGCTCCCTGTAAAATGTGCACAAGATGACCCATTATTACACAGCACTAATTAGAAGCACCTTGCCTACCTATTTGCAAGCCAGCTGAACACAATGGATTCTACTGATATGGAAATTATTAGTCAGCACAGCCCAGTTCTCAAAGAAATCCTGGGTACTTGAAGATTACTAACAGCCTAGGAAGTTCAATCCTGTTCCATTCACAGCTGACAAAATCTTATGGAATAAGTGTACGCTTCGTAAGTTTTCCACATTATAAAAATGAGCAAAAGAACAAGGCTACTAAGAAAATAATAATAATAGATCATACATACCATCATCAGATTAGTGAATTTAACTGTTCTAAGCCTTGTACTCAGTTTTACAATTTCTTTTATTTTTCCATCTCTCTTTCCACTATGCAAGTAATTTTCACGGCACCCTTAATACCCAGCCGAACAATTTCCTGTAGCACACGGATCACGCAAGCCTTCTGCTGCTTGGGGAAGAACTGTATTCCTCTGGGCACTAAACTTGCTTTGTGCTTATCCTTTGAATGAAACAATTCTATTTCCAGACAATAGTGTTTTCCACCCTAGTCTAGCCATCTCAGTTGGAACTACCCCTTAGAGATGTTTTCTTTTTACCACCTATTGATTGTCTATTTAAAATATCACAATATTTCCTTTGTGTTCTTCTTTCATAGAATTAAAAAAAAATTTTATAAGCTCATGTGAGCTTATGGGTGCTTTCTTCAAAATAGCAGCTTAAATCAAGCCTGTGGCTGGGAGATGGGAAACAGGGAGGAATGGCTCTTTGCCCTTGTAGTTTATGGACTCAGCAGTTCACGACAGGATCGTTTGGCAAGGTAGCACAGGTGGCTGTGTAGTTTCAGTGGAATTAGGCTATAGCTGCCTAACTAATAACAAGTGGCTTCAAACAAGGCTTAGTGGCTTGAGAAAGCATTGCCCACCCCCACCACACATTCCTGCCCCAACTTTTGACACTTAGCAAATAATTTAAAAATATTTCCTTTCTGCCATCTGTTCACTTCATCAACTCTACCTGAAAGAGTTACATCAGATCCACCTGAAAGCATTAACACATGGGGAACACGGCTTTTTATTTTACTATTGGTAGAGCTTTACACTTGATAAACCCAGAGAATATGTCCTAGCCCCACCCCCCACTCCCTTTTGGTGTAAAATCTGAATAGAAAAACCATCCATTTTTAAACATCGCTATAGTGTATCTATAAATTTTTCACCTTTCAGTGGACAATAGCAAAAGCAGCAACAACAATCAGAAACCAAAACAACGTCTACAAAATCAAAGAACAACTACATAAACAACACCAACAACAAAACCCCAACTGGTGGTCTGGAGCCAAGTCACACATTTGAAGGTGAAGAACAAGTTGGTTAAACATTCACTGGTGAGAAGGGAAAATTGGAAAGCCCTTCACACAGTGGAAGGAATGTGCCTGCAGCTCCCATCCCCAGATGGGACATATGCTTCAGCTTTAGCCTCTGACTCTGCCAGTTATTTCTACCCAATTTCCCATGCAGAGAATTGGGAAACTCATCCCAGCTGCAGAAAAGACTATCTCCAGCCTCTCAAACCCTTCCATGATGTTTTCATCTCATGAGATGCCTATTTAAAATATTGCTTGGAAGAGCAATTCCATCAATTACAACTTAATAGTTTTTTGCCTTCCACTGCTATAATCTACTTTGTATGACTTTTACTCATGTAGAGGGTAAAAATATTCATGCAAACACATATGTAAATGATATAGCAATAGACAAAGGCATCTGTAGTAGCATAAGCTGTTCCTTCACAATAGGAAGCCTAACATTGGTCCATAAAAATCCTCTTAATGTAATAACATGGAGAAGAAGGAAGAAAGGAGAGTGAATTACAAATTATTCTCTTACTTTGGGGACCATGTTTTATGAATGAGATGCCATGAGTTTTGAGAAGAGTTTACTGAAAACACGGAGAATCTGCATCTTCCCAAGCATGTGTGGACCACCAGTCCATTGCAAAGAAAGAGCACAGTGATTGGCTTGTTCACTGTGAGTCGAATTCCCATGAATTCAGTTGCCCAAAATCTCAAATTTAGTATATCATTGTCAATAGTAATGACATTGGAATTCTTTTGGGTGTAAATTCTCAACCATTTGTGGCACTTGGAAGAACAGTATTTGCCTGCTGTCTAGGAAAGAGATTTGTAGTTTGGAAAATTTTGCAACATGGAAAATCTTCAGACTTATGCTCTAAAAGTTAGACTTTGTATGGAATTGATTTTCTCTGCTCATTTCTCTTGCTGGGCACCTGCCCAGCTACAGGCTTGTGAGGTCAAGTTTCTTTAATACCTTAGAGAGTACATTATAAATCATCTTATAGTTTGCTTGTCTTCTTTCAAAATGGTTATTTTGGTGTCTTAACTAGCATGAAATTCATAATTTCTTTGGCTTCACAGATTCAATGTAGCCATGTTACAGGGGTATAACTCATTTATTTATTGAGTACATAGTATATGCCAGACAATGTGTTAAATGATAGGGTATGAAAAAATAAGAATCATTTTATATGACAGTTGTGGTTGTCACAGTTGATACCATATTCTCACAGAGATCCACATGTGAGGTCAGCCCAGTGTGTGGGCATTCTAGCAGGGTGTCCCTGCTCTCATTACCCGGTCCCATCACTGTCTTCTCTTCATCAAATTACTCCCCAAAGAGACTTTGCTCTTTCCTTCCTCCCTCCCTCCCTCCCTTTCTCCCTCCTTTCCTTCCTTCAATCCCCCCTCCTTCCCTCCCTCTCTCTTTCTCTCTCTCTTTCTCTCTCCACTTTATCGAAGTCTATTTAACTTTTCTGAACCCAGACTCTTCTCCCAACTAAGAAATATTCTCTACCATTTGCATGGGACCAAGAACGCTTCTATGTCTTTCATTCACCATACAGCGATTGCCTTATGGGTCTTTCTGTTTATTTCTTGAGAAACCTAGTTTTTGGAACACTGGTTTATTCCACCAGTAACTCTTCTGAAGAAACTGTTTCTTGTGGCAGTTGTGTGTCCTACTCATGGGAGTGCTTTTTGGCCAGGCTGCTCTCCCCTTGGACCATATCCAAACTTAGGGGGTGTCAGCGTTAGAATCTTACCTTTGGGCGTTTCTTCCTGGTCTTACTTACATCACACTGATGGTGCCTTATGCCTTATTCCATACCCAGATGAGATCCTCCCCCTTCTCTCCCTCTCCTCACTCCCTCCCTTTCTCCTGTCCCATCCGCACCTCATCTCCCCACTTCTGAACATTTGCTTATCAGCCTAGTTTTGATATTTCAGGAACAAAGATAAAGGCTTTTAGAGGGAAAGTCCTTTCACTCTTTCCAGAGGCTCAAAACAGGCAAAGTGAAAGACTAGTTTTTGTTAGGAACCCAAGAGGGTAAGATTTTAAAAATAAACACAAGGGAAGAGAGACTGTTCTTTGTTAAATTTTTATTTTTAGTTATTATCAGTACATAATGGTTTTATATCTTTATAGGGTATGTGTGATGTTTTGATACAGGCATATAATGAGAATTAATCAAATCAGGGTAATTGGGGTATCCGTCACCTCAGGTATTTATCATTTCTTTGTGTTAGGGACATTCCAATTCCACTCTTTTAGTTATTTTAAAGTAGACCCTAACTTATTGTTGACTATAGTCACTTTGTTGTGCCATCAAATATCATTGCTCATTCTGTCTAACTATCTGACTATATTTTTGTACTCATTAACCATCTCCACTGTATACCCTCCTCCCCACTACCCCCCCCCCCCCAACCTCTGGTAACTGTCATTCTACTCTCTGGGAGCAGAGACTCTTCTGTTAAAAAGAAACTTCCTCTGTGATTTTTTGCTCTCTGGAGACAGTGACAGTGAGTAATGAGAAGTGTCAGGGCAGAAGTGCATGTTGACCTGTTGTAGCTGTTCCCTGGTGCTCATGCTATAGGTTGCTCTTGGGTTTGCATTCAGTGGTATGTCATACACCCACTCACCAGGGGGCTCTGGAATGGCCAAGGTGTTGCCAGGAAAACAGTAAGAAAAGCTTTCAACACACACTTGAGACATAAAGAAAAACTCTGGCTAAAAAGTTTGTCATTTGCTTTGAGTTGAACCTCAAAAGGCTTTTCATAAAGGCCCCTCCTTTCTCTTATGGGCAGTATCTTCCCACACAATATCAGAGTGGATATGAGAGCATTTCTTCTTGACCTAATAGTAAGATATATCTGTGCTGTGTGACAGCATAACTTGGCTGTTCTACCTGTGACACAGACATTTCATCATTCAGAAGGGCCATTGGCTTCAGTGGCTCCTGAAAGTCTTAGGCCAGCACATCTGGAGAAGTATGCATATTTTTAGACAAACCCTCCACAATTTTAGTCAGTTTAGCCAACCAAGAAGGGCCTGTGTTCTCTACTTTCTGGGGTGAAGATAGTTTCCTTGATGAACAAGACAGCAGTGGCCTGCTGATGTATGCACAAGCAGAACTTCTGCCCATGGCCTGGTAGCCACCGCTACCTCCTCAAATGTTGAAACTTATGAGTGGTGCAGGAGTGGAGGCCTCAGACATGCAGTTTGGAAGGATTCCCCAGCAACTCAACCCTAGGAAACATTGATCAAATGGTGTTCATGCCTCAGGAATGATTGTAAAATAATGAAGGATCAAGTGTTTTCATTTATATCAGTGTTGTCCTTTGAAGAGGATATATTCAGAAGCTATATATTTATGACTTTAATATTCTCATTGTAACAAATAATTTGGAAAATTTCCTTTGGCACTTGGAGGAATAATTATAGAATTTTTGGATATAAACATTACATTAAAAACTATCACCTGTTTTTTTCCATTTCCACATTATCACAGTCATTGGATAAATGCAGGCATGATTTGGACCAACACAATTCCTTTAGGAAAAGGCAAAACTATGAACCCTAGAGTAGCATGATCAGGAAATAGTCATCTGTGGGTCAAACCAGGAGTATATAAGATGTTATGAGAACAAACTTTATACACTGTAAAAATTCTAAGCCCCACCAGCTAAGTGATTCAGGTAATCTCATACAATGCTCAATAGGGTGAGGTTAAAAGGTAACCAAGAATTTGGAGGAATGTCATATGTACTGTGTAAGGGTGTATACCTTTAGGAATTATTGGTGGATTCAGGAGCAGCTGATCCCCGTTTCCTCTCCTTTTCCTCAAGGTTTGGAAATATCCTGGGATGGAGACAGTTTTGTAGAAGTCATGGCTGCCCCCTACCTCAAGGGCAAGCTCTGTGGTCTTTGTGGCAACTACAATGGACATAAACGTGATGACTTAATTGGTGGAGACGGGAACTTCAAGTTTGATGTGGATGACTTTGCTGAGTCTTGGAGGGTGGAGTCCAACGAGTTCTGCAACAGACCCCAGAGAAAGCCGGTGCCTGAACTCTGTCAAGGGACAGTCAAGGTAAAGCTCCGAGCCCATCGAGAATGCCAGAAGCTCAAATCCTGGGAGTTTCAGACCTGCCACTCGACTGTGGACTATGCCACTTTCTACCGGTAAGTGCAGTGTTCTGAAGGATGGGTTTGGGTTACAGAACAAGGATAGACTTGACCTTGAAACAGAATGTATCAACTCTCTTGGTGTGCAAAACAGAGGCCCAAAGCACAGGGTAAACATCCTCATTTCTTTCTGTTCAGCAGCTGATCTCATATTGAGTCAGCCCCACATTATGTCCCAAATTGAGAAACTCCAGGAAGCATTTCAGAGTGATGTCCTCTAGGCAATTCTATGTTTTTTTTGTGTGTGTGCATCTACAGGCTTACTGGGAAGCTGGTGACACCCCAGGGTTTTTCCAGGTGTTAGCTTGACTCTAAGATTGAGAAGAACTTCCCCAAATCTGGCCCACGCCACAGTGGTACAGGGCAGAGGTGATTTCCTATAATGGAATCTCAAGTCACTCTGGCTGTGTTTGGGTATTTGAGTGAGTTCAGTGATTCTATCCTGAGGAAGAGTTCAGGTCTGCCTCATGGTCTAGCCCAAATGCAATCTGCATGAGGAAAATAAGGAAATGAAGTGAGGACTCCTTGGATCTTGGCCAACCGTGAGACTTCATGTCTATAGTCAGTGGGTAGTAGAAACGGGGCTTGAGGATAGGGAAAGGAAGGACTTGCATTAAGAATTGGGATTCCATGACCTTTTCTAGCTCTATTTAATCCCTTTCCACACAAAGCAATTGGTTACAGAGGGGACTTGAATTTGACTTCTGTGCTACAAGGTTGTGTTTCTAAGCCGATGACTCCAGCCTGGTTGTACTTCCACTTACTGCACAAGTCCATGGGCTCAAGAGCTATGGCTGCTATAACTTTAACCACCATGGGTGTGGGAGGAAACATGAGATGAACACAGCCCAAAAGGCCTTGTTTAAGTGATTTGCCTGTGCCTCTTAAAATTAGAAAACTCCTGTGGTCTGAAGCCACAGAGAGGTTATTTTTACTCTTTAATTGCCACCAGTTTATTTCCCCTAGTTCTCGTTAAATATGATCTTTTTTTTTATTTGATCTTTGGCCATAAAAGATAAAGTTTTATAAAGGCGGCTCAAAGTGGGGTGGAAAAAAGACTGTCCCTGTCATCACAAATCCCTGAACATGGCTGCATCTGCCAAACCATTTGGCTCCAAGTCATAGGTTTAGCTCTTTCAAGCCATTTTCCTGTTATAATTTGAATTCTCTGGGTTCCCTTCTTTCTCCTCTGTGCACCACCCCGTCAATTTCCCCTTGTCTAGTGGAATTGAGGGGTCTTAACATGAGACTCTGCAGTGAATTAAGGAGCTGGACAGACAAGCCTGGCTTCATGTGGGTAGAATATGGCAACTAAGAGCTTTGTGGTATCCCAGTCCTTAACATCCAGCCCACCCATACAACTTTGCACAATTACCTAAGCTCTCTAAACCTCAGCTTACTTATCTGTGAAGTGGGGATAATAAAAGAACCCACCTTGGAGAGTACTATTCAGATTCAGTGAGATTATGAACATAAATGCATTTGCGCAACACAGTGCCTGCATAGAGTGAGTGCTCTGTAGTTGCTGGCCGCCATCATTTCTTCCACCATTAATTAAATGATAAACAAGAGTAAGACCCCTTTTGGAAGCTCCCCTATCCTGGTTGCAAATTTAGGTTGGACCCTTCTCTGCTTAAAATGGAATGGAAAGGCTGTGCTTCTCCCAGGGCCCCAGCAGCCTACACTTTTGATTTTTATCTCATTTTAAAGGAATGTATTGAAAACAAAAATTGGAGAGCAGACCTGCAGAGATCACTTCCTTTTTTTCTAAATTTCTATTTCTTTTGCCCTTGGTGGTTTATTTAATGTTATGCTCCCTGGGCTACAGCAGGAATCTGATGAGCACCTCAACAGAAGTTGTGAGAAGTGACTTTGATATACATGATCAAAGAGGATCTGAATCCTCAGGTGGCCGGGCAGATGCTCCACTTCTGCCCTTGACAGGTGCCACAGCAGCTACAGCAGCACAATGGAGGTCACTCCTTTGTGTAAGCATCTTGACGTGCCAAGTTCGGGCAGCTCATGAGAGTGCTCTTGGAATCGTTGTGCATGGAGGTTCCGAGGATGGGATGTGGAGGGAAGGTGGGCCGGGGCTTCCCTTGTCGGTGGCATGGTGTTGTGGCAGAGTACCCTTCCATGGCCAGCCACTTTTTCCTGGAAAGGGTAGAGGAGCTCAGGAGGGAGAGCTGGACCGTTCTGTGGCCATGCACCCTGCTGAAGGATGCATCTTCATGCCTTTTGAAGTGAGAATGGCCAGTGTTGGATAGATCCTATTTTTCCCCCCTGTTTTCCAAGCATGTGTGTGGCAGGAGAAGAAAATAAACTAGGTGCAACATAGAAAAATAATTCTCTTCTCAGGAGAGCTCTGGGGAAAGCAAGCCTCAGGGTTGCTTCTAGGGAGACTTTATGAAGCAGTGGACTGAGGATGCATGGGGTAGAGGGGCTGAAAGCAAGCTGGACCCAGCCCTGATTCTGCCACTGTCTCGTGTGTGTCCCAGTAGCTAGTTGAGTGTCAGGTCCTGTATCTAAATAATTCCTACCACAGTAACTACTCAGCAGGACTGCTGCTCCGAGGACTGAAGTCGTTGGGCAGTGCCACACTGGCACACGGTACTTGGGCAGTCCCGGCACAGAGTGTACCATTGTCCTGTGTCCCTTCTTTTCTATGGGGAATCTTGCCCCAAGCTCAGCTATTTGCCCTTCTGATTGTTCATATCTTCTCCTGCTCTCATCAAGGAACACCCATTGGATAGATTTTCACTGATGAACCCGCTGAACAATTTCAAAGTGAGCAGCTTCTCTTTTTTTGACACTGAAAAAGGTAGTGTAAGTTAAGATTGCATTGCAATTGTTCGAAAAATATTTATTTTTTTCTTATAAGAATACCATGTGTTCATTGTACATTTAAATAATATTGAAAAAAGTTAAAAAAACAGCAATCACATGACATCCCACACAGTAAACTTTTGCCTATGTATTTTATTAATATATTATTTGTGGAATTTCTAAAATGAACCCAAACATATTTTTCTGAGTCCTTACGGGACTAAAGGGAGTTGCTATGATATCATGGATGAGCATATACATGAATTGTATTAGAATTTGATTTCTTTTATATTCCCCTCATCCTCCAAAGAAATATCTGTATTTTCTTTTAAGGACAAAGAATAAAGTAGCGTAACATGCACACACAAACTTCCAAGCACCACTGTGTCTGTAACAGGGAGAAGAGAGAATGAAGAGGCTATTTCTCTGAGGAAATGTTACCCATTTTGGGTTTCTTTAATCATATGACAAATTCCACAGGGAAAATTCTATTATAAATATGAGATAGTGCTTCTTATGAGGTAGAAAATAATAATCCTGATTTCTCTGAATTAGAGTTTACTTTTGAAATGTCTCTTATTTTACCCAATTCAGTGTTTTTAATAGTAAACTGTCCATTGTCTAAATATTTGAAAAACTGCCACTTTGTAAATGAGTAAGAAATGGTTGCATGTTAGTCAATATTTGTTTTTTTTCCTCTTTTGTGAAATGTCTTAAGCTTTGCTAATTTTTCACTCACAAATCAATTTGACACATCTTAGCTATTTTGGCATAAAATGTAATATATGCTAAGTTCTTTATAATAGTTTGCTTTAATTAACTAATTGGATAAATATGGGTGCAAAATAATGTAATTATTAATCACGTAAAAATTTTAACTGATTGCATTGATAACGTATCTTAAGTCTTAGCTTTGCTAATTGACTTCTTAAATTAGAAAATCCTCTTTAAAAACTTTTCGCATTGTCCTTCACTGGTGTGTTATGGAGAAATTCCCAGTAGCTAGAGGGATAGTAGACTGTCTATCTACTTGGAAAAATTAACATGAAATCATCTGGATTCAAATATAGGCTATCCTAAGGAGAAAGCATTTGTTGCTATGTACTCATTTCTCTTTTCCCACTTCTCATTTCAATTTCCTTCCTTTAGCCTCATGTTGCTTCTCCCTTCATGTCCCCAGTGCCACTTGAGAAATCCAAGAGGAATAGGCAGACCCCCGCCACAAAGGTTCCCTCAAGATCCTTAGCAGCCAGTGTCAAACCCACCTTCCTGCAGCTGACTTAAGCCACTGGGCAGCCTGGGGCACAGAGAGAGGCCAGCAGATGTGTGGGCAAATGGGAAAGGAAGAAAATACCTTCTATTCCCTGTGCCTATGAAACACCAGCAATGGGCTTTTTCCCTAACCCAGACCCACATCTTGGATGAAATAGTTATAAGTAAGTGTAACCTGCCCATAAGGCAGGACTCTTAAGTCAGGGTAGGACCGCATTTCAGAGAAGTCAGAAAAATGAATGTGAAGTTCAGTGACGCCCAGACATTTGCAGACCACAATCATCTCAGGACTTTTTCTCTCCGCGTTCTCCTTAGTGGGGCATAATTCACAGAGCGAAAACTCTGTTCACTTGTTCAGTTTGGGAAAGTGTCTTGGGATTCCCAGTCTAGGAAATGTTCTTTTCTTTCCATGCAGTGGTTTTTACAGCTGTAAGGAGTTGAAGTAATGCCAGAGGATTCACAGATGTGTCCTTTCCTGCCGAGGTACTAGGAGGTAGGAGGTAGGAGGTGGCGCAGGAGAGCACTGGAGCTCTGGCAGGACCATGGCGTGGATATACTGGAGTCCTGGGACGGCCAGTGGCTTTCTTCCAGGGGAAGATCACAGACTTCCTGAATGACCCACTTTGCGTGTTCCTACAAAGGAAACTCATCATTTATTATAAAGCAAGAAAGAGATACGGGCAAAGAGTACAGACTTTATGTGTGTGTGTTTGTGTATGAGAAAAATCATATAAAGCTAACTTGTATTCCATAATTAAAATCAAGTCAATTTCCCTTACTTCAAAGAAGAACATTCTTGGAACATTTTTGTTTATATGTTTTAATGACTTGTCAAGAACTGCCATTAGAACTAGGGTCCTAAATCAAATCATTTTAAAGTATGACATTATATGCCTTACTTTATTTTTCCTTTGGCAGACTCGGCTTTTAGGATGTCACCCTGAATCTGTAATTTAGGTATGCTGACACCAGGTGGCAGTAGACACTTCAGTTGTATTACCTATCAGACTTCAGCCCTTGAGTCTAGGTTCAAAGTTCAAAATTGTTTTCCCTGCTAATTAGCCCTCTCATCCCCCACCTGCCCCCACTATAGCTAAGTACACAATGCACATTTCTGACTCTGGGTCCATGTCAATCTCCTGCCTCCCTGAGATGCACTCACTTCCTATCTTCATTGATTTAAGCTGAAGGTAGAGCTCAAATTTCATCCTAGGCCCCTGTAAATGCTCTTTCTTCAGTTTCTTAGTTATTCTGATTGTGTTTATCATAATTTAACAAATATATTATGTTGCACTGTTATTGCTTTTCTCCAGCATTGGATTTTAAGTTCTCTGGGGAACAGGGGATGCCTCTCTTTTTCTATCCTTGTGTATTTCACCCAGCACTACTGTTGGAAGGGCTGTCTTTCCTAGCCTGCTGCTCACCTGCATCCTCTGTGATCTATTTGTGACTTTTGCTACCCTTCACTCTGGGTCCATTTTCGATTTTTATCCCCGTGCTCAGTTATACACTTACAGTCAGAGTGTGCACACATCTGTCTTTTCATGGAATAGACTGGTCAGAGTGAACAGAGAGCCTCTCTTCTACCTTTGATGCTCTAAGAACTGTGAGCACTTGCATGAGTCTACTATGGTAATGGCCAATGGCAGGCAAGGTAATGCCTCTGAATCTCAGTGTCTGCCTCTGCCTATTCACAATTCACTTGTAAGCCACTTAGACCTCCCAGCTCCTCTTCTATCCGTCAGCTAGTGTTTGACCTTATTATATTCTTATGCAACATTTTGATCCACAGATATTTCTGCCTTGGCCTCTCTCAGTTGGTTTTAGGACCTCAAATTAGCCTCCTATCATGGCAGCACAACAACTGGACCTCTGGTGGGGTGATGCTGCCAAGGCCAACCGGCCCTTTGCCCTGGCACCACTCAGCATTCTTGCCGAGGAGTCATATCCCTTCTGCCTGTCATTGACTCTGAGCCTTCTGCCAGGCTGGGCCGAAATCTTTATGGTGGTTTCTCTTAATTTTTCATTCATTCTTCCACAAGTAGATTCTTGTTTGAGCCATCAAAGTGATGCAAGAGAAGGATCCTAAATAGCTTTTTTTTAGCTGCCTGGATTTTCACTCTGAAGGGCAATTCCTGGTTAGTCCAATTTTCTTGGAACCAAAGCAAAAAGAAAAATATAAGCACGTTCAGAAATGTATGAAAATATCTGGAACATCATTTTATCCAAGTCTAAAATCCTCTCATGTTTAATTTTTCATATTGAAGAGACATAAATATTGTCCTTTAAAGAAGGAGAGACAAAGAAAAATGAACCTATCTTAACAGATAGGTTAACCTTTGCAGAGAGATTGGGTCAGCTATACCGTTGGCCAACTATGAAGTTAGAGAGAGCACAGTCCACACAGGACCACTCTCACTTCTGACAACACCAGTTCAGAGGTGATCTCCGCAGTACCCTCAGGGTTAGGAATTTGCTAGGAAGACTCACAGAACTCATCAAAAGCTATTATACCCATGGATATAATTTATTATAAGAAAAGGATACAAATTAAAATCAGAAGGGACACATAAGGTAGAGTCCAGAGGTGTCCAAACATGGAGCTTCTGCTGTCCCCCTTCCCACCCCGGTGGCATCATGGACTGGACCTCATTCCTCTCGGTGACAATGTGTGGCAGCAATATTACTAGGCAGCACAGGGAAGCTCACCTGAGCCTTTGGTGTCCAGAGTTTTCATTGGGACCCAATCACATGCTGCCTGCATGGCTGACCTTTGGCCTCCGGCCCCTACTGCAGGCTGATGTGCTAATGTCTTTGGTCTCCAATTTCTCCGGAGGTTGGAACTGTTATTGTATGGCCCAAAGTCCCCATCCTAAACCCCATTGTGAGGCATCCCTGCCAGGCTGGACATTCCAGGGGCCTAGAGATCACCTCCTTGTAGCCAAAGGCCAAAGCTAAGGCCAGACTATCTATAGGCAAGGTTAATTCTTCACTATATAACCTTCCTAGCTCAAGGTTAAATACTATTTTAATTTGAGTTTATATATTTAGCTTTGAGTTTATTTTAAGTGTAAACATCCTAGAATCCTGCAGTGTTTCTCCTGAGAAAATTATATTCAGAGATGCAATTAGATGAGACTTTTGAACACAGATTTGAATGAGTGTCATTGTAGCAGGTAAAACACTAATTATTTTGTAGCATCTCTCTTAGCTGCTTAGGAGACTTCTTGATTACTTCTTGGTAAGCAGGAGGCAGTATGGTGTAAGTTGATGATATTTTTATTATTTATGGGTGTAAATCCCTTTGCATCCATGAGAATGAGGCTGACATGAGTAGTGTTTTCCTCATTTCTCTGTTGAACTAATCAAGGCACTGAGAGGTGAAGGGACCCATTCCAGCCTCCCGTGCAGCCTGAGCATCCAGCCCGACGGACACGTGGTCTTGAGTCTCCAATAGACAACTTGGTAGGTGCAGCCATGGCTGCCTCTAGATTCCATCACTGTCAACACGGGTTTTCAGATATCCTGCTTCTGCCATGAGCTTGCAGAGGAGGAGTTTATTAGTTATTTCATTCACTCCTTTTTTACAGCTTTCAATTGAACACCTGCTGTGTGCCAGCTACTGTTGTAGGCATGGTGATTCAGGACTGAACAAGGGAGAAAAAGCTCTTCCTCCAGAGAATCACACTCCAGGGCGCAGACAGCTGCAATGAGAAACAAGGCCGTCCCCAACTGTGAGAAGAGGGATGGAGGGAATAGGGTGTTTGACAGAGTGGGACTGGGGGTGACTGACTTTGAGGTAGGTGGACAGGAAAAGCAATCATGGGCAGCTCTCCTCTGCATGGAGCCCACCCTCCGGGAAGAGCTGATGAGGAGGCCGACCATGGGCAGGAGAGCAGCGGGCTCCACGCTGCACGGGGCAAGGCCTGTCTGAAGACTAGAAGGGAGGCTGCCATGACTGACGTGCTCAGAAGGTGATCAGTAGAGTGGTACCAACGGGTACGGCCTAGGTGTCAAGTACGCTTTGCAACCAGATTGCCTGGGTCGACTTCTGAGCTCCTCGCCTTACAAGTTGTTGCTGTTGGGAAGGTGAGTTCACCCAGTGAAGCCCTGGTTGGCTGCTCCGTGTGTACAAGGGGCTGCCGAGAGGCCCTACGGCATTGCCGTGAGGGTTTGTTGCGAGGATTCCATCAGGTGCTCCACGTAAGGTACTTGTCCAGGCGTGGCACGGGGCAGGTGCTCTGTCAAGGTTGGTTCTCTTATTAATATTATTTCATCACTCTGAAATGGAAACCTATTTTGTGTGGCATTTGCCTTCATATTGACCTATGCCATCTGGTGCCAGTACTTGAGAAGTGTTTCTCTTTTATTTTACATGGTCATTTCTAGACCCTTCTCATTTCTAGACCCATCTGGAAGAACTTATTCCTATCTTGCACAGAAAGTGATACTGCTTCCTAAAACAAAAGAAAACAAAAACAAATATTATGTAGACATTAATTAAAATTTCCTCAGTATGTTTGCTTTTCTTAAATTGTTTCAATTGATAAGATTGAACTGAAGGGGAAGGTGCAGAAGAGATCATTAATTCCATAACATAAATTCATAGAGCTGAACTTGAAAAACCATGGACTCATCCTCAATGTGCTTTACGATGTAGAGGTTGAGAAGAGAAGGAGTTCGTGTGTCTTGTTTTGATTTTATTAGAAGTAGAATTCAGGGTATCGGAAAAGAAGAAATGTGTCACAAAATTTAACTTTTTTGATGCCAATCTTCTTTGCCTTCTTAAATAGTAATATGAACGTAATGTAACCTTTATATGATGATTCAAAGTTAATATTGGGCTATCAGTTGAGTTAGGAGCATCTTTCACAGGAGACCCTCGAAAGAGGGAGGGGGGTTTTGAACTCTATTTGGTGTTTAGCTCTTTTTAGTAGCTTGTATCTTCTTGTTATAGCTTCCCCTTGCCTGACTTCCTTCTCCTCATTAGATGGAGAAAATAATCTTAGTTAATTTTGTTTGCAGACTAAGTGTTAAAAGGTTCTGAAAGAAGATGCAAGGTTCTCTCCTATGAGAAGAGCTAACAAACTTTAGGATACGGACTGTGTTTTTTTCCCTTTTCCCAGCAGTTGTCAGATAGCTCAGAGCCAAGTTTGTGACCCATTTCTCTCAAGTTCTATCAGAACTTCCAGGCATGGATTTTATTTTTTAAACTAACCTCAGGTCTGGTTTCATCTTTATCTTTCCTGGGTTTTTTTCCCCCTCTCATTCATGAAGTTTTATTTTATTTCATTCTACAGGTAATTTTGTAAGCTGAGTTAAGTCCTTTCTGGAACGAGTTAGGGAATAAGTGACAGTGGCCTTGGGCAAGGGATCTAACACCTCTGGAATTTCCAGTTTTTTCATTGGGAAATAAAGAAAATATCTTTACCCCATAGGTTCTCCTGAGGCTGGACAAGATTTCCCCTGTAAATCCCAAATGGGATGACCAAGGAGTCCCTTCAACTGGCCACATCACCAGCAAGGTCCAGTGGCCCTTGTGAGAACAGATCTGAGCTCTGTGGTTTCAGGTTGCTCTTTGAAAAATCAGGATATCCAGCTGGGTGCCAGAACTCCTTGGCATTGAGAGAAACCGGGGTGGGTGTCCTCAGAGGCAGCCCTGTGCGGGCTGGTTTCCATCAGGCTCCTCACAGATTGGTTGGAATTTTGATGTGTTGTGAGTCCAGCGCTGTGACTCAGTGAAACCACATGGGCAGGGGAGGCATCTTGTGAAATCAGCTGGTGTCTGGCAGCATCGTGGGCTTCTCCAAGGAGGCACGCTGGCCTCTGTGCTGTTTTGGGAGCAGCACTGGGGCTTTGGGCTGGAGCTCAGAGCTGCGCTGGGTCTGACGGCCATCAGGACTCTATCTATTTCTCAATCAAGTTGGCAAAAATTAAAATTAATGGGACATGTGCAAATATGAAATAGGAGAGGAGGCTTTTGCATTTCTGGATGCTCCAACCTATCATTCTCTGTTTATGTGAAAATCTAACATTCGGTCCCATTTTTGTCCTGCCTTGGCAAGTAAAAGGAGCAGCAGGGAGGGAGGCTGCATTGTTCATGCCACCAGCACACACAGATGGGGCATTGGTTCAGCCATGAGCAGATACTCAGGAGTGTGCATATCTTGAAAAAAAAAAAAAGAAAAAGACTTGGGATTAGCAATTTTATTAAGAAAGAAAGTGCTGAGGAAATTATATTCTTGTGTCTAAAGTCCTCTTTTCTAGACTGATGGTCAATTATTCATGTCTAGGAGTCAATGAAATCAATCAATAATAAATTAAAATAGGCACATGTTACCTAGTATAAAAAAGAGCATAGGTTCTTTTATAGTCACAGTTGATTGGTTCAGTAATGACACCAGGTGCTGTTCGAGGTGCTAGAGATATGGCAGTGAGTGAGATAAACGAGTCCTCTGTTGCAGAGCTTGCAGGGCAGGTTGATGAGTAAACAGGAGTGTGGAGAGAGAGGGGGCTGTGTTTTCTGATAGAGGACGTACTTGGAAGTTAGGAGAAGCCATACCCTGCCAGGGAGATGGCTTCCTGGAGGAGGTGACTTGCTAGGCTGAAAGCAAAAGCATAGGTAGAGTTTACCTAGGAAAAAGGGGAGTATGAGCTTGGGGAGGAGAAAGGGAATGATTCTGGCCACAGAAGACTGCATGGTCACAGCCGTGGAGGCCAAGGAGAGTGGCACAGACAGCCAAGGGACAGATGTTCTGTGGGGCAATGCCGTAAACTTTGGGGTTCGTGGATAGGGAGTCAGAAGATAAAGGCAGAGGCCAAATCATTGCAGTTTTATGCCCCAGTGTTTACTAGCCACGGAGGGGGTACACTGCAGTGTCTTTCAGCATTAATTGGGAGCAGATTATACTGAGCAGGTTCAGTAAAGATCAAGACTCTTCATGCATTCATCATTCATTGACTTCTCAAACAGCTTTGTCTATTAGATATTCCGTGTGTCAGGTCAGTGCTCGAGGTTTAGCATGAATCACAATCACCTAGAGAGCTGATTCAGTGGGTGTAGGTGGGGCTCAAAAATATGCATTTCTAGCACGTCCCCAAGTGATGCTGGGGTGAGAGCTGCTGCCCTAGGTGAGGACATTGCAAGAAGAACCTATCCAGGTTCCTGTGGGTCACCAAGGGACTTAATTTTCTGAGACTTTGTCCACTCAAAGACACTTTGTGTGTGTGTGTGATGGGGCTTAGTTTTTTTTGTCCCTGTACAGTCAAGTTCTAAACATTAGAGACAAGAATGTCCATGGCTAAAAGGGTTAAGAGCTAAGCTTATGCCCACCTAGGTAGACTAACGTGGTGATCTGAGCTCAGTGGCACTTTCTTGGTGTGTAGTTTAAGGTACAGGCACCAAAGTAAACCCCTTCTTGTCTTTATTTTGGAAGCAAAAGGGTACTGGTCTTACTTTCTCCTCATTCATAAAGTCATGCCCTGAGGAAGTGCTGGACTTGCTCAGCTGGGTCATTTGTGAAGCCAGAATTGGAATCCAGGGTCGAAGTTCTCCTGGTCGCTGAGATGCTTTCCACAGCGAGGCCGGTGTGGGGAGCCACCCTGGTAACTTTCAGATGAATTACCCTGGCCCCAGCAAGAGAAGGAGGAGAAAACACTGGATACAATGGCGCTTTGTTGCTGGCCAGAAATGAAGCCCAGTGTTCCTGTGCAGAGCTGCCCAGGCTCTCTCCTCCCCCGTGCACAGGACGGAGAGGCCCGGAGCCAGGAGTCCAGGCCCGTGTGCGCCCAGAACAGCCAACAGGATGTGTCTGTAAAAACCCGCTTCCTTTTTCCTGGCTTCAGGCTTTCAAAGAGTCTGGTCAATGGGCATAGAGAGTAGAGAAATAAATGCTTTGCAAGGAAATGGGGAAATCTGGTGGCGATACTGGAATTAATAATTCTTTTAACATGAAAGGGCTGTTCTTTACAATCCTTACCATCCTACCTGGTGTTTGGAGTTTAAAAGAGAGCGTGAGGGTGAGCTGGTTTCTGCTCTGTGTCCCCAGCACATGGCCCATGTGTGAGCACTGAGGTAGGACGCGTTTGGGTTGCTCAAGGAACACGGGCCAGGACACCTCTCAGAACCCCTGAAAGCTTTTCCATATGAAAAGGAAACCAGAAAATTGGAGTCTTCAGTTTGCCTTTCTGATCAAAGCCAGGGGGGAAAGATATTAAGCAAATACTGACCCATAGTTTTGTGGCCACCGTTAGGATTTATTGACCTGAATAGCAACTAAGGCCTGCAGGAAAGCTGAGGTTGGTATTTACTTCGGGAGAAAAATAAAAATCAGATGTTAACTGAAAACGGTGGGCAGTGTTAGTAGAGATGAGCCCATTGCCTTTGGTAGCAGGAAGTAATGACAATCACATCTGCTGATATTTGACAGGACATGTATCGTGTGCTTGGAATTCTGGGAAGCCTAATAATATATTACAGTGTTAATAATAAGGGACAATAGCTTAATAAGGGAGGAGTAATTGCTTACGTTTTTGAGTGCTCAATGCGTGCCAGGCAGCAGCTAAGCGCTTCACCTGTGTATGGTGAGGATGAAGAAACGTAGCTTAAAGGAGTTACCAATATTGTCCAAGGTAACCAGGCAAGAAAGAGGCAGAGCCAGGATTTGAAAGCAAATCCATCTGACCCAGACAGAGCTTGTGTTTTTGACCGTTACCACCATAATCTGGTAATAGTTCCTCCTAGTAACCCATTCCTGACCCCAAATTTTCTGTTTTCTAAATTGAGCTAAAACACTCCTGCTGTGCAAATGTTTCATATACTATAATTTATTTTCATTTTTAAAGGATATTTTTTCCATTAAAAGACTTTTTGTTTCAACAAAATTATCTGTTCAGTTCAATTTTGACAAAATTGTCAAGATTATTTGGAAATAATGTGCTGTGGCTTGTGTTGGCTGAATTTTAAATAAACCAATTTCATCCTGTTGGTCTCCTAAGGAGAAATTTATGGATTTCAAAATGATGGACATCCTCTACTCAAAATTTTTATTTGGTTCACAGTATTAATTTTAAAGATGATATTATTCTATTATTTTAAAGATAGTATTATTCTGAAGATAATACACGCTAGTGTCTGACCCCTCTGTGGAAGAACAAGTTCACCAATGCACTAGGATTCTTAATTCTAATGCCACGTACTTGTAAACCATTTCCTCCCTTTTCATCTTCTTTTTGCTTTTAAGGACTGTTTAGAAATACTTTCTAAATGAAGAAACTGATTTTCATTTCACATCTTGCTTAAGATGTTCTCAATTGGTGTGATACTGGTAACTCAGTGATTGTTAGCTTCTGGGAGGCCACAGTTTCCTTCTGAGATTCTGAAGACGCTAAGACTTCTTTTCCAGAAAAACGCACAGGTTCTGTGCATACAACAGGGCATTCTCTGCCCACAGGTCAGCCGACGCTGGGTTAAGACATACTGCTTCCTTCTCTCTCTCTCTCTGTCTCTCTCGTGAACTCTTCAGTGGATATGTTTTGAGCCAGGCACTGTGCTATGCATTAGGGTTACAGTGGTGAGTGAAATGGTCATGGTTCCTGTCTTCATGGAGTTTATAGTCTAGTGAATGAGGAAGACATTAAACCAATATCCTCACAAACAAACATGCATATATGCTACGATATGTGTGTGCTACGAAGGAAAAGTTCGGCATATAAGAAGATCATTTGCAGGAGGGTCAGACCTAGCATGTGTTTGTGTGGAGGGAGAGGGAGGCGGATGGATCAGGGACCTTCCCCCACACCAGGAAATGACATTTGGGCTGAGCTCAAAAGGATGGAGAGAAGTGAATGAGACCGAGGACAGGAGGAGAGGGGCCTGGCCCCAGGGAGTGTTGTCCCACATTCACGCACCTCCCAAATGCTGATACAGCCAACCCCCTATGCTGCCCGTGTGCCTGTCCCAAAGGCTCTGTGTCCTTCCTACATTACACTCTCAGCATAATAAAGTCCGTGCCACAGAATCTCACCTGTCAATGATTCATTCATGTTATAGGTCAAATCATATTTTCCCTGAAAATAAATCCCTCTTGTGGAGCTTGAAAGTGGGTTTTCTCTTTGCTCTCAAAGAGACTCCCTATTACTGGGCCTGTCATATCTGGGGCGTTAGGTTTCAATAACCGTCCTAGTTGATCTGACTTGCTACAGTATGCTTAGAGTCAGGACCATGTTCCTTTTCAGAATACATCTGGGATGATGAGGGCATGCTTGCTACATGTGGGTGCACACACAGACACATGCCCAGCCATGTCCATACTCCCCTGTGCACAACTACACATTTGTCACATGAGGTTTAGACCCTTGCTATTCATAGCTCCATCCTTGGACCTGCAGCACTGGGAGTTTTCTAGAAAGGCAGACCCTCAGGCCCCACCCCAGACCTCCTGAATCAGAATCTGCAAATTTGACAAGGTCTCCACATGGTCTTTGTACACATTAAAGTTTGAGCAGTGCTGGTGTGGTCTTCTCCACACCTGGCCTAGTCTGTGCTGTTGAATAGTTCATTCCAAATGCTTCCATTTAAGTCTTGGCAGCACACTGACACTTTTAATTACCTGTATTTTAATAGAGCCATCATTAATTTTTTTCCATGCAGGGAAAAGGCATGCAGATGGCTGATCTGTGGGATAGTTGAAGTTTGACCCTAATGTGCAGCAGACGAGTGTGCTCGCAGGGGGCAAAGGCACCCCGTCGCACTTCTGCAAATGGCATTTCCCCTGTCACGGACTCTGGCATCCTTCTTCATTATATTTACATCAGATAGAAAGTCTCTTGACAGAATTTCTTTGTAAGCAATTGATGATGCAGAAATAGGGCAAGGCAGTTGTCCACTCAGCAGTGAAATCACTCATAGCTATAAGTTGTAAGGTCATTTGTGTTTGCTTCATCCTTGGTCCTTAAAGGGGTCTTCACAGACATTGAGCCTCAAGATGCCAGTGAAAGGTGGCCCCAGGCACCAGCTCACTCAGGTATTGGGTCCTTCACTCCCCTGCTGGACCCACTCCTCTCTGCTCTCTGATCCTGAGATCTGTCCTTTCGTTCCTGATAACTGTGACCAACTCCCTGCCTTACTGGTCCATCTAACCACCCACGTTGTTCCATAGTCTGTCCTCTCCCTTGGCTTTAGCATCACCTGCAGCACGGGTAAGCAGTGTCACCTTCCTTTGCACTTTGATCACATCTCCTATATCCTAAGTTTAGTTGTGACATGCACTTTTGCTCACTTTGTATTATTTAGGCCTTTTTGCAATGGCCTGTGAAGAAAACCCAAATTAAAGTGGTTGCAGTTGTAACACATTTAGTGTGAACAAATGGGAGTTGATTGACTGACATAACTGCAAAGCCAGGGCAGATTTTCCTTCGCACATGGTTTGATTCAAGGTTTCCATGAGCTCACCTGGGTTTGTGCTTTCTCCAGCTCTTGACACCGCCTCCTCCATGTTGGCTCTAGGTCCAGGCAGGCGCACAGTCCTCCTCCCAGTATTTCACGGTTATAGCTTCAGTCAAATTATGCAGAATGAGGTGAGGCTTTTCTTCCAGAAAGCCCAGCAAGTCTCACGCTCCTCATTGGCTCTGACTGGGTCTGTGGCCATCTCCAAACCAGCCACCAGAGTTGGGGGAATAAAATGAGTTGCCTTGTTTAGATGAGTGGTTGTCAATCTTCTGCAGGCATCAGATTCACCAGGAGTGTCCTCGAAGACACAGATCGCTGCCCCTACACAGAGAGTTTCTGATTCAGCAGGTCTGAAGTGGGTTCTGAGAATGGCTAACAAATTTCCAGCTGTTGCTAAGACCATACTTCGAGAACCACTGGTTTAGAGCAATCAAGGCCGACCCTCACAACACACACAGAGTGTGTGAGAGAGGCATTCTCCCCAAGGTCATTCTAGGTACTCTTTTACCTGAAGAGGGGAGAATGGCTAGTTCCATTTCCCCTCACTCTGGAGTACTTGCTGCACTCTTATTTAACCACAACTACCGGGAATATGCAGGGAGTGACCTGTACGCACCAGGCGCTCTGTCAGGCTCAGGGGATACAGCTGTGATCAAGACAAAGTCTGGGCTCTCCTAACCCGGAGGGGGTTGTGGATGAATGGCAATAAGGAAACACACGTGTAATATATGAGGTGATTTTGCGTGCCACAAAGAAACACAGAGCAGGAAAGGAGATGGAGGAGGAAGCTGGGGTCTGGGGGCTGTTTCAAATAACGTGGTCAGGGAAGCCTCTGGATAAGGTGTCGTTTGAGTGTTTGAGCTGAGACCTGGAGGAAGAGAGGGAGAGAGACATGCTTAAGGTTAGGAAAAATGTTTTCTAAGCAGAGTACAAAGAACGTGGAAGGTTTGAAGACCAAAATACTACTGTATCTGGGGCCGAAGGAGCGAGGCAGAGAGTGGGAGATGAGGGGCAGGGACGGGCTTCAGGCCCTGGGCAGGTGCTGGATTTCACTGCAAGGAAGAAGAGAAACTCTGCTGGGACATGAGGCAGCGCGTTGGGAACAGGGGATTGAGATGTGAGGGAATGAATGTGGGTGCAGAGAATGAACTGTGCCCTTTTGTTTGGTTCATGTCCAAGTGCTGTAAAGCCAGCGTTGGGCTCTAAGAGGACCCGGCACTTTTGTTTCCTACCCTAAGTGTGTCCCGTAACTGTATGTTTCGAAACCGTGCTCTCCAAGGGGAGGACATCAGTACCCTCTGTCTTCACGTTGGTGTCTCTTGATCCCCGATCTGAGTTCCTTTCTAGTTAAGTCTCATAGATTGTTTTCCTCCAAATTTAAATTCTGAGTGGTTCCCTCGGCATCATTCACACTTTAAGCTTATCCATTTCTCCCATTCCTCCTCCAAGCAGAGGGGAAAGGGGATTGCTGTTGAATTTTGCCTTGGAAAAAGCATTGAAAGCACATTTATTTTTAACTATAGCTTCTCTTCAAAGAAAAGGAAGGAATGAAAAAGTAGATCTGGTTAAAATACAGGTGTAGCAGCGGGGGAACCTGGCTGCAGGTCCGAGGGGCTTCTTGAGACCTTCGAGAGAATGAATCTGAAGGCTGACTCTCAGAGTTCCTGAATAGGACTGTGGAGAACCACTCAGTCTCCCCAGAGGGCGAGCTCGTCCCGGAGGCTCCAGGCTCATCCTGAAGCTGTGGTGCCGGGGCCAATGGTGAAGCCCAGAACATCCTTCCCGTGCTCAGAAGCACCGAGTGACTCTCATTTATCAGCTCAAGTTCACGCTCCTGAGCACGGCCTTCAAGGCTGCAGGCCATCTGGCAGTAACTTACGTTTTTGAGATTTGACCCTTTTTACCCACATTCTACTCCATCCGGTCTAGCAATCCCTGAATGCACTTGGTGCTTTCCCATGAATGTGCCTTTATTCACATTTTATGTCATTTGCTGGGACAGCCCTTCCTTGCTTCTCCCTGTTCCAGCCCAGTCTAAGGACTATTTCTTTCTAGAAGCTTTTTCTCCAACTAAAATTGATGAGTCTGCCCCCACCCTTTCTCTCTAATGCTTTTGTTATTCTGTTTTATGCACTAATTCCACTTGGCCTTAGATATACTACCATTATTCCTCTGTATGACAGCTTCCCTCAAGAGAGATAAGCTCTTGAGGGAAGAGGCCATTTGTCATTCATGTTTATGTTCCTCCTGCTCCCAACACACCCCAGCATATGCCAGAGGGAGTCAGAATGCTCAACAAAGACACAGCGAGTTGTGAGTTGCGCTGAACTGAATTCTAGCTTTGGCTGCATGACAATGATTGTGGGGGGTTTAAACCTTGGGACTTGTTGAACAATTTCCATTTTTTTTCCTTGGCGTTTTTATGCACCCTCTCCTTTTCCTTTAGGGTACCTGGATTACAGATTTTCTGAGTACAGGACCACTTTCCCTTTTTCTCTGAATATTTCTAGAGCTACCTCTGAGAAAGAGAGCTGTGATTCAATCCATCCAAACAACCGGTCTGCCTCTAGGGTTGCCTCTTGGGAGGCCCCCAAATGAGCTCAGACACCTTCTGCTCTTAAATATGCTTAACTCCCAGGCCTCCTGTGATGAATTGTTCTCCCCTTGGCCCATTGCCTGGGTGGGAGAAAGGACATGAGTTGTCACCATCACGAATCTCTTGATCTGACAGATGGGCGCGGAATGTGTTCAGAAACACATTTCAGTTTAGAAAGAGGAATGGGGAGAGTTGACTCTTGCACATTTTCAGGGCTGTGGGATTCCCAGAGATGTTCCTTACTACATGCATGTAGCTTTATTTGCTTTCTTTTGTTCAACAATTTGTCTTCTGGATTTATCTTAATTAGGAATCGCCTGTTATGTAGAAACACTTGGCTGGGAATGTATACTGTGTGTGAGGGTAGGGGCTACCCTGTCTTTGTGGGGAGGAGGAAGGTAAGGGAAGCAGCATGCTAATGTGTCTATATGTTCTTGCTTTTAATGAGAGTGCTAGGTAGAGTCAGGTTGCTCCTAACTGCTTGTCTTCTGTGAATCTCATCTCACCGATGAATTACAGTGCACAATGGGAGCTGTCAGGGCCATCATGTTGTGTGAATTCTAACCACATTCCTGTGCATTGGCAGAGGCTGGTAACAGATTGCGAGCATGCCGCTAGAATAATGCACGCCTTCTTGTCCTGATATGGAAAGGTCTAAGAAGACAGGTTCAATTTGGGTTTCATTCTTCCTCCCTCTAGATGACATTGGAAGAAAACTAAAAGCACCTGAGGACCTGTCAGAGTCAATCATATTCATGCTTGGAAACCAAGTTCACCAGAGAGGGCCAATCAGGGATGTCTGGACTCACCAGTGATGAGAACAGCTTGATCTTTGACTCATGAGTCTAGTTGTTTTTGCAATAGAAGATGAAATAATTTTTGATAGGTGGATTCTTCAGTGAAGATGAAGTTAGTCCCTCTTCAACTTATAGCCTATGAGAAGACAATTTAATGCATGAATGTATATTTACTTCACAGTTCCAGTTAAGAAAGGTAGCTCTGTGCTTTCCAAAGTGAACTGGGGACACTGCTTCATTCAAACTAACATTGTCTCTGAGTTGGAGGAGCATTGAGACAATGCTCGTTGCTGCCCGTTGATGAATCAGAGGAGTAGAGCAACCAGCCTGCAGACCCCTTTCCCCAAGGCAGCCCAGTCTATGTGCATTGGATGGATAGGCCTTAGGCCCCAGCCCCCAAAGCCTATGCTCCAGGTGGTATTGTTGATTCTTAAGCAGGTGCCACACAAGACTGGACATGCGAGGCTTAGGCCAAATCAGGAGCTCGTCTCAGGCCTGAGTGGGAATAAACAGAGTGCAGACTCCCTGTGTAGCTCTTCTGGGGCACACTCCAGACACGCTCAGGGCAAAGAGCTGCCCTAGGAAGGCGACCCTGTGTTTCCTGTGTGCTCTCATTGGGTTCATGTTTTTATTAGGAAAGATCTTTAGCTTTTTCTGCTGGAAACCTTATCAGCATGATTAATCATAATTGACTCCATCCTGCCCTTCACACCCTTTTCAACCATTTACCAACTCTACTGATTTATCTAAGATGCATCTACGACTTTTTCCCTGTTTACTGGCTGTCCGATTGGGTAGCTTCCCTGAGCTTTCCTTGTCTGTCCAATGGGATGAGTGAGAGCTACACTCTGGGTGGTGGTTAGACCCCAGCAAGACAGTGTATGGGTGGTGCAGCGGCACCATGCCCCGCATATGGGGCTCAGCTGGCATTACTCTCCTTCTGCCCCTGCTGTCTCACTCCCTGATACAGTCCAAGGCCCTCGTCCCCTGGAGCCTGCAGTGTGGCCAAAGACTCCTAACCTGTACCCTTTGCCGGAATCTCTCTTCTCCAAACCTCTCTGCCTGGTGAGCGCCAACTCTCAGGTGCTGTTCTAAGCTCTTTGGTCCTTTCATCAAAAACCTTAAATGGCCCCTCTTACTTGGAAGAGAAATTCCAAACTCTTTAGACTGGCATCCAGGAATTTCTCCAGTCTTTACTCTGCCCAACTTTTCAAATAAGCTCTTCATTCTTCAAACCTCTTGCCCAGCCAGACTGACAGGCTTTGAGTGTAACATGCTCTTTTGTGCCTCAGGCCATTTGTCTAGAATCTTCTTCTCTATCTCTCCAAATCCTAACTGTTTTACTATGTCCAGCTCCAATTTCATGACTTTTGTGTCCTTCCTGTCCACCATTGACACAAACACATGCTTTCTCGTTTTTTTCTGAACTCCTGCATGAACTGACCATGCCATTGATTTGGTTGTTAGCCAAACTGTTTAGCTTCCTGTGTGGTCTTTACTTGGAATTTGACCCTCTGTTGCTGTTTGTCCTTTCTTCAGCTTCTTTCTTTGGCTTCTTTACTCTCTCCTCAACTAGCGGGTGTAGGTGTCACAAAGTTGAGGACTCTATTAAATTTATATTTCATACCTCCTACCATGAGGTTCCTTGCATTGGAGACTCCTAGTAGCTGATTTGATGCAGGAGAGGTTAATCATAATTAGAATAAATCTTTTCTTTATAGAATTCTTTGTTTTTAGCATACATAAACTGTGGGTGTGACAACTCAACACACAGTACCTTAATCTCAGTTGGGAGATGCCAGTTCGAATCAGCTTTATTAACTGAGCAGCATTTGCAAACTAATTTGTCACTGTATCCTCTGGACATTAGAATGCTAATTCTCTCAGACTTTATAATTTCTGCCAAAACCTCGGAGCATAGCTCTGCTGACATTCTCCAGGGGCTGAATTGGACCAAAGGCAACTGGCTAAGTAAGTCATTTGGAGTGTTATGTAATTTTGATTTAGATTTAGTTTTTTTCGGAAGTGAAATAGAAATATGACACCAACTCAGGCCCAGGTGTTTTTCTCCTCTCTTCTGTGTTCTGGTCTTTAAAAAATAAATCTAGGGCAGCCCTCTATGTTGTAGGATTGTTTTTCCAATTGGACTGCTTTTCTTTTCATGTCATGTCAGCCCCTTATCTTGTAGATGCTGCGTGATATATGAGGTTTGGTGCTAAACATATGAGGCTGTCTACTTTTGGTTTTATGGTGTGTTGAGGTTTGGTGTAATGGCCAAAAATGAGGGCTTATTGTCAAACTATTTGGGCTCAAATCCTGGCTTCATGATTATTGTGTGCCCTTAAAAATGGCATAAATATTCTAAGCCTCAATCTCCTCATCTATAAAATACATATAACACTAGTATCTACCTCATATTTGTAATTGTTACATGAGGTAATATATTTAAAGAACTTAGCACAAAGTATGCAATAAAGTGAACTTTCAACAAATGTTTGTAATTAAAAAAATATTATTCATGTATATTTATTAGCCAATGGTAGAGATAGGGAATGGCACAAAACAAACAAAAATCTGTTCAAATTACAACCTGGATCTGCAAGAATTTATAGAGATTTAAAAATACCAGTGAGAAGCCCATGCGGATTCCATAAGTCTAATTATTAACAGTGATAGTTTCAGGTAAATGGAGACCATTCCTCTTTCGATATACTGATCCTCAGCAGATTGGACCTTACATGGAGGTTGTCCACTTTTGTTTTTTTCAGTGTTGTGAAATGAACCTGGCTTAGTAGAAATGGCCTTGTGTCATGACCTCAGATAAGCCAGGGAGGCGTGTGGAACCAGTGGAGGACATGGTCACGAATGGTTCCTTGAATGTGAAATTAGCTCATTCTTGCAGCCGCTGGCCGGCCCACTGAGGTCACATTGGAGGTTTCCAGTTTCCATGTTAATTTTCTTTCACTGTCTTACTGAGCAGTGTTTTCCCAAATGCTAGAAAGCATCGTGATATGTTGAGTGACATACAGCACACGTGCTTACAGATGACTCCCTTACTCAGGGATGGGTAGTCCATGTTCTTAAATTTCCCTTTAGGGTAAGTCTTAGTCCATTTTATGTTGCTGTAAAGGAGTACCTGAGGCTGGATAATTTATAAATAAAAAAAGGTTGATTTGGCTTACAATTCTGATGTCTGGAAAAGTTCCAGATTGGTCCTCAGGCTGCTTCCATTTATGGCAGAAGGTGAAGGGGAGCCATGTGTGCAGACACTTGGCCAGAGAGGACAAGAGAGACAGGAGGAAGGTGCCAGGCTCTCTTTAACAACCAGTTCTCATGGGAACTGATAGAGTGAGAACTCACTCCTCCAACGCAGGGCATTAATCTATCCATGAAGGATCCATCCATGACCCAAACACCTCCCATTGGCCCCACCTCCAGCATTGGGGATCAAATTTCAACATGAGGTTTAGAGGGGACAAACATCCAAACTATAGCAGGCTGTGTCTGTAAACTTTAGTAGGAATCTTGATTATAAAAAGGGAGAAAAGGAGATTTTTCTGACTATATTGTTTATGTCTGTATTTTTTCTTAAGTATTTACACAGAAAATAGGAAGCACATGCATTGTTTAGTGTTGCTTTTCACCTGATGCCAAATACCTGGGCTGCCACAAGAAAAACCCTAACGAGTCCCATGGATTTTGTAACGTTCCTAAACATTAGATACTTCCTTGAGTACTATATAGTTCTAATTTTCACCTCAATATAGGCTACCAGATGCTTTAGTCTTAGTCTAAGCCTAAAATATTTCTTGCTAGAGAGTGGGCAGTCATGGGAGGGGTTGGAGTATGATTTTAAGATGGGTTCTCCAGAGAGAACCAATAGGATTTGTGTGTACATATGTATGTATGTGTAAATATATGTATCTATGAGATTTATTATAAGGATTTGGCTCGTGCAACTATGGAGTCTGACAAGTTTCAGGATCTGCAGGGCGAGTTGGCAAGCGGGAGACCCAGGAGAGCTGATGGCACAGTTCCAGTTTAAAGGCCAGCAGGCTCCCAAGACCCAAGGAGAGTTGACGTTTCAGTTCAAGTCCAAAGGCAGCAAAACGCCCAAGTCTCAGTTGGAAGGAAGTCAGGCAGGTGGAACTCTCACCTACTCAGGGAAGGGTGAGCTTTTTTGTCTTCAACTAACTATATGAGGTCCACACACATTAGGGAGAGCAGTCTGCTTTACTCAGTCTACCAATTTAAATGTTAATCTTACCCAAAACGCCCTCACAGAAATAAACAGAATAATATTTGACCCAATATCTGGGCACCCCGTGGTCCAGTCAAGTTGATACAAAAAATTAACCATCACAATTGGAGTATGGAATTCTACTTTGATTTAGTTCTCTGGGTCATCCAACAGCTGTCCTATTAATTTGTTATCCTTTCTTAGGTTTCTTGACTGGCATAATAAATAAAATAGTAAACAGACTATTAGCTCAGTTAACAGTTACTGAGTTCCCACTGCATGGGGGTACTGGTTAGGCTGTAGATGAACTAGTTATTATTTCTGCCTCAGGATTCAAACTTCCTCCATGCCAGATGCCTGCTGCCAACCTAGTTTTAGAAAGTCATCTTCTTTACTCGAACTGATCCTGAGCATGTCAGCACATAAAAGGTTTCTTTGAAAATGTGACTTTCTCGGGTTTAACCAATGCTAATGGGTTAGTTCTTCTCTACTTATGCTGGCTTCCTTTTCACCCTTGCAAAATTTTGTTCCCCTTGAGAAGGAGCTGCCTTTCATGGTTTTTAATGTTATATAGAATCTTGCTGACAGTCGCTATACAGTGAGAGGGAAAATGCCATCCAAGGAAAACCCTCGGCTGCCCCATAAACCTTTCAGATGAAATCATGCTCCTGATGAGATTTTGAAGCAGTGACCCGAATTTGAACCGTGTGTCAAGGTTTCCACTGGCTCTTGTGTGCAACGGACTTTGCTGGCTGTGTATCCATTGGCTCTGTTGTAGTTTGCATTTTTATCATCTTTGGTCTTCTCATGGGCAGAGGACACCTGGCTTTATAAGCACAAAGGACATATTACCTCAAATCATGGATCCCAAGCCAGCATGTTCCAACAACTTCCCTGCAGTCTGCTCCTTCTCTGCCCCCCTTCCCCCCACACTCAGTGTCTGTGTCTGTTGGAGGTGAGGATATGGGGTAGGAGGGAGGGAAGGAAAGTGGATACACAGGTTAGCATTTGCTTCCTGTTCTGTTTGATTAGTGTAGCACTGAGGGTTAGTGCCAGATTGCAAAGCCTCCAGAGGGTTCAGGAAAGGATGTAGTGATGAGAACAACAGCTGGCTTGCTGGTCTGGAATCACAGAAGTAGTGTGTTTGTCACTTTCCTCATCACTGTTGTATGTGCTTTCAGACTTTATATACTGTGTGTTCCTGTGATATTTGGAAGAATCTGAACAAACGGATTTAGGGTGGAAAGGTTTAGTTTTGTTGTATGGAGATCTGGGATGAGCTACATCTGGGAAGGGTTTCCTATGGGAGCCAAAGGTGCTGCGCTCAAACCCTCAAACTATTCTTTCTAATCCAGATCACATTGTTTTTTAATTTAAAAATTTATAATTGGAGTGAGAAATTGCATCCAAATTGAATAATCAGGCAAATGTCTGAAAAATCAGGTATAGAACAATGGATATTAATCTTAGGGTGGTGAGATTATTGTAGACCTCTGGGGTTAGGGTACGGAAGAGACTTCTACAGACTCAAGAATCTGTGTGGAAAGATAAAGATTGATTTTGCCCTTAAAATGTTTCCAAGAGAAAAAGTCCTTTAGGTTCAGTAGTTTTCTTTTAAGTCTAATGGCTGAACCTGCTTTGAAAGCAAGGTAGGGAAAGTAAATGCTGGGATTCCCATAAGAAAGATTGATGCTTAAATTAGTTTTCAGTGACATGGTCCTGTTAACAACTTGTTGGAAAAATTATTGAGGAGAGACAGCTTTTTATTATTTTTTCTTAAGTGTTTATGGAATCTCCTGCTGTTTCATGGAATTTCAAATGGGAACTCAGAGGTTTGGTGGCATAATTTTTCAGTTCTAGATCGTTGGTAGAGGTTTTGTGCTGGTGAGCGTACCTAAGGCTTCACCTATCTGTGGCTCTGCATCAAGCTTTTTTGTTCAAATTGAATTTATTCCCCAGTTACCTTTTCATGAATATGGTTCATCTGCTCAATCGATCAGATGGATGTTGCTGTTGATCCAGTTGGGTTGTCAAGACTTTGTTGATTGGCTGAGACCTGGATGTTACAGTCATTTGGAGGCAGTTGGGTGGGCTGTGGAAAATAATCTAGTTTGGGGATAACAAGGTGGAGTAAATCTAGATTCAAGACTTTGATTTGGATCTCAGCTGGCATTGGAAGATGATAAATAATTCCTTGGTAATCTGTGTGAATCTCACAGGCTAAGATCCTTTTCAACCCTCTGAAGAGAAAACAATTTAAAACAAAATTATGGTCTGTGGGAATTGGTGTCAATTCTGAAATGGACCTAAAAGAAAAATCTTGTATTATCTAAATGGTTACTAAATAAGGTGCATGACCATTGTTTTATAGAATCTATAGAAAGTTTTGTATAAATTTTATATTTAAACTCTAGGGGGAATTTATAAGATTTATAAAATTCTATCTTTTAGCAAGTTAAAATTATAATTCAGTATGCTTCAAAAATGTGTTCCATGTATTATGAATGCTACAGGAAAATTAAGAAACATAGACAATGAAGAGAGTAAAATTGCTTCACCCAGAGAACAAACATACACTTATTTTACAACTATCAGATCATATTGTATCCACTTTTATAGATTTTTTCAGTCTAACAATATATATTTAACAATATATTATTCACATCCTTGTACATCAGTAAATATTTTTCTATGTATTATTTTAAATGCCTATGTAATGTTTATTTCTTTTTGTCCATTAAATATCTATATAGAGCTTATTACATGCCCAAGTTTTAGCTGCTTTATAAATATTAACTCCCTTAATATGAACATAGTTCATTTTATCATTCTGCTAATGTTGGGAATTTAAGTTGCTTTAATCCTGATTTTAAGTATCATTACAATGAACATATTTTGCAGCTAAAATAGTTGTGCTTATCCTCATTTCTTTAGGATAAATTTTCAGAAGTGGAGTTGCTAGGTCAAATGGCTTGCAAATTTTAGGGCTTTTGATATATATCTATACACACACATATTTCTAATGTATATATCTAACATATATTTGTAATATATATAATATATATATTTCTTCGATATATCTAAAATATACATATAACATATATATTTCTAAATTGCCACCAGAAAAGCCAAGCAAATTGCCAATTTTACTTTTTACTAACATAGAATAATTTCATTAAAACAATCAAAATCTAAGAAACACAAAAGCAAAGAAAAAGAACTTCTTTCCAAAATGATAGGTAAAAACTGATTTCTTGTTTTTAATGGTATTCGTATTTTTCTTATTGATTTTTGGGAGTTCTTTTGGCATTGAAGATATTAGCTTTTTATACTATGCTGCAGTTTTTTCTTTTTGTCATTCTCATGACTACTTTTTTTGGTAGTCATATATATCTATTTTTTTCTTTGTGGTTTATAGGTTTTCCCTTTGCATTTATGCTTATATGGGGTTGACATGCTTCTAGATTATATAAAAATCTACGTAAATTTTTTTCAAGCACTTTTATAGTTTCATTTATTTTATTTTAAATCTTTAATCCATCTGGAATTTATTTTGGTCAGCATACAATTTTTTGAAACCATCTAGAACGCTTTCAGTACATAGCAGCAAATGCTGTCCATGCAGTCTTGGGACAAGTTGTATAATGAAATACAAAACCTTGGGTTTAATAATAATAAGTTTTAAAAAATTAGCATACATTAAATTCTTCACCATGTGCCAGGTAGTATGCTATGGGCTTGTGTGCATTATTTCATGAGCTTCCAACAATAAGTATGGTTTAAAATGTCCTTTAGTTATGAAGGTGGAATCATGGTGACTAGCCATTCTTCCCAAAATGGCCGGGGGTGTTGCTTGGTGAGGGGCATGATCACTCAAGCACAATTCTGCTTTCATCTGTAGGTTTCTCCTTCTTCTTCATGCCTCACCTGCCCCTGGGATGGTAGTCTGGGCAGTTTCTCTGTCTCCTTTTCTCACTAGATGCTTCTTCCAGTGGTTTGAAGTACAGCTGTTCCTGGGAATGAGTGTTGGTACTATCTTCTTACTGATAGCATTTATTTATTTTTTATTTCAAAATATTAAGAGGGTACAACTGTTTTTGTTACATGTATAACTTGTGTAATACTTAAGTGAACTCTTTTGGTGTGCCCGTCACCAGAATAGTGTTCAATTGTACCCAATAGGTAAGTTTTTGTCCCTCCTCCTCATCCTCCCCCCTTCATGGTTTTTCCTTGTCCTTTATATCACTTTGTGCGTATGTGTACACATCATTTAGCTACCACTTGTTAGTGAGAATATATGGTATTTGGTTTTCCATTCCTTAGATACTTCACTCAGGATAATGGTCTCCAGTTCCATCCAAGTTGCTGCAAATGACATTATTTCATTCCTTTTTATATCTGAGTAGTACTCCACAGTATATGTATACCACATTTTCTTTTATCCACTCATGGATTGATGGGCACTTAGGTTGATTCCACATCTTTGCAATTGTGAATTGTGTTGCAATAAACATATTTGAGTGCAGGTATTTTTCTTTCAAAATGACTTCTTTTCTTTTTGGTAGATACCCAGCAGTGGGATTGCTGGCGTGAATGGTAGGTCTACATTTATTTCTTTGAGAAATTTCTATACTGTTTTCCATAGAGGTAATACTAACTTACAGTCCCACCAACAGTGTATAAGCATTCCTTTCTCTCTGTATGCATGCCAGCATCTATTGTTTTTTGACTTTCTAATAATGGCCATTCTAATAGGGTTAAGGTGGTATCTCATTATAGCTTTAGTTTGTACTTCCCCTATGACTGGTGATGTTGAGCATTTTTTCATATGTTTGTTGGCCAATTATCTCTCTTCTTTCAAAACCTTCTTTTAATATCTTTTGGCCACTTTTAGATAGGGTTCTTTGTTTGTTTCTTGCTAATTTGTTTGTGTTCTTTGTAGATTCTGGTTATCAGTCTTTTGTTGGATGTATAGTTTGTGAATATTTCCTCCCATTCTCTAGGTTGTCTATTCACTCTGTTAATTATTTTCTCTGCTGTTCAGAAGCTTTTTAATTGAATCAAGTCTCATTTATTTATATTTGTTGCTGTACTTGCCTTTGGGGTCTTAGTCATAAATTCTTGGCCTAGGCCCATGTTTAGAAGACATAGTTTTTCCTATGTTTTCATCTAGAATTTTTATGGTTTCATGCTTTATATTTAAATCTTTTATCCATGTTGAATTAATTTTGATGTATGTCAAGAGATAGAGGTCCTGTTTAATTCTTCTGCATGTGGCTACCCAATTTTCTCAGTACCATTTATTAAATGGGGCCTTCTTTCCCCAGTCTATGTTGTTGTCTGCTCTGTCAGAGATCAGTTGGTTGGAGGTAGATGGTTTTATTTCTGGGTTCTCTATTCTGTTTCATTGGTGTATGTCTATACTTATACCAGTACCATGCTGTTTTGATTACTATAGCCTTTTATTATAATTTGAAGTCAGGTAATTTGATGCCTCCATATTTGTTCTTTTTGCTTAAAATTGCTGTGGTTATTTGGGCTCTTTTTTTGTTACAAATAAAGTTTAGGATTATTTTTTCTAGACCTGTAAAATATGACATTGGTATTTTGATGGGGATTGCATTGAATCTATAAATCACTTTGGGCAGTATAGACACTTTAATGATGATGCTTCTGTCAATCCATGAGCAAGGGATGTTTTTCCATTTTTTTGTGTTATCTGCAATTTCTTTCATCAGTGTTTTGTAGTTCTTCTTGTAGAGATCTTTCACCTCCTTGGTTAAGTATATTCCAAGAAAAGGTATTTTATTTTCTTTGCAGCTATTGTGAATGATATTGAGTCCTTGATTTGACTCTCAGCTTGACTATCATTAGTATATAGAAATGCTACTGATTTGTAGAGATTGATTTTGTAACCTAAGACTGCTGAATTTATTTACCAATTCTAAGACTCTTTTGATGGAGTCTCTAGGGTTTTCTAGATATAAGATCATATTGTCAACAAAAAGGGATAGTTTTACCTCCTCTTTTCCAATTTGGATGCCCCTTATTTCTTTTTCTTGCCTGATTGCTCTGGCTAGGACTTTCAATACTATATTGAATAGAAGTGGTGACAGTGGGCACACTTGTCTTGTTCTAGTTCTTAAGAGGGATGCTTTCAACTTTTCCCCATTCAGTATGATGTTGGCTGTGGGTTTTTCACAAATATATGGCTTTTAAAATTTTGAAGTATGTTCTTCCAATGCCTAGTTTGTTGATTATCTTTTTGATGCTCTGTTGAATTCAGTTTGCTAGTATTTTGTTGAGGATTTGTGCATCTATGTTCATAAGGGATATTGGTCTACAGTTTTTTGTTGTTGTTCTTGTGTCCTTCCCTGGCTTTGGTATCAATGTGATACTGGCTTTGAAGAATGAGTTAGGGAGGATTCCATTCTTCTCAATGTTAAGGAATAGTTTCTGTAGGATAGGTACCAATTCTTCTTTGTAGGTCTGGTAGAAATCAGCTGTGAATCTGTCTGGTCTGGGGCTTTTTTTTTGTCGGGAGATTTGTTATTAACACTTCAATCTCACTGCTATTTATTGGTCTATTCAGGATTTCTGTTTCTTCCTGGATAGGTTTCTTCAGGTTTCTTCAGGATAGGTAGGTTATATGTTTCCAGGAATTTATCCATTCCTCTAGGTTTTCTAGTTTGCATAGAGGTTTTTGTAGTATTCATGGATGATATTTTGTATTTCTCTGGTAACAGTTGTAATGTCTCTTTTTTCATTTCTGAGTGAGCCTATAGGAGTCCTTTCTCTTCTATTTCTGGGTAATCTGGCTAGTCATCCATTATTTTTGAGTTTTTTTATCTTTTCAAAGAACCAACTTTTTGTTTCATTGATCCTTTGGTTTTTTTTGTTTGTTTCCATTTCATTTAGTCCTACTCTGAGCTTTGTTATTCCTTTTCTTCTGCTGGATTTGGGTTTGGTTTGTTCTTTTTCTTGTTCCTTGAGATGATGTGACATTAGGTTGTTAATTTGTGATCTTTCTGTCTTTTTGATGTAGGCACTTAAGGCCATGAACTTTCCTCTTAGGATTGTTTCAGCTGTATCCCATAGATTTTTGAAAGCTGTGTCCCCTTTGCCATTTAGTTCAAGGAATCTTTTGATTTTCATTTTAATTTCATCATTGCTCCAAGGATTATTCAGCAACAGGTTGTTTCAGTTCCATCACTTTGTATAGATGTGAGTGTTTATCTTGGAACTGATTTCTAGTTTTATTCCACTGTGATCTGAGAAGATAATGCAATACAATTCTGATTTTTTTGAATTTGCTGAGATTTGTTTTGTGGTCTAAGATATAATCAGTCTTGGACAACATCCCATGTGCTGATGAGAAGAATGTATATTCAGTAGTTTGGGGGTAGAATGTTACGTAAATGTCTGTTAGGTCCATTTGTTCTAGAGTCCCATTTAAGTCCACTGTTTCTTTATTCATTTTCTGCTTCAATGATCTGTCCAGTTCTGCCAGTAGAGTGTTGAAGTCTCCAGCAATTAAGATGCTACTGTTTATTTCTTTGCTTAGATCTAGAAGAATTCACTTTAGGAAACTGGGAGCTCCTGTGTTAGTTTCATCTATATTTAGGATTGTTATGTCTTCTTGTTGAATTGTTCCCTTTACCATTATAAAATGACCATTTTTGTCTTTTCGTTTTACCATTGTTGATTTAAGGTCTATTTTATCTGATATGAGAATGGCTTTACCTGCTCGCTTTTGGTTTTCATTTGCATGGAATATTTTTTCCATCCCTTTACCTTCAGTCTGTGTGTGTCCTTGTGGGTTAGATGTGTTTCATAGAGACGGCAAATACTTGGATTGTGTTTTTTTGCACATTCAGCCAGTTTGTGTCTTTTAAGTGGGGCATTCAGACCATTAACATTGAGTACTATTAATATGTGGGATGCCGTTCATCATGTTGGATGATACTTTCTTGTTTTGTTTTCCCTCTTGTCCTATTGTTTTATAAGAGCCGTGAGCTTTAACTTTCAGGTACTTTTACACTGGAGGGTATCAATTGTGCTGATCCATGTATTTTTGAGCATTTCCTGTAGGGCAGGTCTATTAGTGACAAATTCCCTAGTGTCTGCTTGAATAGAAAGGTCTTTATTTCTCCATCATTTATGAAACTTAATTTTAAAGGATACAAAATTCTTGGTTGGCAGTTATTCTATTTAAGAAGATTAAAAATAGGCTTATCCTTCAAAGTGAGTTATCACAAGGATGGAAAAACATGCTCCACATGTACTCACCATCAAACTGGTACTAATTGATCAACACTAAGGTGCTCACATGGTAGTAATACTCACAGGGTGCCAGTCAGGTGGGGGGGGGTAAAGGGGATGGGGTGGGTAAATCCACAGCTAATGGAGACGGGGCACACTGTATGGGGGAAGGACACACTTGTGGCCCTGGCTTGAGTGAGGCAAATGCATTTCATGTAACCAAAATGTTTGTACCCCCATAATATCCTGAATAAAACAAAATGGGGTCCCAATCCCTTCTGGCTTGTAAGGTCTTTGCTGAAAAGTCTGCTTTTAGCCTGATGGTTTTTCCTTTGTAGGTTGGTTGTTGCTTTCATCTTGCAGCTTGCAGAGTTTTCTCCTTTATTTCAACGTTGGCCAGGTTGATGACTATGTGTCTTGGAAATGTCCTAATTGCTGTGAATCTTCTCAGTGTTTGACAACCATCTTGTATCTGGATGTATGAATCTCTGGCTATACCAGGGAAGTTCTCATCAATAATTCCAAGTTTTCCATGACTTTTGCTTTTTCTTCTTCTCCCTCTGGGATACCTATAACTTGTATACTGGCTTGTTTCACATAGTCCTATATTTCTTGGAGTGATTGTTCATTTTTCTTTATTTTTTTCCCTGCATCTTTGACTCACTGGGTTAATTTGAAAGCTTTGTCTTTAAGCTCTGAGCTTGTTTCTTCTCCTTGGTCTAGTCTGTTGTTGAAGCTTTCTGCTGTATTTTGTATTAAAAATTCCCTAAATTACTCTTTCATTTATTTAAGTTCTGTTATATCCTTTCTTATGTTATCTATTTCTTTAGTGAGTTTTTCATATTTTTCATTCATGTCCTGAAATATTTTTTTGGTTTCTTTGTGTTGGTTTTCAACTTTGTCTTCAATTCCATTCATCTTTTCTGCCATCCATATTCTAAATTCTCCTTCTGACATTTACACAATTTTTTTTTTTTTGGTTGGGGTCCATTGCTGTGGATCTATCATGATCCTTTAGGGGTATTGAACTCACTTGTTTTCTCATGTTGCCAGAATTTTTTTTTGTTGTTGTTGTTAGTTTCTTCTCATCTGAGAGCTTTTTTTTCAGCTCAGGGGTGATAGGTTTGCAGAGTGCCTTTTCTCCTTTGCTGGAAACTCTCCCACTTAGTGTGAAGGAGGAGAGTTCTGTAGATCATGCTTTTGTGTCCTAGTTCAGAGGACTGACCCTGCAAGAGCGGGGTGGATGCACTGAGAGCCTGTAACACAGCTGTTCTCCTGCATTGTCTCTATCCCTTGTGGCTGTCACAGTACAAGCTGGTGCTGGGGGATATTTGTTCAGATTGGTGGGTTGGTCCCAAGGCTACTGTTGGAAGCTCAGGCAGGGGGCTGTGCAAGTCCCTCTCAGAGGTGGGTGGTGTTACCTTGGTCAACCTGGGCAGATCACGGGACCTTGGCGGGTGCCTGGGTGCATCGCAGGAACTTGGCCAGTGCCTGGGTAGGTTGTGGGACCTGAGCCAGTGCCAGGGGATCTTCGTATCTAGTGGTGGGTTGGTCCCTAGGCTGGTGTTGAAAGCTCAGGCAGGGGGCTGGGTGAATCCCACTGCACTGAGGTGGGCAATGCAGGAGATTGCTCTGCTCCGGGTCCCTGCAGTATTGGCAGTGACTGTTTGGCGAGGCTATCTAGGTGGTGACTACAGGTGTCAGGGCTTCTGGGCCTTTGCTCCACCCAGGTCAAGGTGTAATAGTGGTATGCTTTGGGTGGTGGCCTGGGGCTAGCGGGTCTGTGGTAGAGAGCTGGACCTCAGGCAGCATTGGGAGGTGCCTTGGAGGTGTGGCCCACCTGCTAGGGCACTGGGCCAGCGGGCTTGTTATGCTGATCAGAACTTGGGCTGCGGGGGCATGGCATGCCCTCAGTGCACGGGACCACAGGACATGGCCTGCCACATGGCGTGTGGGTCTACAGGGGTGTGGTCCACCTGTTGGAACATCAGTATGCAGGAGCATAGCCCACCTGCCTGCATGTGGGTCTACACAGGGGCGTGGGCCTCAGCACAGTGGCACATGGGGCCGGGGGCTTGCTCCACTTGTTGGCATGTGGGGCCACACGGACTGGCCTGCTGGATGGCTGGGACTCTCTCTCCACACAGCTCCCACTAAGGCTGCTAGTGTGGGACCCTTCGAGCTCTATTCAAGTTCCCCCGGGGGAGAGCGGTGCCCGGCTCCTGGTCATGGGTGTGTGAGTTCGTCTGCTCTCCCTGCTTCCTCCCTGGCCTGGTAAGGGGCAATGTTGGAGCAGTTGCAGTAATCCCAATGCTTCAGACCCAAGAGCTCAGAGTGGCGTCAGCTGCAGTAACCCGGAACCAAGGCCAGGAAGTCCCTGCTGAGCCTGCTCTCTGATGCAACTTTACTACACAGTCTCCAAGCGGTTCCTAGATCAGCTCGGAGGCCCACAGTCGTGGTGGTGGGGGGCCCTCACAGCTGGAGTCGCAGTGTCCACATGGGCCTGAAAGCATTTATTGATAAATTTGGCACTTTTATTGCCTTTCTGCTTTTAATCTAAGGGGGGGGGAGATGATTCCTGCATAATAAGCCTGGGTTTCCATTTTTAGGCAGCTGTGTTCGTGTGGTCATGTGTTTCATCCCTTTCCTCTTGCCATCTCTACCGCAAGCATCAACATCTGCACGTGTTTTTCCAGGATCTCTAGGAGCTCACCTCCATCCCCCATGGGGCCCAACGCCCCAGGAATTTAACTCTCGGATTGTGTTGCTGCAAATCCAGCCAACCTAGGGCCTACGCTCCTCTTTTAGCTTGACCCTGACTGTGTCCAGCAGTTGTCATTTATGGACTCTCATCATCCCTTTGTGTGTCTGCTCTTCAAATAAGATTTGACACATGAATTGTTAATTTATGGAGTCTTGCTCATATTAGCACAGAGGTTCTTCTGTAGTTTGTTTTATTTATTGACCATTAAGAACCCAATCTATAAATTCATTCAGAAGTGTTACTGAATGCCTACTAGATCCCAAGATCTGTGCTGGGCTCTGGGGATGCATCTGCAAATAAAAGAGGCAGCGTCTCTGTTCTCATTGAGTTTACATTTTAGGGGACAGAAAGACATCAGGTAATCATACCAATAAATGTCACTGCAAACAGCGGTAAGTGTAACATGTCATAAGGAAAATGGGAGGAGTTACAATATAAACTTTATGTGGTCTTGAGCCATAGGAACGGCATCCTGAGGAAAGGAAGCTTTAGCTGCCGTCCTAAGAGGATTGAGCACAAACCAGAGGAGGGCAGTGCAGGCAAACTTCCGTGCAGAGGCTCTGGGGTAGACAGGAGCAAGACATATTTCTGGAACTGAAAGCAGACAAGGTGACAGCAGAGGACAGGTGGATGAGAGGAGGCTGTAGAGGTGGGTTCAGGTCAGACTTTGAATGATCTGTAATGATTTAGGTCATCATTCTAAAAACAGTGAAAGAGAGTCAAGGAAGTGTGTTACGTGGAAAAGGTTGTCTCATTCCCTGTGTGTTTTTAAAAGATTATCCAATTAGCACTTACTAAGTAATAAAATAATTCTTAATTTTGAACCAATGAGTGGTTCAGTCATTCAAAAGTATATTAAGTGCTTACTATGTAAATGGCTTTATACTGGGTGCTCCAGGGGTTACGATGATGAGGCAGATATGCACGCTCTAGGCACTGGAATGCTAGCAGAGGATGAGAAATATGAGCACGAATGACTGTAATGCAAGCAAGAACAGTGCAGATAAACTAGTGCAAGTATTTAGAGATAGGATAATTGTTTTAGGAGGTCAGTAACTAATCTCTTGAGACAACAACCATGGCATTGGTTCTTTAAACATTAAAAAAAAACAGTGTTATTGAGATATATAATTCACACACATATAGTTCACTCATTTAAAATATATAATTCAGTGATTTTATTATATTTACAGATCTGTGCATATAAAGTTGACTTGTGTCAATTTTAGAACATATTTATTACCTTGAAAAGAAACCATATTCCCTTTAGCTATCACTTCCTTATTACCCCACCCAGTCCCCAGCCCTAGGCAAAGACTAATCTACTTTGTTTCTCAAAAGATTTCTCAATTCAGGACATTTCATATGAATGGAATTATATAATGTGTGGCCTTTTGTGACTGGCTTCTTTCACTCAGCATAATGTTTTCCAGGTTCATCCATATTGTAGCAGGTATCAGTATTTCAGTCCTTTTTATGGTTGCATAATATTCTATTGTATGGATATACCATATTTTTGTTTATCCATTCATTATTTGATGGGCATTTGGGTTATCTCCACCTTTGGGCTATTGTAAATAATAATACCATGAACAGTCATGTACATATATTTGTTTGAATATCTGTTTCCAATTCTTTAGGATTTATACCTAGGAGTGAAATATGGTTACTCTATGTTTAATATTTGAGGAACTGTCAGGCTGTTTTCCACAGTGGCTGCCATCTTTGCATTCTGAGGGTTCTGATTTCTCTATATCCTTGCCAATACTTGTCATTATCTGAATTTTTGATTATAGCCATCCTAGTGGGTATGAAGTTGTATGTCATGGTTTTGGTTTGTATTTTCTTGCAATGATGTTGAGCATCTTTTAACGTGATGGGATTGGTTCTTACACTAAAACATAACGAATAACTCATGCCCTTTTGAATTGACAAAAGAAAGAGATAAAACTGGCCAGGCGTGGTGGCCCACACCTGTAATCCTAGCACTCTGGGAGGCCCAGGCGGGTGGATCACTTGAGGTCAGGATTTCGAGACCAGCCTGAGCAAGAGCAAGACCCTGTCTCTACTAAAAAAAAAAAAAAATAGAAAGAAATTAGCAGGCCAACTAAAAATATATAGAAAAAATTAGCTGGGCATGGTGGCACTTGCCTGTAGTCCCAGCTACTCAGGAGGCTGAGGCAGAAGGATTGCTTGAGCCCAGGAGTTTGAGGTTGCTGTGAGCGAGGCTGATGCCGTGGCACTCTAGCCCAGGCAACAGAGTGAGAAATAAAAAAAAAATAAAAGAGATAAAACTGAGGTAGAATTGAACTACATGTGGGTAGAAACGTGCTATCTTGTTCATGACTGTAGTCCCACTACCTAGTAGTAGGCAATAGCAGTGTGCAGCATGATGCTGGCTGGAGGGCTGGCTGCTGCCCTCTTACTTCTGGTGAAGGTAGTAAAGATTTCTAAAGTGCAACAGAGCTTTTTCACCTGCCTTTCCCCTGTCTCATTCAGTTTATCACTCATTCTCATACTTACAGAGACAGAAAATTTGTCAGATATTAAAAGGTTAAAGTTGTTGTTTCAGGACTCATTTTCTTTGTCTCTATGAATAACTCCTTTTTTAGAATTACAGAGTTGTGGAAGTTAAGAGAATTTTTGAGGCCTTTAGAGATCAGGTTTTTTGAATTAAATGTTTCATTCTTTTTACCTTTCCAAACAACTGTTGTCATCTTCTTTGAACTGCTTATCTGTATTCATGATTCTTAACAAAACCAAACAACAATAAACATCAAACACAACAACAACAACGCCTATGTTGGCCTAGCAATCACTCATTATAAGCTTTCAAAAGCAAATTGAAATTCTTAAGTCACTATTTGTCCTTAATGGGTATTATTATTGGTACACAGACAATAACAGTTATTAAAGGCTAGAAGGGAAGACTCTTTAAAAATCAATGTAAATCCATACCCTCCGAGCAGAATCTCATCTACTCTTACGTTTTTGGAAATTACTTATGATACAGTAAAATGTCAGAGCCACAGTTATGCCAAATGTCAAATTGCTTCATTCATTAGTGGGATGATACCTCAGAAACTTAGGTTTCTCTAGGTATTAACATAAAGCTATGCTTTCCACTTGTCACAGCCATTTTCACAAGACCACCAGAGTCAAAAGTACTGAGCTTACCTTCTCATCAGGATGACTGAAGTGTTCCTAGAATCAGAAGCACTGAATTTAGCTCATCAGGAGGCTATATCAGGAGACTATATCTTGTCTCAGGCCCCTTGTAGGCAAAAAAGTCTTAAATAATAGGAAACAGGCAAGAAAGTTGTTATGTTGATAATCACTCTTACTATGCAGTTTCTCTAAAGAGAGACAATAAACAATTATCCTCTCAACCCCAAAACCTTTATGATAACTCGAAGAAACATATGTAAGCTGTTGTTATTATTATTGCCCTGTTTACTGCTTTATTTTTTTTCATTTTTCTCAGCTGTTATTTAATGCCTTGGAAGCTGTAGGTCTCTGAAAAGTTTCTGCATAGCATAAGCCAAACTTGCTTCAAAAATCATTTTTCACCCAGAAACAGAAGGTTGGGATAGAAGAGATTCTGCCAATTTGGCATCAGGGAGGTTGCTGTAAGGCCAGTTAAAAAGACACTCTGTTAATGTAATAAGTGCAGGCCATCCTAAGGGAATGAAAAAACATTTTCCAGAACTTTTATTTCTTGTGTTAAAGATTTAAGCATAAACCTCTGAAAATCCCTGAGAACTAAATTTCTACCTTGAATACATTTCTTTGTTATGGTTTTTCCAATTTCCATTTTCTTAGCAAAGCCTTGAATTCATTTATTCCATTTTATTAAAACAAAATAAAATAAAACCTAGAGTCACAAAAGGTAATTGAAAAGAAATTATCCCACTCCCTATGCATGATACTACTCATATTTGCGTTTTCTCCCCTTTTTATGCAGAGCCTTCCCTGCTCAAAGGTAGGGAGCATTTCCAGAGCAGATTCCCCGTGGGTGGGAGGGTGGCCACTTGGCCTGGGATTTATTGCCAGGAGGGAAAAACGTTACTTGGGTGAGTGGGGAGACAACAGTGCCTGCCTGGCATATATTTGCTGTTCCATGAAAATTTTCTGGATGGATGGATGAAGGTACAGCACAAACATGGTGAGTGTGATGGTTAATTTTATGTGTCAATTTGGATAGGCAATGGTACCCAGATATTTGGTCAAACATTATTCTAGATGTATGGGTATATCTTAGATGAAATTAACATTTAAATTAGCAGACTTTGCATAAGGGAGATTACCTTCTATAACATGGATGGGCCTTATCCAATTAGTTGGAGGCCTTAATAGAAAAAGGCTGACCTCTCTCAAACAAGAGGGAATTCTACCAGCAGACTACTTTTGTGAACTGCAGCATCCTTTCTTGCATGGGTCTCCAGCCTACCTTGCAGATTTTGGATTTGCCAGCCTCCACAATCTTGTGAGCAAAATATTTCTCTCTTCTCTCTCTCTTTCTCTCTCTCTCTTGCACGCCGCACACACACACACACACACACACACACACATGATGCAATAGCACATATGCATGCATGCTACTGGTTCTGTTTTTTTAGAGAACGCTGAATGCAGCGTGTTCAGGAGAACTTTCTGGATTAATATATACTTCACTGGCTAGGACTGATGAGAGTGAAAAACTATGTGTGATACCGGCTGAGTCAAATGTTCGCATCACATGTGCCAGGATAGATACCCACGTAGTACCCATAAGCACAGGAAGGCAATGTTGCTCAAAGGAACCCACGGGCTGAACACCTTTCAACCAAACACCAACAAATTAATACTTTTACATAGTTGACATCATGGTACACATGGTATACTGAATTTTGTAGTCTGCTTTTTCTCGTAATAGAACATGATTAAATGTTTTCTCATTATGCTACATAGGCTTCAGAAATATTTCTAGTGGTTCTAAAACATTTCACAATGTTCTCTATTGTTGGACATATGTTTCTAGTTCAGCATTGTAGATAATGCTTCATGGAACTTCTTCACGTACACCTGCTTTCTGACCTCTTAAATATTTCTTTAGGGTAAACAAGCAGTAATGGGGTTGGTGGATCAGACAGTAGCAATATTTTGTTTTCCTAAAGGAAATAAAAGTCAGGAGGTAGAAAAATAAAGAAAAAAAACCATTGTAAGTAGAAAACATAAGAAGTTGGAAGACAAAAATTCAAATAGATCAGTGATCAGAAAAATTATAAATGGATTCCAATTACCTATTGAAAATTAGAAAATCATAAATTGAATTTCTAAAAAAGTACTTACATATGGTTATATGTGGCATGCAAGAGGAATACCTAACAGAAAGAAAAATTGAAAGTAAAGGTATGAGAAAAATATATACCAATGCTAAACAACATAAGCTGTTATTACAATCATATTAGACAAAATAAAATTAAAGGTGAAAAAAGCAATACTGGGAACAGTATGCAAGAAGGTGTCATGATCATGCACATGTCCATTCCTAACATTGACTTCACACGTATCAAACACTGTCTACCTTATGAGGAGAATCTGACAACTCCTTAATCACAAGGAAAGATTTTAACACATTATTCTCAGAAATGGATAGTTCAAGGTGAAAAATTGGTAAGAATATAGAAAATTTGAACAATTGGAATTATGTGATTTAATAGACATATAAAACGCTGCATTCAAGAGAGAGAATACACATTTATTAAGGCTTACATGGAATATTATAAAAAATTGACCACTTATTAGACTACAAATGTCTCAACATGTTCCAAAGTTTGATAAAACATTCAATTAAATTTTAAAATTTCTCAAAAAGAAGAAAAAAACCTAAACATATGCAAGGATGCTTATATGGAGTGTTTTAAATAGTAGCCCCTGAATGGAAATACTTTATTTTCTATGATTGAGTGAATGACTTGAAAAAAAAGAATATTATACATTGGTTAAAGTGAATGAACTAGATATCATGGTATTAACATGCATAAATTTTGAAAACATAATATTGCCTGGAAAAATTAGGTCTAAGAAAAATATGTACAGAGAGATACCATCTTTGTAAAATTAAAAATATAAATGAATATCACGTATAATTCATGATATAATGATATAAGGTAAAATTATGTCATTTAATGTATTAATAATTATTTATTTGTAAATAACATATAATTATTTAATGTGTTATTTAATTAAATAAAATGCATTTATATTTATTTTATGTATATAAATTATTTAATATATTGATAAAATAAAATAATTATTTATTATTAAAAAGGATAGTCATTTGCCTTTGGGGAGGAAGGAAGAGGAATAGATTTAGGGATGGAAGTGACCAAAGAGATTTCTACTATACCTGTAATGTTTCCTTTCTTTTAAAAATCTAAAACAGATACAGCAAAATGTTAACATTTGTTATTTCTGTGTGCTGGGTACATAGGTATTTGTTATGTTACTCTCTGTTCTTTTCTGTTTGGAATATTTCATTATGAACAAAAGCTTAAGTTACTTGCCAGGGATATGTAGCTAGTAGTTGGTATTTTAGTTTCAATATTTTGGTTTCTTTATTTATTGTACAAAAGTACTTAATGTTTATAATTTCAAACTGAATTCCTTCCATTTTTCCTAGGTTTATTTATACTTAAAAAGTGACTTGATTTTTAGTCTTCCACTCTTGAAGTTTATTCTTTGTTTGCATTCTTACTCACTTTTCTCCTTGACCCCCAAGAGTTTTGGTCATGAATACCAAACAAGAAAGAATTACAGAGACAGCTTTCATTAGCAGAAGCTGTAGTGTGAGGATGAAGTACAAATCTGCTCTTGTGACTGAGTCAACTTTGGGTCACGATTGATCACTACTCGGTCAGCATTATCCAGGACTTGAGAAGAGAAAAAATCTTCTCCTTTTACTTTTTAATCAAGTAGCAAACGTGTTTCTTGAGTGTCTATGATGTGCCTGACACAGTGCCTCAAATCTAGAGCACTGTGGAAGACCAAAGAAATACAGAGCAAGGACTTCCTCTGCCTTCAATAAAGGTGACAATTTACTTTTGGTTGTCTACCCAGGGTTGTGGTAAGCTACTTGCCTTCTTGTAGAAAGTAAACAACAGAGGTGGAAGGAGGTAACGAAGCCCTGGTTATCGGCAGTTTGAAAGAAAAGGGAAATGTGTTCACCACCAAGGGCCAGCCTCAGAGACTCCATCCCTGGCTTCCCAGCCTGAGTCTGGTCCTCCCTCTCAGTGCTCTTTTGCTCAGGACTGGGACTCAGATGAGGTTCATCCTACAGTGCTCCTTGCAGCCCTCCCCAAGCTGTGTGCCTGCCTGCTGGGCTGTTCCCTGCCCAGCTCTGGGCTCCATGAGGGCAGGGCCTCCATCTGCCTTGCTCCGTGCTCTGTGTCTGTCCTCAGGGGTAGCAGTGCTCAACGTGTATTTATTGAAGGAGGGAGGGAGTGAATGAATGACATAGCAAGCTCTTGGAGGAATGTAGCTGCATATTCCATACAATTAAACCAACATGAAAATATAAAAATGTAAATTTAACAACAGTGTTGATGAGTATTTGAGAGATACATACATCAGAAGATATAAACTATGTTCTGCAAAAAAATTAAGACAGATTTTAAATCACTGGAATTCGTCATTTTATTCTGGAATTCCTAAGGAGTGGGAGCCCAACACCTCTGGCTGTGGCATGGATGACCCATGGGGACACGCTGCCCCCTGTTCTAAAGCTACAGTCTCTCCCGTTCTTCTTCCATGTAACTCCTGCTCTTCTTTTGGTCTCAACCCAAATTACCGATTTTTCAGAGTCCACCCCAATTTCTAGACCAAATCTACTCCTCCTGTTCAGTCCTCCCAGGTCTGTTCCAGTCACAGCCTTCAGCTCATTGTTGACGCAGCTTAGGAGCCTCATGAGGATGGGGCCATATCTCATTAGCTCACCGTTTTCTTCCCAGGGCCAAGAACGTAATATTTTATAAATACCACATAAATATTTGGGGAATGATGGATGGATAGATAAATGGTCGATAGATGAATGTGGCAGAATGTAACCAAGATTCATATTATGATGATGGTAATTTTGAATCTAATTTGAACTATAATTTGTGAATAAGAAAATTAGGTATTTATTTTAACTAGTATTAGACACATATTACTGTGATACCTCCCAAAGCTGACTTAAACACGCCAGTGGGTTTCAGCGTGAATCACTGGCTAATAACCAATAACCAAGCTCTGAATGTCTTTCAGCACTCACTCCTGTAAGTACAAGATTGTACATATACCCTACACTCAATTACAGTATGTATTAAGGTATAATATAGTATACGCACATACATGTATAATAATATATGTATTTCTGTATTAGCACATCATGTATTAACACATTATCATGGGCCATAAATTTGTGGGTTTGTGTTGTGCAATTACACCTTTTGTGGAGGTGGGGTGAGGTGGGATACGAACCTGTCCTAGACTGCTACCTCTCCAACCTTGCTGTGTATAAGAATCTCCTGGAAAGCCTGGCAAAAATGCAGATCCCTGGGCCCCGGGCCCCACCCCCAGAGATTCTGCTGGAGTTGGTCTGGAATGGAGCCCAGTCGTTGGCATTTCTGCCTGGCTCCTGAGTGACACTGATGCTGCTGTTCCGCAGATGGCACTCTCAGTAGCTCACATTTGGACCTGTGCTTCTCAAAGTTCTGTGCACATTCAAATCATCCGAAATTTTCTTAAAACACAGAATGTGACTCGATAGGTTTGGGGTAGGGCTGAGCTTCTGCATTTCTAAGAAGCCACAGGTGAGGCCGTGGCTGCCTGTCTGAGCAGAGGGACCTTGGGTTACAGAGGTCAGGTGTCATCTGCACCGTGAGCTCTTCGTGAATTTGCCTGCGTGCCAAGCCCTGCGGAGCCAAGCCGTGAGAAATAGACTGCTTTTTTTGGACAGAAATCGTTGCTAACAAGAGACCTCTTGCAGCCCTGTCACTTGCCCTTAACGCCTTGAGAATTTTGGTTTTAGAGTGATTGTTAGTAGGACAATTGTGAGCAAAAGCCTTCGAGAAAGAATATTACAGTTCTTTTTTCTGAATGTGTTTAATAATGACAAACGCTGTTCATTTTTCTCTGAATTTATGATAGGTAGGTAGGGATGATTTTCATCAAAAGTCTGAAATAACATTTTGCCTCAGTATTTACCTGATCCTTGTGCAAAGGTCAGTGGGAAAATATAATGTTCTTCTTAGACCTCATAGAAACTCCTCAGATCAGGTTCTTGTATTTTATCCGTACACATCATACATTATTTCTTTATATAAAATTGTATAAAAGGATAAGATCTTAAGAGCACGATACCAACCAGCATTTCTGAAATTTAGTGAAATTATTTTAATGCAAATTTAGGGGAACAGGCTTATATTTTGACCCCACAGTTTTATTTATACAATAGAAGTGGAAGGAAATCATTGGACTGTGATGTGCTCTCAGCACTTTTAAGGTTGGAAAAGCTATTTAGATCCTTGAAGATCTAAAAAATCTGTATATTAATTCCTTTGTTCTAAAAAAGTGAATTTACTGACTAGGATTGAGGATTCTTGTGGAGAATTAGAGGCTAGCACAATCTGTGAGTACTAAGGTTAGGGCCCTACTGGCTGTGTTTTATTGGAGTAAATATCTAGACCATAATAAACCAAGGTCTCCTAGTGATGAGAATCAACTCCTGGAGTGCATTTCTTGGGCAGAGCTGCACACTGGAGTCACCTGGGAGTTTTCTGATACCTTGGCCGCACCTAGACCAATTAAATCAGAATCCCTTAGGTTGTGGCCTGGGCATCAGTGTTACTTAAAGCTCCCTGGTGATTCCAAGGTGCAATCAGGGCCAAGAACTAATAGGAGAGAGGCCTGGGTCCTCCTTCACCTGTAAACGTCACCCTTTCACCTCCTGTGTTACAGTTTTGACTCCTCTGAATTTGCTAAATTGGCTCAATCTGAGCCAAACTCACAGATCACTTTGATATCTCTCTCTTTCCCTGCACTTCTGCATTATTCTTCTCCATTAATTAAGCATGTTTAGATTCTTCTCCTAGACATGTTTTAATCCTGAGAATGGGCCTATTCTTTCATTTGAAAGCATCGCTTTTTCATAATTTCCAGCTAATTAGGACCCACATTAGATTTTTGTTTGTACTTAAAGAAATGCCTGTGGGCTTCTTGTGGGTTGAGACTATATCTTTTAATCTATCCTCTTTCCTAGAAGGATGCTATATTAAAGTATCTTTTTAAATTTAATTATCCATGCTTCCCAGTGTCTCATTTAGTGCCTGGCACATAGAAAATACTCAGCAAATCTTTGTTGAATGTATGATTCTCTCCTACTGACCAGAATAGGATTCTCGTGGAGAATTAGAGGCTAGTGCAATCCATGAACACTAAGATTAGGGCTTAATTGGCTGTGTTCAATTAGAGTAAATATCTAGACCATAATAAACCAAGATCTCCTAGTGATGAGGATCAACTCTTGGATATATTATGCAGGCAGAGCTGCACATTGGAGTTGCCTCTCCTTTAACCCCCATCCTCAAATATTCATCAGTTTCTGGATCTTGTTGACATACCCTCACTAACATGTCTAAGATCTATTTCTTTAGTTGCATCAGCAAACACCGTTGCCTTGGTGTGGACCAACCATCACTATCTTTCCTTGCTTCTGACTGCGGCTCTCCTACCCCAGGTGCATCCTCTCCCCTGATGGACAGTGTGGGCTCTGCCTCCACATCCTAGCTTCCACCATGCAGCCAAAGTGACTTTTAAAATTTATTTTCTTCAATTTATTATTCTGTATCTTATCACAGTATTAAGACTTACATAATATAGAGCTTTTCTTAAAAATGTAAAAATGAAGTCTACAGTATTAGTTCAGGAAATACCTCTCCATTTACTCAAGAACATTGAGTTGTTTGCTTTTATAGGTTTTGCATTTTAAAGTTTATTTCTTGTTACATGGACTGCTTGGTATTGTGAATTCAGTATTTTTGTACAGTGTATTTCCTAAACAGTTATCACTGGCATGTAGGAATATTGTTTTCATAGCTGATTTTTTTTGAAGTTTCTCAATTATAGACAGCCAAGTCATTTGCAAGCAAGTAAAATTTTACTCTTTACTTTTAAAAATCTATGTGTGGGCCGGGCGCGGTGGCTCACGCCTGTAATCCTAGCACTCCAGGAGGCCGAGGCGGGTGGATCGCTCAAGGTCAGGAGTTCAAGACCAGCTTGAGCAAGAGCGAGACCCCGTCTCTACTAAAAAATAGAAACAAATTATCTGGCCAACTAAACATATATATATAAAAAATTAGCCAGGCATGGTGGCACATGCCTGTAGTCCCAGCTACTCGGGAGGCTGAGGCAGTAGGATCACTTGAGCCCAGGAGTGTGAGGTTGCTGTGAGGTAGGCTGACGCCACGGCACTCACTCTAGCCCGGGCAACAGAGTGAGACTCTGTCTCAAAAAAAAAAAAAAAAAAAAATCTATGTGTGTTTTTTTTGTTTGTTTTCCTGTGTAATTTAGGAACTATAACTTTAAGAATACTGCTAGTTAATAGTAGTAAATAGAAGGCATCCTTTGTTTTTGAATTTACTACCATGCCTCCAATATTTCATCAAGGACAATTCTGGCTCCTTAACTTGAGATAGACCCTTCATAGTGTTAAAGAAATATTCTACTTTTTTAATTTTACTATGTGAAATATTAAAACCAGGAATAATGTTAAATTTGTTATATATTGTATTGCATCTGTCAACATGAATAAATAGCAGTTGTTTCATCTATTAATGTAAAAAATTATATCATTAAATATCTTGGTATCAAACCAACCTTGTATTCCTAAAACAAACACTATTTGGTTATGTTATATTATTATTTTAATATATCATTGAATTCTATTTGATATGTTTTAGAAAGTATTTTTTGCCCTTATATTTGCAAATAGTCTATAATCCTTTGTGGTCTCTTTGTTATATTTTGGTAAGACTATGGTCCCTCCCCACACATGAGCAACTACTCATGCCATATGAAATTAATTATAATTCTCTAAATGGGTAATGTCATTTCAGGGCTTAGTGGCTTTCTACATGCTATTCTCCCCATTATCCTTCCTTTCCTTGTTTGCCTTTTAAACTTATGCAAGATCATGGTGATCATTGGTTCCCTCTTCAATGAACTATTCTTAAATATGCTGTCCACAGTCTTAACTGAGTTGATCACTCCCTCCTCTGCTGTCTCTCAGTATTGTTTTCATATCTCTATTGTAATATTGATCATATAGTAACAAAGTTATTTTATATATTTTTTCTCTCACTGTATTTTAAGTCCTTGAAGGTGGAGATTTTGACTTCTCATCTTTTATCACTACTTCTCAGCACGTCTCCATGTAGTAGGTGCTCAGTAAATGCTCTCTGAATGCATGAGTGGCTGAAGGAAACTCATACATTGACCTTACCTTACTTCAGGGCTTCTTGCGGTACTGTAGATGTCTTCCAATATGGCAGGGAGAAATCAGCATGTTCTCTCTTATTCATGTTTCTTTAACATAGGCAGGGCCCCAAGACTTATATTCAATCTGTTGTGTTGCTTAATGTGGCATCATGGTGGCAGGGCATTTTATTTAGGTACAATGGAGGAAAGAATGGTGAAGACAGTGTTAGTTCTTTCACAAGGTTTTCCTTTCCTAAAAGAATGTGTCCAGTTAATGGGGGTGGGAGCATTCACCAGTCCACAAATGTTTACTAAGCACCTTCTATATGCTAGGGACTCTGAGGGGTGCTGGAGATTCAGCAGGAAATTAGACAGACATGGTCTTTCATGGTATTCACATTCTAGCTGGGGTGTGCCACTAAAAATAATCCACTAAAGAGAATAATTTCTGACTTGAGAGAGGGTGACAAAATGGGAGTAGGGGGTCATTTTAGATACTAGTGGTCAGGGAGGGAACGTCTGAGGAGGTAATATTGTCCTGAAATTGGAGGAGAGAGCTACCTCTTTTCCAGTGAGCCTGGGAGATTGTTCTGGAGAGGCAGCCATGAGCTTGGCATATTTAAGGAAAAGCAGGAAGGCCAGGCTGGATGGAAAGTAGTGAGCTGGGGCTGCTAAATAGAGATGAAGGTGTAAAGCAGAAAGAGCTTAGCTCATCTGGGGCTTGTGGACCATGACTAGTGCTTAGCTAGATTGCACTTTGTATGTGATGAGATATTTCTGGAAACTTTTGATTAGAGGAGTATTATGATCTGTTTAACACATTTAAAAGAACATTTGGCTGCTATGTGGGGAATGAAGAGGTTTTGTTCCCCTAAGTATTATTATAAGAATTGGTTGCACAAAAATATTTAACTGGCTGCCATGTCCTGAAGAAGCAATATGATGATGTCTGTGCTATAGTTGGAAATATATAGGTGTGAAATTACAGCCTCTCACTATTGAGTCTTAGTAAAATCCTTTTCAACTATTCAATTTTTTCCTCTTTCCGCCTGCCTTTGTCTCCTGTACGTGACTTTCAACCATTAGCTTTATATGAGCTATTCATTTTTCTTATCTTTTAAATTTCTTGTTCCATATTATACCCCTTACTAACCTCATAGCATCATTAACTGCCCCCATATTAAATAGACATGATGCTAGAGTTTTATACACCTGGAAAGAGATAAAAAATAGCTTGGAGTTTCTTTTTAAAAAAGCCAAATTGCATCCTATGACTGACTGAGCAGCATTATTATGAGGCGTTATAAAACAGTAGACAGCCCAGAGGTACTCGGGAAGGTGGCAATGAAACAAAGCAACCTTTAAATTGATTTAGCAAAACACTTAGTTACCGCTTCATGGTAGGTGAAACAATAATAAATCTTAAAGGAGGAATCATCCTAGGACATTATGAAAAATAAAACCAGCACAAACTCCTTGGCTGCTGTCAGCACTTGTTTTTATGGTTTGTATATGAATTTTGATAAGAGAGAATGAGAAACCTGTTTGTGGCTTTGGCTTTTGGCTGGAATTGGACGCATGTCTGTAGGGATGCTGAAGTCTGTCAGTAGTCATGGTGTCAGCTTTGTCTTGCAAGAATCACATTGTGTCTACGGGACAATAGGAAACATTCTTGGCCCAGCCTATCTCCCCTCTCCAACATCTGCTAAACATTGTTACCTGGGTGCAGTGGTGTGCTCGAGCTGGCTTGAATTAATTCTCTGCAGCCAAATTGTTAGAATCTTTCAGCTCCGTGTTCATCAGCAGTCAGTGATGTCATGTTGGAACGGTAGCTTGAAAGCAGCCACATGAATATTTACACCGTGGATATTGGCATGTGCTATAAATCAGGGATTCCCTCTCCTTCCCTGAACCCACCAAGAGCCAGTTGCTAAATGTTTACCACCGCTCCACTGCCTGGATGTTCCACCAGAAACTCAGCGTGTTTAAATACAAACTCACCATCTCTCCTCCCCTCCTTTCCACCATCAGTGCCTCCTCCTGCATCCTTCTTATTTCTCAGCAGAATTTAAACCCAGGCTTAAGTCTCCAGAGGCATCCTTGACCTTTTCTTTTCCCTTTTGCCCCAGTGTGAGACCCTCTTTCAAATTCTACAGGTTATACTTTCTCCTATCTTGTGTGCTCTTTTTCTCCTGTCGATTTCTCCCGAATCTCCCCCAGTTAAGTCCCTGCTGTGTCTCCTTCCTCTTGTAACCTCTACTTGGGTCTTTGGAAACAGCTACTAAATTCCCATGTAAGCCACCGTCTCCATCTCTTCCAGCCCATTTGACACACGCTCACCAGCAGACTCTCCTGAGGTGTATTTCGTATTCTCTCGCTTTTCTTCTCAGACTGCCAGTGAGTCCTTCCGATCTCCCACATACGGTTCGTGCTTGGCATCCAGGAAGTCCACTGCATGAGCACAGCCTCCCTTTCCAGTGCCCGGGACTTCTGTTCCCTTCCTGATGCTCGTGGTCCCCAAGTGGAGCACATGCCATTTCAAACAAAAGTTGTCCAAAGAACGAGTTTACCGAAAAGGGCTTCTTTCCTCCTTACCTCAGTAAAACTTAGTTTTGGCTTTTCTGTGTAACTCATACGAAGCCTCCTCCTTGACATCTTCCCTAACTACTACTTCTCACTGCCTATCCTCCATGCCAGAACCATCCCTCTTTGTCCTTGAACTCCCGTGGCAATACTGTGCTGCTTTTTATAACACTCATCACTTCCCTCCTTTATTACAATTTGTTTTAGCACATTGCATAGTTTGGAGTAGGAATTCCATCTTATACATCTCTGTCCCTTCCCTGAAGGTAAGCACAATGCCTTGCTCAGTAGAGATTTGTTGAAAGAATAAATAAAAGGGAAAGAAGGTTTATACTTAGGTAGAACGGGCTTTAGCTGCTAGAGGTAAAGGTAATAAAAGCACAGGAAGTGACAGATGACATAATAGGAATATTTCTGGAAGCCCCTGAAGAGTTTAACTTCTAAGTGGAACATTTTTATGTTATGTAATGTGTTTGAAGAGGATGTCACATGGAAGCTGAAATAGAATAGAATAATTCTACGATGTAACAGAAGGCAGAATCTGAATAAACGGGTGGAAGTTACAGAACACATTTTCATTTAATACAGAAGAAAACTTCCTGAGAGGGAGAAGCTGCAATTGTCTACCACAGGAATGAGATTCCTAAAAAGCTACTGAGCGCCCGTCACAGACACCATGCAGATGTGTGACCATCTGTCAGGAGTATTGTAAAAGGAATTCCTGCAGGGAGGAGATATTCCCCAAGGTCCTTTAAGACCCTGTGATTCTATAATTCTGTAACTGTTTATTGAGCTACCCAGCCTATTGTGGAGACTTCGAGCCGTCACTGTCCTAAACCATTGTGGGTTGCTGTAATCATTGCTATTAAGACTTTTACTGTACAGTGGGAGAAATCAAAGATTTAGGAAAAAAAAATCAATTAAACCTCTGCACACTCCCCACCCCTGCCGCCATATGCCCCCAACAAATGGCTTCGAAATTTCAGATCCTCTGCTTTGGGGAAAAATATTTCATCACCATTATTAGATCTCAAAATTAAGATCTAGAAAACCTGCCATATTTATCATTTTCTTCATAGGAGATAAGGGCAAATTCCTGCAGCGTTAAATTTCTGCCTGATTAAAGCTCTGGCTTAGTTTTCTTTCACGTCAGTTGCCATCGGTCCCCAAGGGCGTGGACAGAGAGAGAGAGAGAGAGAGAGAGGAATCTCATTCTTCAGAGGCTTTAATCTTGCCCCTTGTCTGGAGTCCTTCCTCACCTGGAAACACTGTTTGCAAATTGCATTCAATCCTGCCCCATCCTTTGCTAGACATTTGCATTGGAACCTTGGTTTTCCTTCCCTCAACTTCTGACCTAGAAGCTCGCCTTGCTTTTTACCTCCCCCCTTACCCCGACCCGCTTTGTCTTATATAAGCATAAAAATTTTACAGTTTTCTTTTTCTTTTTTTCTGGAATGTGGCGATTAGCAACTATAAGTGAGTAGAAGGACAATCTTTCCCCCACGTTCTTGACCTCATCCTGTTTTCTTTGTGACATTACTTTACCAATTACTTAACCTCTCCACCTTTGCAGCTTCAGCATCTTATCTTCAACCTTTTTTTTCCTTTGGTGCAAAACATGTTCAAGTCTTTGTGATACTCTCTCTCTCTCTCTTGGCTTCCCTTCCTATTATATCATCTCTCCATTTCTCTCCTCTTCACTGACAGCCTCCTGCAAGAATGGTCCTTACTCAATGCCTCACGGACTTCCCACTGCAGTGCACTTTAGGATAATTTTTGTCCTCACCATTCCCATAGAACTATTCCTGCTAGGGCCACCACTGACCTCCTAGTCGTCTAATCCGGTTTTCAAAACTTATTCCCCATGCTCACTCCTCCTTGAAACTCTCTCAGGGTATGTAGCCCCCTGATTCTCATTGTCATCTTAGTAGTCACTTTATCTGTGCTTCACTGCATAAGCATCTATAAATAATGCATTCAGAAAACAGGTTTGCAGCATTTTCTCTCGACTAGGCACTGCAGCGGAGCTGGCAAAGATTGGTGAGCAACACCTGCCCACCCTGGAGCACAGTGGAGTGGACGGAGCGAGGGGTCACACACAGTCACAGTTGCAGGCTTGATAAGGCCATACAGGAATGCCAGGAGGATGGTCAAGAGCCACATCATCTAGTTTGGGGATCTCAGAAGCCTTCCCTGAGAAAGCTACTGAGCTGCATATTGAAGGAGGAGTAGATTTTAACCAGGAGAAGGGGGAGGAAGAACATTCCAGGTGAAAGGAACAGCATGTGCTATAGAAGACAGTGTATTGCGGAGAGCAAGGACCCAGCTTTGAATGCTGACTTTGCCACTTATTAACAGTGTGATGTTAAAAAAATACTGCTTGACATCTTTGGGTGAGTGTTCTGGGGCCGTATAGGCAATATTCCTCCCAGTTGCTTATAGGAAACAGGCCACATTCCATCTCTTTGGGGTGTATCTGAGGCTGCTCTCATTCTAGCAGAGGGCGGGAAGCTGGTATGGAGGCAGTGGGCCTGCGGTGTTTATGATTTGGCTTTGGGGAATGTCTGGTCATTGAATCTCTTTTCTGGGATTTGAGGATGGCAGCGTGCCAACCCCATTGATGGGGTGGGAGTGGGCCTTTTGGGCCCTCCGTTTAGGTCCGGTGGGCTGAGTTAGCATCTGAGAGCACCGAGTGTGAACAGACCCTTTCTTGTGCAGCAATTGGATGTGAACGCTGGTTTATTGTGGAGCCGAAAGGAATGGCAGATGCTTGATGACAGGCCCCCAGCATCTGAAAAAGTTCACCGCTGCACCGCATCCTCCAGGGGCAGCCGCCGCTGCCGCCCTTTTATTAATGCACGTAGCGGAGGATTTGTGCCTTTGCCTGTTTGTGGGACTTGGCAGCCGTCCACTGCCTAATGTGAAAAAGGCTTATGGAAGACTTGGCCCCTTTGAAGCAGCCGGCTGGTGGTGGCTGCTGCGTGTGGCTGGGGTGTGGCCTCCAGATGCTGGATGCCTTCACTTTCATAAATTTTCCTCACTGCCACTCGTGGCTCTACATCCCAATTACTGCTCTCTCTGGAGGCAGCTGCTGACGACACAGGCAGACCTGTGCTGGCATCGCTGTGCTGCAAATGGCAAGATTTCACAGAGCCACTGCCGGGGCTGGGGGTCCCAGAGAGTGGGGCACAGGGGGATGGCACCCTAGAGAAGGACAGAAAGAAGAAAATGACGTCCTGTTGCTGCACACCCTCCATACTCTGAACGTCAGCTGGGACAAAGATTGGGGTGGGGTGGGGGTGGAGGCTGCAGTTTCTGCCTTGCTTGGTCCTCTAGCCTTCACTTCCAATTCCATGCGTGGATGAATTTCTCTCTTCTCTTTAGGGATTGGTGGTGGGTTACAATACAGATTTTCATGTATTTTTCATGAGGACCCTAATGGGGAGAGATTAGACAAGGAAAGGAGGGTACAGAAAGAGAAAATAGTTTGCTCCAGATCACACAGTTGGGGTTCAACCCAGGTGTGGTGACCTCTTACCTTGCTGCCTCTTCCAGAAGATTGTGCTCTGGGCATGGGACAACTGTGCAGGTTTGTGTTCCTCCCTCTAGGGCCCAGAGATGAGCAGGGTGCCCCAGGAGAAAAATTTAAGGAGGCACTTGCTCTCAAGTGCCAGCTCTGCACTTGCTGGAGCCTGAGAGCCAGTGTCCCCTTAAATGGTGCACCCAAGAGGACTCCTGGCCTGTTGCCTGGCCCAGTCTTACCCTATTCCCCTCCCCCAGCACACCCTGAAGACCCCAGGTTAGAAGACAGGTTCTTCTTTCTTTCTGCATTCCCCACAGAGCCCAGCCCAGTGGGTCGCACACAGCAGACACTCAATAAATGTTTGTTAAGTGGAATGGAATAATTTCAAAGATGGTGTGTATCTATATTGGGGTAGAAATGTGATCAAGTGGGCTCACCAGAGAGGAGATATTAAGATTTTCTGGTTAAAGATCCCCTTTCATTTCTGGAAGGTCTTTCTCAATGTGAATACTGCCTAGCTTTTGGGTTCACTGAGCACTGGGCAAGTGCATATTTAGACAGAGTCATATAATACAAGTGCTGTAGGCACCTCACCATTTTACAAACTAAGAGGCAGGCTTACCCCAAAACACGGCTGAATATTGGCAACACACTGGCACCTGATTGTGCTACCACCTCAGGCTTGGTAGATGTGAGATACATATATTGGTCTCTGCTGCCAGTTCCGGACAGAGCTCCTAAAACCCTTGAAAATAGGGCACTAGGGAAATCTTTGGTTCTTTAATTTCTTTTTTGTCCCCAGTTCCTGATACAGAGCTCCTAAGACTTTTGTAATTAATTTCCTGAACAATAGGAATAACAGGTACAGAGCTCCTAAATCTCTTGGAATTTCCTGGGTGGTAGGAACACCTTTTGTTCTAATGAGCTGATCTTGGTGGACTCCTGGATTGCCCCAGCCTCTGGGAAGGGGAGAGAGTCTGAAAGTTGAGTTGATCACCAATGGCCAATGATGTAATCAACCATGCCTACCTAATGGAGCCTCCCAAACCCCCAAAAGGTCAGGGTTCATAGAGCTTCTGGATTGCTAAGCATGTGGAGGTTCCTGGGAGGTGGATGGAAGCTGTGCCCCTCCCTCATACGTCACCCTGTGCATCTCTTCATCTGACTGCTCATCTGTATCCTTTGTGATATTCTTTATAATAAACTGATAAACATACGTAAAGTGTTCTCCTGAGTTCTGTGAACCACTCCAGCAAATTAATCGAACCCAAGAAGGGGGGTCGTGGGAACCATGATTTATAGCGGCACAGGCCACACTCTGGGGCTTGGGACTGGCATCTGAAGTGGGGGACAATTCCTGTGGGACTGAGGCCCTTACCTGTGGGATCTGACTCTGACTGCAGTCCAGAGTGTCAGACTTGAGTTAAATTGTAGGACACTCAGCCGGCGTCCACTGGAGAATTGGATTTGGCTCACTGAAATCCCTACACATTTGGGCGACCAGAAGCGTTCTTTGTTGAATGACCACGTGGGAGTAGGAAAAACAGCTTGGTTTTTCCTCTCACAGTAGAGAATGTTTGTTTCCTGCTTAGGTGAAGGGTTCCACTTCTCTTGCACTTGAGGTTCTTTTTAAAAAGAAAAAAAAATAGGTGAAGCTAGGTGCAGTGCACAGGTAAACTGAGATGTTACACACCAGATGGGAGGAGCTCAGGTTTCCTCCCAGCCCCGCCCTCCACGCCGGCGCTCCAGCTCCTTGGCAGGCACGGGGCGGGCTCTTAGGATTACCCAGGGGGGTTAGTCCACCAGCCTTACAATTGTTTTACAGTAAGCGCGACAGTGATGAATTGAGCCTGATGTTAAGACAAAAGTGATTGATTTTCTGCCAGCCAGCCATTTTTATGTTCTCTTTTATCAGCCAGCCTCCAAAAAAGTGAGTTATCTGATTTAGAAGCAAATACTGGCATAAGAATTAAGTTTACTTTGTGCTCGCAAATCTCGGCCACTAGAGGGGGCTCGTGACCAGGCTTCCCTCTCCCTGGCGGGCTCCTGAGAGCATCTTTCAACAAGGTTTGCCTGGCTCTGCCAAGATCCAGCCCAAATTGAAGTAATGAGAAATTACCTCTAGAAGAGTGACAATTCAGCAAATGTCTGTTAATAATGGTCGGTTTTTCCCTCTGTGGAGCCTGTGTTTCCTATTTGAGCAAAGATCGCTCATCTGCCCAACAGGAGTATTTCTAACTGTGTTACTGGTTTTATAGTTTCTGGCTTTAGGCCCCTAAATATTGTAGCCCCTGGGTATGAAGGAAGCAGCAGAATGTACACACACCTTCCCCAGTGCTCAGATGCAAGACAGCTGTGGGCACAAGGACCATGCATTCCACATATGGTCTGATACACGGCTTTATCAAGGGAGAATATATTTTAGATTTCAGGCATGCATGATGGTTGTTTGGTCATTGCTAAAAACATAACTCTACTAAAAGCAGGTACGTGGGACTTCTTTTAAAATTGGCATCCATGGAAAATCTTAAGCATTGCTATTCTTTTAAAGGAGATCTCTGTGTCTGCAGATGCCTGCATTATTCCGTAAAAATAATCCATAGCTTTAGAAGAGGCTCAGAGGCTAATGACCATTTCTGGAGCACCATGTTCTGCCACGTGGGTAATGCCATTCACCTGCTGGGAAATGTTATGAGGATTTAAAAATCAATATTTTTCAGTTTCTGGAGACAGTCTAAATTAGGCAGAAATGTTGCAACTATGTGTAAGTGGGCAATGTAGGTAAGACAGGAACGGTGGGCAGGCAGTCAGAGAAGGGGCTCGCTCACTGTGAATAATTAACAAAATGGTTTGGTTTTTTTTTTTTTTTCCTGTTAATTTTACTGTTGGATTTTCATTCTTGTCAAGGCAAACAGGGAGGGAAGGACGTTGAAGGCAGGAAGATGAAAATGCAAGGCTGAGCAGGGGAGCTCAAGAGGATAATTGAAGAGCTCTCTTGGGCAGGAGCACACGGGCCAGTCCTGCATGACTGCAGATGTCAGACCTGAGAGTTAAGGTTGGAAATTAGGAGGATTTGGGACTCTAGAAGAAAAAAAAAATGTCATAAACAGCAGACCTGCCAAGATTTTCTGCAAGGAAACTACCCCCTTGTCCTACAGGATCTTCAGGAAGAGGCTGTGTGACCGTCAGGGACTTTTTTGCTTTGTTTTTTTGATATTGAGAGGTTGACCACATGACTATCAAATCTAAGATCCAGTGATTTGGAAACTCTATGCCTCTATGCAGGCTCCTTCCTTTGCCTGGAATTTCCTTTTCCGCATTCTCTAACCAGGCAGTATTCCATAGCTCCTTCAAGCCCCAGCTCCTGTGTTGCACTGCTGTGAAGTCTCTGGCCACCCCTACCACACCCCATATAATTAGTCTTTGGCATCATCCCATTGCACTGGCTTCCTGCCTACAGTGGCCTTTACGTCATTTGGAGTTTGGTTTTTAGTATCTGCATGATCCTACCTTCTTAGGAAGAGTCCATCGCTGTTAGTCTCTGTGCCTTACTTAGTGCCTGGAACAAGCAGAGCTCCATGAATTCCTTCCTTTCCCTTAGGAGAGGGCTGAAGGTCTAACTTGGGTAGGGGGAGAAGGAGAGAACTTGTGAGGCTGGAGATAAGTTTTGTGTCTACAACCAGAGAAGCAGGCCGGGCTCCCGTTCCCAGTGTTCTCCTGCCCTGCCTCCCCAGATCAAGTTCATGAAATGGACGGGCTAATAGAAATGCCTGGACTTGCTGTGCTGTCTTGACAACCCCAAGCAGCCACAGAACCTGGAATATTCTCACCACTATTTAAGCCAGAGTGGACAATCGCCACGGCGGTGCCAAGCTGTGGCTGGCCCAGGAAGGATCTGGAGGGAGCAGCAGAAACGCCCTGCTGGCCGGCCCAGAGCTCGCCTTTGCCCTTTCCTTGACAGCTCAGTAGCTCAGCGTCACAGTTCCCATGACTGCATCTCTTGGCCCTGTCTTTCATGCTGGAGTGGTGCTTCTCGTACGTGTTCAGTGGATGGATAAGAGTGAGTGTGTGAGGGCGCTTATGTAGTATTGAGCGGAAGTGCATAATACCTGGATGAAATATTTTTTTTTAGGTATAATGTGACATGGACATGCCTTCTTGTCCTGGCTATGGCCTCTAGCTGTTTCCGTGCAACTCAGATTATGGAGATCAGGGCAGAATTTTAAGGGTTAAAGTACAAGTGGGTTTCTAACAGTCTCGTGGCAGCTCTCCCTCCCGTTTCCACTGACGCCCAGGCACCACCAAGCCTAAGGTGCCTTCGCTCACTTTGCAAACTTCCCAGACATGTGGAGTGAGCAGAGCCATATGGCCACAATGTGGTTTTCTAGTTATCTTCCTCATGCTGCTGAGCTCTGCCCCGATTCTGCCATCACTCTCAGGGAAGCTGACTTCCAGACTGACAGACATAGTCCAGCCAAAGACCCTTGCTGGTGTCAGAGGGGAGCTGGTTGTCTGGCTCCTGGATGGGGCTGGCTGCTGCCACTCATGGCTTGCCCTTCTGTTTCCCAGAAGCAGCGTGGAGAGTTCCCAGCAGATAATACATCTGCCCTTCAAACCTGTGCCTGGGAAGCAGAGGCACTAGCCTGTGTCTGACAGGGGTGGCCCTTGTGCCAGAGAAAGCAGAGGGAAAATCACTTGGGTACGCTGTTGCTAGGAAGCACAGGCATGTTTGATGTTTTGATTTTAGCAGTATTGGAGGCTTGCCTTTTTAATAACATGAAGAGCTATAGGTTGTTCTTACAGTATCAAATATGTGCTTTATTGAAAATGAGTCATTAATGCAGAATTCTCTCATCAAATCCTTTTTTTCCACCAGTCATTAAATGTTTAAAAAAATCCCCGGGAGACAGGAGAACAGTACAAGAAGTACACAGTGAAAATGACAGCAGAAAGGTTCTTGTAGAAGCAGCTTGGTTCAGAGGTTGCTGTGGCCAATAGCCTCTAGGTCCATGGCCACGTTAGGCAGTGGCCAGGGAGCAGGGACAAGGATGGAATCCGTGCTCTTCAGATGTCGGTGTCCAACTGTCTAACCCTGTAGAAGGTGGGCAAAGGTCACTAGGCCACTCTCATCCACTCTCTGGATGATTCACCAGATATTCACTGAGCTGCATGTTCAAGGCACTGGGCTGGGGCTGAATGAGCCAGACACCATCCTTGCCCCCCAAAAGGGAGAGAGAGAGGTGATTATGGTTCAGAGGGTAGGGAGGACATGGGACCCAGTAGGTAGTAGCCAACTTTTCTCAGGGCAATCCCAAGCACCACTGAGGAACTTGGGCTAAGTCTTAAAGAACAGCCATCAGATTTTTCCAGTTTAAAAGACAAAGAAGCACATTAAAGGCCAGAATAGCAAGATGGAAGGAAGCCTGAGGGCTGGTGAGACATTCTATGACTTGGTAAAAGAATTAATGGGGAAGAAAGGGATAAAATTAGAAAAGTAAGCTGAAGTCTAAATTGCTAGGAACCTTGAATTTGTTGCCATGAAGTCTGAACTTTCTTTGTAGGTGGCCAGAGACAGGAATGAGCTTGATCCTAATCTCACTACCTCTATAAATCCCTCTGGAAGGACAAAATGGTTTTCCTAATGTTGATGGAGCTGAACTCTTGGTATCACCATCCAATAGAACTTTCGGCAGTGATGGAAATGTTCTAAATCAGCGCTGTCCAATATGGTAGCCAATAGCTGCATGTGGCCATTGGACATTTGAAATGTGGCTAGTGTGACTGAGGAAATGGATTTGTAACTTTAATTAATTGTAATTCACTTAAATTCCAATTTAAATAGCCATGTGTGGCTAATGGTTTCCAATTTAGAGCTCTGCAGGAGGCAGTGGGAGTAGCTTGCTTGATGGGGGACGGAGGGGCTGACAGCTCCCAGCTGATGAATTGTGCTCAGTTGGATTCCAAGGAGGGAACTGACCAAAGGTGATCACATGGCTGTGCCTGGCTATGAGGAAGAGTGTTAAAACATGCCTCAAGGAGTCATTGAAACACTGCACACACACATAAAGAGACAAGAGAAGGGAGACAGCTGGTGTTTGACAAAGTGCTGCCCAGCATGGCTCCAGTTCCCTGGGCCCCGGCAGCAGGTAGCTGTTAGTGTCCTCTTGCCTTATGGTGGCACCGAACAGCTGTGTGAGCCACACAGAGCAAGAGTCCTGCCTGCATCTCTTGGCTGCTAGGAAAGATGCCAGGAATGGAGCAGATGAATCAGAAAACCATTTCTAGATGCATTAATTAAAAGCTTCTGTGACAGAAAGTACACTGAAAGGAATTGCATAGGCCTGATTCCTTTGTTATTTTGTTAACTCAGTTACAGTGGAAACCCAAAGAGTTAGGCAGGTACTCTTCACCTCTAGAGCTTTCCTGGAAAAGCTCAGCGCAATGCAGCCTGTGTTTTCCCCCAGGAGCAATGGGCGGCTGTGTTTCCTGACCAACTCACCATCAAACAAAACGTAATTGTGACAGAATAATGCCATGAAAGCAGAGATACCAAAGCCATAAATCTCAGTAACTAGTCAGAGTGATAAAATTCTGCTACTTATTCTATAAAATGAATATAAATGTACACTATTGCTGCATACTGATTAAGGAAGGGACAACAATCTTCCATACATTCATAAAAATTCAACTCCACTGTGTCATAAATTAGATTTTCCTCATATTGAATTATTAAGTGTGATAAACATGATTTTTTCCCCCTGCATGCTTATTTTATTAGAAAGGTTTCTCTTTTTTTTTTTTTTTGGTATGTAATCTTATTTTTAAGCTATTTTTCTTTTTTTTAAATTTCAGACTATTATGGAAACACAGACATTTTGGTTACATGAATTGCTTCTATACAGTTTGAGTCAAAGTTATAAGTGTGTCCATCACCCATATAGTGTGCATTGTACCTGTTAGCTGTGAATCTACGTATCCCATCCTCCCCTCTCCCACCTGCTTGATTTCCATTGAATTTTACTACCATATGTGCACATGAGTGTTGATCTATGTTTCAATTTAGTAGTGAGTACATGTGGTTTTTGTTCTTCCATTCTGGTGATACTTCACTTAAAAGGATGGTTTCCAGTTCCACCCAGGTTGTTACAAAAGGTATTAGTTTACCATTTTCTTATGGCTGAGTAGTACTCCATGGTATACATGTACCACATTTTATTAATCCACTTATATATAGATGGGCACTTGGGTTGTTTCCACACCTTTGCAGTTGTGAATTGTGCTGCTATAACATTCAAATGCAAGTGTCTTTTTTATAGAGTGTGTTTTTTTTTCCTTTGGGTAAATAGCCAGTAGTGGGATTGCTGTATCAAATGATAGGTCTACTTTTAGTCCTTTGAGGTATCCTCGTACTAGTTTCCACAGAGGTTGTACTAGTTTGCAGTCCCACCAACAGTGTATGAGTGTTCCTATCTCTCCGCAGCCGTGCCAGCATCTGTTGTTTTGGGACTTTTTGATAAAAGCTATTCTCACTGGAGTTAGAGGATATCTTATTGTGGTTTTGATTTGGATTTCCCTGATGATTAGAGACATTGAGCATTTTTTCATATGCTTATGAAAAAGCCATTTGTCTATCTTCTTTTAAAAAGCTTCTGTTCGTGTCTTTTGTCTAATTTCTAATGGGGCTGTTTGATGTTTTCTTGCTGATTTGCCTGAGTTCTTTGTAGATTCTGGTTATTAGCCTTTTATGAGATGTATAGCATGAAAATATTTTCTCCTGTTCTGTAGGTTGTCTGTTCACCCTATTGATTGTTTTCTTGGTTGTGCAAAAGCTTTTTAATTTAATCAGGTCCCCTTTATTTATTTTTGTTGTTGCTGTGATGGCCTTTGGGATCTTCTTCATAAATCCCTTGCCTAGGCTGATTGATTATCTACGAGTTTTTCCAGCCTCCTCTTCCGGAATTCTTATAGTTTCATGCTTTAGGTTTAAGTCTGTTATCCATGATGAATTAATTTTTGTGAGAGGTGAGAGGTGCGGATCCTGTTTCAGTCTTCTCCATATGGCTATCTAATTTTCCCAGCACCATTTATTGAATACAGATTCTTTTCCCCAGTATATGATAAATGTGAATTGAACAGTTGAATAACAATGGTTTTGCCCCTCCCTGAAATTGGAAGTGCATTTGAAGATACTTTTATTTTTCTCTTAATAAATTACTTGGTAACCAGCAGAAGCATGCATAATTATTCCATTATCTGTTCCATCCACAGCATCATAGACCAATGAAGTGAAAATGGAGGGCAACACAGAGAGAATCAGATCAAAGTCTATATCAGGAGGCCACCAATACACAGATTGGGAAAACGTTAGATTGGGAGAAATGTTTATTAACAAAGACCTATAAATGGAAGCTCTAATTTTCTCCCATTCTTTATTTCTTATTTTCCCACAATAGTTCTTAAATTCTGATTTATATTAATATATTCCATGTTCTTTTTTATTGTTTTTAAAGTAAAATGTGATGTTTACCTTTTTAGAAAAGTGATATGTGTTCATTGTAGAAAATACAGATAAGAAAATTAAAGAGAGCCATAATTCCACTGCTCAGAGTTGACCATTGTGAATAGTTGGGCATATCTGTTTTCAGTTATTCTTGTTTTCAGTGTGTGATTACAGAATACTGAAACACAGTTATGTTTTCCTGCTTTCTTTCAGTTAATTCCTCCTGGACATTTCCCCATATTTTAAAATACACTTCCAAAACATCATTGCAATGGCTGTAGAGTATTTCATCATAGATGTCACCTAAATTTATTTAACTGGGCCTCTATTATAGGGAATTTAGGTTATTTCCTTTTTAAAAAAAAAATTAAATAGCCTTGGGATGAAAATTTCTGTATTTGAAGTCTTTGTCCACATGAATTACTGTTGCCTTAGGTGTGAAATTTCTATGAAAGGATAAGAACCTGTCTTGGGGCTATTCATAATATTTCCAAGTTGCTCTCTAAAAAGATCTTCTAATGTAGTTACTGTGAATACGGGTTTTGAGATAAAAACAAAAAAAATAAACCTGATATATAGCTCTGGTTCTATAGTTCTGGTTCTGTCGTCAGCTACGTGGCCTTGGGCAAGTTAACTGAACACCTCCAAGCTCTAGCTTCCCTATCTGTTAAGTGGAGTGGTAACAGTATCTCCCTGTATCCCATTGCCATGGACAGTAAAGGAGACAATCATGGGAAATACTTCACATAGCCACAGGCTCAACGTAAGAGCTGACAGTTTTACACATCTGCCAGCAGAGTACAGGGATGTCTACTTCTCTCTACTCTTACAAATCCTGGTCACTATTTTGTGTAAAAATCATCAACTTGATGAGTGGAAAACATCTTAGAATTCTAACATCTGTGAAAAAACACATCTTGCAAGTCTTTAAAAATGCGTAAAACATTTCAAAAATATTTCAAGGAAAGTACTGGCTTTGACAAACATTGTTCTCTCAAATGTTGCTCATGAGCACAAAGTCATATAAAAAGCTCAAATCTTCCTTAGTTTTGCAGTGCATGCATATTGTCAATTGTGTCTGTGGATCAGAAGGGTCTGATGGTGAGGTGGATGGAGTGTTTGTATGTGGTGATTATTAAACATGTACTTTAAAATATTTTCTTTCAATGAATTGGGTTTTGCAGTCCATAATTTATTTTAAATTGCATAAATAGCTTAATACGACCATGAGCAGAAATCAAGAGAGAAGAAAGAAAATATTCATTAACAATCCCTTTACCTAAACAAATTCAATTTTATTTGTTTATTGTCCATGCAATTTTGTATAATAGAATTATAAGAGACATTCTTTCCAATGGGAATACATATTTCCTCACATTGAGACTAGTTTTGTCCATTTAACTCCTGCCATTTTTCCAGGCCCATTATGTGCCATTCTATCACGTTACAGCAGTGGGAACTGCGTACACAGGAGAGATTGATCCCCATGGGCCCGGAGGGAGTGAGGGTGGGAGACAAATTCTGTTGGGGAAGTGAAGTAGGAATGGGACTAGAGGTTAGAACCTGTCTCTTTGGGGCAGCCAAAAATGTCACTGTGAAGTCTGAGCATGAGTATGATGGGTGTGGGTTATTCTCAAATGAAAACTGAGACAATAAGGAAATGGCATTGACGGGGGTTCATACTTGGACATTTAGAGTCCCGTTTTAAGGACAAACTCCATTTAGCTTTTCTTTGGAAGTGTGGAGACTTCCGGACTCCAACCGGAAGTTGGTTACTCCAACCAATGTAAGACAATGCCATGTGTTTAGTGCCTGGATGCATTTGCTAGAGAATATGGTTTCACAGGATTTCTATAACGGAAGTGAGGGAAAGTATTTAGGAATACAGCCTTAGTTATTACAGAGAGGAAAAAGGTCAGTTTTTCTCTCCTGGTTATTGTGTCTTAAATATTGCTCATCAAATTCTCTCTCAGTGGATGAAATGAAAGGAGGCTTTTTAGGTTTCAGACTGTTCCTCTGTTGTCCCTGTTAATTCCAATTTCCCAAAGCTGTGCCCTTGGGTGTTGGGCTATAATAACTTTGCAGGTACACCGTGAGTCTATCGATCCTTTAATATGGTTTCGGCATGTAATTCTTGTTCAGAGCAGGCTCTGTGCCAACTTCCACCCAGGGCTACCTGACTGCTCTGCACAATCAGGTGTGTATATAGCCCACACCAAGAGAAAATGAATTCATAAACATTGGATGGCTCTATCCTGATCACTTTTCAAGATCGTCTATGTAACTTGTAATCTTGAATATCATTTTTCCTGTGTTCACCCTTGAATTCGATTCTGGGAGGAAAGGGGTTTGCTGAACAAGAATATGAAGGATATCAGGGCATTTAAATTTTATTAATCTTGGGGCCCCCGTAGCATAAATGTTAACTCAAAATTGTTAGGCAGTAAATCTGCTGGAAGATGAAGATGAGGACTGCAGTATGCTGTAATAAGAACACTATTTTCAAAGTTAGGTGATATAATTTAATTTGCTCTTTTGCCACTTATAAGTGCTTATAAGTCATTTGTAAAATGATCCCTTCATTTATAAAACAAGGGACTGTACTATGTCTTCTTTACCATCCAGTGGCAGACTGCATGGGAAAGCACTCTGTAACCTATAATATTATGTCTTTGTGGTCGACATGTTTGAAAATTTGTTAGTTTGCATTTAAACACATTTCAGTTCAATTTATATGCGGGTTCATCATTTCCATATTTAAACTTAAGCTACAGAATCCTTGGTTTAATCCTCTTTATCTTTCAGTCTAATCAGGGGCCTAAAATGTTTACTTTATTTGGAATTTGTCACCTCTCAGTCTAAAGAATGAAAATTCAGTGTTCCTAAAAACTAAGGTTCTAAGATATCACAAAAGTGAATTTAACTGTACACCTTCAGAAAGCCAAATATAGGGAATGGCTGTTGCTTTGGACGGTGGAGATTATAGAACATTTCTACCATTGCAGCAAGTTTCTGTTGGATAGTCCTGCTCTAAAAGAAAGTAAACCTAATGTCACATTGTTCAGAGGTACGCAGCACTTAGGTTTCATACAGAATTTTTATACCGATTTTAGGTTTCCAAATTTTAATGGCCAGCATCCCCCATCTACCCATCTAACCCTTTCTGATTACGTTTACGATGTTTGATGATCTGATATTTTTAAATGTTTGTATGTCTCTGTTGGGTCCCCTAGGTCCTGTGTGACAGACATGTGTGAATGTCCAGTCCATAAAAACTGTTACTGCGAGTCGTTTCTGGCGTATACCCGGGCCTGCCAGAGAGAGGGCATCAAAGTCCACTGGGAGCCCCAGCAGAATTGTGCAGGTAAGAAAGTCCTGCCAGATGCATCCATCAGAAGTTCACTGCAGTGCCTGCCCCAGATGGCAGTAGAGGAGACTCGTGCATGTTGCTGTGAGTGGCCATGGCCTCCCTTCCCAAACGAAAATCCCATTGGTGGCCCACCTGGATTGTAACTTGTTAAAACACAGGGGCTTCCACTGGGCAATGTTGATAGCACTTAAGAGAAATGCTTTGTGACAAGCACATTTAAAAAATATGAGGATTTCCACTATTGCAAAATCCTCTCAACCTCAAGCTACCAGCTGGACGTACTTAGCTCATGGACAGTCATAGCTGTGGCTTAGGTTATATGTGGAGCAAAGGAGATTCAGGACAATCACAGTGATTTAAAGTCTTCAGGATAAACATGATAAGTTGTTTTTTCAGAGAATGTCATACAAACCCTAGCAGAATGTTCTTTTCCCTCTGAAAGACAGATTTCTATAATAGCTGTTATTAGCTCTTTGGCCTCAGGCAAGTTAATTAGCTTATTTGATGTCTGTAAAATAGACTCCTTTGTTCATCCTAGAAGTATTTATTACAAAGTGGCTAAGTGCTGGGCATTGTGCTGGGCATTGTGCTGGCCAATGTGGGTACTTTGATGAGTATAAGAGATGAGGCCCCTGTCATTGAGGTACCAGCTGTCTAGTGGGAGGACCAGATAAAAATAGTAACTCTGCAATAAATACCTGCAAATTATGGTAAGTATGAAGAAGGAAACAACCAGGCTGGGGTGATGGAAAACAACTGGAGAGGGGATGGGCTGGTACTTAGATGGAGTGGAGAGGGTCGGCTTCTCTGTGGAGGTGATATTTCAGCCTAGCCCTGAAAGATGGAAGGGCAAGCATTCTATGCAGAAGAAATATGTTTGACGGCCATAGCTCAGAAAAAAATTAGCATGCTCTCAAACTGGAAGGAAGCCAGTGTGGCTGAGCCTGGTGGATGAAGGGAGACAGGCACAGGATGAGGGTGAGGGAGGATTAGGAGCTGGACATGCAGGGCTTGGCAGGTCTGGAAAGAAATCTAGCTTTTATTCCAAGAGAAGTGGGAGCCACTGACAGATTTTAAGCAACTTCTTTCTGCTTTTCAGAGAGGTACAAATAGATTGGAGGGTGACAAGATTGAAAGCCAGTGACCAGGCAGGAGGCTATGCCAATAGTCTTGGTGAAATCCTGATGGTGGCTTGGATTAAGATGGTGGCAGTGCATGTAGAGAGAAGGGGAGAGATTTTGAGATTTGGGAATTTGGAGATTTTACAACAATACCTGCTATGCAGAGTTACAAGCATTAACAATATCTAGGTGAAGCATCTCAAAAGAGTGTGCAGCTCATAGAAGATGTTCAGTCAGTGGTAGCTGCTGCTGTTGTATTTAAATTTGAAGGTGAGATGACTGAATGTTTGTCATCTAGTTCATGGACTGGTACATTTTTCCCTTTGAAGGGCCAGATGTAGCTAGAATAAAGAGACTGGAGCTTTCAGCAGTCTGCTGGGCCCATAGCCTCAGCTCAGACCTTAGGAAAGAAGGCAGTTCATGCCATTGCTAGCTCCACAGTGTCTCCATCAGTGAAGGACAGCAGTGCAACCATCTGGCCAAAAGCAGGGTCAAGAAGAATTGCCCTGAAGCTGTGACTGCAGTGCAGATATCTGGTTCACCTAGACCAGTGGATCATAACCTGGTTGGGCATTGGAGTCATCCTGGGAGTTTAAAAAATAAACCATGAACCTGTGCTTGGGCCCCACGCCCAGATATCCTGCTGCAATTGGCCTTGTGTACTTCTTAAAGCTTCCCAGGCGATTCCAACCTACCAGAGTTGAAAGCACTGAGCTAGTTTATGTGTTTACGTGTGTGGCTCTAGGGGAGCAGGACAATGAGTATTTGGGCAGTTCTGAAGTTTCCTCAGCTGCTCCTTGGTACAGTCACCAGTCTGTGTCTTTCAAAAAGCTCCAAATCCTTTGACCTTCCTCTGACTTCCCTTTTGGTTTTGCTCTCTCCTCTGCAAACCCAAGTCCAATCTTTCCATCAGAATTCACTTTCCACAGCGAGAATACCTCTGTATTCATGCTGCCCTTCTCTGAGGGTATTGATTTGATAAAAATAATTCATATTAAAATATGGCTGAGGCTGCTGAAAGTTGAGGCAGGTGGCCAACCTCTGACCTAATGCATCAGTGCTGGGTAGAATATGTGATGTTTTTGAGGGATTGATTGGGCCCTTCCAGCCACCTAGCCCACTTTATTTAATTTTGATTCCTCCTTCTTTTGAATCTGCTAGAAAATGAATACAAAAAATGGAGTCAAGTACCCATCCATCCACCCACCCGTCCTGGTTAATGCAGGGGCCCAGAAGAGTTCTGTTGATTTCATTAGCTGTGGTGGTGCTGTGGTTAGGGTCATATTAGACAGGATATATGAACCTTCTCTTCCTGGCCCAGAGCTATGCTTAGCACCATTTCAGTGCACATATTGCATTTGAGGACTTCACATTTCATTCACATCAGCATCTGCACTTCAGGGACTGAGTCCCTGGAGCTAAAATTATTTTTCTAATGGAAAAGGAATATGGGTCCTAAAAGGTTCCATTTGCCTCTTAAAATTAGTGGAGCCATTTGGGTAAAGGATAGCTCCAGCAGTGTGCAGCTGGAGGGGAACATTTTGCACACACGCACACACACACACGCACACACACGCACAGGCTCACATTATGGGCTTCCACAGACTGACAGTTGTTACATGGAGAAATAAATTTACAGAGATATGCAGCATCTCTCTCAGTAGATTCATTTTAGAGTCATCTAGAATATTGAAGACTATGAGAATATTCTTTACTTGTTTTTAGCTTCGACGTCCTTTGACTCATGATAACACTGAAGGCCACATAAGACAGAGAAGAGAAATCTTGCAGAGTAAAAAGCTAGGAAGTTGAACAAATAAGAAACCAGCCAAGCAAGAAACTGAACAAACAAGTGACATTTTAGAGGCTAGCCTGGATTTTAACACTGTCATGACTACTGACACAGTACGTGCCCACTCACTGTGGCAAGAAGGACTAATGGAACTCTAATTTAGCACGATAATTATTAAATAAAATGTAATATGCTAAGGGCTATATTAAAGGTATTAAAATTTAATAAGCATTTATATTACTATTCATGATTTTCTAAGCGCTTCCTTTTCCCCAAGGACTATACTAGCATTTTATATTTAATCTTATTTAATGCCCATAATAATCTATATGGTAACATTACACCACCCACATTTTATTGATGAGGACATCAAGGCTTAAAATAGCCAGGTAATTTGCTGAAAGTCACAGAGCTAGGAAGTGAGGAAGCTGGGTGTTGAACCCAGGTCAATTTACGTACGTTATCACCCCATCCTTAATCATTATGAGAACACAGAGAAGCAAGATCATTATAGAAAATGAACCCAAATACATATTTATTTATGTAGTTATATAAGCATCAGCTAATTCTTCCAAATATTTATCTAGATCTTTATTAACCTTAGTGACTTTCCAATTTCTGTTTGTTTGTTCCCTATCACTAGTAGTTGTGATTAATACTTGATACCTTCTGAGTCTGTAAAGTTAGGATCTTGTCTGCTGTTCATTCCATTGTGGTCCTTAGCAGAGTGTCTGCCACCTGCCTATCGCTGACACTAATTGTCTGCACACTGAGGAACACATTTTACAAAAGGAAAAGGCCCTGGAAACGCAGGTGTTCATGTCTTTCCGCAGCACAATGGATGGTCTGCTGGGTTATGTGAGCAGTTTTCTCATTCTTGTTTGGGTCTACAAACCCCAGGTAATTCTAGCTCCTTCCCTGTAGCAACTGTGCCCTAATTATATACACTGAGCCTTTCCTTGGCTGACCGGATGCCTCCTGTAAAAGTTCAAGAGATAAAGTCATCTTCTGTGACTTTTAGCACCCAGCAGGGGCACATCATGATGGCTGAGCTCCAGAAGCCATGCTTATTGAATGTGTTGGTAAAGCCAGCACAAGCCTTTAGGTGTCACCTGTAGCTGTTTGAATGCCCCCTTGAGAATAAACGTACTGGCACCCTCACCACTTTGGCAGTTTCCTGTTGCTGTTTAACCAAATTACACCATTTTACATGCATGTGTGCAAATCAAATCATATTTATGCTTTTAAAAATTATATCTTGCCTTTTATAAGTTTGAAAAAACAGTTGGGTTCACAGAGGGTAAATGGGGGCTCGAGTCGGTATTAACTTTCTAGGATCATTTAAAAGCTGTGCCGAATTGAAGGAAATCTAATGTCACTCCCCAGTTTAAAACTCTTCCAAGGCTTCCCTTTGCCACGGCTTCTGGGGTAGTTTGTGGTCTCTGGCCTCTGCCTACTTCGCTGCCTTTATCTCCTACCACTCTCCCTCCTCAAATTCCGTTATTCTGTCCATCCACCAAACCAAGGGTCCACCCTTCCCTGATCGAGCCACAGCCCTTTGCTCTTGTCCACACCCTGCCTTTGCTCCCACTGCTCTCTCTGCCTGGGAAGCTCTTCCTGCCGTGATCTGTCTGACAAGTTTCTACTCACCTTTTAAGACTTAAGTGGGATCCGTTCTCTGAAGTCTTCCTCGATCCTTACCCAATTCTCAATGTTGGGTTAATGTCTCTCTCTTTTGTTCGTCCACAGTACTTTGTCCTTACTGTCTAGTATGGCACATTCTACATTTTATTAACAATCTGTTTACAGGTTAGCTTCACGTGTTTGGTTATAAGCCCAGTCAGTCTCCTATACCTGGAGGTGCAAGGGGATATCTGATTCACATTTGATTCCCCAGGCTTAACAGAATGCCCGACACATTGGATACTCAGTAGATGTTTACTGATTTAATTCAAATTAAAATGGAGTTGGTATCTATATGGTGGAGAATACAGAGAGAAAGGTCTTTTTTTCCCCTGGTAGTTCTTCATTTTTGCACAGTCTACTTTCTACCTGTAGCCTGTGAGGGACCTATCAGTGCTTCATAGTGGCAAGGTAAGATGTCACAGAAGTTAAATGGTAGAGCTAGAATAAAGAATTGAGGGGTCAGAAAGAGGAGAAGACATGGGAGAGTCCATGGCTATGAGAGAGTCAGGGAAGAAGAAAGAACACAGTGGGAAAGAGGATTCTGCTGCGAAGTTTTCATACTAGAAGGAATCCTTGTAAGATGTGAGGGGAGCAAAGCCACCAGAGGGTAGGTCGAATTGAAAAGGCATTCTGGAAGCTCTGCAGAGTGGAAAATGAAGTCCAGACCAGCCAAATGGAACCCACACTGGGAAATGGAATGGTGGAGATTGAATGTCATTAAGATGAAATCGTCATCCAACAGGCATTCATGGGGTTGCTCCTGGGTGCTTGGCCCTGTGCCAGAACCTTGGGTTATGCAAGATGAGGACCCTGCCCTCAGGAGCCCTGTCCCCAGCAGTTCCCTCCATCACCTGGGCATTTTTCTCATGGTGACTCTTAGAACTTTTTAAATTGACAGCTACCCCAAACCCACTGCAGACTCAGAGCAAAGGATAGTTTAGGGAACCATTTTTGTTAAACAGAGAGCAAAATGATTAATGTGTAAGGATAAGGACAAATAATAAGGCAAGTTCCTGGAGGAAATGGGGCAGGAAAAAAGTGGCAAATCCAGGCTCGGTGCAAATAAGGGGACGGGGAGGTGAGTGGAGGGTGCTGCAGCAGAGGACCTAAATCCAACACTGGAAGAGGATGCGCTCTTGCAGCATCGGGGAAGCGCTCCGGCAGAGCTTAAGGGAGAAGCGGTGGGCAACAGCAGGAGCTTCCATCTTGTGCCTGCGTCCGCTTTGGAAATATCAGTTGCCCTCTCATTTGCTAAAAAGGAATGAGTCTCTGCAGTGACCGAAGCCTGAATGTGACAGCAGTTTACAGAACCAAATCTCAGTCCTCACAGCCTGTTAGAATCACCAGTCGCAGGGGGGTGGGGGTGGGGGAGGGGGAGTGGATTTTTGTTTTTTCATTCCTGATATCCTGGTCCAGACTTCAGAGGTTCTAATTTAATTGGTCTGGGATGGGGTCCAGGTGATCCTCACTGACAGCTGTGGCCACCATTGGTCTACAGAAGCATAACACACACGGATACAATTATTGTGTGTGAGTCTGATATTCGTTAGACACATACAACGTATAGGGTATTCTGTTAGTTACTGAGAAGAGAAAAAGAGAAGAACTTTGAAGGGATCAGTGAAAAGTCGAAAGATTATCAGAGAAGGGTAAATCGAGAGATGTAAGGGAAGAGTTATATCGATCCACCCACCCACTCCTCCCTGTATCTGTCTAGTCTCCCAGTAGTCCTCTGAGTGCCCACTACATGTTAAGCACCAAGCCACTGCTGGAAATAAAGAAACATAAAAGCTTTTCCCTCTAGTAGCCTATATTTTAATTGGTGTTTTTGTGAGGGCAGTGGGGGAGAGGGAGAGGGAGGGAAGGGATGAAACTGATGATTACAATTTCATGTTGTAAACTCAGGAATGGAGCTTGGCAGCAGGTGGTCTGAGTCAACCCATATTTCACTTTTTTCAACTAAATTCCCGACCGTTTCTCCCACCCTTCCCCTCTGGACAAGATGTCTTTTTTCTCATTTGTTTTTAATAAATATAATGAGTGAGGCGCTTCATAGAATTTATTTTATGGTTCTTATTAACTTAATGTTAGTTAAGTATGGTCAAACACCTACCTTCTGTGGTAATTCTAAATATATAATTTGAAACACTCAAAGTCATGCCCATTTTCCCATTTTCTCGAAAACCAGTTCTATTTTTTAAGCTTTACAATTGCGTGGTTCTTGGCTAGTTATCATTCTGCAAACAGCATAAACAGCAACGGAGGCGTTTAACCTGATGACGACCTTCCATTGTCAGTACTTTTGTTTGGAGCAACTTCACTTGAAGGTT
>CM052437.1:112016835-112043498 GCA_028533085.1 Varecia variegata | reverse complement strand
TGTGCAAATAGGACCTAAGAGTTTTGAAGTAGGAAGAAAAATGGTTATTTGACATTAACAATAGCAATTTTTGTTAAAACTGCAGTGCATTAAGAATCACCAACTCTTCAGGTCAAAGGTCTCACCCCCTCTTAATTCACTGTTTCCTGAACATCTGACCACAGCCTGTAAAAGACAACTCCCAAGGAGAATGAGACAGATCTAGCATGTTGATTCTTCTCACAGCTTTCTTTAAACATGGATATACCAATTTGACTGGGAAACTCTTCCTTATTATGAAACATTTCAGACATACCAAAAGGTATAGAACATAATGTTACAAACATTCAGGAACACATTACCCTAATTAAAAAAAATAACCTAGTAGCTAGTCAATAAATTTATCTTGAACAGACAAATAAAACGTGATAAACACCAAGTCTAACAGTTGCAACAGCTCTTTCTGGGATTGGTTGAGTTTGAGCTCTGTTAACTTTGAAACTCTTTGTCACTCACATTCATCTGGATCCGACAAGTATCAGGGATATGAGCTAGAAAGCTCTTGGTGTGGGAGAAGGAGACTGCCTCCGGGGATAGGCACCACCATGTTTTAATTAGCTATCTCCTCCAAACATAACTGTCAGGAGTGAGCAAAAAGTCTCTGATTCCAAATCCTGAACTACAAGCCTTTTCAGAACTTGGGATTCTAATTGTAAAATGACAATGCTCAGGTGAAGAAGGAGGAATCAACAGGGAAAAGAAACTGATGCTGGCCATGATGCTGACCGTGAACCAAGAACCCGGACATTTATTCCTTTAAGGAGATCTTTCCAGCTTTGCAGTCACATTGCTACATTGGGTTTAATTAAATGAGTTGAATGAAAAAACCATGACAAGAGATCCATCTTCATTTTGGTTCCTTTTTGGATTAATTTTGAGCAAGCCAGCTTTGGAAAGGTTAATATGGGGGAGAAGGGAGGGAATTTATCTTTAGAGAGTCTTAAAAAGTAGGAAGGGTGTTCCGGATAGAGGGGTAGAGGGAGAGCAAAGCCCCCAGGCAGTGAACAGCTCCATTCCTGTGGGAGGTGTGGCAGGAAGGGCAAGGGCAAAGCATGTGGGTGTGAGATGTGACCCGAGCAGGCGTTAGGGGGCTGGGGTTTGGAGGACCTCATAGTCAGGCTAAGGAGCCTGGGTTTTATTCTTTGGAGGCAATAATTCTCAAAGCTTTCTATGCCCTAGTGCATTCAGAAAATAGCATGTGTCTGACTACTGGAGTAAATAGACAGTTGCTTGCAGCTAGAGGCCACATCTAGCGACATCTTAGGTGCCATCCAACTGCCTTGAGAGTGGAGGAGGTGCCAACATCCCTGTCACCCATTCCCCACATGGCTCCCCAGTGACTGAGGCACCAGATAGGAAGGTCTGTTCTAGGGAAGATATGGCTATGTGGGGTGGATTAAGCAATGGAGTGACAAGATCTTTGTTTCAGCAAGATTGGTGGCAGACGGATGAAGGTGGGATTTGTAGTCAAGAGCAGGTGGCAGACTCTGAAATAGTCCGGGTGAGAGGTGGTGAACCCCAAGACCAGGAGGTAGGAGGTGAAAAAGGGAGAACGTTGTGACAGATTGGACAGTGGGTGGGCGAGTTTCTGGCTGGAGTGCCAGGGTGGTGGTGGTGTCAGTTCCCCACATAGGGAGCAGTAGAGGGGAACATATCTGCAGGACTCTATCATCAGCCTAGATGTTTTCTGTGAGCCTGTGTTTGTTTTGATTCAACACAAATCCTGAACACTAGGGTGAAGACATCATCCTTCCTAAGATGATCACAGTCCAGTACGAATGACTTGCAGTGAGCTGGAGGAACACACAGCTGGCTGTGGGAGCCCAATTTGAGGTTTTCTGTTCTGGGTGAATCAAGGAAGGCTTGCCAGGGTAGGTGACTGGTGAGATGAGTCTTAGTGGACTAAATGGGTTCTACCTGTGCACAGGTGTGTGTGTATGGTTTGTGCATTGGCAGGGATGGAGCGGTCTGGGCGTTGAAGGCACAGGTAAGCAGGCAGCTTGGGTCTCCAGGGGACAATGGGCTTTCAGTACTGCGGGGGTGTAACAGAGTCACAGAACTTTTCTGAGCTGTGATGATGCAACTCACGCACCCTGAGAGGTCTTTGCAAGTTTCCCTTGTTTTCTAGTGGGATAAACATGAGTAGGGTTTGAGCATTTTGTTATAAGCCACCTTACCTCTTGCACCAGGGTTTGTTTGTGTTTCCTTGCTCTGTCGTCTGAGCATCTGGAGAGGGAAGGAAAAGGAGAGGCTTCTGACAGGGTGTTCTCTCCCACCTTCACTGTCCCACTGCACAGCAGGGAGGTCCTTTTCTGACCTTCTAGGGTGTTGGTTGCAGAACTGGTCGGAGGTAGCTACCTTCTACCTCTGCTTTTGCTCACTTGCTTGGCTGGGCCTTGACGGATGGAGGACACCTAGGGTCCAAACTGCTGGCCCTGCTAGTGTCACCAGCTCTGATCACATCTGTGAGTAAAAGGCCAGGAAACATAGTTCATCCAGAGTTCAGCTGGAACAATTCTGTCATGTTCTAGCCACTTTTGTCATAACCCAGTTCGGGCCTTAAAAACTTACATAAGCTGCCTCTCTGCTTTCTCCAACTGGAGCTTGGGTTACGAAATAATTCCCTTGAGAGGTTTATTCACCAATGAAATTGGGGGCTTTAAGCAATGTTTGTAGTGATGAAAAAGTTTCACTTTGGCTCCAAGAGTATAAACACCATTTGTTATGTTGTCATTTTCCCCCATGTTCCTACATGTAATTTAAAGAGTCAGATCCCAAACAGCTCCCTCTGGCTCAGGTGGTGACACGGGCGTGAGGGAGTAGAGCAGGTGGTGGGCAGGCGACATCCCTGCTCTCCTGAGCTGAGCGGGCTGCCTGGCCATGTGAGCCTGTGGCACCATGTGCGCCTGTTTGACCCCGGGATCACATCTGCGGAGCAGGCAATTCAGAGTCCTCCCCACTCAGCGTGAATCCTCCCTCCCTTCCTTTTTTTTTTTTTTTTTGAGACAGAGTCTTGCTCTTTTGCCCTGGCTAGAGTGCTGTGGTGTCAGCCTAGCTCACAGCAACCTCAAACTCCTGGGCTCAAGCGATCCTCCTGCCTCAGCCTCCCGAGTAGCTGGGACTACAGGCATGTGCCACCATGCCCGGCTAATTTTTTCTATATATATATATTTTTTTAGCTGTCTAAATCATTTCTTTCTATTTTTAGTAGAGACAGGGTCTCGATCTTGCTCAGGCTGGTCTCGAACTCCTGACCTCGAGCGATCCTCCCGCCTCGGCCTCCCAGAGTGCTAGGATTACAGGTGTGAGCCACCACACCCGGCCCCCACTTCCCTCTTGCAGATAGTCAGGCCAGGCGGATTCCGTCTTACTAATCTTGTTTGCTCACTTCACTAGTTCTCAGGAATAACTGGTTGCCATAAAAAAATGAAAGGTGGAAGCAGAGGAGAGGATTAAACGACAGACTTAGGCATGGCATCCACCACTCCAAACACACCCCTGAAACCTCGGGGTTGGGGAGTACATAGGACAGACTTCTTGGTCACACCAAAAAGCATTCCCCGTTCTGTTTTACTGGCTGGCATTTGGGGAATATCTGTTTTCATAGAGCAGCTCAGCATAAGCAGTAGCATTTCTGTGATGGCTCCACATGCTATCCTGATCCTGTGATTTTCTGAGATGGGTTAGGGAGAAACCTTCTGATGGCCTATTAACATGCAAGGCCCCCTCACTCTACCCAGGTCCCCAAACCAGGTTCGGCTGCCTGTTGAGACCATCAGTAACTGAGGGCAGGATTGTCTCACACTCTCTTTGCTTTGCCATAGGCTTGGGCCCTCGAGTAGTCGAGTTGCTTTGGTTAAAGAAAATAAAGATGGCGGTCAGCAAACTCACCTGGTGGAATCAGATGCCCAGCCAAGCTAGCAGGCATCTGCTGTGCCTGGCATCTCAGAGGGTCAGAGTGGATATATCAGCTTCTCTCTTTTGTTTGGGAATGAAGAGGGCAGCAAAGGAGGGAAGGCATTTTCCATATTAATTCTCTCTGAATTTGCTACTTATTTCCTTCAGTTTCATGTTGGGAGAAAACTGTAAAAACATTAAGGAACAATATGATATGCACATTTTAATTTTTTTATCTTAAAAAAGTTTGGATAAAATCAAAACTGTTTTCAAATTTTGGGAATTTTATATTTCATTGGATTCACGTTCTACCTAATTTAACTTATTAAATGCACAATTGTTCATATTCAATTGAATTTCAAGTGCATATATTTTGAGTGCAATTTTCCAAAGCAAAACGTGTTTTTCTTGAAATTGGTTCCATGATTTATTGTTCATATGACTCGCTTATTTGGGCTATCTGTTTTGTGATAGCAAGTGTATTGAAATGTTTGCCTAAATAATGTATATGCATATTATTTATCCCACATCACTTAGCATTTATTATCTCTATGTCAGTAACACACGCACCTTCATTTGTTTCTGCTCCTCAAAGCCTGAGCACCTGATTATTTTTTACTATGAAATAAGAGGCCCAGTAGGAGACAAGGAGAGGCCATGAGGCAAAGAGCAAAGATGCAGCAGGTACAATCACATGGATATTTTTGCATCACAGCCCCAGAGGGACCACGTCACGCAGGAGTCCTGCAGATGTGGCTTTATCTACGTTGCCTTCAAACAACTGGGAGGAAACAAAGTCCAGTTCTGAGACTCATCCTATGAACTGCATGGCCTAACCCACGCTGTTTTCAGGAATGTGCCTTTTATGACACATGGGAAGAAGGTCCCCTTGTCTAAAAGCAGCCACTGAGCTCTGCCAAAGCTGTGATCTGTTGTCCAGATGTGGAGCCTGTTGGGAATAGAGGCAAACTTTCGAATGGACTGGCCTTGGAGCTGAGTAGCCTGACTGGATGTTGGGGATTGTGAGGGCCAGGCTTGACTTGACGCCCGGACCTTGGGTGGTGGCAGGTGCTCCAGGCAGGCCACCACAGGCTGTGGGCATGAGTGTGTGCGTTCTGGGGGAGGGGGTCCTGATGGGTGTCCAGGGAGCCTGCAGGACTGGCCTCACTCTCGCTGCTCATGCTCCTCCTCTAGCAGACAGGAAAAACGGCTCCCCTCACGGGCTGGGGGATCTTAGCATTTCCAGCCAGAACCCAGCAGTTAGAATAGAGCATGTAGGGCCACGGGCAATTTTTGCATTAGGAGAAACAGGTCCCAGCATAGTTTCCTGGGATTTTTTTTGCCAGGAATAAGAACGAATTGTCACATCAGCTATTAATTTGTGCCACTCTCCCCTCTATAATTGCCCCCTTCCTCCACCCTTCAACTTGATCTCTTTTGCCTCTCTCCTCCTTGCCTCAAATGGAATTGCTCCAAACTGGCCTGCTCTCCTGGTGGCATTTTATGCTCCAGTTCTTTCTTGGCACTTTTAAAAAATATGGTTGACCTGGATCCTACTCCGTCCAGAGTCAATTAGCCAGCAATGTATTGGAGCTGGTCTGAGGTCTATGCACTATCAGCATGCCGTACTGTATTTTCATTTGCTTATTTGGGGTCTTCTGGCATTTAGCTTCTTTAACCAATGGTCTAGTTCTAACGTGGGCATTTTGGGCACTGGATCAGGTCAGAGGGGAAAATATTCAGAGGGCAGGTGGGCCTTTTGATCCTCCCCAGCAGTGTGGATACAATGTAGACACCATCTAGTGGACCAGCACAGAGGACTGGCTCTGTTTGACCCAGGCCCTTTGAAACCTTTTTTGAAACCACTTTTGTTTGTAGAATATTCCTTCCATTTTTGGGCAGAATGTCTGGAATTTCTGATATCAAAAATTTATTGAAGAAAAAGGTATTGTTCAACTTTATCCCCTTGATTCCTGACCCATCTCTCCCTTCTCATGAAGAGTGGCCTCAGCTATTTCCCTACAGCAAAATGAGTGAATTTTGCAAGGCTTTTTATTCTGACAGTCCTGAAAGAGATTCTAGGGATGTGACATCAAAGTGCGACTCTGTGATATCAACTTTATTGGATATCTTAAAGATACTACAGTTCAAGCAAACGCTTTTCCAATCCAAGGATGATGCATAAAATGTATTTGGCATCTCTGGGCAAGACAGTTTCTCTCTCAAGCTGACTCCGTGTGATTTTCAGTTACTGTTTGTGTTCTGTTTCAGGGACTGTGAAGTCATTCTCCAACTCTAGGAAAGAGGGCTGTGAGCTACTAGCAGAGTCTTGCACACGCGGTGACCAGTTCAATGTGCCCTTCTGCACCTTGCAGGAGGGACAGACTACAGCATGAGAGGATCTGATTCTGCCCCCAGGATCGCACTTTAGCATCAATAAGGACATTCTAAAAAGCAGAGGAAAACAACACACACACACACACACACACACACACACACGCACACGCACAAAGACAACAGAACGTCACTATTCCTTGAGGAGACTTTTGGATAGAATCTTATGTTCTATTTGACCTTTTGCTTCAGACACAGAAACTCCCGCACATAAAAATGTTGTGAACCAGCTCAAGCTGCTTGTCAAATTGCAGAGTGGAAACCTCAGCTTACTACAAATTGGTCTAATTAAGCCTTATTAAAATTGGCACCCCAGGGTGAATTTTTATCCCTTGCACAAAGAATGACATTGCAGATTTCCACATATAATTCAGGCAAGTCTGATGCTTTTATGGGTGGATTGTCCAAATGGGGATAGCGAGAGTGCCAGGGACAGCATCCCAGAAGCACATGGGGATGTATAACTGCTCGGTAATTGCAGTTTTCATTTGAGCAAATTAAACAGTAATGAAAACAAAAGCCATGTCCTATCTCTGCAGTGTCTCAGAAACCCAGGCTCAGGCTGGGGGCAGGGGCCGGGGCTGTCAGAGGGGCTGGGGGCCTCTTGGGGACATGGCTGCTCAGCTTCCCTGCCTGCCCCAACTGCTCCCCCATCTCACTTTTTCTTCTCCTTCCCTGAAGCCTCAGGAGGGATCGTGGTGGAGGGGAAAGGCTCCTAGCAGACAAAGTCCCTCTGCAGTGTTGGCCACGCTGACTTTCCGCAGCAGGTGTTCATTGTAACGTGACTGCTCATGTGCTGTGAGGACAAGCATCTACTGGAGCTAGAATAAAGTGAGGACAGCATGGAGGAGCTGTCATCACAAGATAGGACGGATGGGTGTGTGCTCCTGCCACTGTGCACTGCGTCCTCTCAGCTCCCCTTTGGGGCCAGCAAGGAGTCACCTGCCACGGGAGCAGTGGGAGATGGAGATGCGTTGCTCTGCTGGGGCCTGCGGAAGTGACCTCTGAAGACAAGTGGCCTGGTCTCTTCTGCATCTTGTGTTCTGAATTCCAGAATCAAGTACATCCAACTGCCTCCTTGCCATCTGCCCTGGGAGATCAAATGGGCAACCCAAACTTGCATATACTCCAAGCTTGATATTTTGGCGGGGGGTGGGGGTGGATTTTGAGGTTACCTTGGCAAGGGAACCCAGATAACAGTAGTGAGGGACTGGGAAGAGTAAAATGGAGAGTGAAATCCAATCTCTCAGTCAAGGGGGCACGATTGAGCTGGTTACTGCTGTGGGCACCTGGGGGCTCAGTACCGAGGGGTGCTCTTTAAAGGGCTGTGCAGGTTGAGGCTCAGAATTATCCACCCGTTCCAAACCCTCAGTGGTCAAAAGATGCCCTGAGATGTTAACTCCCTGGGTCTTGCAGGCTTGCACAGGTACCCGAGTGGCTGAGTGGGCTCTTGCAAGAGTCCTCCAGAGGGACTGGGACATCCCGTGCAGCTGAGGCGAGGGTGCTGCCAGGCTACACCCACAGCAGCTTGTTTCTGGAAGCAACTGCTGGAAGAAAAAGGTGGGTGGAGCGGATGAGAGAGGGCACAGTCCCTGGGAGTCACCCTTGACGCTGCACTTTCTCTTCACCCTACGTTCCACTCAGCAGTGACTTCTGTGCACTCTGCTTTTGGAATACATCCTGAGGCTGACGACCTCTCACCTTCCCCACAGCTACCACCCCGGTCCAAACTATCCACATCTCCTTCCTGGGTTCTGGAATGGGTCTCCTGCTCTCTTCCTTGCCCCTCAACCACTACACTTAACGGCAGGCAGTTGCCAGGCTAAACCTTTAAAAACTCGTGTCATAGCATGTCTTTCCCTATCTCAAAACCCAGTGGCCACTGATCGCACTCAGAATAAAATCCCAAATCCACAAAAGCCTGCATGTTCTGGCTCCTCACTCCCTTTCTGCTGTGGTTTGAATGTTATGTCCCCTCCAAACTTCACATTCCAACTTAATCCTCAATGCAACAGTAGTAAGAGGTGGGGGCTTTAGGAGGTGATTAGGCCACACGGGCCCTGACCTTGTGAATGTATCAGCGCCTTATGAAAGGGCTTGAGGGGGCGAGTTTGCCCCTTCTGTCACTTCTGGCACATGAGGACACAGCATTCGTCCCCTCCAGAGAATTCAGGGTTCAAGGGACCATCTTGGAAGCAGAGACTGGGCCCTCACCAAGTTCCAAACCTGCTGGTGCCTTAATCTTGGACTTTCTAGCCTCCAGAGGTTTGAGAAATAAATTGCTGTTATTTAGAAATTACCCAGTGTCAGCTATTAACATTTTGTTATAACAGCACAAACAGTCTTTCTGACCCTATCTCCCTCCCTGTCACTCTGCTCCAGCCACTCTGGCCTCTCTGCTGTCTCCAGACAGCAGGCATATTCCCACCTCGAGGCCTCTGCTCTTGCCACCCCTGTTCCCTGAATGCTGAGCCTTCAGCTATCATGTGGCTCAGCTCCTGTCTCATTCAAGTCTCTGCACAGATGTCCCCTCAGCAAAAGGTTCTTTTCTTATCATCATATCTAAAATAGTACTTTTTTCTCCAACAGTCCATATCCTTGTCCTCATTTTTCTCCCTACCTGAAATATTATAGATTTAATCATTTGGTTTTGTCCTCCCCTCTCCCAACGAAATTTTAGTTCATGAGAGCAGGGATGACGTTTTGTTTACTGATGTATCTCCAGGACCTAGAACAGTGCCGGGCACCCAGTCGACAAAACTCTACTCAGCAAGGACCCTCCAGAGGGAAGCGTGGCAAATCAATCTAATCAGACACTCTGCTCTGTGTACATGCAGCGAAGATGCCAGTGGGAGGGTAGGAGCTCCCAGAGCTCGGCGAGGACCCTGAAGGATGCTGTGCTCTCGGTCTGCTTCTCCATTCTTCATGCTTTGTAGGTCTGGGGCCAGGATGGCAGGGTGGCAAAGAAGAAGATGCCAGTCATGGCCAGCTCAAGTCTGGGGTATCCTTGCCAAAAGCTCCAACATCACCTGGGGGAGTCTGAGCACGTGTGCCTCTTCCTCTTGCACTCCGAGAGTCTGACTAATAGAGCCACGATGTCCACGAGAGCCTTCAGGTGACCTCCAGTCGCCAGGCTTCTTTTAGCACAAATACACAATTTCTTCTTTGGAAACAGAGAGTATGCTTTTCTGTGACTGCAGTAAATTCCAATATAATAGAAAAGAGATGTAATACTTTTCAATCTAACAGAGCATAGAGGTAAAATTCACTACTAATTTTAGATTTTACATTCTTGTGCAGAGCCACGCTGTCAGGGAAGGGAAGGAGGAGAGGCAAGTAGGTGCCCTGGCGTTGGGCTGGTTAATTACAGAGAAACGTGAGGACCTGGCTAAGGACACTGATGCCACGTGAACCAAAGAAGTGGTTCACTGCAGGGCTGGGAAAATACAGTCTATGGGACAAATCTGGCACACTGCTTGTTTTTATAAATAATGTTTTATAGGAACACAGCCATGGCCATTCTGTCCAAATTGTCTAGGGCACAGTTGTAACAGAGACTGTATGGCCCAGGACACCTAAATATTTACCGTCTGGACCTTTATAGAGGAAGTTTACTAACCCCTGGCCTAGTGGAAAAAGCCATGTACTGGGAACGTGCATGATCCAGATTCGGGGCTCTGCTCTGTAACTTAGTGCTTATGTGAACAACTGGCCTATTTTCAGCGAGACTCAGCTTTGTAATGTTTTATGTGGTGTGTAGTTTGAGTTGATTTACATAAATGCTGTGCTCCTTTAACAGCTCTTAGCCTGAAGAAGAGACTCAATACAGATTGATTAAACAATACTAACAGGAAAAATAAATTAAAATGCCCTGGGAATATACTCTGTGTTCTATGAATCACACAGGGTCATTATGACAATGAAATGAAATACCACCTGGGAAAATCCTGACACCCTGAAATTCTCTCCCAGTGATCAATGAACCTGAAGCCCAGACTAGACCTCTGCTGGGTGCCCACAGCTGCCCTGGGCATCAGGGCAGAGGCAATAGGTCCTGGGGTGGCCCTTCCCTGATTTGGGAAACTGAGCTAGACCTTAGCACTGCCCTTAGCATACTTATGCTTACAAGGAGGGACAGGGAGAGGTTGGTTAACAGACACAAGATTACAGCTAGATAGGAGGAGTAAGTCCAAGCGTTCTATACCACGCCAGGATGACTGTAGTTAACGATATATTACACACTTTCAAATAGCTAGGAGGATGTTGAATGTTCCCCAAACAAAGAAATGATGAATGTTTGGGATGATGAGTATGACAATTACCCTGATTTGATCCCTGTACATTATATGTGTCAAAACATCACTACACACCCCTTAAATAAGTATAATTATTATGTGCCAATTTTAAGAAAGTATAAAAAGATAATGAAATCAGAAAAAATAAAAAAAGAGGGGGCTTTTAAATGATTCCAAATAATACAGGTAACAGGGAGGAAAATGAAATCAGGGCGGGCAGGGTTGCCAGGGACCACCTGAAGCCCACCTGCCCTCCCGGTGAGACTGGTCTCTTAAGATACATTTGCTATTATTGTTTAGCCAGGCCCATCCCTTTTCTATATCTAAAACCTGGAAGAGTCTTTGTGTGTGTTTTGCTTTGCTTTTTCTACCGAAAGCAGCCCTACCTACCCCCGCTGGTATCCACGGGGCTCCTGTAGCCAGCACCAAGCTGCCTTTATGTCCCAGGCTTCTTATTAACACATAGTGTGACCTCGAAAAAATTGCTTCATCTTTCTGAACCCCTGTTTCATCGCCTGTAAAATAAAGACAATTCATCCTCATTAAATAGTTGTGAGAATTTTAATGAGATTGAATACCTCCCCCACCATCCCCTTCCCTGCCCTTTGTAAAAATGGATGGACCACTTACAAATTAGATGTTTTAAAGTCTGAGGCAGCCTCTATTGTCATTTACAGTAAATGAATCCTGGCAGGCTGGGTGCCTGATTTTTTTGTACTTTGAGCATATGTGTGTGTGTGTGTGTGTGTGTATGTATATAAAAATATGGGGGAATTTATCACTGACTTCTTTTAGAACAAGCTCCCACAAGTCTGAGGATGTTTAAAACAGAAATACATTCAAACGCAGACACAGATCATAGAAGGACAAAATTCTCATGTGAAGTCAGGTGAAAGACGATTTAATTAGGGAGCAGATAGTCTAGAATCCCTAGATATCTTGGGTTTCCTCTCCGTTGCATTTTCTCGGGAAGGCCTGTGCCAGGAGAATCACAGGGAAGCCAAAAGTCCCATTAGAGTAAACTGAAAATTCTAGATAAAGGAATAAATCATTGTTTTGTTTGCCAGAGAACATTTTTGCCTCAAAGGCTGTGGACATAGGACTGTGATCTGAAAGCCTCTGATAGGACATTAGCATTCTTTGGGCTGTACCATGTGCATCATCCATTGGTGGTGACCTCACCTCTTACAGAGGAGCAAACTGAGGGTTAGAGAGGGAGAGCATCCTGCTCAAATATACGCAGAGAGTAAATGGCAGAGCCAGGAATTTAAAAGTCCATTTGCTTCAGATGATTTTCCCAGCCACGTAACTCCAACAATAAGGCCCATAGGGAAGTGAATATTCTACTGAGATCAAGCCTCTTGCTTACTACCTGAGGGAGAAGGCAGGTGAGGAAGGATGAAGCCACAGCCACCATTACCATGGAGACTGGAGACAGTCGTGGAACCCATCCCCTTGCAACGTGAATAGCAAAGTAGAAGTAGAAAGTGCTGGACAAATGGGACATGGGAATGATGAACATAGTGTGAGAGGGGAGAAGTGAGTTGAAAAATGAGGCTGTCAGAGACACACTCGGCCTTCTTCATTGCCTCTTCCAGTTAGAGAGGTGAGAGCCTGTGCTTCACAGTGAAACAGCCCTGCTGTCACAGCCCCTGGGGGCCATTCTCCATCGTGCTGCAGGGCAGGAGCTGAGAGGACACCACAGGAGGTCAGCTGGGGGGAACAGTGCAGTGCAGAAGGCCTCGTTAGGATGGAGTTGGGAGTTTATTCTTGACCAAATCCATTAATATGCTCCTATGAGAAAGTGTGTGCCATCTTAGAGAGTCTTCCATAACTAAGAGCACACCACAAACAGCACCAATTATGGTTTAAAAAAAGAAAAAAAAACACCTTTGCTGCTTTTGCTATATCTCTCCTGCCACTTCCCCATCTCCTCCCAACCTTACCTTGAGTCACCAGAATGTTAATAGAAGATAAATCTGGGAAAATAGCTACTGGCCTAGAAGTCTGGTCAAGTCCAAGTTGGCCAAGTTGGGAGTAGGAGATTGGAGAAAGGTGAAAAGCTTTGAATTGCATGAGAGATTGAAGTTTTAAATTAGACTGGACTGGACTTTTTATTAATAGTAAGACTTAAATACCCTCCAATGCCCTGAAAGCATGGGGTTCTGCTCAAGTTACTGGCAAATGGGGAGCAAAAGGGGAACCCACAGAACTTGACTGTAGGCAGCTGTGGAAGAATATAAAGCTGCTCTCTTAGGTTAGCCTGCCCAGCTTACTAAATTTGGGAAATTTTAGCCATTATTTTTCTAAATCTTTTTGGGCCCCACTCTTTTTCTCTTCTCCTTCTGGGACTATGATTTTGTGAAAGTTCAATCTTTTGTTACAGTCCCACAGGTTCCTGAAGCTATGTTCATTTTTTCTTCAGTCTATTTTCTCTCTGTTTTTTACATTGGGTAGTTTCTATTGTTTTATCTTCAAAGTCATTGAATCTTTTTCCTGTCCTCTTCTGCTATTGAGTCCATCCATGAGGTTTTTTTTTTTTTTAAATTTTTGTTATTGTATTTTTCTGTTCTAAAATTTCCATTTCATTATTTTTATATTTTCTATTGCCTTGCTGAAGCTTTGTAATTTTTATTTTGTTTCAAACATGTTCTTAATTTCTCATTGAAACATTTTTATAATGAATGTTTTTAAATCCTTGTCAAATAACTACAATGTCTGTAACATCTCAGTGTTGATGTCTGTTGACTGTCTTCTCTCATTTACTTAAGATTTCCCTGGTTCTCGGTATGATGAGTGATTTCCAGTTGTATCCTGGACATTTTGGGCATTATTTTATGAAACTCTTATTTAAACTTTCTGTTTTAGCTGGTCTATTAATTTGCTAGGGCTGCCATAACAAAATAACACAGACTAAGTGGGATTTTACTTTATTTTCTCACAGTTCTGGAGGCCAGAAGTTCAAGATCGTGGTGTTGCCAGGGCTGGTTTCCACTGAGGTCTCTCCTTGGCTTGCAGATGGCCACCCTCTGGCAGCTTTTCACATGCCTGTCCCTCTGCACACGTGCGCCCTTGGTGTCCCTCTGTGTCCTCATCTCCTTTTCTCGTAAGGAAACCAGTCAGATTGGATTAGGGCATGCTCAAACAGTCTCATTTTAACTTACCACCTCTTAAAAGGTCCTGTCTCCAAATATAGGGCTTCGACATAGGAACCAAGAAGGCACAATTCAGTCCATAAGAGCTGCATCCTCTGACACTGCGGTGGCAGGGGAAGTGGGAATGCCACCTGGTCCATATTTGCCACCCAGCCTTCACTGACACCAGGGAGGCTGGGGGCATCTTGTTACTACGGCTGAGCAGGAGTAGAAGTCAAGGTTCCCCAAAGGCCTCTGCTGACACTGTTCTGAATGAGAGACGGATCACCTGGCTACTCTTCCCAGGAGCCTCCACCGACTGTGGTGCAGGGTGTGCTCCTTACTACCACCGATGAGGAGGAAAGCCCTGGCTCCCGCTCGGCCTTCTCTGACACCACCCAGCAGCCTGGTGTGTGTAGACACTCAGGCTCCCCACCTGGCCTTTGGTGATGGAGCAGGGGTGAAGCCCCACCTTTCTGCATGGTGTTTTGTTGGAATAGAGCAGTTACTGTCCAAACATTTTCTGTTGTGCTGCTTTTTTCTTGGTCCAGGCTAGAGAGGCTTTTTTTGTCTGTTCCTTTTGGTGTTTCTGGGCTGCTAATTTCTCCAGTTTCTCCAGCTCCCAGTCTAGGATATATTAGGAAAAATAAAACCCAGTGAACTCACCATGTGTCATTCCTTACGTCCCAAGGACCCTATCCAGTCCGCCTTCTTACATCCTCATTTTAGTTTTTTTTTTTTTTTTTTTTGAGACAGAGTCTCACTTTGTTGCCCGGGCTAGTGTGAGTGCCGTGGCATCAGCCTAGCTCACAACAACCTCAAACTCCTGGGCTTGAGCGATCCTACTGCCTCAGCCTCCTGAGTAGCTGGGACTACAGGCATGCACCACCATGCCCGGCTAGTTTTTTTCTATATATATGTTTAGTTGGTCAGATAATTTCTTTCTATTTTTAGTAGAGACGGGGTCTTGCTCTTGCTCAGGCTGGTCTTGAACTCCTGAGCTCAAACAATCTGCCCGCCTTGGCCTCCCAAGTGCTAGGATTACAGGCGTGAGCCACCGCGCCCGGCCCTCATTTTAGTTTTCTTCTTTGTTTTACGTATGATGCCCAGCCCTTCTAGTACTTTTACAGTTGTTTGTTTGTATTCTGCTTTTGTTTTTGAGACAAGATCTTGCTCTGTCTCCTGGGTTACAGTGAGTGGTGTCACCACAGCTCACTACAACCTCAAACTCCTGGGCTCAAGTGATCCTCCTGCCTCAGCCTCCCAAGTACCTGGGACTACAGATGCACACCACCACACCTGGCTAAGTTTTCTATTTTTTGTAGAGATGGGATCTCACTCTTCCTCAGGCTGGTCTCAAACTCCTGGCCTCAAATGATCCTCCCGCCTGGACCTTCCAAAGTGCTAGGATTACAGGCATGAGCCATTGTGCCTGGCCCCAGTTCCGGTTTTTAACATTTAATTCACTTGGAAGCTATTCTAGTTTATGGGATTGCTGAACCACGATTTTGACAAATGTCAAATCAACTTATCTAGGACCATAAAAAATCCTTTTGCCTGTTGGTTACAATTGCACGGAGTTTTAGATTTATTTGAAGAGTGACACTATTTTTACAAATGAGAAAACTGAATCTAAATGCAAGTATCATATGCTGTGTGCCTGGTACTTTCTGTGCAGTATACCATTCAGTCCTCTCAATAACTCTGTACTATAACATTTTTATTTTACTTTCAACAACTACCCTGTCCATAGTCACATACTAATTAGCAACTGAGTTGGGTTCATAATTTAAGTATTGTGACTTCCACTCAATTTTTCTTTCCTTATGTGTACAGAAGCCAGAACATTTTTCCTTCCAGGATTAAAGATTGTTTAGAATCTGCTAAAATTAGATATACAAAGCACTGTTTCTGTGTATCTATCACTAGGAACATGGCAATGTTTTAGAGAGATATATTTTGAACATCCTTCTTTGCAATATATTTGTTACAGTGAGATATTTTTAATAACTTGTCAGCTCTCTTCCCATGGGAGGGAAGAAACAGAAAGCATGGGCAACTCACATCATGGAAATAAAAGCAAAAAGGCATTTTAAATAGTAGCCTGGATATCATTCAATTTATCCCTTTATTACACAGCATTATAATTGCCTTAAATGGTTTTGGTTCAAAGGAGAAGAAAAATACTGCCCTTTTCTTGCCATAGGAAGTCCCCACTCACCTCACCTTCAAGAATCACCTTGCTAAAGTAGGGGAGTTGAGCCTAAAGGATAGATTAAATGAAAAAAGAAAGAAAGAATCAAAGTACTTATGAAATAGTGTAAATCACTATTTCCATGTGTGCTGGAGCAGGAGCAATTTGTAAATGGGGAACCATGAACCAGATGTCCCACAACCCAAGATAGTTGTGGAAATAATTTTCAAATGAAATATAATGAGACAACAATATAGCTAGAGTTTGAAGAATGAAGAAAGGTAGAAGAGGGGTGTCCTATGAGCCACGAGATGTGGAGTTGGGTCTGGGGAGCAGGTAGGAGGGCCCTTGGCATGCAATTCATCCATGACTGGACAAAAAAGACATCTTCCATGTAGGCGGCTCTCACAGGTCCCAGAGCTGCTCAGCTGGGTGAGTAGTGATTTGATTGCAGGAACCCAAAGTCCTCAGTCTGTCCTTTCTGTCTGATGGTAAGTGCCCTGTGCAGTCCTTTGACGTCCTTTGCTCCTCTGGTCCTCATCAGGAAGCAAGGAGAGCAGCTGTGAGGATGTGACTGGGGATGGACCTTACCTAGAGTTATACAACTATCAAATGGAAGAATCAGGGTTCAAGGCCAGATGAACCTGTTGTTAGTATTTAACTTATCATGAATATGTCACACTGACTGCCAATTTCTGGAAAAAATTATCAACACCTATTCCTTCCAGGGTGCTTATGTGTTACTGTGGAATAACATCTAAATGGTGAATAGGTGATGCTACACTGTCCTAAACCAAAGAGGAAAGGGGTTTTCCTGGGGCTTTTGATATTTCAACAGGGAGGCAAGTAGGCTGTCTATTTTGAGATCTGTTCTTACCAGATAAGTAAAGGGAGGAGCATTTCTTTGCTATGGTATAAATGTTTGTGTCCCTCCAAAATTCAAATGTTGAAACCTAGCCACCAATGTGATGGTGTTAGGAGGTGATACCTTTGAGAGGGCTTTGCCCTCATGAGTGGGATCCATGCTCTAATAAATGAGGCCCCAGAGAGCTGCCTTGTTCCTTCCACCATGTGAGGACACAGCAAGACGGTTCCTTTCTATGAACCAGAAAGCAGGCTCTTCCCAGACATGGAATGTGCTGGTGCCTGGATCTTTCTAGCCTCCAGAACTGTGAGAAAAATTTCTGTTATTTGTAAGCCACTTTGTCTGTGGTACTTTTAAAATAGCAGTCTGAATGGACTAAGAAAATTGGTACCTAGAGGTGGGAGTGCTGCTGTTTACAAATACCTCAAATGTGGAAGTGGCCATGGAATTGGATAATGGGCAGAGGCTGGGAGGGTTTTGAAATGCTTGCTAGGAAAAGCCCACATTGTTGTGAATGGACCTTAAAGCTGATTCCGGTGAGGATCTCAGAAGAGGAGGACTCTAGTGAGAGTCTCTCAATCTTCTTAGCAAATACCTACATGATTGGAAGAGAATGTCGGTAGAAAAATGGACAATAAAAGTCATTCTGATGAAGTCTCAGGGGGAACTGAGGAACACATTATTGACAAATTGAGAAAAGGTAATCTTCGTTATAAAGTGGCAACACATTTGGCTGAATAGTGTTCATCTTAGTGTTTGTGGAAAGGGGAACTTGTGAGCAATGGAACTGAATATTTAGCTGGAGCTATGTCTAAGCAAAATGCTGAAGCAACAGCCAGGCTCCTTTTGACTGCTTATAGTAAAATGTGAGAAGAGAGAAAAGATTTAATGATGCAATTGTTAATCAAAAGGAAAGCAAAATTTAAACATGTGAGAAATTCTTAGCCTATCCACATTGAAAGGAATGAGAAAGCACATTCGGGAGAGAAAGCCAAGGGCCTGGTGGAGTGACCATTTGTTAAGGAGATTAGCCATCTGAAGGAAAGCTGGGAGCCACTGTACAAGACAATAAAAGAATCACCTGGAAGGCATTTTGGAGATCATGGGGCTGCCCCTCTCATTCCAGATCCAGAATAGCAGGACCTGGGGGCAGAACGATTTCAAAGGAGAAGCCATGGACACCTGAAGGACCGTAGTGCTCACTGCCAAGTGCTTCCTTAAGGCTGTCCTCTCTGCACTCCATAGCCAAGCTTCTTGGCTGCCCCAATTACAGCTCCAGCACACCCTGGTGTGGTGTGCACTGCACCCAGCAAAGCTGCGAAGGCATGCCTGCCTTCACTTAGATATCAAAGGATGCCCCCAGTGAGTTGCAGAGCCTAAGCAGAGAATTGCTGTGGAGGTGGGACCACTGCAAAGAGCCCCCAGTAGGGCAATGCCCAGTGGAGCCACGGGGGTGGATGCACATCCTGCAACCTCAGATAGGTAGAGCCACTGGAGCATGATTCCAGCTTGGGGTGTGTGAACCACAGGCATGTGACTCAGACACAGAACCACCAAGGAGGTAGGGCCACTGCAGAGAGCCACCAAGGGGGCAAGGCCACTGCCACAGTGGATTTGAAAGGGAGAACCTTCACTCCAGTGGACCTGGAGGGCAAAGTATACACCCAGAGAAGATTTTCTTGAGCTTTAAGGTTTTCAACTAGTTCAGAAACTGTTACCCCTTTCTTCTGTCCCATTTATCCCTTTTGGAATGGGAAGGTCTATCCTATGCTTATAGCCCCCTTGTATTTTAGAAGGTTTGATTTTATAGGTTCAGAGCTGGAGAGAAATTTGCCTCAGGGTGAAACATACCTTGGGTCTCACTCATATCTGATGTAGATGATATTTAGAGAAGACTCCGGATTTTAGACTTTTGAATTAATGCTGGAACAAGTTAAGACTCTGGGAGTTACTGAGATGGAATAAATGTAGTTTGCATGTAAGAAAGACATGAAGTTTGGGGAGCTGGGGTAAAATGCTATGGTCTGAATATTTGTGTTTCCCTAACCTCATCTCACATGTTGAAATCTAAGCATCAGTGTGATGGCATTATGAGATGGGACTTTTGGGAGGCAATAAGTTCATGAGGGCGAAGCTCTCATGAATGGGATTAGTGCCCTTATAAAAGAGGTTCCAGAGAGCTGCCTTGTCTTTCTCTCATGTAAGGACTTAAGAATCAGGAAGTGTATCCTCACCAAACACTGAATGTGCCTGTGCTTTAATCTTGGACTTCACAGCCTCTAGACCTGTGAGAAATAAATTTTTGTTTTTTATAAGTCACCCAATTTATGGTATTTGGTTAGAGTAGCCCAAATGGACTCAGTCACTTTTCTACCTGTGAATTGGTGGAGAAATTTTGGCACCAATTATTCTGAGTCCTGAGGATGGGATGGAAGATAAACTTTCAAGCATCGCTTCACTGGAAAGCCTTCCCTCTTTCCCTGAGTTGGGTTCCATTTCTCCTCCACTCTTCAACTGCACTAAGTAATCTCTCCAATCCAGCATGTGTCATTTTCCAGTCTATTTAATGATCTTCCATAAGATCAGTAGCTCCATGAGGCCCAGGATTGTGTGTTGTTCATTTCTGTAACACGAAGACACCAAGTAGAGTCTAGAAGATAGGTTTGATGAATGAGAGAGGCCGTCTAGTTAGGAATTGGGCCCCATGGGTGTCTCCACAATTTTCTTATAACTCAAGGCTGCTTAAATAGAATAGTCCTGGAAACATCTCAGGCAAGAAAGGCTCTAATTGTGATTTCATAGTAGGTAAATCATTTGAAAATTTAACAAGATGAAATGAACTTTTCAAATAACTCAATGAAAGAAAAAGTAGGTGATTTTCTTAAAGTGGTAAGGATGAAGTTGTATAGGTTAGCATAGACAAACCCTCATCAGTATTAGGACAATTTCAGAGATGGGCCGGTCACATTTTGTGAGCCTCACCCTGTCAACTCTGCATACAGAGAATTGTGAAAAGACTGAGTAGAAAGACAGAATGTAAGCATTTAAAAGAGCATGTAGTTTGGAGTCACCGACTTCATTTAAACTTTAGTAGCTGTGTATGTTTGGGCAAATAGCTAAACTTTGAGCCTGTTTTTCTCATGTAATGGGAATGATGCTATCTAATCTCACTGGAATGACTGATTTAAATTTTATGCAAATCAATTAGCATAGTGGCCAGTCGATGATATTTCTCAATAATTAGGAAATATTGTTTTACTATTATAGAGCATCAACCATCTACTTAATCCAGATAGTCTAAGTATATAAATATTAAATTGACAGCAAAAGATCTTGCCTAGTGTCCACCAATGACCAGGGGAAGTGAGTTTGTGCCTCCAAGGAAAGCTACTGAAAACATAAACCTCCAACCCATAGGCGACCTGAGACCAAGGTGGGTAATGATGAGCCAAAAGCTGTAGTGGAAGCAAATCCATCTCAACCTATGTGTGAATTAGCAGCAAGGTTTGACGTTACTATTCCAACAATATTGGACCATTTGAAACAAATCAGCAAGGTAAAGAAGCTGGGTAGATGGGTACCACATGAATTAAATGAATGTCAGAAGAGAAATCGTCTTTTAAGCTTGCCTTTCTTTGCTGTCACAACATAAAGGCAAAACACTTCTACACTGTATTGTTACAAGTGATGACAAATGGATTATTTTTGACAATCACAGGTGTTTGACATAATGGTTGGATGAAGATGAAGTGCCGAAACACAATCCAAAACTGAATATTCATCAAAAAAAGCTAATGGTGTCTGTTTGGTGGTCCAGTGATGATATTATCCACTACAGCTTCATGAAACCTGGTCAGTGGACTACAGAAGATGTCTACTGCAACCAGTTGGATGAAATGATGAGGATACTTGTGATTAAGCAGCCGATATTGGTCAATAGAGACAGGCCAATCCTCTTGGAAGATGATGCTCGACCACATGTCCACATGTTGCACAAACAACGCTGCTCAAACTACAGAAGATGGGCTTAAAAACTCTCTATAATCCACTGTATTCACCAGACCTTGCACCAACTGACTACTACTTCTTCTAGGTTTTTGACCACTTCTTGCAAGAAAAAAATGTTCAGTTTTCGACAAGCTGTGGAAATTACCTTTCGACATTTCATTGCCACTCCCTCTCCAGGCTTCTTTGCTGCTGGTATAAACAAGCTACTGTTAAGATGGCAAAACTGTGTTGAAAGTTTAGGCACATACTCAGCTTAATTGTACTGCTTCTTGTTTGAAACATAATAAGCTAAATTTTTGATTCAAAATCAGACATTACTTATTAATGACCTAATATGAGAATTCCTATTCAAAAATAGTCCTGGATTTCTTCAGTCATGTGGGCTGGGTTCTCATGTTATTATTTAGATTATAAATAAAAGGACATCCTTGATATACTAAATAAATTGGGAAAACTCAGATAACATAGATATACCAGGAATAAAAATAGTGTTGCTAAAAATAAATGATTGGAATTTTGCCTCTAAGCAGGATGGAATTTTGGGGACAGACCAATGCTTCTACTAATAACAAGTAATAAAACAAGGTGAAATATAAGAACAATTGGCTTAAAGGCAACGGAGATGTGCTGAAGCAACAAGGACTTGAAGGGATAAGACTTTGGAGAGGTCAGAATCACAGAGAGGGAGCTGAAATCGTGCTGCTGCTTTTTGCCTGTGGCCATTTGGTTGATTACTGGATAGAACAAGAGGCTGAAAATGCAGCCTGGCTCAGGTTGAGAGATGTCTTTAGATGACAGAAGAAATGAGTAGAGTTTTGTGTGGTCTTGTGGGTTTGGAACGAAAAACTGGAGACTTGGGAACCTCAAACATAGCCTGGTTTCCCTCTCAAGAAATTTCTTATATTCTGAGGCTCCATGAGGCAGCAGGTTAAAAATCTAAGAATAAAACAACTCAACAGAATTTTCTGCAGTCTTGATGTACTGAGAAAACAAAAATAGAGTTTAGGACACACCAGGCTCTCGATTAAAAGCCTTGAAGAGCTACACACTATAAACAAGGGTAAATTGGGCTTTAAAAAACCTGCAAAGTAGCCCACATTCCTCTTGGTGCCTGATTGGATTAAAGTGATCAGCTTCTCTCCTTGTCTCTTCCTAGAAAAGGGAAGAATAAACTTCCTTTGGAACTCTACATTTAAAAAATAGAAGAAAAGTTTGAGAATTTTACCAGAGAATTAAAAATCACAAAAAAATTAAAATTTAAAATATTCTGAAATTTAAAGAATTCAATATCTGAAATTATGAACTTAATAGACAAACAGACATGACAGAAAACAAGATTAGTGAACTAGAATAGGTCATTAGAAAATATTCAAATTAAAGTACAAAAAGAAAAGAAAATACAGTCATGCATCATTTAATGGTGAGAATATGTTCTAAGAAATGCATCCTTGGGAAAGTTTGTCCTTGTGCAAGCCTCATAGAGTGTACTTACACAAACCTAGAACATACAGCCTACTACACACGTGGCCTACTACAGCTACTACATGGTGTAGCCTATTGCTCTTAGGCTACAAACCTAAACCCATGTTACTATACTGAATACTGTAGACAACTGTAACACAATGCTATTTGTGTATCTAAACATATCTAAATATAGAAAAGATACAGTCAAATATGGTATAAAATATTAAGAACAAATGGTACTCCATTACCATGAATGGAGCTTTCAGGACTGGAGGTTGTTCTGCGTGAGTCAGTGAGCTAGTAGTGAGTGAATGTGAAGGCCTAGGACATTACGGTCCACTATTGTATACTTTATAAACACTGTAAACACTGTACACTTAGGCTACACCAAGTGTATTAAAATCTTTTCTTTCCTCAATAATAAATTAACCTTAGCTTACTGTAACGTTTTTGCTTTCTAAACTTTTTAAAGCTTTGTGTCATAACACTTGGCTTAAAACACAAACACATAGTATAGCTGTACAAAACTATTTTCCTTCTTTATATCCTTATTCTATAAGCTTTTTTCTACTAAATTTTTGTTTTACGTTTTAAACTTTTTGTTAAAAATTAATACACAGGCTTGCGGGGTGGGTGTCTTATGTCTATAATCCCAGCACTTTGGAAGACCAAGGCAGGAGGGTCACTTGAGACAAAGAGTTTGAGATCAGCCTGGACAACAGAACAATACCCCATCTCTACATTGAAAAAATAAAAAAAATTAGTCAGGCATAGTGGTGCACACTTGTATTCCCAGCCACTAGGGAGGTTGAAGCAGGAGGATCCCTTGAGCCCAGGAGTTGGAGGCTGTAGTGAGCTATGATCAAGGCATTGCACTCCAGCCTGGGCAACAGAGAGAGACCCTGGCTCTAAACAGAACAAAACCTAAGACAAAAACACACACGTTAGCCTAGGCCTACTCGGGGTGAGGACCATCACAGTCTTCTACCTCCGTATCTTGCCCTGCTAGAAGATCTTCAGAAGCAATGACACGCATGGAGCTGTCATCTCCCACGGCGATGCCTTCCCTCGGAATACCTCCTGAAGGACCTGCCTGAGGCTCTTCATGAGGAGCTGTTGCTCTTTTCAGAAATATGTTCATGGTGGTTTGCTTGGTTTGTGCAGCAGTAGAGACAGTAAGTAGGTGTTGAGGGTTTAGCCGGGCCTCAAATTCACGGCAAGCAGGGCTGAGTGAGCAGAAGGCCCCTGGGAAATTCTCTGAAATCTTTATGATTTGATTATGTGTATATTATGGGATGGATGCATCACTGAACTTCCTTCAGTGCTTGGGGCCTAAGCCTTTTTACATGGACATGAGCACCCCCCAGAGAGCAGGAGAATGCGAAGCCTGATGCCTGTGCAGTCCTGTGCCCCTGCATGTCCAGCCCTCAACAGTCCTCCCTCCCGTTGCTGTCACAGCCGCCCACAGAAAATAAAGTGCCTGGGAGTCAGTTCCTCCCCCGGCCTCCTCCCCTTCTCCAGTCTCCCCCTCAACTGAATGAATGGCGCCAAGTGAGGGAGGGTTATCTGGGATCGAATGCAGAGGCTTAATTATCACAGACAAAAACCACTAATGAGGCAATAACATTATCTTTCACACATGAAGCTGTTTTGATGGAAACTAATTTATGGCAAGTGTTCTATCCGCCAGGCTTCATTATGAAGGGGCTCTGTCCTCACGGCTTCCTCCCTCCCCTCCCGCATCACGGCTCTGCTTTCATGAGCTCAGTCCTGCAGGAAATCAGAGAGGAGACAGTGCTCTGCACACCTTTTAGGGGAGAGGAAGTGGAAGCAGTGAAGGAGCCAGAATTGGCTCCAGGCAAGATTGCCAAAAAACAATGCATTCTTTGGGAGCCCCTCACTTTTCGTTTCAGCTCCCTTCCCTTCATCCCCCCTCCCCTTCCTCTCTCTCTCCCCCTTTTCCTGCCCCTGTCGTTGCCATCTGCTACCTGGCTGTGGAAGCCCTGTATCCTCTTCCATGTTCTTTATTTATAAATAAGGGTCTCCGGAAGCATCTGACCTGGGCTGGGGTGCTGGCACGCTGGGTCAAGGGCAGAGGTTTTCCTGCCCACAGCTGGGAGAAGGATGAGCAGCCTCCCAGAGGCGGCCACGCGGGAGGTCATAAGGCTCCGAAATCAAAGCTGCTTGGCAGAAAGACATCGGGGGGCTTCCAGGTGTCACGGGAGGAGCTGACAAACACCAACCCATGACCAAGACAGTTGGAAATATCCCTCCTGTCCTGTCTTCATGGTGCTTTTTGCCCAGCTGTTTCCCGGGGTGATCAGCAGTGACACCCACACACACTGGCCTCTGTAGCACAGGTGGCACTGGCCCAAGTCACTCTGCTCCGTGCCAGTGCCCAGCTCTGAAGGAACCTGCGGGGCTCAGAGGACAGTGGCCTCCATGGAGCAGGGAGGAGGAGGCTGGGGATGCCCAGTCTCGGGGCCTGCACAGGGGAGGAAGGGGAGAACTTAGCCGGTCTAGGGCTGGGCACTCTGTCTGTCCTGCCTGCCTGATGCCTCCAGAACAGAGGCCAGGTCTGTTGATTTTTGTATCCTCATTTCCTGCGCAGATCTTGACATAACAGTAGTGACTCAAGACTACATGTGCAGTCAAAGAATAAAGGAATAAATGAATGAAGGAGGCATCTTGTCCTTAAAATGATTCATGCCAATCTTGCAGCTGGTCCATGTTGATCCCTAGCAGCTTGGGCCCCGGGTGCCCGTGCGGTGGCTCCCTCTTCCACTCTACACTCACCTCTGTGTCGGGAACTCAGGACCAGGGAAGCCACTACCTTGTGTGTGTGTTCCCAGACGCAGCGGGCCAGGCTGTAGTCAGGGGCCAGGAGGACCAGTAGCAGAAGCCGACAATCTGAGTCCTGAACAATCTGAGGGCTGGATAAGGAGAGTGGGCTGCAGAGGGCTGGTGTTCCCAGCTGACGCCTAGCTTGGATGTGACAAGTGCCAGGGGCAAAGTCACAGATGCTGCCACGTTCAGGCTGCCTGACCTCGGGCTGTCACTCGTTCCTTGCCAGATGAGCCATCCAAATGCAGCAGCCTTGGCAGCACAGAGCTCATGCAGGGGCCAAGGCTGGGAGGGCACGTAAGATTCATGTCACTCCCTTCAACTGGGGGTGGCCAGCTGGAGGGCTGCGGTGATTCTCTAGGTCAGCTCTTGACAGGAAGGGGACTCTGACCTCCCAGCAGGGTCTGCTGTTGGAAGCCAGAGGTGGGGCCCTCAGGCTGTGAAACTGCTGGCTCTGGATTCAGGCTGCTGGTCTACCTAGGGTGACATCTGCGAATATGTCAAACATCAGACAACTCTGACCTAGGTGAAATGGCACATCAGTCCCACCTCCCCTGGTGGTGGGTAGGGAGGAAGGAGGCCTAACAATGGTCAGTCTTCCATTTGGAGGTAAGATCATGTCCGTGTTTAGGAAGAAAGAGCCGCAGAAATGGATCCGAGGGAGCAGAGCCCAGAGTTCCCCATGGCAGGACTCAGCCAGCACTGCCTGCTTACGGGCCACCGGGCTGCAGCCAGCACTCCCCCGCTGTGCCAGTCCTGCCGACAGTCATTACTCACAAGCCTGTTGTCATTACTTCCAGATCGCTGAAGAGTGTCAGCTTTACCTTTCTTTCCTTTTTATTTTTTTCCATGGCCCGAATGAATAGGCTTCCCGAGGAGGAGAGTGAAGCGTGGCTGCGGCTGCTGGATGCTCGCACCGCGGCTCTGTTTTTCCGAGCCCATGGCGCAGCTTGCCAAGAATGAATTAAATGTTTCCACAGAATCATTTGCTTCGCTCCTAATCGGCTCTGGGAAGTATTTTCCTTCTTCCCACTAGTTTAAGAGGGACACACTGGCTCCCTTGCTCAGGCACCTCAGGCTAGGGATTTGGAGAAGTGGAAAACCGTGAGAGGTACTTCTAGAATTCCAAGGGTTAGGATGGAAAAGTCTGGGTTGAGGATGATTTGGCCTTGGCACTGCTGGTAGGACAGAAAACACAGAGAGATGTTCCACCAGGGCTGTGGGACTGAACATGCCGGGGAGGCCCGGGTTTCCGGGTCATCGTCCAGATGCTGGTTCTGGGGCTTGCTCTTACAGGTCGGTGCTGGTGTGCCAACCACCTCCAAATCCGTACCTCTGGCTCAGTGAAGAGAGGTCCTGGGGTAGCCCACACACTGTCATCTTCCCCCTGGTGGCCTTCCAGCTCCCAGTTGCTGCGGTGACCATCTGCAAATGCCTTGACTGGTCTGGGTGCTGGGCACTGTTGCTGCTGCAAATGCTTCTCTCCTTTCTGTTCTGGGAGGCCCCGTGGGTTCTCTTGTCTGATCCAA
>CM052437.1:111985107-112016335 GCA_028533085.1 Varecia variegata | reverse complement strand
TCCTTTAATGAAAAGATGGTCTGTGATCTTCTATTCAATATTCCTTTTAAAAATGGATTTTCAATTTTGCATTCCCAATGCCTTCTAATGTAAAATAAATTTCAGCCCAGTAAAAGCACTGAAATTCAATACATTAAGTGAAGTGATTTTAATGTATGAGACAGTGATTTAGCTTAGGATCCCAAATATGTAGGACCATGAGATGCATTCAGAGGATGATGCTGCTAAATGATGAAGATGAAAAAGAGTCATCCTGTGCTGGGATATAATTGAATGACTGAGAAGAAGGCTCATGGTATTAGAATGAAACCTTTTAGCTCTGGACAAGTGGTTTTAATTCCCCAGTGAAAGCAGTCATGCCCATTGCTGGCTGTGGAGAGAAGAGCGTAGTCTTGGACAAAAGGCCTGGATTCAAATCTTTGCTCTGCCATTCACCAGCTGTGCCCTGGAATCGGTCTCTCACACTCTCTTGACGTCAGTTTTCCCACCTGTAAAAGGGGCTCAATAACATGCACCAAATAGATCTGCGATGAGCATTACGTGAGAAACTAAATAAAAAGGGACCTAGTGTGCCAGGCAGCTTGTGACTGTCAAATACAAAGTGGTTTATGAGTTAGTTTTTATTTTTCTTCTTTAGGAATTTGAATTGAATCTGGAAATCCATGTATCCTTTCATCTCTTCTTAGAACTTTAACTAGATTTTTCTGCAGGGTTTAATAAAAATGTCTTGTTTTTAGAGCTTTGGGGCCTAGATCTGTAATACCCATTGATTTCAAGTGAGACGTCTAAGGGGCATCTGATTGGAAATCCTCAAGACTCTCATTAGGTCAGTCTAGACTGCTGGTCCAGGAAACACTAGTTTTGTGGGACAATAATAGTTGTTCTTCCAAAAATGAGATGCACATTCAGATGTCTTCGAGAAATGCTGGGGACATAACATGAAACAGATTTCTTCACTGCACAGCATTTCAGATATCTAAGTGAGCCAATATGCATCGTGAATCGCCAAGATGGGGCCATGTCATGTGCCTTGTCTCCCAAACACGTTTGACCATGGTCCTCATATTTTTCGTGGGATATTTTTAGAGACCAGTGGTCCTTGGCATGCGTTGGAAAGAACTGTTCTAATAATTTTTATGGATTTGAAAAAAATGTTTACATTATAATATTAAATGAGAAAGCAAGCTACTAAATTTCATGTACTGTAAAATCATGATTATGTTAAAATGTATTTAAGAAACTGGCAAGAAATATATCAAAATATTAACATGGTAACTAAAAGCAATAATCTAAGGGGGGGAAAGATTTATGGCGTTTTTGTATTTATTTTACTTACCTACATTTTCCAGTTTTTCTACGATGAACATGTATTACCTTTAGAATCCAGACACTTTACTTTTCTTTTTTCTTTTGGTTAAACAATCTCAGAAGGGCTGATTTTCCTTCCAACTACAACGTTAGATCCACCTGAATGAAATATGCCTTTCATTGCATCCTGAGAAGACGGAAGAATCATAAAAAGCCTTCAGAAGCCCTTGAGGAATTTTGAGGGCAGTAAAAGCAAAGACCATAAACCAAAGAAAAACACACAACGTTGTAAGAGCTATGAGAGAAAAGTGGGGACGAGGGATGTTGAGTATCTAAAGGGAAAACATAAGAAACACAGCCTTTCCTGGAAAAGAAAAGAAAGCTCATGATAAAAAACAAGCGTGGTTTTTGTGAGAACCCACAGAGGTAAGGAAGAAGCCAGCCACGGCTCACACGCACGGCAGACGGGGTGCAGACCCCAAGCCCATCTTCCTGCCCACAAGCTGGACCACCTCAGAGTCATCATGGATTTATTTATAGAAGAACAATATGTGGGATCTGTTTACATGTGGTCTCCACAGACCTGTGCCCAGATCTTGATGCAGGGGGGCCTGGCAAGAGGCAGACATGGGGAGGAAGAACTCTCTGTACACAGGGGTGAATGCGTGGTGGAAGGGTGCTGTGGTCAGTGCTGTGTACGTGCTGCTCCCTGCCTTCCTATCCGCCCCAAAAATCTAATAGTTTCATTGGCCTATGTTTACATTGTTATTTACCTTCTAAATGAGTAAACTGTCCCACTTGGAACATTGGCATTCTCTTTTAGTTCCCTTAGGGAACTTTTTTTTTTTCTGAATAGCAAGGTCATTTGATAAGTTTTATCCTTATGAGCTGAAAGGGCACATGTTCCACCCTGCAGGGAGAAGTACATTCCCTGATCCTTAAACCTGCTCTTCCTAGGTGCTCATCGGGGGCGGGGAGGAGTGATATCCTCGCTCACTTCTCAGTTCAGGATGTGCTCGGGGTGCTCCTTTTCCAGCCATCGGGTACACCAGGTACACACGAAGATGTGCACCTCATGGACTGATGGCTGTGCAAGTCGGCTTGTGGGAGTCACATCTGTTTTACGCAAGCAGACAAGGTGAATTATTGAACTAACAGCTTTCTCAGGTCTGGGCTCTGCAGTGTGATCAATTATGTATAATGTGCACTCAGGCAAAAAATGAGGTGGCTACAAGCTGGAGTGTTTCAAGGCTGCTGGAGCTATTCTGCCTTCAAACAAGAAAGAGCAAGCAGAGACTTCTGTGGTATCTGACAGTCACTCACAGTGGCTGAACTGATGAGAGACGCATGGGACTTGTCAGAGAGAGACAATGTGCTCTCCTCCGTTTCAGTGTGGTGTGTGTGCTCTCAAGGCCCCTTCGTAAATTTTGTCTGATTTTCTTGTCCCTGGCATACAGTGCATTGCACGTAACAATAACAGCAATGATAATAACAACCGTTTTATTGAGTGCATTAGGTGCACAACTTTGTGTGTGATTATGGTATTAAATCCTCCTATGAAGTCTGTGGGAAGGTCCTGTGATCAGCCCCATTTCACAGTGGAGGAAGTGGGGACTTAGAGAGGTTGCACAGCTGGCGGGGGAAGTCCAGCCTGCCTGGCCCTGGAGCTTACAAATGATGCACCACATTATACTGCCCTTTGGCACTTAGTATATTTTAATTGTTGTTGGTTGAATGAATAAATTGATGCATGAGTAAATGGCTTCTCAGGGGGGATGTGAAAGCAAAATGCCCTCTCTAAAAATGAAAAGAGAGTTGATAGCTGGTTTGATTCTTGGAAAAAGAGAACAGCAGCTGCTCCTTGGCCTCTGACCACCTGCTCCTGGAAGAGAAGGCAGAGTCAACCAGAAGATGCTCTGCTTTCAACCCCAGCTCTGTTTCAAGGCCATCCTGTTCATCACAGTGTCCCCAGAACCCAGAGCAGTGGCTGGTACAAGTCAGGGGTTGAAAATATTGGTAAATGAATAAATATGATGGTGTATATGAAAGCAGCTGTTGGTTTCTGGCACAAAGAGATCAATAAATCCATTTGTGCCAGTGGTTGGAAAGAGAGAAAAAAGACAGGAAGGGAGGGGACAAAGGGAAAGTGACGGGAGAGCTCTTGAGAATGACCTTGCATAGAGCTGAAGGGAACAGAATGAGTCAGGCAGATGCCCTGGGTTCCTGCTCCCCAACCTATCTACCCTTGCCCAAGCCCTGGCCCAGGGATTGACAAATGCCACCAGTCTGTTCCTAGGAGATTCAGGAAGGCCCATGTTAAGGCAAGTGAGTGATGTTTCGCCCATTTAATCCCTCCATTCTTCTTTTCCTTCCATTTTCACTTTAGTTTAGGAACTGTCTCCTTTTGGAAACTCCATTCAAAAACTGTATATATAATTTCCAAGCCCAGAGTCACATTTGAACCTATGGGTGATGGCATATGACAAACATGATTTTCTGTTTTCAAGAAAATTAACTTAAGATTTCTTTCCTGTTTTATGTTAGGGGTGGGGATCATTGGCAAACCCTCCAAAGACTTCTTGTAGAGCCAACGACTCTTGAAAAGATACGTTTTTTTTGATTTTTAAGTTAAAGAGCAGGATACATGTGGAGCCTATTTCCCATCAATTTCACATGGTTTTTCTATTGAACGTGGGTTTATAAGCTTGGCAGAGCATCCTGGGAGTTTGGTTGACCCCAAAATATTTGAAGTATGATTTGAGTTGTTTGCCCAACCTTTCTCATTCTAGTGAATAATTGATAGCTGATCTTCTCTCCTCCCTTCTTTTTTGGGGGAGTTAAGGGTGGAAGAGTAGCTATCATAAGTAGCATTGACCTTAAGAAGTCTAGAGAGCTCATGGTTGGCTTTGGTTTGTTGTTGTTGTTAATTTTTACTTGGTAGCCAATTTGAAGTAGTGTATGTATTATTTTACTAAAATTTGACACTTTATAGTTTTGTTACTTTATATGAACCTCAGTTTCCACTTTTTAAAAATGAATATCAAGTGCCTATTTCAAGGGGTTATTGTGACTATCAGATGAATAGCTAATGCTGAGCACCAAGCCAGACATGTGGTCTGTGGTCAGTAAATGTTTCCCTTCTCTCTCAGCTGTACAAAGCCAGTTCACACCCTGGGTCATGTGCACAGCATCCTCCTAGATTGGGAATGACCAATCCAGGGGGTGATTTTAAGAGATAGAGGGAAGGTAATGATGTATATGTGCTCTGTGTGCACTAGGCACTCATTAAATACCTATTAAGCAATTAAATGAATAGAGTAATGAGCCCGATTAATGAAAAGGTAATAAAAAGAAAGAATCACACTGTTCATACCTCGAAACACAATTATGTCCCTCAGCCCCATATCACAGGGTTGATGTGAAAACCCGAATCACAGGGATGTCTTGTACTGGAAAGACCTGGGTTTGAATCCTGCCTCTGCCACATGGCGCTGTGGACTCTGGCAAGTTTCTTACCTCTCTGAGCCAGTGTGCTCACAGGTGAAATGTAAACAGCACTCAGAGCACACAAGACACTTCCCTTAGTGGAGGGCCCATAGTAGTTGCTCAATAAATGCTGGTTAACTTTTTCCTCTCCTCCTCCTCTTCCTCCTCCTCCTCTTCTTCCTTGTTCTCCTTCCTCACGAGTAAAACGGAAATAATTACAGCACCCTTACTGTAGAGCTGTTGTCAGGATTAGGTGCAAAGCATTTAGACCAGTGCCTCATTCACATTTAGTGCTGCATTGGTTGATGTTTATTTATTTTCATAGAGCACTTCTGTGATGGAGACAAGGAAGGGCAAGTATCTATAAAAATCTCTTCCGATTTGGATCTAGACAAGAAATACAAATAAAAGAAAATAAATAGCTTCATGTACCTTAGCTGCTTTTTTCTTTTAGGGCATTTGGTTTTCTGGTTGTCTTTCCGAGGCATTTCAAGGTTGATCAACTTAACTTGGAAATATTTAAATAAACTACGATGGAAAACATTTTCCATACTGATCCGGCCAGACTTCCTTTTCTAGGACTGATGCCAGCTGGTACTGATATCCTCAGCCCAGAGTATGGGTTCATGTATTTAAATGCATTGTCTGAAACCCAAACACGAGGAGACACAAAGGAAGAAAAGATGCCCAGTGTCACAGGGTGTGAGCTACATGACTTCCACACACAATATGGAAGACCGAGCCATTGGCCTGGATTTCCCTGTGTGTTTCATGGTGTAGTTTGCGTGGCTGGCTCCCTGTGTGACCTCATGGCCTCATTGCTGCCTTGGTGTGGGTGTAATGGAGAGCGAGGGATGGATTTGGAGTCCCCGGTTCCATTTCTTCCAGGCTGTGTGATCTTGGACAAGTATGTCAGGCTCAGCTTCCTTTCCTGAAAATGTTCTCAAAAATGCTACCCCAGGGCTCCTTCTGAAGACTGAATGGGACAAACGTAGGGAAGCGCACAGCAAGTGGTAAAGTGTCTTACAAGCACGGGTCTGCCTTCATCATGAGTAGTGTTGTTGTGGAGAAGCCCCCGTGTTCTGTGGATCATTTAGGCCTGTTTCTCGCTTCTGCTTCGGCTGCTCTTCTGGCTCCCTCCCTGCTTATCTGCTTCCATAACCACCCAGGAGGTTCTCTGAGCAGCCACCTTCTTCTTCCTGCCACGGTGGCCCCACCTCCTTCCGGGGTTCCTTGGCTGGGACTGGGCCAAGGCAGCGGCTGAGTTAGGGACAGTGTCGGGGCTGGGGCATCTGCTGCCTCTTTTGGAAAGGGGTAAAAGACAGGTGAGAAATATTTGCAGTGACTAAGGATAAGGTAGCAGGGGCAGGGTCCTAAGAAATGTAGGCTGCTCCAGAAGGCCCCACGTAGGCATTGTGACAGGAGGGCCATTGGGAGGGAGATTTTTAGGCCAGTGCTAATAAAGGTTACATTTCCTCTCATTCCTGCTCCAGACTCAATGCCAGCCATCTGGGGCCCTAGTCCTCTTCATTCGTTCGTTCTTGTTTGACCTCGTACTGTGGACCTGTGTCAGCAAAGGCTAGCAGAGTTCTCATGGTATTACTTAACGTGGTTGAACAACAAATGCATTTGGAAGGTCTGCGTGACTGTGTGTGGGTGTGACAGGGAGCGTTGACACCAACACCGAAATCTGTAGGCTTATGCCCTGCATCTCACACCAGCTTGGGATCGGTATCTCAGATCCATCCTCTACACCCCCTCACCCACCTGCAGCACTGCAGTCCAAGCCAACGCCTCCCCTCCCTGCATCAGGACAGTCCCTTCCCCCAGCTCCTCTCACTGCATTTCCCTCCTGCTTTCGTCCCCCTTTAATTCATTCTCCATAAAGTAGTCCACAAAGAATGATCTTCTGGAAATGTGAATTACAGCAGATCATCCTCCTGCTAACCTTCTGATGGCTTAGAGTAAAAATCCAACCTCTTTATCCTACCTTACAAACTTCTAAATCAATGCTATCAAATCTGGCAGCCACTAGCTGCATATAGCTATTAAGTGCTTGAAATGAGGCTGTTCCACGTTGGGACGTGCTATAAGTGTAAAATACACACCCTACTTAAAAGACTTTGCTTAAATAAAAGAATAGAAGATATCTCATTAATAATTTTTATAATTATTGCATGTTAAAATAATATTTTGGACATGTTGGGATAAGTAAAAATCTATTTTTAAAATTAGTTTTACCTGTGTGTATGTGTAGATAGATGAGTATATCAATCTATTAATGTCTGTCTATCTATCTATCTACCTATCTACAATACCCACCCACCCCCACACACACACTAGAGAATTTTCAGTTACACGTGTGGCTCACATTACGTTTCTGTCTAAGTGATCTAATGGCTGCCTGACCTGACCTGCCCTCTGCTCCCCTCCTGCTGGCCCCTGAGCTCAGCCACACTGCCCTTCCTCCTGCCCCATGTTCAGGCCGTATTTATCCCCACCCTGCTGTGTCCCTCTCAGTGCTTTCTCTGCCTGGAATGCTCCCCCGTCTCGGCGTGGATGGCTCCTTCTCTTCTTTCAGACTTCAGCTCTGAGATGTCTGCCCTAAACATCCTATCCAAATGGCTCTGTTGTCATTTTTATTTCCGGAGCATCCTATTTATTGTCTGCATGGCACTTATCGTGGGCTGATAGCTTCCTTCCTTTCCTTCCTCCCACTCTTTTTCTCTTCCTCACCTCCACAATATAACCTCTATAAAAGCAGGCACTTTGTCTTGTTCATTGTTGTATCTTGATGACTAGAATAGATCCTGGCATACAGAGAGCACTAAAGCAAAATTTGTTGAATGAATAAATATTCTTTTTGGTTCGTGGGTGCTGTCAAAGCAAAATGGCCAGAGAATTATTGTTTAAAAAAAAACCCAAACTATATATGCTATCTCATAGACATATATGCTACCTATATATCTCATATATATTAATATGTGTATGTAAATATATATATGTATGTGTGTGTATATATACATATATGTAACCTCATTTGGGATCTGCCCACTATGGCCCCTGAGTCAAATCTGGTCTGCTTTGTGTTGTTGTAAATAAATATGTATTGGAACATAGTCACACTCCTTTGGCTATATATTGTCTATGGCTTCTTTTGCACCACAGTGAAGAGTAGAGTAGTTGCTAGAGGAACTGCATGGCCCAATTACTATCTGGTCCTTTACATAAAAAGTTTGGTGATCTCTAGGGTAGACAGGGGCTGACCTGAAAGGGTTATAGTCTCCCCAGTGAGTTTATCATTCTTCCAAATAAACATGAAATCAAAGTAAAAAGAGTGCGGCAAATACAGCTTCAATGCAACTTCCTTAGTCTCCCCTTGAGACTACATTATGCCCCTGAGTACCTCTATGGAGATATGACAGAGGTATGTAGGCAAAGCCAGCCTGACTCTGAGTGACATATTGCCACGGTCATTTGACAGATGAGGTAACCGAGATTCAAGCCAGGTAAAATGCAGAGCTGGAACTGAAGTCCAGATCTGTCCCATCACTTAGCTACAGCAGTTTAAGAATTCCAGACAGAATGCCCTCCACACTCTGCACATACACACTTTAAAAAAATTATCCTGACTACTCTGACTGTCTTCTTTAGTGACTTAGTTTTTGCTTCAGTACTGACAATTAATGTCAAGTCCTGGAAGGCTGACTATAGAATGCATCTGGGTCCTGTCCAAGCTATTAAAGAATCTGCAGAGCGTGCATCAAATCAGGAAATAGTAATGATCTCTTGCTTAGTTCTAATATGAAGCAAATGAAAGCGATGCTTAAAAATTATTACTGAGCTTCTGTGGCATGCACTTTTCTCTTTGCACATTGTTTTAAAAATTATTTATATACAAAAGTTTTCCACGGTTGACCAAGTTTGTTTTGATCTCAACCCATCGCATTAATGTCAGTATTATATTTTTTAGCCTCCTTTTTCTCTCATAACAAAAATTAAATAAAAAATATCTTGAATTGACAAAGAGTCATTAAGGTAGGCACAGTGTGGTTCAAAAGAATTATTCACAATAACAGTATCCGTGATTAGTTTGTTCCCTCTAGACTCTTCCTCCTGCCCACATTGTTTGACCCTCTTCCTTGGCCCATTATTACTTGTGGCTTCCTCCTGATCCAAAACCAGCTTCTGAAGTGGTTGTCCTAGTGACAGCCATCCTTTCCATTTGGCGTCTCAGCCAACAATCCAGCCCAGCTTTCCGATCCTGGCCCTTGTCCTAGGGATGGTTCTTCTGGTGCCCATCTCCCTGGCCATATTGAGATGCAGGTTGTAGCATGAGTGTAGGTCCTCGTGATGACCCAAACAAGGGGAAAGAGAAGAGAGAGAAAATCCTGACCACGTGACTCATCATACCAGTCTCTGACATGCAAGAAATGTGCTCAAACATTTGTTGGTTGGATGGATGTGTCAGGGGATGATGGGATAGATGGGTGGGTGTATAAATGTAACAAAGTGAAGAGTAAGTTTGGTTCATCTGGACTTTTTTAGGCTCTGGGTGGGATGAGTGAGTGGATATTTTAATGGTTGCTTTAGTGTGCTGTTTTATAATTTTCTTCAGTAAATTCTAAAAAGCATGAAATATCATCTGCTTGGTCTTCCATGACAGAACACATTAGCCAGTGTTGTTTATTTTGTGACACTTAAGCCATGAGCTGTCAAAACCAATCTGCCCATTTAATCGATTCTGGCTTGTTTCCGAAAAATGAAATTTAGCCTTTTACTGTTGTTAGCTATTATCCCTCTTCCAGTTAAATCCAAATTCTCACAGGTCATGGTAGATCACAAATAGTGTAATTCCATTGCACTAACATTTATAAGCTGTGAGTAACTGAGAGGTGTATCTGTGGAGGCACTTGGCTTGGGATACTCTTTAACCTGAGGGTGCTGACATAAGACAAAATCAAGTTAGTTTGCCAGGGAGAGCAAGTTGGGGTGGGAAAATGCCAAAAATAGCTTCACTTGTTTAAGATTTCCTTACTCTATAATTGCAGCACATGAAATGTGTATATAGAAAGTGCTTGAGCTGCCTGTACTTGCTTGTTTCAATGAGCACACCCTTTTTATTTAGGTCTCTGTTAGCTCTATGGATGTGCCTCAGTTTACAGGGGAGTGAACTGCCATCATAGGTTGCCACTGCAGTAAAGGAGTGTGTGCACATATTTGTGCATGCTTGCATGCTTGCATTCGTGCATGAGTGTGTGTAAGTGAACAGTAGAGTCAGAGAGTCAATCAGTGGTACCTGGAAGCCTGGGCACCCTGACTACATCCCAGCCATCACTGGCATCATGCTTATTCTGCTGTTATCCCTACTGCAAAATTGACTTTTGGTACAATACCTTGCACATCAGGAGAGGGTCTTTGTTTATCCAAGACCTCTGGGGCTAAGATATCAAGAAAGCCCTTTCCAGTTCCGGAACTGCTGTTAGGAGGCAGTGTGCTTTTATTCCTTTTTCAACTGGGGGATGGTGTGGGTTATGGGTAGGCAAGAGCAGAGGAAACAACTTCTCCTCCTGAGCCCTTTCCACAATTTGAGTTAATGCACTGTGGTGACTGGTAAGACTACAATTCAAACAATCTAGAGAAGGCAGTACAAAAGCCAGACTACGAGGTGGACAAAGACAGTAGTCACAAGATAGCGCCATGTTCCTCCTGTCCACAGGCTGCAACCCATCTCCTGTATTGGAACCTAATTATGCCTCCATATTAGCTTTGACCTTCCAGATAGCAGGCAGAGTTAGGTTACTCAGGGTGAAGCTGATTTCCTTGCACTTCCCTGTGTTGTGGTCACACTCAAGGCTTTTGGCCCCTTTCCCACAAACTCAGTGGAATCCCCTCCCTTCAAAAGAGACAGATCCTCACCAGCTTCTTCAATCATCAACTGATGGGTAGAACATTGGCTGCAGCAGTCTTGGCCCTAGAAGTGTCACATTGTAGTTCGCTACCATTATTTTTTATGGGGAAATTGCTTTTGACCTAGGTACTTTTAGGGTAGCCACTTGTTCAAGGAGACACCATGCCCAGCATTACTGGAGGGTGGTAACATGCCTGTCATGCTGTGGTGAGTCTGATCACACTAGAAGGGCTGGGCTCACCTTCAGGTACCATCAGAAGAGGAACTGCCACACCCTGGGGTGCATTAGCAGGCAAGAGGGGTTACAGGCCTGGGTGGGTGGCCTGGAAAGCAACTTCAGAGAAAGTACATATGCTGTGTGATCCAGGGAGCAGAAATGTGACCCGTGATCCAGAGTTTAGGGACATGGAGTCTTCACGGTGTATTCACCAGGTGGGGAAGAACTGTTTCCAATCGGAGTAGACTACCTCTGGAGGTAGAACTCTCACTGTCACTCAGTGTCCAAGCAGAGGCCCTTGTGGGGATAGTGAGTGAGGATTCTTAAGCCAGGTGGTGAACTAAGGTCTCAAGGATTATCCAGGTTTTGTGGGGCCTTGCATTTATCCAATTTTGCAATGCCTCTGAAACTACAAAAACACAAACACGCAATTAGATATAACAGTAAGCATTTATTTAGAATGAGAAAAGAAATTACAATAGATTTCCAGGGACTTGGAGATTCATGTTTCTTCTTTCTGAGATATTTCCAGGCAATTTACCAGGAATACTTATCTAGAAATGCTTCCTCTTTGTGACTGGTCTTCCCATTTTCACATAGAACATTCTATAACTCCCAGCGAAACTCTCAGCCCTCTGATTGGTCTGTAAGGAAGAACCCTGAAGCTTAAACCTCATGACTTCATGGTACGTCTTCCTATACTGAGCTCCCATCTGGGTCAGAATTATGGGCATGATCAGATACTAGGAGAACCAGGGCCTCCTGCAGGGAGTGCAATGAGCAAGTTGCAGAGGGTGTTGGCATTTGGGGAGAGAGCACTCACTCTTTCAGCATCCCTACCATGCACCTGGCACCACGCTTGACTCACTCTATGTATTTATCTTCTCTGCCTCAGTGTATTAGTGAGGGTTCTCCAGAGAAGCAGAACCAATAGGATAGAGATAGAGATAGTGATAGAGCGAGAGTGAGAGAGAGAGATAAGGATAGGGATAGACACACACACAGAGAATTATTTATGGAATTGGCTCACTCCATTATGGAGGACAAGAAGTCCCAGCCTGCCATCTGCAAGGAGAAGAACTGGAAGAGCTGACACTGTGACTCCCAATCTGAGGCTAACGTAGGATGGAGTAGGGGTTGCTGCCGGTGTAAGTCTCCAGTCTGAAGGCCTGACAACCAGGAGCTCTGATGTCCCAGGACAGGAGAAGATGATGTCCCAGCTTAAAAACAAACAAACAAAAACTCCCCCCAAAACCAGAGAGAATCTTCCCTTATTTCACATTTTTGTTCTATCCAAGCCCTCCGCAGATTGGATGGTGCCTGCCCACATTGGTGCGGGTCATCTTCTTTACTCAGTGTACTAATTCAAATACCAATCTCTTCCAGAAACACCCTTAGAGACACACCCAAAATAATATTTTACCAGGTATCTGGACATCTCTTAGCCCAGTCAAATTGACACATAAAATTAACATCACGATGGATTGACTGGATAACTCTACTTCATTGTGAAGGAAAATAAGACTTGGAGATGCTAAGATTCAAACCTGGATGAGTCTGATTCTGTGTTCCTCTCATGCGATGCTGCTAATGTCTTCCTACTGGGGACATTTTCATCCTGGGGGAAGGACAATTACCTCTTCTTGAGGACAGGATGGGCTCAGGGGGACCCCAGAGTATCTATCCAATGTGGGAGTGAGACATAAACACACACACCAGCATCGGTGCCATCCAGAGACATATGCATTCCCGGCTCAAGGAAGAAGCTTTTAAAACCAGAAAGAAAGAATTCTTATTTGTGACCAAAGGAACATGGTATTGAGGCTGCACTGATGGTAAAATTACCACCGACACCCGTGGGGGACTCACCTTTTATACAAAATAATAGTCTAGGGTCTTGCAGTTTTTTCTCAGAGCTGCTTCCAGTTTTTTCTTATACTCAAGGGAAAATTTTACTGACTCTATGCATCTCATTTTCTTCATTTATAGCGTAGTAGTCCTCAGCTCTCTTTTAGGTTCATTATGAAAATAAATGTGAAAGGGATTTAGCCTTCAATAGGTCCATTTGGATACAAATCACAGAAGGCTATAAGAAGGCATTGGTATTAGTTTTGTTGTTATTAAGAAAATTGCAAATAATAATAACAACACTAATTTAGCTACAAAAGAATCCAAACTCCCTTTGATAGAAGTGAAAGAATATACTATTTTTCTTTTTTATTATGAATTTTATAAAAATAATTCTTTTATTGTAAAAAAAACATTGATAGTACAGATACATCATAAGGAAAAAAATCACCCACAATCTCATCCTCCAGAGTTAACAAACTATTGATAACATTTTGGTAAATTTTTTTCTTGTTTTCCTCTACCATGTGTAGATAGATACCTGTGCATGTGTGTGTCTGTATGTGTGTGTAAAATTAGAAAAAAAGGATATCGTACTATACTCTTTTGTAACTTGCTTGCTGGCATAATGCTATACTGTGGACATATTTTTATTTCAATAAAATTTGTTTTATCACATCTTTATTTTAAGCAGCTGAATTAATATTCTGTTGTACTAATGTGCCATAGTTTGTTCAAATAATTCTTATTGTTAGAACTTAAAATAATCTAATCATTCCATACATTGATACAATGAACATCTTTACTGGCTCATTTGATTGTTTTTTTGGGAAACATTTCTAGAAGTAGAATTATGGGGCCAGAGAGTATGTGCATTTTATGATTCTTGATATAGAGGCCAACATTCCTCCAGAAAGCTGTTCATGTGCTGTTCACAAGGACAGTCACAGTGGTAGAAGCACCACAGTGCTTCAAAAAGCCAATTTCCCCATACCCTTGTCAATAATAGGCATTGCCATGCTCTTTAAACTTTACCAACTTGAGATGTGTATCCATTTGCATTTCTTGATTAATGGTGTGCTTAAATATTTTTTTCACATATTTCTTAACCATTTGAATTTTGCCTATTATAAATTGTTTATCTATATCCTTTGTTCATTCTTTTTTTTTTTTTTTTTGGCTGGGATATTTTTCTTTTATCTGATCTTTCTTGAGAAAGTATATTTAGCAATTCTTTCTCTACCTTATTTTAGGATGTGGAGGTTCCAATTTCCTTAAAATCTGATTTCCCCTATGCAGTCTCTCCTTACTGAAGAAAGACAGGCAATAATTTCTAGAAGCAAAAATTACTGGCAATAAAATTTCCACAAAGCATATTTAACATTTTTACTAGCATGTTATTCTTCAATTATTAAATGTGGACTCTCTTTCTCTTTGGATGACCTTATATTTTCAGTTTGAGCCCAAGAATAAATAGGTTACCTAACATTTATGCTCAATTTGAGCCCCAGAATCTTCTATAATAATATGTTTATCTATGTATATGTATTGGCAGGGATTGGGTATAAGCCACTGTGTCCAGCAGATGTCTGTTCATATCAATACCTGGAGGGCTTCTGCAACCCAAGCATTTATGACACTAGAACAGCCAATTTGTTGAAGATGACAGAACCTATATTTTGATACTGGAATGAGAACTGTATACATAGCTCACCATGTAGACAATTTAAGGAAAATCATGCAACAAATTATAAATGACACATAGGAGCTTCTGACATGAATTTCTCAGTCTCCACCAAGAATTGCAAAAACCTCTGCTCTGGTCTGGTCTGACTCCTTCTGGCATTCCTTTGTCTCTTCAGAGCTCTTCTGTTTCTATCTCTACTCCTGTCCCCAAGTTGGTCTCTTTCTTCTATCAGGGCCGCTTTTCCTTGTTCCAAAATGCTCTCGTCTCCACAGTTGTCCACGTTACTTTTTATTCATTCATTCTTGAACTGGAGCAGTTAAGGGCGGGTGCTTTCTCTAATGCTCTTTGAAGCGATTGTCCTGGTTATTGGTAACCATTACTTCATAGTCCTGAAGCTCTCTGTCCCTCCGAGGACACTGTCTGTCACCCTGTGCTTCAACACTACTGCTTCACTTTCTGCCCAGGTGGTGGCAGTTTTATAAGTTTATCAGGGTAATATTTCCAGCTTGGAGCCTGGCTGAAAATTATTTCTCCCTTGTCATTCCTTACAGGCATAAACACAGTGTGTCGCTTTGTTGAGACACCCTTGAACAGTCTCGTGGCTACTTAACCATGTAACTCTCAAAATTATAAGAGCTTTTCATACCTGTGGGGATACAGCAAATATTGTTTACTTACAGCAAAACCAAACCAAACCCCAAAAGATCCTTTTAAAGCCTCTAATGAGCTGGGTATAGATGAAATTTTGGAAATATTTATCAACCTCCCACCCCCATCTGAGATTTCCTGTTTTCCCCTGGTAATCTATTAGCTCATACAGCTGCAGCTGGGGTAAGAGATATATTGACTTCAGCTGAATGTGGACACGGCACATTTTTCATTATTCCCCCAAGCCGTCATTAATACGAGGCAGGTCCCGTCTAACAGACTTCTACTAAAAGTATTTGGGGGATATCAGAGGGTTTCAGCACAAAACAGGGAGCAACTTCTAGCTCTGTGTCAGGTGTTTCTATTCCTAATAGTTTATCTGCCACCCTCTAAACCAGAGCAACCTCCACTGTTATGTCCCTCTTTGTAGGGCCTGGCCTCCTGTCTCATGGCTGGCTCCCCTCTCTTTCCTCATGAGAGCTCTCCCCTCTCTCCTCTCCTCTCAATTCCTGGGCCCTCACTCCGTATTAAATATCCAAGACTTCTGTCGCACCATTAAGCAGAACAATCTGTCTTTGCTTTGCCTTACCTTTCTCTTCCCGGACTAGGATGAAACTTTGTGTTTCATACTGAAAAGGGCCATTTGTAAGAGAGCCAATTTCCATTGAGATTAAGCTCTCAGTGCAGGATTGGTGACAGCCACTAAACATACCCCCCACACTGCACCCACCAAACTTTGAGCAGTGCAGCCCTTGGAGACCGGCCTGCCCAAGCTCCAGCCTTGGCCATCAGCGGCCACACGTGCCCCTCTCCCATTCTCTCCCTTCCCCTTCCTCGCTTAGAGACAGCCATTGAGACAGCCCACTTTGCGTCCTTTCCCACTTTGCTGGGATTTTAATCCACAGACCCAGCTGTCTGACCACTCTCCCTACTCTTGACTAGCAGGTGCCGGGCCAAGATGTCTAGTGCCGATCCCGTGCACACGTGTCATCAACCAGCAGCCACCTCCTCCATTTCCATTTCCATTTCCATTTCCTCTCACTCATGGGATTCCTGGGACTGCTGGAGGATGTCCGAAGGGTACAGTAACCAGGCCTTCTCTAGGTTTGTTTCTCTCTTTCTTTGACCTGCCCCATTATTAAAAGTGATTGCTTTGGCATGCCTCATGGTTTTAGTGGCCTCACAGAAGTCCTTCACCTCATCCTTGAGAAAATCCAATTTGATGTTGGATAATCAGAAAGAAACCTCAGCCACTGCCTCCAAGTACTCTTACCATGTTCTCCTTCAAAACAGCCATCCATCACTTGGCCTGGTCCAGTGCTATGATTGCACTGCGATTACCTGCACTGGCCCTCCTGCCTGCCTTGGACGCGATTGTTTCTCATGAGTATAATTCACTGCCGTCATTGAGGGCTTGCAGGAGATTCATTTCCACTGTCTCCTGTGGCTTCTAAATAAAACATTTTAAGCAAAGGATAGACAAAAGAGAAGGCTATTGGACAGTGATGAATTCCAACTTCACTGCTAGCTAACGTGTTTCCCTCCCAGACCAGGACCTGTTTATTAGGAGTAAAGAGATCACTCATATCATGATACTTTTGTAATAAATTGTAATGTTCACTATAGTGTGATTGAAGCATTTATCAAAAATGATGCTATTAAAATGAAAAAGTTTTCCCTCGATTCACTTAAGATTACACTGACCTTTTTATAGAAAATCTTGCTGATTAACCTGACACCAAGCACTCGGCTAGGAGGATGTTGGCTGAGTCTGAGCCTGGACCCTGGTACCATGATAATGCATTTTGCCTCCCCTGCAGCTGGACCTCAGAGCTTACCCCAGGGAGTGAGGGACTCGCCAAAAATAGATCTCAAGGCTCTTTAATGTAGGTGTTTCCCTTTGCTGGTTGTTTCCAGGTACATCAAAAGAGCTACTCTCTTTACCTTTCAGGAGAAGAAAATATACAAATGGACTCTGGGCATAGAATTGGAGTTGGAGGTGGGGAGAGTATGTTCTGGAAGGGGGAATGAACATGACCAGGGAGGAGAGAGTGTGAGGAGGCCTCCTGGGCTGTGCTGCTCAGTGAGTGGCTTATAAGGAATTCAGAACCCCAGGCACCACCCCAGGCTTCCTAAACCCTAGTGTGTATTGGTGCAAGTCCCTTGGGTGATTGCCACTGAAGTGTGAACTAACCCCCGTGTATGTGTCTGTACATACATATACAGGGCTGTGTGTAACTCACCTGCAGAAGTTAGCCAGACACCCAGCACCCTGCACCACACATGTGTATGTTTATGGGGGAAGAAAGGACCTGGGGAGGAGGTAGGATATGAGATGATGTCTGTTTTGCTCCACACAGATAGGAGCACCGTGGACTCGGAGTGACATGCCCTGCTTGCTCTGGCAGTGTCTGTCACAGTGAACAAAAACTCATGTTGAGGGCCACGTGGGCCCCTCACAGTCAACGCAGAGGATGTAACGGTTGACCCCTCACATCCTCTCTATTCCGGACCTGTTGTGCAGCAGCAGAGGCATTTAGGGAAATGACTCCTGCTTGTGTGTTAATCCTGATTCGTCAGATCCAGTGGTTTTCCAAGGGTGGTCCTGGGGCCAGAAGCATTAGCAACACCTGGAAAATTTTTAGAAATGCAGATTCTCTGTTCTTACCCCAGACCTACTGAATCAGAAACTTTGGGGGTCAAGTTCTCCAGGATTGTGGTCCCCAGCCCCCAGGCCATACATCACCGCCTGAGGCACCCACCCCCCATCCATGAAAAACTTGTCTTTCATGAAACCGGTCCTTGGCACCAACAAGGTTGGGGACAGTTGCTCCAGGAAATCCTAAGGCACATGCAAATCTAAGAACCGGCGGTCAAATACCATTGACCATTTGGTTCTGTTGCACTAATTGACCATTGATCTAAGGGGAATTAGTTCAGAAACCCAGGCCTAAGCCAATAAATGACAATAGGATTGCTTCAGGAATATATATGGGACCCTAATACTGGCCAAAGAGTCTCAAGTAGAATGTTATTTGGGTTTTCTGAGGAAAGCTTCATTATATTTAAAGAGAGCTTTAGACGTTATCTCTCTCCCTCTAGAAGATGCTGTGGACCCATATAGAGCAAATAGTTTTGCAGCCACCTTGTTCAAAGCCTGAAGGGAGCTGGCACAAGGGTGAGGGCAGAGGAAAGGGGACAGCAGGCCAATGGTGTGGGAGCCTGCCTGCCTCTACATTTCGCATGGGTAAGCCATTCCATTTCTTTGCTTCAACCAGCCCACGTTGGCTGTTATCAGCTTAAAGCATTTCACTAACATAGCTCTGGTGCAGCAAATAAGCTGCATTGGCCTAGTTTTGCTGATGGTTTCAACCGTCTTCAAACACAGGGGTGATGTTCAAACTCTTCCATTGCTGAACAGTCCGGGCACTGACCAACTGTAAGGGCTGATAGCTGGGACATTTTATTATCCATGGAGAGGGGCTCACTGAAATCAAACCTGCCTTCTCATCACTCCTGTAGCAGTGATGGCATCTTTTCTACAATACCATCAGCGCAGAGCCAGATTCTTTTTAAATTCCAGTGGGCCATTTTGGATTTTCTGAAACCCCACATGCTGGCTGGCAATCAAAGGCACACTTCCTACGGAGACTTTCCTTTCACCCTAATTTCGGTATGCTTTTTTACCTCCTACTTGTTCTGCACATGAAGAAGGAGTATCTAGTACTTGTACCTTAATAAATCATAAAATACCTCCTTCAATTCTCTTCCTCCCTTTCCTTCTTAAATATTCAAATTCAATAAATTTTTGATAAAAAATAAAAAAATGATAGAACCAAAGTTGTTTTAAAAGATTTATTAAAATAAAATAAGCCAAGGCTTAAAAAGTTTATACTAGAACAATGTGAATGTAAAGGATTGACTTTTTTCCAGGATTATTTTGATGTTGAATTGATTTTGTTCTAATCCTTTGAAAATTGGTAATGCCTGGATAGTGTGTCTATGTGGTAGTAACTGTTTATTAATTAGGATACTTGATTCACCAGCAAATAATTGCATATATATCAAACCAAATAGCATGGGATTTTAATGTACTCTATAAAAAGATAGAGATTGGTTAAATTAATTTATTAAAATCAGGACCCAGAGCCTTTACATAATCATCATGGGTACTATGGTGTGTGAAATGAGACATACACGTTTTTATAATTTTTGCATTAATGGCTACTGGTAATGGCTAGACCATGATAGCCTGAAATTACAATGTGTTTGCTAACTCCTGTTTCTTCTGTCCATCAAAGGCATTGAATATAACACATGAGAATGAAGATTTTAATGATTAATAACTATATCTCTCTCTTCTATTAGCAAAGGATACTGAATATGTCACATCTTAATTATCCTCAAAAAGAAATGTGATCGTGAAATTCTACTTTAATTCAGATGTGGATATAACCCTGAAGACACCAATAGCTATATATGGGATATATATATGGCTGGATAGAGCTGAGTAAATTACAGTGGTCACATTTTCACTCCCAAATGCTTTGCCTTATCCCTAAGCAGTCAGTTACATATTCTAGTCCCATCAATAAACTCTTATCAAAGGGTTTGTTAAGAACTTATCTATGGAGTTTCAATATTAACTTTAAAAACCCACAATAATAACCTAGTTTTTAAAAGAAACTATAAAATCACAACTGCAAAATTTGTACTGACCTAGATTAATCACACATCAAAGTGAGATCATGTGTTTTATTGTGACCTGACAGCCTATACCTGATCATCACGCCGTGTCACTGAATAGATGATTTCAGAGATAGGTTTCCTAGCAACATTAGAGCTAGTATCCAGCTGCTTAGAATGATTAACCAAAAACCATAAATTAGTCCAACTCTTTGAGTTTTCTTTTGTTCCTAAACTAGCAAAGAGCATGACTGGTGGGGATTGGAGTTTCTGGTAGGGTTTTCTATGGCTACTTCTTTCTGGGCACCCTCAGGCAATTAAGAATGTAGCTTTTAGCTCCTATTGTTTCTTATGCTGCTTGAATTACAGAATCTAGAGCAGGGAGGTGACCCCTTTAATCTTGGGGAATCAGGGAAAATCTCTTTTTATTTCTTTAAGGATTAAGTCTCCCTTGTCTTTTCTATCTTTTTCCTTTGGGTTTACTTATAATGTGTGTGTTGGCTTTCTTGGGTCTGTTCTGTCTGTCTGTTAACATTCTTTCTCACAAATTCTGCAAGAACAAGGCAGTCTCTGAATCAACTGGATTGATGGCTTCTACAAGTCGGCATGTTTCTCGTCTCCACTTGAAAAATTTTAAGCAGTTGTATACATCATATGAGCGTCATCATGCCCGGTCTTGAGTTAGCCCCTTTACATTGATGCAGGCTTCCTCAAAACTGGATGCCTTTTCTAACATTTTTGTTTTATATTGTGTTAGTGAAGGTTCTCTGCTTAGCATACTCCAAGGTAGGAGCAGACATGCAAAAGGATTTAATAGAAATGGCTGTGAAGGACAAAGGAGAGGGAAGAGGAGCAGGTGGGAAATGCCTCCCAAACACAAGGCCTGACACCTGCTCATAAGAGAGAAGGAAGAAGTGGGTGAGAGAATCTCAGACTATAGCAAAGGTCTAAAAATGTTTTGGGGAGGCTGATGTTGAGTCCTTTAGCCAAAGTCACCTGTTAAGGGTCCCTTGTCTTGCATGAGTGGGTCTGCATCAGTGCATAGTCACCAGTTGGAGTAGCCCATGGGCAGAGGTGCCTTGCTGGGAAGACTGGGTGGGTCTAAAGTGGCAGCAGCTGGGACTGGCAGGCAACAGGAGATCTTAGTGGCACATTTTCATGACCATCACAGAGTGTCATTTAGTCTTAATCTGTATGTCTCCTTTGACCAAGCAAGTCTTAACCATGTTGGATGATTTCTCTCCATTTGCTCAATCTTATCAAGTAAGGCATCATGTCACTTTGTTCTGGTCTGGAAGATGAGGTGGTTTCACTCAGAGATGGCAGTGATTGCATCATTGTCAAATAATTTGAGTCCAGACAAAGGAAGAAGGGAAACTTTAGATAGACTTTGCCTGTAGATATTGTCTGTATAGATAGCTTTGTCTATTGGGGGTAAGAAGAGAATGATTCAGAGGAGCAGCACAGTGAGATTCCTGCTGTATTAAAGAATTTATTTTCAAAGCCAAAGTTAGCTAGGGCAATGCTCCCTTTTTGACCTGTCATGGCTGCAGTGTGTTAAGCACTCTCTCTGCCCCAGGAATAAGCTGGGAATGAGTGTTGCAGTTATCTACTTCTTATACTAGGCTTGGTACACTTCCCCAGAGATGCTATATTTATCTTTTGATTCTCAGCAACTATGCAATAGCCTGCCTTCACCTCCAGCCCCTGCCACTCTACAGCTGGGAATGTTTGGGGGAGCCCTGTAGAAAGTCCTGTCTGCTTCCTCTCCATGAACACTTCCCTTTGTGCAAGGTGGATCTTGGGTTCTTCAATCACTCTCTCAAAGCAATCTTCCTTCCACTGTATCTTACAGTATATTCTTGGCATTTACATGGCACCATTCTCAGTTTCAGTATTTTTATATACTTTTCCTTTTCCTTTAATGCAACAAAGATCTACTTGGGGTGGAAATGGTTTGGATTTGACTAGAGTTGTCTAGTCTTTTGCACCCTTTTGCATTAATGATTTGTACAGAAGGTTGAGGAGGAGAATGGTAAATAAATAAATAAATAAACCTTGAATTCTGTGCATACATTGTGCCAGGTGGATTAGTGGGGTCAAGGGAGATATGGTGACAGAAGTCAGGTTGCAAAGAGTGACAGCTGCTGCTGAAAAAAAATTCACCCTGCCAAGTGAGGGCAACAAGTTGAAACAATCACAGCCACAGGATCTGGAGGAGTCTTGGGGGAGTGGGGCAGGTTCTGCACAGCCAATGGTACAAAATCTGCCCGAGCCAGTCACTCCAGTAGTGTGCAACTCAGGAGATGAGGTCAGGGCATGAGCTGGAGGGGCTAGCTCAGTAAACTTCTTAACACATTATGGTGAGCACTGAAAAATCCAAGCATCACAAAGGAGAAAACAGTGTTCTCCCTCTCCATTCTCAAGAGATCAATGGGCCTTCATGACTCCATTAAGAACTGATATAAGCCATTCCACCACTACCAAAATCCAGAAGTTTAGGTCCATCTGCTGTTGAGAAGCTTTCCACATTTTCCCACATTCTGTATGTTTCATCTAAGTAGTCCATTTTTCCTAGGGAATCTTGTCGATGAAGAAAAGTTGTCTGTGATACTTGCCCCAGGTTGTGAGGAGGAGAGAACTCTGATGACTGGGCAACCAATCTCTCACAAAGAAAAAGTATAAGGTGCAACTCGGGTGTAGTGGAAACCCCTCCTCACCCCTCCTGCTATTTTTCTGTCCCACAGTGGGTGTTTCTTATGAGGCAGGGCAGGAATCAGGAAAGTCAGAGAGAGCCACAGTCGATTTCCTGGTGAGCCACTTATGAGCAAACACACTTTGCTAGAGTGACACTTTGCTTTTCTTAAGAAACAATATAGACTAGTCACATACAAATGGCATAATTTCCTCCTACCAAAATTATTCCACCTACTCTAATAAGGAGAATTTACCTCCTTCCTAAGGATGCTTTCATTGCTCCCCGCTGAGATGGGCCACCTGCTCCATCCAAGGAGAGTGACACCAGGCCCACATGGATTCCTTCTGGGAGCAAACTTCTGACATTTCATGGGCACCTCAAATCCACCTCACTGCAGGACGTGCTAAATCTAAGGTATGGAAAGTGCTGTGGATCCACCAGAACTCAGCTCAGCACTGCTCACCTCCTTTTCCTGTGCCCCTTCCTCCCTTGTCACACCTCCTCCACGGTGCGCCACACCACCCACACTCCCCACAACATGTTCTTACAGTTCCTCTGGTCAGAAGAATAGGCAATTAAAATTTAGAATAAAGTGGGCTCGTTATGGCTTTTATACTTTTCGAAGAGAAGCACCTGAAGACATGCTCCAAGGAGCAGTCTCTAAATGGAAAAATGGCAAAATGGCAAAATTTCAGACACAGCATCCCTCAGGAACTTTCTGGAGACTCCTCAATCACACTACTTGGTTTGCTGCCATCTGTCAATGTGGAAGGCCATACCCACTGCCAGAAGAGCTAGATCCCGGAGTCTGAGCTGCTTTGGGTCTTGCCGGAAGTTACAAGGAATCTCCTGTTTCCTATCTCCTATCTCCAGCCCACCCTTTTGAGGAACCTCAGATCCAAATCCAGCTAATACCCAAGGAGCACCTACTATGTGTTACATGCTTTCACTCATCTTGTCTCACATAGTCTTCACGATAAGTTTTTTAAGTTCTGGAGAGGTGACCGAACTCTTCAGAGGGTAGCTGCCTTAGCCAACACAGCTACTATGTACTTAAACAAAGAGCTGATTCTAAATCCACCATTGCAGCAGCCTCCTGCACTTTCTCCATATCTTATAATTACAAAAATTTAAATTTATCCCTTAACCTTGATGGCCTTCCTAATCAACCACCTACCTTCTGAGCTATGCTTTCTTTTGACCAGTTTCTCAGACAATCTCTTAAAGGTTCCCACTTCCAGCAGTCATGGAACCTCACTTTGAAGCTCAACATTCCAAGGAAAATAGGGACTGCAGGGAAGACCCTAAAATGTGCCTGCCACCATTCCTGGCTTCAGAAGGGGTCCCAGGGTCCAAATCCCTTTATTTATTCTGTTTCCAGATGACCCTTTGAGTAATAAGAAGCTCAGGATGTACTCTAGTAGAGTGGTTCCCAAACGTGATTCCATGGATTGATTGCGTAAGAATCAGTTGCAGTATTGTTTTTAAAAATACACATTACCAGGCACCACTCCATCCCTGCCCCGTAAAGGATTTAACAATGTAGAATTGAAGGCTGAAAGAGGAGGCCAGGGAGCCAACAATGACAGCTTGCCCATGAATTTCTGGAAGGTGGCTGAGAGGTGGCCGTTACTGTGACTCAGTAGGCCTGGCATGTGGCCTCCTTGGTGGTTTTGATGCCCAGCCATGTATGGGAGCTTTTGGGCTGGTTGAAGAATCAGGTGAAAAAGTTGGAGACTAGAGGTTGGCCCTGGCAGGACTACTGCTCGCTTGTAAGCTGGGAATGAATCATTCTTGCCTTTGTGCACCCTGAGAGGCAACGTGTGAGAGCAGATTATGTCACAGACATTAACACTCATGGAGAACGTGCTGTACAAATAGTACCTCCTTTCTATTCCTCCTCTCCACAGGCGCTGCCAGGAGAGCTCCTAATGTGTATACCAATTCAACACTTAATATCCATCAAGTTTTTACTGATATGGTTAACTCCATGCTCATAAGGAGTCAAGAGCAATCTCTGTCTCATGATCTCCTAGGTGATTGCCCCCATCAGTACCTAATCTGTTGGACCCCTTCTACCTCTAAACCTTTATGACTCACCCTTTCAGCTTTACTACCACTTTTTACACCAGAAGAAAAAGTTTCTCTTTGCCTTGAGGGAGCTGTCATCTTGGCTTCTCTGCAGGTCTTTCCCAGTAAGCTTCCATGATCGGCATTTTCCTTTCTGTCTGTCCAGTGCTGAGGCTACTCCAGTTCTTCTCAAACTTGATTATGCTTAAGAAGAGCCTGGGGAGCTTGTCTATAACCAGCTTCTTGAATCCTGTCTCCCGCTAGTCTGGTGCAGGAGGCCTGGGCTGATGCCAAGGGAGTTGCATTTAGTGAGCACCCAGGGAGTGCTGTGTGGCTGATGCAAAGAGCACACTTTCTGCACTTTCTGTGCTCCAGTCAAGTCAAGATGCATTCATGTTGACTCATTGGCATGGGATTTGTGGCATTTAGAAGGGATTGGCCTACAGATGGCACTTCCACGGTCTGTAAAGAAATATTTAGCTGAGCACTGGAGAACCTCACTACTCAAAGTGTGGTCTGCATACCAACAGCCTCTTCTCACCTGGAAGCTCAACACAAATGCAGAATCTCAGGCCCCACCCTAGACCTTCTAACTCAGGATCTGCATCTGAGCAAGACCCCAGGTGCGGCATGGGCTCATTGAGGTATAAGAAGCTATAAGGGCCACAGCATGGGTTTGGAGTGAAACTGGCTTGGGTTTCACTCTTTGTGTCATAATTTATCAATTGCATGAACTGGGTTTAGTGGCTTCACCTCTCTGAGCATCTCTTTGCTCATCAGGGAAACAGAGACACTAGAAACTGCAAACAGTGTTTGATTTACTCGTCACTACCTTCTAGGTATGTGGCCTTGACGCTATTTTAAATGCCAGTTTCTTAGCACTCTCTCTACTTAAGTACCAGTGTCCAAAATTTATGTGGAGAATATGGAATTGCTTAAGAAACCAAATTACTGTTTAAACGCTACAGGCAGACAACTTAGATATGCAGAATTATTCAGGGAAGTACTGGAGAGACTTGGAGGCCTGTCTGCAAAGAGTAGGCCAAGGACACCCCTCGTGTGATGAAAGTGAAAGAAAAATAAGGACGTGCAAGAAAAGGCTGGAGGGATGGGTTACAAAAGGAGGAGGGCTCCTTCCCTGGGGGTTCCACGTGGATTTGACAATGTGGAACTGGGGGCTGAAAGAGGAGCCAACAGTGACAGCTTGTCCCTGACTTTCTGGAAGGTGACTGAGTGATAGCAGTTATGCTGGGAGTGAATCAGAAAGACTCTTCCACCTGACGACAAGCCTCATCATGGGCAGAGTCAGGGTGGCATCTGTGGAGGGGTGACTTTTGCAGGGGCTCTGGCCAAGGCATTCTGAGCCAATGCAGGAGAGCTGGGAGACTAGGAGCTTGCCAGGACAGCAAAGCACGCACTCACAGTCTTACTGTTGTGCCCAGAGAGGCCATGACCCTGGTTAATGGCGCAGGCTTTAAAGTCAAGCCACTGAATCGGAACCCCCAGCATGCTGCTCACCACCTGTGCACTTTTGGCAGGTTACCTAACCTTTCTGTGCCTCTTTTTATTTTCAATATATAGCTAGTGACAGAATGTTTACTATAGAATGAGTGTAGAGTTCAAATCAGATAATGCGCCTAAAGGGCCCAGCACTGAATAGGTTGTCTGGATTTTTAATTTATTTGTGATTATAATTACTATATAGTATCCACAGTTATGGACAGTGAATGAGGATCCAAATGGGGAGGTCAGCTAGGAAGTCTGTGCCTCTAAATAACCCTGAGGCACTTGGTGTCTGATGCGTGTTGACAGTTATTTCTGTTAATTAAACGCAATACAACTTTACAATAATGGTGCTTGTCCAAAAGCCTCAGAAAGGGGAATGTGTACCCAGTGATAGTCGATAAAGCTAATTACCCAATTCATGAAAAATTGCCCTGATAAGGCTGCTCCAGTTCTGTTATCTCCGTGATTTACTAGTAGGGCATTGTGGAGAGAAAGCTTCCTTTCTGTGACTCATGCTCCCCACTGTTGTCATCGTGTCACTCCACTGTCAGAGGAGGGGACTCTCTGTGAGACCTTCCAGGGACTCCTCCTCCAACTCCCTGCCATGTGACTCCTCCTGCTGCTACTGTTCAGATTGAGGCCAGGTATTCTGTGCTCTTGGTTGAAAATGACACCTTATTATTTTAATTAGATCCTTCTAGAAAACATCTAAGGAACCACATATCTGGCTTCTGTCTGACTACAAGTCTGTCTGATAGATTGTGAAGAATAATTTTATAAGCCATCCAAAAATAAATCCAACCAAACAGTAGCCATTTCTGTTAGGTGGCTGTGGAATTTAAGGTAAAGCTGTATGATATAAAACACAAATTTTAAGGCTTTTCAGAAATTTTTGCTACTTCACATTATGCTTTTTAATTTTTCCCTCTCTGGAGAGCAGCACATGAAGCACCCCAAGGGCAATGATGTCATGATCGCTGTCATCATTGCCAGCATCCTCCTCATCATTGTGACAGTGACTATTTGTTGAACATCAGGCACTCTGCCAGGAATTTTTGCACACAAAATGGAAAGTTTAATGTTATGCAATCTACTTCTTGATAAACCCCTCAAGATAAATACTTATAAAAGTAGGTATAACAATTTTAACCTGCCTTTTAAAAAAATGAATATAAATCTACTGAATCTTGGAAGATATAGACCAAACCTAATGATTTTGGCTTAAGGTTCTTATCATGGACATCTTTTGACAATAATCAGATAATAATTCAAATTGTATGTTGGGGTCACTTGCATTCCATCATGATAAATAAAGCAGGGAACAGAAAATTATGTACATATACCTATATTCAGTCACAACCAAAAAGTAGGATCTAATCACCAAGATATAAATTAAAAACAACCAGGACCAGAAGACAGCTCTGTTTATCACTTCTCAGAATTGTATTTTACAGTCACACAATGGTTTCCACCAACTCTGACCACCAGTGTTGTTAAAGAACAAATTTGGTAAAGACATCCATAACCTGGGTCAATGCAGCTTCACCCGTGTTACACCAAGCCAGAAGCTAGTGAAAGATCAATAGAGTGACAGTGGGTTACTACATCATTCTCTGGAAAGATCTCTTCTCAAGGTGGTAAGGAGTATAGCAGTGGCCATGCACATCAGAGTCCTACGTAAAGGCTTCCTGCTCCTTGGGTAGAGTATTAGCTTGAAAACCTCCAGCCTACCCTTTGCTAATGAAGCAAATGGCATAGGGGGTCACGGTGGGGGGCTATCAAATAAACTGCTTGGTTCAGGGTTTTGAGGGTGTAAGGGTGTGTTCCTTAAAGGGGGAAAAATGACACTAGGCCCACAGAGTTAGTCTAAGCAGTTAGTGAAGAGAAGGGCTCAACAGAACATCAGCATTCATTCTGGTGACAGAAAATCTTTACTAGACATGTTAAAATTTGAACTTCTTAATCACAAGTGTTATCTGTGAAAAAACAAGATAAGGGACTTGGATCTACACCATTCCTCAACTTTCCCTGGATTATGAAGTTGAGAAGAATGGGTCTTTGAGATTATCAGAGGAGATCTGGGCTTCCGTGATTTTATCGCCAGATTCATAGTCAGTTCCCCTAATCTGCCTTCGTGCTCAGTTTCAGTACACTCAGGTCCTCCCACAGTGTTTATTATATGTGTGTTTGGGAAGAGATAATAGTTTTATAGTAAAATTTAAATGTAATGTGATTCTGGATGGACTTTACCCATTTCTCTTCTAAATTCTGTTTCGAATGACACATCACCAAGCTGGCCTTGGAATGTTTGGTTTATTGACAATACGTTTCAAGCCAATAACTGGAGGAGCAATAATAAAAGAACACCAGCAGAATTTGAACATTCTCCATTCTATTCCAATCTTCAATCCTCAAAACAAACCCTGGTCCAGCAGTGAGTACAGGTAAAAACTAGGACAGCTGTGCCAAGATGACACTGAGGGGAATATTAGCTCCTTCCCCCAAGTCAGGACATCTGTCCCCAGGAGAGCAAGCGCTAACACAGGGCCAAGGTTCCCGTATCTGCCAGAAGTCTCACCGTTCAGCAGAACGCATTATGGATGGCCGTCCTCCATTCCTCAGGGACACCACAGACAGGCCTGTGAAGCTGCTCACCGGGGACATTTCCAACACTGTGGAGCTGACATCAAAGATTGTTTTGACTGATGACAAGGTTACATCATAATATGAACACAAAGCACATTTAGCTTCTCAGGCAACTGAAACAGCACCAGAAAGGAAGTACTCCCATGGCATGAGCTGGGGGACTTTGCTTACGTTTTCTTGACGCTTATGTTCCTTTACATTTACGCTGCCTTTAAGCTTTAATGTGAAGGTTGGCCAGTCTTTCCTAACTCAAAAAATATTTCCACTTATAGCCCAGAATAAAAAAGGTGTCTATGTCTTATAATATTTAAGAAAATGAGGAACTGAGGTGTCACAATAACATGTAATGTTAAACACCATTTTGAAAGAGTTAGCACATTGGGAACTTTCTCTCTTTGGGATTCCAAATCAGACAAATTTCAACGGAGGCATCATAATCATTGGGAAATACATACTCTAGGGAGTCAACTAAACATAGAAGATAATTGCTGTGCTTGTTGAGTCACCGAGTTTGAACTAAAATTACAGTTGCTTAATGGTTAATCTGACATGCATCTCTCCAATCCTGGCCATTTGAAGGCAGATATTTTCTGTTTCTTGAAGCTGTCAGTTCTCATCTATGCCCATAGTTACAGGGTTTTTTCTCAAGGTGCTGCTTCTGACTGTGCTTTTAGCCTCTGGGATCATTTTGTTTCTCTGACTTCCATCTTATGAATTAAACCCGAATTCTCCTTTTCATTCCCGCCCTGTAAGCTAGCTATGCTGTGTGAGTGATGGGTGCCCGACTGCTTCACTTTGCTTCCACCTGAGATGCAGCCTCTCTCAGCTCTGTATGCTACAGGTGCCAGAGCCCAGCCAAGCCCCAGTGCCTCCAGGTGGGGGGTCCAAGAATTGACCAGGGAGAGCATCACGTTGTAAGCCTAGTCCTGTGTGCAATGCTGGGGCTGGTCCAGCAGAGGAAGACAGCTCCACTTGGCTGAACTGTGCAAAGGAAACCTTGAAAAGACATACTGGGAGGAACCTGGCAGATGTTGGAGGATTTAGTATCACACTGGAACCCTGACTGTAGGGTAGAGGGCATTTTCAGGCAGAGAGAACTAGAACTGAGAACACACCCATGTGGGACATAGCATTGCTTGATCAGGAAACAACAAGCACATTGACATAGTGGGAGTGGAGGGTTTATAACATGGGAGTGGGGAGGAGTCAAGGAAGATAAGACTGGAAAAATAGTAGCAGATGGTGAGTGAACTCCTAAGCTGTGAAGGCGGGTTTTGACTTGATCTTGCACATCAGAAAGCACAGTGTATAAGGGTGACAGGCTCAGAATCAAATATATTTCCTGGCAAAATTTGTGAAATATATAATGAAGCTTCCAGAGATTTCAGGGATAAATATGACTTTACAGGAATATAAATGTCACAGATTCAAAGCAGCTATGAATATAGTGCTCTCCACTCCATCTCACGACAGCAAAAAGGTCTACATTTAATTTTCACAATATGATTGCTCCACAAACAGTTGTGTGAATTCTGCCAGTACCTGTCTTGATGGTCACACTGGACTCTCTTGGGTACAGCTGGGGTCTTTTGACCATTTGATTCCTTTTTTATCCTTGTTCTCTTTTTTATCTTACATCCCGCTGAAAGTTCTTTGAACAATATTTAAAGCTGTGACCTTTTAAATAAAATAAGCATTCAAAAGTCTTGCTATGATTTAAATTCTGAGTCTGAGCCAGATGTTTTTAGCTAGACATACTGTGGGGTATGAAAAATTGCTAGAACAATTAAGGATAGAACTTTCTATTTCCAATTGGCATCAGATGACAATATGTGCATTATACTTTTTGTTTCTCAGTGTTTTTCCATCTTTTGCAATTCATACTGTGTCGGAAAAAAAAATCAGAATTCACCCTTGCTGCATTTTGATGCACTTCCTGAAAGATTATCAGCCAAATCGGTCATACTCTCAGGGAAATGATGTGGTCCAACTTGTTCTCATAACTCACAGTTTGGATTTATTTTCCCTTTGCTCTCTTCCAAGCTATTGTTTTACTGGCAGTAAAAAAATGGATCCATCAAGCTATCTGATAATATTTTGGAACCAGTATCATTTTCACCCTCAGAAAGTCCAGCTTGAAATGATCAGCGGGGTTATCAAAGTAGCAATGTTTAGTCTTTTATAAATGACTGGAAACAATGGAAAGTCCTGACCAAGGAATTTTGGGGCTCAACTAGGGCAATGAATTATGATTTAATCTTTATTTTGAAACTGATTATCCTAAACTAACTTCCACTTCATATCAGGGAGTTCAAAGAAAATTGGATATATTTTACATAAGATTAGGCAACTGGCTTTAGTCAAATAATCCTGTATAATTGCTGGTTACATCTCTTGAAACACATGTTCCTTGTTACCAAAAGAAAACATTTGCCTTTAGTAGAGTCTCTGATTATTGTTAATCTTATTACTCTTGTTGTAATGAAGGTTCTGGAGTGTGTGTGTGTGTGTGTGTGT
>CM052437.1:111957827-111984607 GCA_028533085.1 Varecia variegata | reverse complement strand
TCTCATCTTGCACATTTCTAAGTATGTATATTATATACATATACAGATATATTTATATACACATGTATAATTATATATACTACTGCTATTGCAAATGGAATTTTCTGGTATACTTCCTAATCTGTAATTGCATGTATAGAAAAACTATTCATCTGTGAATGGTGATCTGATATTTGGTATGCTTTATTGTTATCTCATAATTTCCAAGATTTTTTTTGACAAATTCTGTTAGAGTTCCTGAGTATTTAATCTTACTACTGTAGAAATAATATTTTCCCTTTCATAAATAGACATAGCTGATACATGCTTTCCTGTTTTAACATATTGGCTGGAAATTCTAGGTGAGGTTGGCAGAAGAGGATCTATTTTTAGAGTGTTATCATATTATCAAATGTAAATGTGATGATGCACAAAATCAGATAAGCAGTTTATTCATTTATGATGAGAAGCATTGTAAACGTTTCCTGTGATAATAAGAAGAATGCTGTTGATATTATCTGTTTGCATGTTCTCAGCCCCCATTCTCTTTTCAGCCCACTCTAATTAGGCTTTAGTGCCACCATCTTCACTGCAATTACTTTTTAAAAGTCACCAACAACCTTCACCTTGATAAATTAATTTCTAATCCTTATGTTAGCCAAATTACTAGCTGTATCTGGCAAAGTTGATCACACTGTCTTATGGAAGCAAGCATGTTCAGTTATCTTCCAGGATACTGTACTGTTCAGGTTTTCTCCGAACCCTCTATCAGATCATCCTCTTCTTCCCATCCTCTAAATACTGGGGTGCTTGAGGACTCATCCATACTGTCCTTCACCCTCTGGGTTACCTTCTGTTATGGGTTGAATTTTTTTCCCTCACAAAATACATTGAAGTTATAACCTTCAATACCTGTGAATACTTGTGAATACATGTGACTATGACTTATTTGGAAATAGGGTCCTTGCAGATGAAATCAAGTCAATAAGGTAATTAAGGTGGGCCCTAATCCAGTATGACTGATGTCCTCATGAGAAGGAAACTTGGACAGAGCATGCATGGAGAATGCCATGTGATGGATAAAAGAGGCAGAGATTGGAGAGATACAAATGAAAGCCAAGAAACGAGAATTGACGGCCACCACCCAAGGCAAGGAGGAGGAAAGGGAGGAGTCTACTCAGAGTCTCAGAGGGGCCGTGGCCCTGCTGACACATTGATTTCAGGCTTCTGGCCTCTGAGTTATGAGACAATACATTTCTGTTTTTCAAGTCACCCAGTTTGTGGTAATTTGTTAAGGCAGCCCTAGGAGACTAACATACCTCTATCTCCTTAGCTTTGAATACAATGGGAGGTAGAGTTTTAAGACATTCTTTAACACTCCCAGCCTTTAATATGCACACACCAGCTTCTCCAGCTATTCAGTCAAATAAAAATTCACCTATATAATTAAGGTCCCAAATCAGTATAACTTAGGACAGGAAGATTATGCAGATAGGCCTGACTTAATTACATGAGCCTGTTAAAAGGAGATCATTTCCTCCAAGTGACCTCAGAAAAGGATGTCAGAGAGTTGAAGAATAAGAAGAATTTGATGCACAGTTTCCAGCTTGAAGACAGAAGGGACCATATGGCAAGGACTTCCGGTCACCTCTAGGAGAGGAGAGCAGCCTGTAGCTGACAGTTGTAAGGAAATAGGGACCACAGTCCTACAGCCACAAAGAACTGAATTCTGTCAACAACAAGAATGAGTTTGTAAGCAGATTTTTTTCCCCAGAGCCTCCAGACAAGAACTAAGCTCAGGTGACAACTTGATTTCAGTTTTGTAAGTCCCTAGCAGAGAACCCATTCATATTGTGCCAGACTTCTGACTTCTAATTTGAGTTCATAGTTCTACTGGAGTAATTTGTTACACAGCAATAGCAGACCAACATGTATGAGCTGATGGTTTAACTATATATAATATCTCTAGCTCAAACTTCACCCTTATCTCCAGTCTCATACATCTAAATTAGTATGAATAAAATAGAAATTTTGACTTTCTCCCATCAGCAATATCTATTTTTGCTGAATTGTTCATAATCAACTTAGCATCATCACTACCTCTGTTGCAGTGAGCAGGTGTATGCAAACTTACCCCGAAACGCTGAGAGGTCAAAGAGATTGACAAAACTAGTTTCTCAGACAGAAATATAGGGACTTACAAACAGAGACGATGTCTCTGGCAGCCGCAAGACAAGATGATGAATCCTTTTACTGTCACCCCCCCCACCACCTAGAATGTACCTTCCCTAGGGATGGAAAGTGTAGAGGACGATTGAAGTCGACCCCTCAGGGAAAGGTGAGGATTTGCCTAACGGCAGGATTTACAGTAAGTACTGAAGTCCACGTTTATGACAACATCAAGGTTGTTTTGACATAAGGGCAGGATTTCCGGTAAGTATGTGAAAGTAGAAATCTTAGAAGCATTCCTACAGCTGGGGTTAATCAGACGTCAACATAGCCGATTAGCATCCAAGATGAAGTTGTTTTATCCTCCATAGCCTCCTTTTAACACATCCTCTGCATTGCCCAGGAAAAGATGGGAACTATAATACAGTTCCCAAGTGGCCCCAGTTTAGAATTTCCTAATGAGAGACACACAAGACTTAGAAGGCAGGAAAGAAGATGAAGCCATTATTCTCTGCAGGCAGTTGCAGGCTGACACGTGCGGATGGGAGATCCGCAGCCTCTTCCCAGGGAGCATTTGAGAACCACCCACTTCACTGCTAGAGCTTGAGATAGTTGTTTGGAGTTTGTCAGAGATTCTTGAGAATTGCAGCAGCTTCACAGAGAGTTATTGAAAACCCTGAACTTGTGGGTATCAGGGTGAGCTCCTCGGCATCTGCCCCGCTGACCCCCAGTGCAGGCACCCTTGGTCTCTCTCCCCAGCTCTTCCAACAGTGGCGTGAGACCTTCACTCCCACAGGACGCCCTCTATACCTGGGTACTTGGGGAACCCCAAGTTATATCTCTGTTCACCCCCTGCCTTGCCCATGAACGGAAATGGCATTTCCACTTGCTGAGGAGCTCATGCCTCAGTGCAGGGTGCATCCTTGATTCCTCTTTTCCCCCGATCTTACGTGGGGTGCGTCCACACGCAGGGCCAGCCAGGTGGGTTTTTTTTTTTTTAATTAACAGGGGGTTCTATTTATCACTGTAAGTTCTTGAAGAACGTTAAAGCGTTTCCCACAGGTGATTCCCTAGACACTGTCCCAGTCCCCTCCCTGGGTCTCTTCCATCAGAAGCCGCCACAGGGACCCCCACATGCCAATTCTTTAGGTTCCGCGGCTTTTCGAGTCCCAGTCCCCCAGGGCTGCTCTCTCCCCTCTCCAGACCAACGCTGACATTGTTGCTTGACTTCTCTCTTTTTTAGCTCAAAAGAATCTTTTTTTTCTTTAAATGGAGGGTATGTAAATGTATGAATATAACACTCTCTTCAGCAGAGACAAGGAGCGCTCATCTGTTAATACATTTTTGTGTCTTTATGTAATGTTCTTAGACATTTTGGTAGCTTATTTGACACAACCTGCTTTTTTTAATATAAAAACTATTTTAGTTATGGAAAGTTTTAGAAAATTTCAAACATTTGCAAAACCGGAGAGAAAAGTATAATGAACTTACATGGGCTCATCACCCAGTTTCAACAAGTAACAAAGCAACCTTATTTGATCTGTACCCTCACTTACTTTTCTTCCCACCCACTGCAAATATTGAACCAAATTCTAAAGGTAACATTAATTTACCTGTAAGTATGTCAGTATGTTATTTTAAAAGGTACAATTTTAAGAGAATCATAATACCATCATCGTACCTAAAATAGTTAACAATAATTTTAATATAACCAAATATCCAACCAAAGTTTCTATTATCCAATTGTCACAGAAAGTATTTTTTAAATTATATTTTGTTTGTTTTAATTACATTAAAACAAGCTAATTGTTGACTTTACTGGATTCCAAATAAATTCCATACATTATGATTAGTTGAATGGTTCTTAAATCACTTTTAAGCTGTGATTTATCTCTTCATCTCTTTAGTTCATGTAATTTTTATTGTGGAGGGAAAAACTACATTTTTCTCAGTATAGATTTTGTTAATTGTATCCCTGGTAACATTTGAAATGTTTTTCTGTCTTCTATATTTTCTATATATTGACAGCTAAAGCTAGAGGGCTAGAGGTTTGTTCAAACTTATTTCAATTTTTTTTGGAAAGGGGGGCAAGACCATTGATTAGTTCTTTGTATATGTCTTTAAAAAGATTCATGATGTCTAGCTTTCTCTCTTTTTGAGATATTAGCAGCTGTTGATGATCTTTTTCCTGATCCATTAATTTATTAGGAATTGAAAAATGATGATATTCTATCATTCTTTCTTCATTTATTACCTGAAATAATTTCTTATGAAAGAATAAATTCTGAAATAATAAATTAGCTGAAATAAATTCTTATAAAATATAAAAAGAAACTTCCCCCTAAACTATTTGACTTCACTGGGATACAGTTCATATTGGAAAACAACAGCAACAACATGATAAATGACTGATTCTCTTTTTTCTTTATCAGTTTTCAAAATAATGACTTTGTTCCTCTATCAGACTGGTCTAGAGCTGAACTACTTGTTTACTATGAAGTTACAGTTACAGTTAAAAGAGTTCAGTGTAACTTTATCAGTGTAACATTCCCAATACTTCCTCCTCATGTTTGCTAATTTGGTAGGTTGGCTCACAAAACTCAGGGAAGCACTTTACTTACCAGGATCAGTTTATAATAAAGGACACAGCACAGGAACAGTCATTTGAGGCCATGCACAGGACAAGGCATGGAGGTGTGTGTGGAGCTCCCACGCCCTCTCTGGGCACAACGCCCTTTCAGCACATCAGTGTGTTCACCAGCTTGGAAGCTTTCCAGACCCCACTGCTTTGCAATTTCTTAACCTCCTCCAAAGGAGACTAATGAGGGGGTGTGTGTGTGAGTGTGTTTGTGTCTTCAAGGGTTGTTGTGATGATAAATTTATAGATTTGGCAAAGACTTTTTATGCTCAAATTGTATAACATTTGGTCAGTAGGAGACTCTTCAAATTGACTCCTTAGTTCTGTTGAGATGATCTAAGTGGTCTCTAACAACTTCCTTCTTTTTTGGAATGACAAGACATTCCAGGATTATGGTGTACATTTCCTGCTCCAGATCTGTAATCAAAGATTCCTCTAAGGAGCCCTGATTCCTTTTTAGTGGGAAATGGTAATAAGAGAACATAGGCTGGTCAGTAGGGGTGCTCATTGTTATCGTGTTGGTAATTGTTCTATGTCTTTTTGGTGGACATAGCTAGAAAATAAGGTAATGATGAGCTCATGCCAATATTTTTGATTTATGTTTAGGACTACAGAGTCTTCACATACTTTATTGTATTAAATACTAAATCTGTATCTCCTTTCTCCAACACCAAAAGGGCTAGTTCATAATATTGTAGATTATGTTAAAGCTGTTGGTGCCCTGCCCAGAATCTATTGACTTGGCTGATATACACATCCCTTGGTGTGGTATTAGCAACAAATAGCTCACACTCTGGAAAAGTGTCTTGGATGTGAGTCATGCCCCTGGAGGGTCACTATATTCTTCTCCTAGAGGGAGCCTGCAGTCAATGACTGATTAATATCATATGTATTTCAAAAGACCAACCTTCTTGACAATTAATGAGATGTTAATGTGATATTTGCTCTTGGGGGCAAAAATATTATACCTCTTATATCTTTTTTTTTTTTTTTTTTTTTTTGTGAGACAGAGTCTCGCTTTGTTGCCCAGACTAGAGTGAGTGCCGTGGCGTCAGTCTAGCTCACAGCAACCTCAAACTCCTGGGCTCAAGCGATCCTGCTGCCTCAGCCTCCCGAGTAGCTGGGACTACAGGCATGCGCCACCATGCCCGGCTAATTTTTTCTATATATATATTTTTTTTTAGTTGGCCAGATCATTTCTTTCTATTTTTAGTAGAGACGGGGTCTCACTCTTGCTCAGGCTGATCTCGAACTCCTGACCTTGAGCGATCCACCCGCCTCGGCCTCCCAGAGTGCTAGGATTACAGGCGTGAGCCACCGCGCCCGGCCTCCTCTTATATCTTTATAGTAACTGTAACTTCATAGTAAACTGTAATATTTAATGTTAAAATTATCCTTGTCTTTTTTATTGCTCTTCCTGTTTTTTTCTACATTTGTTGGTTTGTCTTTTTCAGTTGCATTGGCTAATGTCTCCTTAAACATTTTCCCTTGGTATTCTCATTTTCTTACTTAATTAGTATTTGGGTTCACCCTCCTAGGGAAGCTTGAAGCTCCAGCAGCACCAACATGTCCAATCTCCTCTCCTGCTTTATGTTTCTCCATAGCACTTGCCTCTACCCAAATTTATACTAAATATTTGTTTGTTTACTAATTCATTGTCTTTCTCCTTCCTAGAATGCAAGGTATATGAAGGCACGGATTTTACTTTCGTCCCACTCTATCCCCAGCACCTTGGACAATTTCATGGCACAGAGAAGACACTCATAGATATTTGTGGAATGAATTAGAGGTGCTTGTCTAAAGCATAAGATATGGTGACCTTTCATGAAACATGATCTCAGTGTAGGCCAGCAACATGAGAAAGCAGAGTAAGGGCACTTAGAATCTAAGAATCGATTGTATAATTTAAATATTTGATAGGCATCAAGGAGAGAGAGTATGGGGCATCTACTCACATGATGAAAGTATTTCTGCCTTTGAAACTGAGCATGTCCATGGGTCTTGGAATCCTCTCCGTTGAACAGGGCTTAGTTGAGCAGATGGCACTGCCAACACGTCTCCATGACTTACCAACCACATTTCTGATGGACCCCTTCATTAGACCTGAATGTGTCCAAATCTTCTGGGCTTCTGTAGTCACCCTTTCATTTAATATCCAAATAGAAGAGCTTGGACCTTCATGAGGCAAAATGTGGTAACACTTTGGAGACAATCAAGTGTATTTCTGTGTTTACACTGGTGAGGAACTTACCCTGTCGTGTCTTACTATGAATTCTTGCCAGCACTTGAATTCGGCATCACTCCATGAATGACACTCCAAGATCCTATGGGCAGTACCTTCTCTATTCTGCCTCACTGCAAATAAGACATCTTTTTTTCTTCACTACCTCAAAGAACCTCCAGAATACGTTCTTTGTGATTTAGATTTTTACTGAAAATTTGAGGATGATGGGCGTTGATATTAAATGATTATAATTACAACAAAGTTTAAGAAATACCTTCTTATTGAGAATCAGCTATAATTGTTCTGATTAATTCATTGGCAATTTCCTAACACAGGACATTTCTCATTAACTTTGTCCCTACTTAAGCCCTAGCTGCTATCATGGTGCAGAGATATGTTCATCCTAGACAATTTTACTTATTCCTATTTCCCTTACTCCAGAGTTCCACAGCTCCAAAACTCCTGTTTGGAGCTGTTATTCTTTTTTTCTTTTTGCAAAGCAATTTAATTCTTTCTTTGTTAACTCTTCTCCAGTATAGGCTAGCCTGAGAAAAAGGAGTGTTTACTTTTCTCAAAAAGATTAATCAAGCTGTTTTGTTTCTTAAAAAATAAAAAAAAAAAGAAAGAGCAAATCTTTTCCAAAGAAAAATCATTCTGAATTTCTGAGTCAACTGCTAAAACCATAGTCTTCTTTTAAAATAATTGTTTTCTGCTTGCCATGTTACCATATTGTGTGAGGTTCTAGTCACTTCTTGTAAGCCTTAAAGCCATTCAAGGGGAATTTGCATAAATGTCTGCTCTGATTTTAACTTGTAGATTTTAGAAGCCATCTGTATTCTATATTCCCAAGCGGTTGCATGCAGCATCCCTACTGTCCTCAAAGTTCTGACAACATTGGTCCATGTGGTTTCATGACTTCTTAGGTTAATTATGGTAACTAATAGGTTTCCAGAGAATCATATATTTTAGAGTAGTTTTTCTGTGCATTGGCATAGTCTCATTGTTTTTCAAATCCACTTCATTAACACTATGCCCCTTCTATTGTGGGTTGAACTGTGTCCTGCAAAAAGATATGTAGAATTCCTAACCCTAGGTATCTGTGAATGTGACCTTATTTGGAAATAAGGTCTTTGTGGCTGCAATCAATTAGAACTGTGAGAGAATACATTTATTTTTTTATTTTTTTATTTTTTTGAGACAGAGTCTCACTCTGTTGCCCGGGCTAGAGTGAGTGCCATGGCGTCAGCCTAGCTCACAGCAACCTCAAACTCCTGGGCTTAAGCGATCCTACTGCCTCAGCCTCCTGAGTAGCTGGGACTACAGGCATGCGCCACCATGCCCGGCTAATTTTTTCTATATATATATTTTTAGCTGTCCATATAATTTCTTTCTATTTTTAGTAGAGACGGAGGGGGGGGGGGGGTCTCGCTCTTGCTCAGGCTGGTCTCGAACTCCTGAGCTCAAACGATCCGCCCGCCTCGGCCTCCCAGAGTGCTAGGATTACAGGCGTGAGCCACCGCGCCTGGCCTCACATTTATGTTTTAAGCCACCCAGTTAGTGGTAATTTGATATGGCAGCCCTAAGAAATTAATATTAATGTTGATTTATGTCCGACCTCTCCACTTGATTAGAGTTGCTGATTTATTTAAGGGTTTAAAAGAAAAATGTTCATTTTCACTTCTTTTGAATTCATTGATTTATGCTTGTATTTTTTATTATTTTCTTCTTATTATTCTAAGCTCTTCTCTGACTGTATTCTTATAGCATTTTTAATAGTTGTGTAATTAATTCTGTTATGACAGACAAATTCCAGTGGCTGAGCCTGACAAAGATTTATTTGCCACACATGAAAAGTCCACTGAGGCGTGGCCAGCTCCCCTTCACGCTGCAGTTGTGTCATCTGAAACTCGAGCCCCCACGGTTGCTGGTGTAGGAAGGGAGATGGAGGAGACATATTGTCTTACCTGCCTCAGTCTGAGACAGGAATTTCATCTAATCACAGTTCGTTGGCCAGAAGTAGCTTCAAGGCCCCAATAGGACCCCAAGGTAGCGTGAAAAAAATAGAGCAGCACTTGGAAAATTCAGTCAGAACTGTTTCTTCTGCTACAGTCTTTTTGGTTATTTTTTTTTTTCTTTTAAAAGAGTTAAATGCTATAAAGCTATTAAATTTTCTGTGAGCGTTGCTTAGTTGCATCTCTTATATTTTAGAATATCTTCAGCCAGGATCCCTCCAAATATGTATTTTGTCTCCAATTACATATGTGATATCATCTACTGTTGACCCACAGGTCTCAGATATCCTTCTCTGTTTTTTCTTCTTCCCTGGTACATGAGTTTGAATAATCTGACCTGTCCATAGGTTTGCTTACATTTCTGAGTCTCAACTGAAAGTCTAAGGAATTGACCAAGTCCCTCCCCTCCAGCCAGTCAGAACTCCAATGTCTCCCCAGCCCTGTGCAATCTCAGAAATCTCTGTTAGCTTTTCCTCACCAGAAGCTGCTCTCTGCTAGGCCCCTAGAATTAGTTTAGGATTCTTCCTAGGACGGGGACTCCATCCCTACACCTTCTAGGGTCCCTCCTCCCTTCTCTCTGGTGCACTGGCCCACAACCTCAGACACTTCAGCAGTCCAGTTTCGGTTTCCTTCCCCAGCCTCAGCTGGCTCTGCACTGAGTCTCCAATCAGAAAATGCCCTGGAAGGAGCCCAAGACGGATGTGGTGCTAACCTCCTGTGCTTCCCTTCTTACTGGAATCTGCAAGAAGATTCCTCAAAAGAGTTACAACGTGTGCTTTATCCAGCTTCATAGTTGATTACCATGATGCCAGCAACTCTGTTGCAGTCAGAATTAAAAATCTGTTATCACATATATTGTAGAGTGTAGTATTCTCATTTTCATGATCTTCCAAAGAGTGTAATTCTACTTTCAATTTCTTATTTGATGAAATGACTTGTTAGGCTTTTTTTCACTCTTTTTTCTTTTTATGTTTTATAGTTTTAGTATTTTGCCATCAAACAATATGGCCTATTCACTCACAACTGTTTGAAATAGATTGAAGCTCATTTTTGGCTTAGTAGACAATCAGTTTTAAGATAATTACTTCATACTTCCATGAAATGATTACATAACCCTTATAAAATTCAATGTTAATGAATTAACCATTTCAATTATAGTATTAAATTTTGTATGTCATTTCTTGATTTTGGTCTAGTTAATCACTCAAGCACAAATAATACTGTAGAAAAATTCCTCACCACTATTGTGGTTTTATAAATGTATTTTCCTTTTTTTTGTTCTATAGTTTTTACTTGACATATATTGATGTTTTGTTATTGGCTGAATAAAGTTTTATGCTTTTCATTCTAATTTTATATTTTATTAATATGAAATAATCTTTGTTCAGTTTTAACAATTTTTGCATTGACTTATAGCTTGGTTAAAATTAATTTTGCTATTTTGTCCTTTCTATTGTTTATAGATAGACAAGATAAATTATTGTCTATCCTTTTCTTTTTTAACCTTGTTAAGTTATTTTGTGTTAGACGTATTACTGTAGACCACATACAGTTCAATTTTATTTTCTAAAACAATCAGAGTGCCGTTGTCTTTTAATAGATGTATTCAGTCATTTAGGTTCCTTTCATAACTGGTATGTTTGATCTGATGTTGTTTTATAACATGCTCAAGTCTTTTATATATATCTATATCTATATATCTTATTCTTCCTTAATGCCTACCTGATATTGCATAGTGTATTTTTGTTGTTGATTTTTGCTATTTATTTTCAATAAATAATGAGGCTTATTTACTTTTATTTTATACATTATTTTAGCAAGTATACATCTATTTTTAAAAGTTTTACTTATGGTCATCTTGGAGTTTAAAAAAATAAAAACTTTTATAGTAGACACCAGTGGAAGTGGGGAATGCCTGGTTTATGACACTTCTTTTTTAAGGTATATTTTCTTCCTACAGTCACCTAGTGCAGAGGTTCTCAACCAGGGTGATTTTGCTGCCCCCCTGCCAAGGGGATATTTGCCGTATCTGGAGAAATTTTGGATTGTCAAAACCTGGGGAGAGAGGGTGCTAATGGCACTTAGTGAGTAGAGGCCAGGGATGCTGCTAAATATCCTACAATGTATAGGACAGTCCCAACAAAGAATTTTCTAGCCCCAAATGGCAGTAGTGCAGAGGTTGAGAAACCTTGATCTGGTTAAAGGGTTTTATTAATATTTTACATGTGAAGAATTTGAGACTCACAGATGTGAAGTGTCCTGTTCAAATGCCCCCCACTAGTTAGTGCCAGAATGAGGGCAATAACCCAAGGCTGTAGCCTTTTCTACCATAGTGCCTAAATTCCTTAACAGGTGCTCCTTTAAAACCAGCCACTCCATATATATGTTAGATACCTTTGCACAGGGCACTCTTTTTCACTGAAAGCTAGCAGCAGTAGTTTCTTTCCTGGTAAATCTGAGACCATTTCTGCTTATTCAGCTTTTCAGCTGAATAAGATCAACTAAAATGTGCTTATAACTATAAAAATTCAGTAAATTAGAATAGCCACGTGAGCAGCAAGCACTTTTGGGTTTCTGCAAAATATTAAACGTGTAATCCACAGAATTTGAGAGGAGGAAATCTACTTAGAGGTCCTCCCATTCTACCACTCATCAGTCATGGTCATCTACAATGACTTTGCTTGGACAATTCAAGGCAGGGGAAGCTTAGGACACTCCTGAGATGCAGGTTGTAATGGTGATTATTGTAAATGCAAGCTATAATAGAAATTGCAACTGTGATTATGGTGACCATAAGGTAACAATTGAATTTATGTTCACAAATCAATCAGGAAAGAGTCAAAGAGAACAATGTGGTTTTTGTTAAGAAAGTGATTCTGAGAGACAGTGGGGGAAGGCATGAGGTTGGGAAGTGCTTTGGCATGACAAGTGATACAATCAAATTTTCCAGGCTCTGAAAGAGGTCCTGCCTCCACGCTGTACAAAGGAGCCAACTCACCATAAAGACCTAAGTTCCTGGATCAGAAGTATTACCCTTGCAGGGAAAATTGTGGGGAGAATTTCAAGATTTAGTCAAGATGGCTGAATCAACTCTACAGTTAGTCAATGCCTGCAAGTGGGAGAAGGAAAAATCAAAAATTTTCTGGGAATGAACCAGCTGATAAGAGGACCTTTGGGGCATTCATTGCCTGTTACCCAAGGCAAGAGGAGAAGAAAACATTCCTTACTTAGATCAACATTTCAGATGTGGACAGAAAGAAAGAAATCATCAAAATTAACAAAAAATATGAATTTTGGTTTTGAAAACTATGCCATTCATTTCTAAAAGTGGACTTTTGTTCTACAAGGAAATTTTTTATTCAATCTCTCAACTCCCTGCCTGATCTCCTCTCCATGTCCCTTCAGTCTTCTGCAGCTCAATTAATGGTACCACCATTTGCCCAGTTGCTCAATCCACAGACCTGGAAGTTATTCTTGAGTCCTTGTTCCTCCTCATCCTCTGACAACCAATCTAACACCAAACTGTATGGATTTTATCTTCTAAAATCATCTCCATTGTAAACAATTGTGATGCCTTCACTGCTATGATCCAGGTACAGACCACCATGATCTCTAATTTGGAAAACCATAGTCGTTTTTCTGTACCCAACTCTTGATTACTTCTAATTTATTCTCTACATAGCAGCAAGAGTATTTTCGTTTGTCTTAAAGAGCAATCAAATTATATCACAGTCTTCTCTCTGGATATGGCCAAATGTTCCATGGAGAAGTAGCCTCTATAATAATAATAATAATTTGAATTTATGTACCATTAACAATTGGTCCTAAAGCAACACACTAATGTCATTTTTATTGATCCTCACTCTGTGAATGAGGGTACTGAACTTGCCCAAGGTCACAGAATTAGAGAGTACCCAAACTGCGATTCAGGTCTGTTTGATTCCAAGAGCACACTGGCTGCTATCACTCCCAGCACTTGGGAAAAGGAAATTCCTTCTCTTCTCCTCCTTGTGGGAAAGGCTTTTTGTGTTTTTCCATCTCTGACTCTTCTCATAAGCATCAGGCAACATTCTATTTCTTACATCGTAATACTTTGAATGTAAACTGGTTGCTGTGGTTCAATTTCCAGCAGTTCTGCATTGTTGTTTAAGAAAATAACAGAAAGAACAAGAAAAATAATTATGACATTTCTAAGGCTAAGCTTCTGTAGCTCTTTTCTTACAATGAAATGTAATTCTAATTTTTGTTAAACAAATGAGGTTTAACAAAGACTATCAGCCTAATAACAAGAAAGTGTCATTTAAAATACTTTATCTTGTTTTTCACATAAATTTGGGACTTTATTATCAAAAAATTTTAGTTTTGAATGATATTTTGAATTTCATATTCAATTAAATTCATTACAATGTATTCAATATGCAGATGGGGAAGGCTGTGGAGAAAAGGAAGCTGGTGTTCAATGATAGATTGGAATTTGGGCCAAAACTCCCATGTTTATCACACTACTAAGTGTGAGAAATTATATAAGACAACTTTCCTCTCTAAATTCAGTTAAACGAATATGAAGGATGGAGGCTAATTCCTACCTCAAAAGGTCATTGTGGTGATTAAGTGGTATAACATATGCTAAAGTGCCTACCATTGTGCTCAGGACATAGGAGGATTCAAAAGAGTTTATTGTATCTGAAGTTTAACAGGTGTACAAGCGCTGTAGGATCACAGAGCCTGGAGGAGTTCATGACAGGAATGATACCGTAAAGATTTCATGGAGTATGTTACATTTAAGCTGGCTGTTAAAGAATCAGTAGAATTCAAACAGGTGGACATGAACGATAACAAAATTCCAGTAGAATAAACGGAATGAACAAAGGTAGAAAAATATATACCTCTGATCTAGGAACCACTAGTGGGCAGAGACAGAGAAAAAGAAGGAATTAATTGGATGATTAGATTGGGATATTCCATTTCAATCAAATCTAAAAACACTATCCACTGTAAGAATCACCATTGTTTTATGCAGCACTCAGAAAGAAAGAACCCAACCAACTGGACTGTGGCACTCAACATATTTGTTTTATTGAAGGAACTCTTTTAGAATTAGACACCATATATAATTCTCATGCATAAGTAGGAAAGAAAATACAAGCAAAATAAGTTGGTTCAAAAATGCTTAAAACATCTTCACTTTCAGCATCTTGAGTCTAGTCCTAGAAGTCCTGTGTTTTCAGGCAATATCCTCTCCTGTGCCCCAGCGAGCACTGGAATGTGGCATTTCTTAAAGGAGTGCTTCACTTTTCTCTGAGTTTCCTCCAAGCTGCCTACACTTATTCTGCAAATTCCGATGTGTGTCCTCAGGCGGTGGCAACCACATCAGAATGGCCACATGGCTGCCAGAGATTTTAAGACACAAGCTGATTTCAGAGATGTTAAATGTGAAAAAAGAAAATGTGCTTCTTAGAAAATCTTTGAAATTTGGTGGCCTCAAGAGGCCCTGAAAATATATTATGCTTAGAGTCTGTCCTTTAATCTGTAGCCAGTTGAGAAGCACAAAATGCTTTTGACTCAGATGGGTGCTTTGAGTAAATCATTCTGGCACCAGGAAATGGAGAGATGGGACGGTGGGGAGCCCCAAGGTCAGAGGGCTAGATGAAGATGGTCTCAACCAGGGGATCGCCTGAGGCAATGAAAAGAAGAGACTTCCCATGGGAAGGTCACTCCAGTGAGCAAGTCGATGCTATTTCTCTTTCTTCAAGGGAAGAAATTTTACATTTAACTTTATTCAGAGCACAACTATAGACTCATTTATGACTCCCATACCCCTCCTAAAGACTGATTAGTCCAGGCCAGGACGGAGCATCAGAAACAATTGGCCTCTTTATGGTTGGCCTTCATCTTTACCCTGCTTAATTTCTCTGGGGATTCTTGATGCTGCTCCTTTACTGAAATGTTTCTTCTCTTTCCTACTTATGTTAATTGAATTAGTATTAATGACTACCAAATTACTAACTTTTATTATTTTTATCCCATGGGCTGAATTTATGAACTCAGAGTTTCCAGAACAAAATCTTGGAGTTCCCAACACAAGCAGAAGGAGGCTTACAGAAGGTTCAAAGATGGCTCAGATGGAAAGAAGGATCTCACGCTCTCAGATGTATGATGAATCTACATCCTCTTGTCCAGACTGTCTTGTAACTTCCATTTGAAGGACGTTCCTCATTTATTCAATACTTTTGTTTTCCTAGTAGCCACTATTGGATTCTTGAATTTACAGATGTGCCTGACCACATGTTGGGGGAGAGGGTGGGCTGCCTCCCTGTGAATCATGCAAGCAGAGAAAGAGACAGGGACACTTTAAGCGTAAATATGGGAGCTATTATGAAGAGGTCATTCATGACAGCAGAAAGGTTTGAGGCTCTTAGCTCTTTACTATCCCCACCACACATCAAGGAACCAGATGAACTGAGAAGGCAGAGCCCTGAAGGAAGGCAACAAAGGCCTTAAAGGTCTTGAGGGGAAGAGGAGGAGGGAAGACAGACAACGTCTTAAGGGAAGGGATTTGTGTCACTGACTATGAGCAAGGTAACCACATGGAGTCACAGAACAGTCACATGACTCTAGATCAAAGTACCTCTCCCCATAAAAACAGTGAGGAAATAAGTTGAAGAGAGTAGATGATTCCACTCCCAAATAGTCCTCTGTGGACTCTGTATGGACTATGATCTATGATGTGAACATGTGGCGAAGGCTTGTGCACTCATCAGACCTCTGTGTGCTTGACCTACTTACTATGCCACTACTGACTTTATAGTGCTGCGATTGCATATATTACTTTCTACAGAGCCTCATTAACTATAATTGGGTCCACCCAAAAGGCCAGAGCTGCCTTGGAAGGCTTCCTGCCCAAGCAGTGAACAAAAAGAGGGTTAAGGGCAGGGACTTAAGCAGGCAAGGAAGCTGATGTCTCAGCCTGCTTGCTTTGTGGAGTCTCTAGTGCTTACTAAGTGGTAGCTGGGATGAAGGTCAAGATTCCTTCCCAAATCCAGAGCTCAGCTGGCCCCAGAGTACTCACTGTAGATCTTAAGGTGAGATCATACTGGAGGGAAGTAACTCTCAGGGATTTGATGAGCCATTTGTCTAAATAATTGACTTAAGAAAGAGTGGTTACCAGACATTCAATACCTCCCCAAAATCATTCCTCTCAGAAGTGGATAGAAGTTCACTTTGTACAATATTTAGCCATATTCTGCCCCATCAGTCTGCTCTGTCCATTTTAGGACAGTTTTAGGGAAATCTGGCACTGCCTTTTTCTGAGGCACTCATCCATTATTAGAGCCTCTTATGTATGTGTGGTTCTTACAATCTGTGAAGATCTTCTAACTGCAAAACCATAGAACACTGAGCCAGTTTCTGCCCTCATTTACCCACAGTCACCTCCTCCCTCTAACCAGTTTTTGAGATGATGTAAACTGCTTCTTCTCTCATTTTTATGACTCCTTCTAAATTTCCTTCTTTTGACCTTTTACCATATGCCAGTGTCAAATAGCTCTCACCTCAATTCAAGTCGAATGACCAGTTCTGAGCTCCAAGGGAAATGTCAAGAGATGCTCCATGTACAAGGTTTCCCCACCTCTGAGTCTGTGACTCTCTTGGTTACATTTACTATCCATACGGAAGCATTCGATATGATTAATCATGCATTTATGAATTCATTATAGATTTTTTTCTGAGCACGTAATAATAAATTGTTTCCAACTCATGAGTTCTTAGTGCATGCTAGGCACTGAGCTAGGTACCAAACATGCAAAGATGAATATGGTTCAATCCGTGCTCCTGAGGAACTTGCAATCTTGAAGGGAATACAGAGAAAATAAGAGTTAGAACACCACGTGATGTGTTCTGCCCTAGAGTGAAGCAGGGGAGGAAGTGTGAGGACAGAAGATAGGACATTTTCTATCTCAAGAGCCTGCGGTTGCAGTTTTCAAAGGGAGCAGCAGGACTGCTTTTGATCAAATCATATAAAACCAGAAGCAGGGGAAGGATGGGTGGGTGTGTTTTCTTGCTCAGGATTCAAATCTCTTTCAGAGAGTATCTTTCTTCCTGGATCCCTGCAGGGCATGTTATGCACACTGGTTCTAGATCAAGCAGTTTCCAGGAGATAAGCATCCTTATAAGTATCCTGATAAGGTCCCAGGAAGCATCAGGAACACAATGTGACTTTGGACAGTGGCTCTGCCCCACTCCTAAGTATCAACCTAATTAAGGACAGAGGACCTTCCCTGATAAGAACATCCACTGCTCTGGGAATGTGCCTTTCCTATGGAGGAAGAGCATCTAGGCTGTTCTTTTTCCAAGTTGATGTGTCTCTGCTTTGTAGAAAAAAATTTGCCTCATTTGATTTTTATTCTCTCTTAGAGAAGAAGTGGATTGGATTTTCTGCTATATCGACATGCATGACTTGTACCCAGACACATTCACCAGAAGGGAATATGGCAATGAATGTTGACTTTGCGGTCTTGAGTCATTATGCAAGTGATTGCTGTGGTTCTCTGCAGGGTCTGTCTCCCTAAGTGGACATAAAGATGCTGTTTGAGGCCCATGCTCTGTCAATTACTAAGAATAGCTCTGCAAATATACATAAACGCTGTCTGGAAAGTATCCAGCCATTGTTAATAGAACGAGAACATATTATGAACAGCCCTTTTTAATATATATATGTAATATATATATTTATCTCCAAAATAGAGAATGTGAAAACTGAGAATAAAATCTGCCTAAATTTAGCACCCTGCTTACGCCCAGATATTGATGAAGCAAATGAATCTCTTTGGTGGAGTTGCTATCCATATGTTTATGATGTTTTAGATTTAATCTTCTATATTTAATGCTGAAGAGATTTTTTAGCCAGGGTAAGTCCAACTATGGTAATAAACAAATGGCAAAATGCAAAATGGCTCAAGGCAAAATGATAGGAGAAGTCTGTTTCTTATTCACACAGAATTCAAAATGAGTGTTTGTAATCGGCAAGCAGCAATCAGCAACTTAGACTCACTCTTGTTGCTTTGAGATTCACTGTGCATCCTAGAAAACCCGACAAACAAGCAAAGGCATAAAGGAAGATGCATGTGTGATTTCGTGGGGAATAGGGTTGTCAGTAGCCCATAACACTTCTACTCCCATTTCATAGCCTAGAACTCACTTATATGTATACACTTGACTGCAAGAGAGGCTGATAATAAAAGAAAAGTAATCCGATATCAAAAATACACAGAAAATATGAATAATCAGTCTACAGAAAATGTATTAAGCTAATAAATATATGAAAATGCTCAAGTTTATCATTAAGTAAATAGAAATCAAAATAGCAATTAGATTCAGTTTCTCATCTCTCAGACTTAGAAATGTCTGAATAATTATGAGGCATTTCTCCCTTAGATGAAATAGAAGATCTGTTATCCTGCCTCCTGACATATTTCCACCTGTTGAGGATAAAAACCTGTGAGAACAGTGAATTTTCATTGTTTAATAACCTTCTGAATGGAATGGATTAGGTACATTTCTTCATGAATCGTGATTTTGGGCTTTAAACAATGGACACAAATGCTAAAATAACATAAGAAAATGAATTTATCGGGTTGATATCAGATAGCTAAAAATGTCTTGGGAAGTCTTATGGAATAATCCTTAGAAGATTGATAGCAATTAAGAAAAGCTGGGCTGAAGGAAATATGGCCAAGTTCACATCATAAGAAGAGTCTCAGGATGTTGTCACTTGTACTGTCACCCATGGACACTTGAAATTACTGGACAGCTGAACTCTCAACATCACCACGACAGTGAATAACTGTCACCTGTTTCAGTGTCTTTCAATTAGGAGCACCAATTGGGTTAAGCTCCTCTCTAGCTGCCAGGGGGTATGGAAAGGGAGTAGCTGTTCTCATTGACTTCCTGCCCATTGAGCAGTAGACCTCTGCCTCTCACCATACTCAGTCCCTTTATCAGCCCACGAGCCACATGCATCCTTTCCCTTTCCAAAAACAATGCTTTCATCTAACTATCCACCTAAAAAATGCACTCACCACTTCCTGAAAAAGAGATACCCAAAGTTTCATCAAGTGTTGCCTCCTACCCCAAGTCTAGGATCTCCAAGTTGTGCTTACTTTTCCTCTATTTTTTTATACTCAGTTTTGATAGTCCACAAGTATAAATGAAATGGTAAAGTTCACCATCAAGAACCCAGACTAGGAGAAAGAAATGGAATTTAGGGGACACACACACACACACATATATATGTATATATATCCTATATATATCAAGTGTGTATATGTATGTAAAGTGTGTGTGTGTATGTGTGTGTGTGTGTGTGTGTGTGTATATATATATACATATATATATATATAAATCCTTGAGACAATAAGGAAGGGGTTTCAGGTAAGCTACACTTTTAGCCAAGTGATCATGAGGCTGTGGCTGCCTGGTATTTGTGCATTCTTGCTCCTCTACCTAGTTTATTTTCTTTTTATTTTCAACGAATATTTACTTTCTATACATCAGATGATTGACACTCTTTAGCCAAGGGGATGAACTAAACCTTCATTCCTAAGAGATCTGAGCCCCTAGTAATCCTCTCGCTATAGCACTGCAGTAGTTTTCTATTAATATTAACTTTTACCATTAGGTTTAGTAATATGAGGGCACCAACTGAGTTTCATCCATATTTGTCTTTAGCCATAGTGTGCAAAATCACCTCTATATTTTCTTGGTAATTATGATCAATAATTACAGTCAACACTATAACCCCTTTTTATGTCTGTTTACTTAATGTTATGAAGAAGACCAAATTCAGTGGAATCATTGAACCTTCCAAGTCAGTAGAATTATTACTGAATCTTCTAATAGAAGCATTACTCCTTTAATGAATTTATCTATGCAATAGATCAATGTAATAATGATTGACTTGCAAGTAGCTGGAATGGTGAAGTTTCCCACAATGAAATTGTGGTATATATTTGCAGAGGAGATGTAACCATGAGGTAAAATGTACTGCTGTCCCTGTCTGATGAAAGTACACTGCTTCTGGTTATTTCTGTTTAGTGGGAAGCAGTAAAAAAACATTCATCAGTTTAATAATTGCCTACGAGGTATCAGGACTATATCCCTTGCTCCAATTCTCAGCTGTAATTAAAGTCATTCCACATGATCAACCTTATAGTACATCTTTTACACATTTGACTTTAGATAATTAGGAATATGAGGGAAACTGCTACCCCTGTAAGTTTTGTGACTGACAGTGACACTAAACTCTAATCCACATAGTGATGCACTATTGTTTTTGATTTATTCTTTGACATGAAGGGAGAGCTCCAAGGCTCCAACTTTGCCCTTCTACTATAATGTCTTCACTCATGAATTTGGGATTCAGCATAGAAATTCTGTGTGTTGATTTTCTTTTCACCACTGCACCAAAGAACAGGTGATATAGCCACAAAATGAGATCTGGGTCTCACCAGATCTACTAGAAGGTGATCTAGAGTCAAAACTATTTATTACTAGATCCCAATAATTTCCCCACAATATATTTGAGAAAGGATAGAGGTAGATACCTAGTTTTTTGTTTGTTTGTTTGTTTGTTTGTTTGTTTTTTTAGTCTGTGTGATTATGATTGTAGTATCCTCTCTAAAGAGTTAACAATCTGCCCTATATAAGGAGTTCCAGATCTGGGAATGGATTAATGGCCATTATTTTCTATTGTATGGATTAAAATCAGCTTTAACCTGATTTTAAAAATTGACTTCCTTCCCTCCTCTTTAGATAAGCACTCCCAGAAAAAATGTCTATAAATATTTCTTATTTTTTCTACAAAAATCATCAGTCATTAAATTTTTTAGCAGTTTATTATGAAAAATTTTAAATATAAAGAAACAAAAGAATTTTACAGTGGACACGTGTTTATCTACTACCTAGATTCTACCATTAACATTTATCATGTGTTTTATCCTGTATCTATTCTCTATCCTTCTGTCTTTCTTTAATCTATTTTTCTTTTGTGCATTTCAAAGTAAGTTGCAAAGTTGGTATACTTCTCCCTAAAAGTTCAGCATACATATCAGTGAGTAGTGTTAAATATTTATTTACAGATTTTTTTTCATTTGAGTTAAAATTTACATATAATACAATGCACAGAACTTGAATGTACAATTGGTGGGTTTTGACAAATACACGCACCTGTGTAACCTAAATCAACATTCAGGTATAGAATATAAGTCCTCCATAAGTAAATTTTTTCTTCTTCAGTTTAATTTTGTAATGACCTCCAGGGTCATGTTGAGCTACAACTTTAGCTTATGATCTGAAGATAGTGAGAGGTGGGTACAGGTTGGGGTATGAGGAAATCAGGCAAGAGAGGCCACCTCAATAAACTAGAGGGGCTGCCTCAGCAAGTTTGGTGGTTCAGAATAGTAAGTTAGGGCTCTTCAATTTCCCCAAGTTCTCCAATAATTTCCATTCTTTTATGATCTGGCACTCACAGAGTTTTTGAGAGCTGCAGGTCTGACTGATGTTGTAATTCAACCATGTACAAGATCAAATTCAGATGAGCCCTATAGCAGCAACTGCAACTGCTGAAATTGTTTTAGCAAGAATGAGGTAGTTTTGGATTTCAGTTCATGCCTTGAACTCAGAATTTAGGACTGTGAGCATCAAGCTGTTCAGACCTATTATACACAGTCACCACACTTACAGAGCTTCAATACTTCATTTTCGTTATGGGATTATATAGTAGAGCACTTTGACATTTTTATAATTTTGCTAAAATAATTTTTAAAATAATGTCCATCTAACATATTCTAATTCGACATCCTACATTTTTCAACACAAATTTAGATGATTGTATAATAAAGCTAACAATTTCCAGCATATTTAAAATATTGACATTTTAGAGTAAAATTATGTTACTCTCTTAATATAACCAGTGGAATCAAAATATCGTACAACTTGATACCCTCTAGCATCCACACAAAAATACACAAAATGATATTAACAGATCTTTAACAAAGCTCTTTTTCCCCTCAAATTAATGTGTCAATTATAGTTTCTCCTCATAATTGCATCATAATGGAATTGTATCATAATGGTCTTATGTAGTAAACTTATATCATTATAGTAATATAATTTTATCATAATGTTATCAATTAAAAGTTTTTACAATTAATTATTCTACGATGTCTTCGTAATAGCAAGAAAAATTCAATTGGAACTACATTTTAAACTTTCCTATGAGGAGCCAGTAAGTATTAAAAATATTCTTGTCAGACACGGTGGCTCATGCTTGTAGTCCCAGCACTTTGGGAGGCAAAGGTTGGAGAATCACTTGAGCCCAGGAGTTCTAGACCAGCCTGGGAAACATAGAAAGACCCCATTTCTACAAAAAATACAAATATTAACCAGATGTGGTGGTATGTACCTGTAGTCCTAGCTACTAGGGAGGCTGAATCAGGAGGATTGCTTGAGCCCAGGAGTTGGAGGTTACAGTGAACTGTGATCATGCCACTGCACCCCGATTTGGGCAACAGAGCAAAATCCTGTCTCAAAAATAAGTAAATAAGTAATACAAAAATATTCTTCTAGATAGTGTTACCATTGCAGTATTTTAATAAACTATTATTAAATGCAACACAAATATATTGCAATAAAGAAATAATTTCATTTCTGGGCTTTGGAACTATGGGTCAAATTTTCTGTTTTTCTGTATTCTAAAGTTTCCTTAATGAACATATGTTATTTTCATAGGCAGGAAAAATGTTGAAAGTAACACTAAATCATGGAGATAGGATGTATGTCAAGAGTTATAGACAGAAACTTACTAATTTGCAAGCATGCAAGACAAGTTGAATTTAGGACTAAGAATTAAAAACACTTTTAATGAGTTTTTAAAATCATAAGTTCAAAAGTAATTGTAACAATGAGGAACACTTCTCAACAGTGTCATTTTCTGCAAGCAAAAGAATTGATTTCTTTAGCAAAAAAAAAAAAAAACTCAAGCAGAAATGAATATCAGTTTTATATTCCAACTTTTATTTTCTTTATGTTTTTTAATGTCTATTGTAAACATATAGAAAATACCATCAAAGAAAATTTTAAAAAACAAATTAAAACATCACATCTTCACTCCTTGGTGATTACCACTGTTTATATTTTAGTGCATGTTATTACAATTCTTCTTTTATATGTGTGCGTGCAAGCATATGTTTTTTTACCAAAAGAAGATTATAGTACACAGAATACTGTTCCCAGCTTTTTCTAGTCAATCATTCTCACTTTTCATTCCAGTAAATCTTTAGCTCATTTAATACCCAGATAATACTCATGTTATCTCCAAATGGTCTTGGCCTCCATTACCACCCCAGGTGTGGGGGAAGCTCCCGGTTACCCTTGATTGGTGGTGGGAGTTCTGTATCATGTATTCCCTCAGGTCTCAAGATCCCTAGGGGGTCTTCCTTTTTCTCTCTACTTGTCAGTCTTCTTATTTTTGCTTTATATATAATGTTCAGGTATTTTTACTGTAATTAGTGGGAGGACTAGGGAGAAGTGCATCTTCATCTTGAACCAGAACAAGAAGTGCTAATTTATTTTTACAAAACATTTTTGTGCATCTATCTATCTATCCACATACACACATACATATACATAGACATATATACATATAGTGTGTGTGTACACACACATACACATACACACATACCTCATCATAAGGAAATATGCCAAAATCAAAATATTATCAATATTTGTCCCTAGCTGGAGCTAATATTTTAAACCCATGTCTTTTTTCTCCCACTGCCTAATAATATGTAAAGATTTAATCTGTCTCTAAATTAGATATCACATTATCATACAGGAATTTTTGCACATGCAGTGACCTTAGACTCTTCAAATTATGGATGAATTCTAAAGTTCATTTCCTATCAACCTTTCCATCTTCTTCATACTCCACCAAATATATATGTGTAAGTAAGGCACCATTATCTAAATTATAGGAAGATACTAGCTTAAGCCTAATGGTCTGAATAAATCCATTAACCTCCTATTAACAAGAGAAAAGAGAGAGGGAGAGGGAGAGAGAGAAAGAACAAGACAGGGAGAGAGGGAGAACACATGCAAGCACAAGAAGCAAGCGTCTGTCTGCAGTATGATCTGGGAAGACAGGCAGTTTTAGATGATTTTAGAATAAAACCGTGATTTTACAGTACTAGGGATTTTTTTTCCTATTGTGGGATTATTTTCTCAGCATTCCATTTTAAATAATTACTCATTTATCCATATATTCTTTAACAAATAGTATCTACTTTTTGGACATTGAACCACCAGGTGCTGGTGATATGGAAGCAAATGAAGCTTCTGGAGGTTACTATGGTCTAGAGCCATAGTTCTCACACTTTAGCACATCAGAATCACCTGGGCACTTGGTGAAACACAGAATGCTGGGCCCTGCACCTTGAGTTTCTGATTCAGTACCTTTGGATCAGGCCCAAGAATTTGCATTTCTAATATGTTTCCTGTGATGCTTTTGCTGCTGGTTCATGGACCACATTTTCAGAACCACTTGTATAAAGCAATGATAATCAGATTTCAGTATGCCTAAGAACCACCTATGGCATTGTTTAAATAATAGTTTCCTAAATTCAGATCCTGAAGATTCTGATGCAGTAAGTCTGTAGTAGGACCCAAGTAGCAGCATTTTAAAAAGCATCCCAGATAAGCCTTTTACACATAGCTTGAGGATCACACCTTGTTCAGTATTATAAAATATTGGTCTAATGGGAGAGGCTCAGGCATAGAATAAATAATCATATAAAAGTTATTTAATTTGAATTGTAATGAGAGCCAAAAGAAGTTCAGGTGCTTTGAGAGTTGATAGGTGAGCACAAAGGAGAGGCTATTTAAGCTATTTTGGAGAAAGCAGCAAACCCAAGCATGATGAATAATCACCTCTTCTTCAAACCTGGCCAGGAAAAGAAGTATGAAGTGAAAGAAATCCTTCCATTTTTAAAAGTTTTGCATTGATATTATGGCAGCCTGTTACATGGTTGTGAGTCTGGTCTCTGCAGTCTAAATATCATTTCTGGTTCCACCAATTTACTAGTTATATGAACTTGGGCAAGCTGCTTAGCATTTCCCAGCCTCCTTTTTTAAAAACTTTATGCAATGGGATAATGAGAGTATGTAACTAGGCAGTTCTATGAAGATTAAATAGGTTTATATATGTAAAACACTTATAATGATGCCTGGTGGATAGAAACAGCTCCGCTCAATAAAAGTGAGCTGTTATCGCCATAAGCAGCAGATTGGGATCCAGTCGTTAGAGCAGCATTGCGTTCCACACTCACGAAGACGCTGCTCCAGGGAGTGCTCTGGCAGTCATTTGAAGCTCTGCCATTACACGCCTTTCATATTGAGAAGGAAGAAATCTGGTAACATCTTCCTTCATGGACAATAGTTCAGAGCAGCTGTCCAGAGGGCCTTCCAACGGTCACCTTCGTTGTCAAGTCAAGAGCTATGGACTAGGCAGAGCCTGTGGATACTTTAAGGCTCCCAGAGCTTTGTCTGCACATGGCTGTTTCTGTGATTTCCCGTCTTTTTCTTTGTAGTGATCAGTAGCCATCCTCTAAATTAAAAAGGTTTGTAATACGATCTTTGACATATAAAAGGAAGGAAGACCTAGGGAAACAGTGTCCTACTCCATAGGCGTAATTGGTTAAGAGGTGCCCTAAGGTGTGGGCATAGTGGTAGCAATTATGAATGAGAAAAAGGGTGCTTCATCACAGAATGTGGGGAGGGAGGAGAGGCCCAAACCTTAGGGGTAGACAGGAACAGAGGTGTACCAGCATAAGCCAAAGCCCTTCTCAGGGCACTACAGGAATAGGGGAGATGCCCTTTGTGCTTACGGATATCGTGTCTCCTCTGCATTCCAGCTTCTCTTGCTATTCATTGTGTTGCCTGGCCCATGGACTATGAGCAGAAGGAATGTGTGTCTCTTCAAGTACACACAGTTAAGTACCTGCTGTGCCTTCCGCATACTGTCTTCCACTGTACAGTGACTAAGAAGCCAGGACAAACATGAGGCCACAAGGTGGCAGAGTGACAGTGGAAGAAATCTGAGTCTCTGAGCCAGCTCTTGGGGGAGCACTGTTTGACCGTCATCACCAGTCTGTGACATGAGTAAGGAAAAAAATTATTGTTAAGTCTCTGAGATTTGGACAGTATTTGATATAGCAATTTGCCTCATCTATTCTAACAAAGATAGAAATTAATGTGGTGCGGTAGAATGCTGCCACAAAAATCCCTAAAAGAGGAGGCATTGGCTGAGTAGTTAAATGGCTATCAAGAAGGAAACAGGTCAGAGGCCAGAAAGACCATGATACTTGCCACACAAACAGGCAAAACATTTAACAAAATTCTTGCTTCTCGTAACCAAGGGGGTGGGTCCCATGTCTGTCAGCTCTAGAAAAAGTGATTTGAAAGCATTATATGTGTTCGTAGTGGTCATCTGCATTGACTATACGTGGCTACACTTAACAATGTACTACTATGAAAAGTTGAGCTCCAGCTAGAGTTTGCTGATGTACAAGCAGACATGAGAGAGAATAGTCATAGAGATGGTTTAGAAATTTGCCAGTATTAAAAAAACAAAACAGCAAGAAATGACAATTAGAAATGCTCAAGCAATAAATGATCTCTCAACTTATTAATATTAATAGTTAATAAG
>CM052437.1:111928843-111947652 GCA_028533085.1 Varecia variegata | reverse complement strand
CTCCACATCCACGCCAACATTTATTGTTTTGGGACTTTTTGATAAAGGCCATTCTCACTGGAGTTAAGTGATATCTCATTGTGGTTTTGATTTGCATTTCCCTGATGATTAGAGATGTTGATCATTTTTTCATATGTTTTTTGGCCATTCTTCTATCTTCTTTTGAAAAATTTCTATTCATATCCTTTGCCCACTTTTTCTGTGGTTCTTTTTCTATTCTTTTAATGGTATCTCTACATGAAAGATTTTCTTAATTTTAATATAATACAAATTATCAATATTTTCTCCTGTGCTCCATGCTTTTTTGTCTTCTTTAAGAAATCTTTTCCTGTCCCAGGTCACAAAGGTAGTCTTCTATATTATCCTTTAGAACTGAGCTCTCCAATGCAGTAGCCACTAACCACATGTAACTTCAACTAACCACATGAAGTTCAATTAATTGAAATTAAATAAAATGAAAAGTTCAGTTTCCTGTTCACACTAGCCATGTTTTTAAGGGCTCAATAGTCGCTTATGTAGAACATTTCCATCACTGCAGAAAATTCCACTGGTCAGATAAAATAATTTGCAGAACAATTTGTAGAGTAGAATTCTATTTTTAAAAAAACAACAAGCAAACAAATATAAAAACAGCAACACTGTCTGCACATGTCTGAATTTGTATATGCACATGAAAAGTATGGAAATTAGTGCATCAAATGCTAAGAGCAAATTGGAAGGTCTAAGTGTTCAACAAAGGCAAATAATAAGCAATGATGTTACAATGTTCATCTGAATGAGGGTTAAAAATCTAGGTACGTACATTGGTGAGAAATAAGTTAGAAATGCTTTTACTGGAAAAAAACATAAAATGTAGTAATTTTTAGATTTTAATTAGAAATATCAATTTGCAGGGCTGTTATATGCAATTGTCCTAGTGTGCATTGCCCAGGTCCAAGGGTGTCATTCACACAGATGATAATGAGGGCTGTGCGACCCTGCCAATGAAAAATCATAGGTATACAAATAAATGCCCTTTTCAGTTCTATTTCTAAAGTAGCCTGGAAGCTGGTTCCCCAGTACACATGTGCAACATCTGAGACTCAGGTTTGGTGTTAAATGTTATTTGCCACCAAAAGGAAATAGAGATCCTTGGAGAATAGCTGACTCCACATCTTTGAGCTTGAAAGAAGTCAACTTGAGAGTAAAACATCTTGTTTTTGCCAGTGCATGAGGAAGCTATCAGAAGTTCCCTGAGCGTTGCTTTTAGGGGCATGCTATACCAAGTTGTGGCAATTGCATCATCAAAAAACATAAAAGCAAGTGTCATTTAATAAAATGTATTAAAAGATACCTGTAAAATAAAAATGATAAATATAATGCTAAGTGCTGATTTTTTATTAATTATAATGCTTATGGGATAGTTGATATAGGTGAGAGTTGTTTCTATGAAATATATACTGAATTTTTCTTTATCAATGCAGGCAGGAGTGCGTGGATTTAGGGAATTATGAGAAAACAAGATATATCTGGGAAAAGAAGGGATTTTGTTAAGAATAGGAAGGACTGAATTCCGGAGAGTGTATCATGGTGATAAATAAGCAGGAGGACCCAAGGAGAAAGCAAAATTCACAGGCTAGAAAGATTCTCATCTCTTAAGTACAAAACCTGGGTAAGCCTTCTAACGATAAGATGTGACTAAAGCACACCCACATTTCCCAAAATGCTAACACACTCTACCAAAATTATGAATAAATCTAAGAAGATAATGAATTTTGCAATGCAGGCCAGGAAACAAAAAGCAAAACTTTTTTTTTTTTTATTTTGGAGGGGAGTGGGGCATTTGTTTTGTTTGAAGGCATGAGCTTGAAAAGTTCCACTTACAGGTAAGGTTTGGTTGTAAAAACAAGGCCCTACTAGGACCCATCTAGGTTTGAAAGATCCTGGAAGACACGACCGAAGCTCATGTCATGACCAAGGATCAGGTCAGAGCTCATCATCTTGGCAGGTTTTTGTGAGATGGTGTTTTCTTTTGAGTCTGGTAAGATTATTGTAACCCTAGGGAGTTAGAAAAAGGTGAAGAAAGGAATCAGAAGCATAGTATCATTACTTTTGTAGTAGGGTAAGTAAATAGTGTAACAATAAATTTTGAAATCATGCTGATACTCTGTGAATATCATCTGTTTTCAAGGTGATTGAATAATTGAAACATGTTGACTCGTTTTATTGAAATGTTTTAGAGAATTTACTTAATTAGATTTTAAATCAAGTTTTAAATATTTAAGGGAATTCATGAAATGTATAAATATTTATGTATTTATGATATTTAAATGTTTAGAAACTTTGCGTTAAGTGGATTTACAGATTTTAATAAATCGAATGTTAAATAGAGAGCACAAATAGAAGTATTCTTCATTTCCAGGTTTGTATTCCTAAAACAAAAGCTTAATTTGGACACAACACAAAGTACAGTTAAGGGATATTTCAAGGGAGTCTCTTTGTGGTGATGGCGATATAAATAAATAAATCATTTTAAAAGAGAGCATGTAAAAACTGGGAAAATCCGAATAATAGCTGTACCCAAGTTAGTGGTATTGTCCTGATGCCAATGTCTGGTTTTGACACGGACGGTGGGGAAGCGGGGGGAAAAGTACATGGAAATTCTGTACTATTTTTTAAACTTCTTGTGAATCTTAAACTATTTCAAAATAAATATGTTATAAAAATATGTACAGATATTAGTTATTGCAGACAGAACAGGTGTAGGATGGTGCAGTGGCGCAGGCAGGTGAGTCTGTCCGAACCTGGGTCAGTGTCCCAGTGTCCCTTGGCCTCATTTGGATGCTCTGCCTATGAACTTAGGCATTGGCATGACATGTGGGGTACATCTTGCTGCATCTGCTAGGCCAGCTTTGTTATTTTTATTGCTGTTAATACTCTTGCGGGATTTAATGCAACAGGAAACCGTTATAAGCATAAACACTGCAGAAACAGTCACATACAATTATATACAGTAGTTCTGTCCTTTGGATAGTGCCTCTTTAAAAATTAATCTTCAACCATCCTCCTAGATCACGTCTCTCTCAGCAAAAGCTTTCTGGCTATTAAAGGTGCCACTCTTCCATTTAAAACCACCCATTGCCTCTACTTGCACTTAGAAAAGAAACAAGTCTCCTTACCATGCCTCAAGGACTTATAAAATCTGCCTATTGTTGACATTTCTAATTTCATCTTGTGCACACTCCCTCATCCTCACAGCATCATAGCAACGTGGGCCCTTTCGCTGTTCCTAGAACACACCCAACACACCCCTGCCTGAAGGGCTTTGCATTTGCAGCCTCCTATGCCAGGCAGTCACATGCCATGTACAATGACCTCATACTTGCCACTCTCTGTCTCATAAACTGATATTATTTTCTTCCTTTCTTTATTTTTTGTCTCCCAGTCTTAATCTGCAGTACCTAGGACATAATTGATGCTCAGTAAACATTTTTAAATAAATGAATGAATGAAAGCTATTTATTTATTTATTTATTTTTTATTTCAGAATATTATGGGGGTACAAAAGTTTAGGTTACCTATATTGCCCTTACCCCACCTCCCCCCCCGAATCAGAACTTCAAGCGTGCCCATTCCCCAGACAGTGCTCATTGCACTCATTATGTATGTATAGACCCATCCCCTCCCGTCCCCCACATCTGCCCGACACCCTATTAATGTTATTCCTAAATGTGCTCTTAGGTGATGATCAGTGAAACCAATTCGATGGTGAGAAAGCTCTTATTAATGGTGCCTATTCTGGGAAGCATGAGTGAGGGTGAGAAGATTTACATTCTACTTCTTATACTTTAAGGCAATTTGATAGTCTAACACCAAGAATAAGCTAATTTTGCAAGCAAGTTTAAAAAAAAATACCCATGTTTATACTTGGAATAGATGACTATAAAGGTAATTTCTACCTTCAGCATTCTATGATCACAGGTTTTCCAAATTATTCTCCTAAGACATAAGGAAAAGAGCATAGTTTATCTCTAAATGGTAAGGTCTCAAGATGGAATCTAGGGATTCCATTTTTCAATTATGAATTAATGCAAAAGCATGAATCAATGTCAGTATCCAAGAGCCTGTCCAGATATCCCTTAATATAGAGATTAATGTGTAGCACCTGTGTGCCCACCCTTAATTCCTACAAAGATTAGGTCAAGAACATCAATTCTCTCTGGCCACAAGTCACGCTTGGGAGAAAATAGAGGCAATGCCATTTTGGAGAGTGGAAGTGGGTGTTGAGGCAGTGTGACGTATGTTTGCAGATGGATTCTCCCCTTCTCCATCTGGTCTCTGCAGATGAGAATGCAAAATATGTGCTCCTGTGTCTTGGCCCTGGCTTTGAGGGTAATTATTGTAAGCTTTGAACGGTTTGACTTACCTGCTATGAGGTAGGCAGATATGGGTTCAAAGGGAATGATTATTAACTTTTCGGTATGTCCTTCTCTTTTCCATAAAGTATTTAGGAAGCCTTCAAAGATACAGAAAATATGCCAAGACAAGATAAAAGCAGAAGAAAAAGAAAGGGCCAGGGGGGCATGAACATGAAATGGAACCAGAAATGAGGGTTAAACAAAACTGTCTCTTAGACATCTATGCTCTTGCAAATAGGGTGCAACCTTTCTCAGATAGCTGTAACCTTTCTCAAATTCCAGTATAGAAAGAAAAAATAGATGGATTACACCTTTTGCAGTATTTCTAACATAAGGTAAATCAAATCAGTTGTTTTGTCTATTCACACTCGTTCCTAATAGAAAAGCAGAAAGGAATTTCTCCTGGAAGCCTCTGAAAAGAGGTTGTTACTCTTAATCTCATTCTCGCAGTGGGATTTGATCTCATTACTTTTAATATGGGACAGTGGCATAACCCCAAGATGTAATTAGGTTAAAACAATTCTATGACAATAGAGGTGATGGTAGGTGTGAAGGACACTTTAAAATAAATACATGTACCTTTAAAATAACCAAATGCATTTTCTTCCTTCAGTCATTCTAGGATGGGAATTGGCAGGCGTACTATTTTTTTTTCTGTACCAAATTAGAATCTGCCCCTAGGTCTACGAGAAGCAGAGCTAGGGAGACTGATAGTTAAAAGCCAGCAAGAATCATTTATTTCTGCCTCACTGGTCAGACATATTTTGGGCATATGAGTCAGCACAGTGTGAGAGGAGTGTTTGGGCTAGACTTTCTATCAGAAGTTATGTAAATTTTTCAGAGTGATGAAAGCTGTCCTGGCTAGTTATTTAAGGTTTTGGGTAGGAGCAAGGCTGAGGAGATGGGGGAACTGAACTTATTTTGTGACTAGGACAGCTCTGACTGGGCAGCTCTCTGTTCTAGCTCCCTCTGGAATGCCCTTTCTGGAGTTTATAATATCACTATCTTAAGCCTAAGTTGCTCAAATTGGCCAGAACCCATGGGTTGTCAACTCTGAAATATCTGATCTCAGCCTGTCAAAGAATCCTTCCATATCAGATCAGATGCTCAGGGCATTTCTGGCTGGGAGAAGGTTTATTAACTAAGTGCATTCTATGGTCTCCATATGTATGTGGTTCTTAAGGAGGAGATGGCAAAAACTCAAAATATATTGTCTGGCCACAGAAAGCACACAGTCTAGGGCAGAGACAGGCAAGGATACAACTCTCACAGTGCAAAGTAGAATGTGATCATTGCAGAACAAGCATGGGAATTTGGAAGCATGGAAGAGAAGAGTGTATTTTTAGAAAAGGCTCTTGTATGTCTTTTTTATTGAGGGGTCTAGCATTTAGTAGACACAACCTTTAGTAGACACTCAAAATTTGGTAGATAGATGAATGAGTACAAGAGCTGTCAACTGTGCAAGAAAGAGTAGGATATGAAGATACGGAGGTGAGTAGAAAAGACATTTGAGGTAGGAGAACTGCACACAGAGGGATGAACAAGCATGGTGAGTAACAGAGTTGGCTGAATCTGGTTAAAGAATAATGCACTGACCTGGGTGTGGTGGCAGCTGCCTGTAATCCCAGCTACTCAGGAGGTTAAGGCAGACAGATTGCTTGAGCTCAGGAGTTCAAGACCAGCCTGGATGACATAGTGAAATCCCGTCTTTAAAATAAGTAAATGAAAATAAATTTTAAAAATACATACAATAATTGCCTGGAACATTGCCAAAACCCAGAAGAACCTGTTAGTTTTCAAAGAAATGCCTGTGATTTCATAGCCTAAAAATGAGGTTGGTAGCATATATAAGCCCTCAGAAAATAAAAGCAGGCAAATGCTGTTATAAGATTGAGGTTGATTAATATAAGAAATATAAATATAATATTGTAATGTGATATATGATATGATGTGATGATATAATATCAAGCCAGCATTTTCTAAGGATGACTACTAAGCCTACCATTTTACTGCCCCCTATTTTGTAGGCACAGCCCTATGGGGGGGTAAGGATATGTTATATCTTCAGGGCACTGGCACACCAAAATAGGGGTAATAGAGAAGCTACTTACAAAATTGTGCATACGGTTAGAGAAAACCAACAAGGGATGGGGGGGGGCACTGAGGAGCCATTGCTACCCTTAGAGCTGCCCGGGCAGGGAGATGGAGTGTTTAGAAGGAGTTGTGGCTGCAGGTGAGGAAAGAGGACCAACCCCAGTGGGAGCCACGGCTTTCCGTAGAGGAGCACACCACTGCCAACCGTGCCCCAGGGCACAGGCAAGGAAATAAATCCCCCAGTCCTTCCTGCCTCCCTGTTTTCTGCTGGTGTCTCCTTCTCCTAGAGAGCAAGGAGACCCAAGGTGTGGTCCTCACAGTTCAGCCTCATGGAGCACACGGCAGGCAGAGAAGGATAAAGAATGACTCGGAAAAGGAGAACAGAGCAAATCCAGCTCACATGGGGAAGGCCAAGCTCCTCTTGCTTATGGAATCTTGAGCGGTCGCGTTTTATTCACTGCATGATGCCCTTGATTAGCATGGCATCACACAGGTGAATGCGTGGATACCTCGGTGCAGTTGAAAAGGGTAAACTGTCTCTCAGTTATGTAGACTAGGCTTTCTAGAATACAGAATTATCTCATCTCTAGCTAATTTAATCTCCTTCATTCTCTACACTCCCATCCCGTAAACAGTCAGGGTTATCATTATTTTTTCAAGTGTCGGTGACCTAGGGATGTACAGTATCACTAATTAGGTGGTGAAAGTACAAGATGCCATGGATGCTTCCCAAGACAAGTGACTCCTTTTAAGACTTTGCAAATCTATTTGTTTCCCTTATTCAAAAACAGCACTGACACATCAAAACCCCTAAATCCCATATATTTTATCAAGCTGCTAGGGGTTAAAGAGTCACCTATCTTTAATTGCAAGGACGGCTATAAATAAAACTCTGAGAAATACACTCAGATGCATGCTCCTGAGGTCAGTATAATGTGCTAGATGTGGGAAAGGATATTTTGTATTGCAAGAATGTTTTGCTAGGAAAACAAAGGAGTGTTGGAGGGTTGTTAAGACTTTGAGAAAGTATTACTCATCTCAGAGGACACAAAGAGGGAAAGAGTCAGGCAGATAAAAAAATATTTTCACCCTCAGAGAAACTCACCCTAGTTCTGTTTGAATATCAGTGCATTAAGTGTAAAGTCTCAAAAAAATTCTCTTGCACAAGAAATGTTGTAAGATTGTCTTCAAAATAAATAATATCTGACTTTCAGCTTCTAAGATGCTGGGCTAACAGGACATAAAATATCCACCCTTTTTGCTGTGTGTTCTTGCCACCCCAAGAGAGCACATCCTGGGCTTTAGTCCTCCTTGGGGACCATAGCCAGCCCCCTGCTCATCAGGCTGCCAGGGAAGGAAACACAGGCCCTGGTATTTGGGGTAACCCTTGGCTTCCATTCTCTTCCATGTACCAGGAATCTCTTCAAGGCACTCACCTCTCTCTTCTCCTTCTTCTTAGCATAGTCTTGGTGAGTTTAGATTTTCCTAAAGACTAGGCAGGGAGGCTGCCTGTCAGAAATGGGGTTGTAGAAGCTGCTAAATGGTCCAGAGGCTAGTGAGAATTAACATACTATAGAAAACAAGACAAAATATTTCTCATCCTTTCCAAATCATTCAAGACAGAAAGAATAAACCCACACTAACATCTACAAAAGTGATGGTGCCATGGTGGACTTCCCCAAAACCCTGCACACGTGGTGAGCCCTAGAGTGATAGTTCCCTCTAGCTCTACGGAGCTGGCCTGGAAGGCATCGTGCTGACCCCTGTGGCCACGGAGAGGACTCAGACCTGCCTTGATGAACTTGCTGTCCGTGGGGCCACGGCCATGCCCACAAATGCAATAGCTGGGATGGATGTCATGAGGGCGGGGGAGGGACAGGGAGCATGGAGAACTTGTCCATCAGGGAGCAGCAGGGGTGGTAAACATAGTATTTGTACTATGTACGATGTCAATGACCAATACAGATTGGCTCGGCAGGCATGGGAGGGCAAAATTGTTGAAAACAGAAAGGCCAGCATGGGTAGTTTTATCAAACGGGACAGCCTAGTACATTTGGGAATAAGAGGGGTTGCTATGTGGGTTCCCTGGGAATTAGGCTCCGAGATAGAGATTTTCGTGCAGGAAGCTTGCTGGGAAGTAATAAGGGAACCACCGTCGTGAGGGAACAGAACACAAAAGTGTGATTGAGGGGAAGGGAAAAATAAACTGCAAGGCAGTTACAGCAAAGGCCTTGGGAGACCCTGTGGGGAGCTCTGGCTCTGGGACAGCCCTGAAGAGGGATCTCAAACTGAGGCCGGGGATCCAGGCCTTTGCAGGTTGCAAATGGTCAATCATAGGATGAGGCTGCTCTTCGAGACGGGGCATAACCTTGGGAGAGGGAGTTCCCCTGGCTGAGGGCAGTTCCTGGGGGAGGAGACATCTGTGAGCACTTGGCAGGCAGCACCCCCGGGAGCTCGGGGAGTTATTGCCCTATTGTCCCCATCCTGAAGGAGGGGCCGTGAACAGTGCACCGTTGCAACCACCGCTGCAGCCACTGTCCCGCTACAGCACGTCTGGTGGGGCGAGGGAGGACGATGTATTAATTAGGGTGGGACTAGACTAGACTATGTGTGGGAACGAAGCCCCCAAATCTTGTAACATATTATAATAAAAACATTTTTTTGTTTGTTTTTTTGTTTTGTTTTGTTTTTTGCGCTTGTCACTCTCTTTTGAGGGTTGGCCGTTACTTGCCGTTACTTAGGAGTACAGGCTCCTTCAAACTTCCAAAGTTGCAGTGAAAGGGAAGAGAGGGAAGAAAGGATCACACAAAGGGCTTTACGGTGCAGTTTGCACGTTGTGCACTTAGCTTCCTTCTGCTTTCCCGGCGGCACGTGGACACAACTTCACAGCGGGAGAGACGGGGAAATGCAGTCCCCCACACACCCAGGAGAGGAAGTGGGGTTGGTGAGCACCCAGGCAATCTCTGGTTCATGGATGTTCGTGCAGTGTCTGTACAGAGCAGGACACACTTGCTAGCAGCCAGTATTAAACAGCACAACCCAGCATTTTTCATTTGTGTACAAAAATGAATATTTTAAAATCTTTCAGATTTGGTTTTTCTCCAGCAACACTGAGTTGCTCTAAAGTTATAGAAGTCTTAAAAAATAAAAAAACCCGGCTGGGTGTGGTGGCTCCCGCCTGTAATCCTAGCACTCTGAGAGGCTGAGGTGGGAGGATTGCTTGAGATCAGGAGTTTGAGACCAGCCTGAGCAAGAGGGAGACCCCCATCTCTATTAAAAATAGAAAAATTAGCCAGGCATGGTGGCACGTGCCTGTAGTCCCAGCTACTCGGGAGGCTGAGGCAGGAGGATTGCTTGAGCCCAAGAGTTTGAGGTTGCAGTGAGTTACGACAATGCCACTGCACTTACCCAGGGCGACAGAGAAAGACTCTGTCACAAAAGAAAAAAAAAAAAAAAACCTCACCAAGTACACAGTGCAAATTATTTATTGAAAGTAGCAAAGTAATGTTTTTAAAGCTATCACCAATGCTCCCTTCCTGGCTGGTAGTTTGGTGCTTTTGTGCAGAACATCTGTCAAACCTAGAGGAGCAGACAGGCAGGGGAGATGTTAGGGAGCGATCTGGGGAGGTGGGGGTGGTAGTTCATCCACAGACTCACGAGTCTTTCCAAGGAGTTTGAACATTATTCTGAGGGTGACTGGAAACATCTGCAGGTTTAAGCAGGATGGTGACCTGCCATCTCCTATCTAGGATATGATCCCCCATGTAAGCAGGCAACACATGGTCATTATCTGGACAAGCAATCACATTGTGGGTCATAAATTTATCTGTAGCTTAAATCAAGATATCAGTTATGTTGCTATTTATAACAATTCAACTTAATCCAAAGGAAAATTTATTTTTTCATAATCCTCTTCCTTGAGCTGCTTCCAGAATTATATCTAATCAAATGAAGCCACCTGCTTTCAAGGGAGAACTTCCAAAGCATCTGCCCAGCATGCAGTCTTCCTAACTCCCTTCTCCCCTCACCAATGGATAGAGCTGGATGTTTAGCCCACTCTCAGGACAGCCTTTGTGAACTCTTTATCCTACTGTAAATCGAGGACTCCAAAGCTCTTCCAACAGGGACTTGATGGCAGAGGAGAGGCACAGGTGGGCCCTGGCACGAGGCAGTAATGATTCCTGAGTCATGGCTGAGCCAACATCCTGGGCGATTCGCTTCCTCCTGCTGGTCAGACTTAGCTGAAAATGAACCTCCGACAGGAAGTCTTTGCATAATTTCTTCCTCCTTCCTCCCACTCCTGAAGCATTCAAATTGGGGACAGCACGTCATTGCTGTTAGTTCTTTACTTTTCGGCCTAAAATAAAGTAATGACTGCCTAAGAGCAGGGACTCCACCTTATACACGTCATGTGGGACACTGTATTTGGCAGAGCTCTTTCCCTTTGCAGGGGATCAGTAACAATTCATTACAGGTACAGGAGGGGGCCCCCAGCCTGTCCAATAAGTGTTTGTAGGACCCTAATGAGTCGATCACTTAACATTTTTGAACTTCAGCCTCCTCATCCAAAAGTTGAAGAGGTTGGATGTTCTCTAGGCCCCTCTAGCTCTCGAGTTCATGAATCCAACAATTTAGGTCTTTAGGGTGATCATGGCGCACTGTTGTCTCTAGAGTTAGGAAGATGTGTATTTGAATCACAGCTCAGCTATTCGCCAGCTGGGTGATCTAGCAAGTTACTTAACCTCCGTGAGGGAAAACAATTTCAATTTTGCATCTTTGTGTTGAGGAATGGAAGATATATAGGTAAAGACTCCAGCACACAGCAGGCATGCAAAAAACATAGGTTTAATATATGAGGTTGGATGTTATACTGTATAGAATAACACTAAAAGTCTATAAGACTGGAAGTTCTGGTGTGAAAAATGATGTTGGTAAGATTACTTTCTGGTTTTAGGTACCTCCTGTGGCCAGGCTCTGGGGTCAACACTGGGGTTGCAAGATACATGAGTTTGTTGAGAAAGCAGACAAACAGATGGATAGAATCAATTATGATGAAAATGCAGCAGATCACTTTTTATTTGGGATGCTTTCTTCTGAAAGCCAATAAAATAAAGCAAAAGAGAAAATAGTCCTGAAATGTAGGGACTGTTTTACAGAGAGGAAAGCCAGAAAAAGTGTACTTTTAGATGATTAGACCTTTGTAAGGTCTAGCCTGGCACAGACCTACACCATCCATGAAGCTGCATGTGCTGGTGTGTGCATGCATGTGTTCCTGTGTGTGCATCACGTGTGTGTCTGCATGTGTACACACACCCTTGCCCCTTTCCAGCAAACATTCCCAGGCTTTGCAAATGTGCTCACAAACTCAGATGGCAACAGCATCAGCATCTGTCATCTTTTCACACCAAGAGCAGCAGAACACATTGATGTAATAAGAAAACACATCCCTCAATCATTCTGGATGAAGGGTTCATGCCAGATAACTATATTTCTAAAATCGGCAACTCTGTGTGCATCTTCTAAGCAATGCTGGTAAAAGGTTAGCTCACTCATAAATACAGGGTGAAATAAGTACAGCTGGTACTAAGGGGTGGATTTTCCCAGCAAGGGACCCCCTGAATGGCAGCTGCCTACCTGAAAAAGGCATGTGAGCACTGAGCTCATTGGCCATTTGTACCCTTCCTTGCGCCCCTGTTGGGTCAAGCCCTGGAATATTCACGTGGGCTGGGAGGCAGCAGGACACACATGGTTTCCACATGCAGAAGGGCCGAGCACTGAACACACACTGGGCCTGAACTGATGAGGATTATACGTGGGGCCCCGGGAGGTGGCCATCCTCCCCTCTCTCCATCTCTGTGGACTGTGAAAATCTGTGACTCTCGTGCTTTGGGGACTTTGTAGGACTGGATAATATTTTTGAGGCATAGTTTATTTTATTTGTTTGACTTTGCTGTCTCTAATTTCCCTTCTTCTCTTTTCCCCATTCACACAGGCCGTCTGCTCTGGGCTTCATCGGCATAGACCAGGTAAACAACAGGGCAGAAAGCAGACGTCACAGGCAGGAAGATCTGGCGTTTTCTTTATAAGCCTTCATGGAGAGTCTGAGAGGTTTTAGAAGTAAAGGGAAGAGGGGATTCAGTGGCAGAGGCAGGGTGACCTAGAGAGGCAGAAGAGAGAATGGGGTCACTTGTGCCCCTGCTCAGTCCACAAAGCCAGGGGCTGCAGCAGGAGGGAGGGAGGGAGCCTGGAGTCATGGCCCCAGGAAAGAATGCTTTATGGGGTGTCTTGGTAGATAGGACCACAGGTGATGTGACCCAGGGGCCCAAGCAAACAGGGACAATGGCTATCCCCTAGTAACCCAGGTGTGCCCAGGGCCAAACACCAGATGTCCCCACCTGCCACCCCACCATCCATCGACTCCAGGAACCGTGGCTTAACCCAGTGGATGACTAAGGTCAAGTTTCACAATAGGCCTGGGATAACAGAGATGCCAGAAGAAAAATGAGGCTGACTTCTAGAAAATAAAGAGAAGTAATTTTTTTGCACACCTGAATCTGTGAGCTGGCATTCCTACCTACCACATACGGATGATGAACATTTTCCAGATTAGCTGTTGGTCTTTGTTGTCTGTTTGGAGGCTGCTCTAGGGAACTCTGAGGCTGTCTCCTCGCCCCTGCAGAGGAGGCCCCCACAAGGGCTCTGGGAGTTGTATTGGGCCTGACAGCTCTGCAAGCTCCCCTCTGGTGGCTGACCCTCCATTTCTTCCCTTTCATACAATGTTTGCTTTTTTCAGCCGATTAAGACTGTGCGTCCTGAGGGGACAATAAATCTCCAACTGGCATCATGTTGTCCAATTTCTGTTGCTTCCTCTTTTGGCTTAGTCTCTTTGGCTCCTGTGATATCAGGACAGTACAATAGTGCTGGGTGGACTGGGCCCAGAGCTTGGGGATTGCTGTCTCTAGGAGACAGAGTTTGGGGGACCAACCATCTCTAGGTAGCCTTCCTCCCTCCTTCTGTCCCTTCCTTCCTTCCTTCTCCCTCTATCCCTTCTTCTCTCCCTTTTTCATGCTTTTCCTATTACTTCTTTTTGGTTTATTGAGTGCTTGCGATAGATCATGTCCTATGTTCAGTGCTGACAATACAGTGAGGAGCAAGGTGGGCATCACTTGTACTTTCTTGGATTCTTTATTTGAATGGGAAAATATAGATAATGTGAACAGGCACTTACAGTACTCCATCAGGAGTGATCATATATAGCACCTAGTGCTAAGAATCTCATAGGAGGGACAGCGAATTTGTTCATAGGAGGTGGGAATCAGAAAAGTCTTCCTAGAGGAAATATTTACTAAAGAAATATTAGCCATGTATAAGGAGTTTGATGTAGGAAAGGAGTGTTAGGAGGGAGGGAATGGCAGAACTGAAAAGACAGGGAAGGTGTGGAGTGTTAGAGGGTTTGTATTGTTTTAAAAAATATATTTAACAAACCTATAGTGTTTACTATACCTGACCCTATTGAGTAGATACTATGATTACCTGCATTTGAAAGATAGGGAAATCGAAGCATATGGAAGTTAAGAACCTTGCCCAAGAAGTTCAGGGTGGCTCTCTCTGTGTTAGGGTGATTGCCTGAACCATGACTTCACAGACACTGTTGGGTCAGGAGAGCCAAAATCCTGAAGAGCAGGCATCTAGACATGGGATTAGCAGAGTGACAACCAATATGGTGCCTCTGTGTGGAATCGAGATGCTCTGGTCCAGATGGTTGGGGACTGCTCTGCCCTTCGGTAGGTCCTAGGCCCAGCCAGAGTCAATTCTCTTAAAAAAATCCCCTTTGCTCTAAGCATTTCTCAGTCCTTTCATTTATTTCAACCATCATGTCAACTTTACTTCCATCAACCATTTGCTGAGCAAGGCTTTTTCACTGAGAGAGTTATAAGGTGGCTGGCATTCCGGCCTCTACTGACATCAGTATATACTTTGAGTGAAACAATTCCTGAAAATGGCCCTTAATAAGTTACAGATACATCATGATCCTCTCATTAGTTAAATAAATAAAGCATGTAGTTGGGAGAATAATAACCAACTCAAAAATAATTTATGTCTTATGTTTGCTAATTATCGTATCCACCCAATGGTTACCAACTTCCTCTTATTACTTTTGCCCCATAGCTCCACTCCCTGCTCCTGTTTTTTTTGTTGTTGTTGATGTTCTCTTGCTTTGCAACTTATTTATCTGGCTTAATTGATAAAATTGGATAAGATCAGGACATATATAAGAATAAAATCCTGCAATATTTGGGTAATTTTGAGTTTTAGGATCATATATCTCTTTTGGTATTTTGCCATTAAAATACTTGAATGGAAGATCATTCCTAGCAAAGTTTTCATGGAAACAAGTCATACTATGTACTTCCTACTCCTCTCAGCTATTTATAGGAGGTAATTTGGTTCAGAATGACCATCAAGAGCTACCCTGCAGTCTCAGAAGGCAGCTGAAAAGTATAGACCACAGGTGTTCTTTGGTGTGATAAGCATTCATTCATTCATTTATTCATTGACCCAGCATTATTAAGTGCCAACACTATGCCAGTCCCAAAGGGCTCTGCTCCTAGTAGTCTAACAGATACACAACACATCATCTCTAAAATAGATATACATGGGCTGTCTGGAAAGTGTCCAGCCATGAAATGCTATTCTTATATTAACAATGGTTGGATACTTTCCGGACAGCCTTCGTATGAGTGAAGTGCTGTCTGTGAGTGTGGGCAATGCTTTTTCAGAGAAGGAGAACTTTGGGCTGGCCCTTGAGAGAGAAGAAAATATAGCAGAAGATTCCAGGCAAAAGAAACATGCAAAGTCATGGAGGTATAGTAGGGGAGTAACAGATTGTTGGACACTTAGAAACAGTGGTAGCCAGCGTCTGAGACTGCCTCAGTGATCTTCATCTCCAATATTCATGCCCTCGTATAGTTCTCTCCAGCACTGAAGCAAGGCTGGCCTGAGTGACCAATAGAATACTGTAGAAGTCATAACATGTGATTGACAAGTCTGACCATACAAGATATTGTTTCTTCCAGGGTGGTCTTTTGGATTGTCCATTCCAGCACAGAAGTCAGTTGCAATATTGTGAGGATCCTGGAGAGAGGCCCTTGAGGGAAGAACTAGGTCCTCTTTCCAACAGCCAACACCAGCTTGCCAGCCACCAGAGTGTCCTATCTTGGAGGAAGCAGATGCCCCTGCCCCAGGCCAGGCTTCAGATGACTGCAGTCCCAGCCAACTTCTGATTGCAACTGTAAGAGACTGAGCCAGGATGCTCATAAATTCCTGACATACAGAAATTATCAGATAATACTGCAATCCCCAACCCCTGGGCCATGGACCAGTACTGGTCAGCAGCCTGTTAGGAGCCAGGCTGCATGCAGGAGATGAGTAGCAGGCAAGTGAGCAAAGCTTCACCTGTATTTACAGCTGCTCCCCATTGCTCACGTCACTGCATAAGCTCTGCCTCCTGTCAGATCCGAGGCAGCATTAGATTCTCATAGGAGCATGAACCCTACAGTAAACTCCACATGCGAGGGATCTAGGTTGCGTACTCCTTATGAGACTCTAATACCTGATGATCTGAGGTGGAGTTAAGGCGGTGATGCTAGCGCTGGGGAGTGGCTGCAAATACAGATCATCATTAGCAGTGAGGTTTGACTGCACATTAAATGTAATGGGCTTGAATCATCCCAGAACCATTCCCACTGACAGGTCCATGGAAACATTGTCTTCCATAAAACCGGTCCCTGGTGCCAAAAAGGTTGGGGACCTCTGATATAATAAGTTATTATTGTTGTTTTAAGTCACTAAGTTTTGAAGTGACCTGTTGCACAATAAATAGCCAATACAAAACACTTCAGTCTTTTTTAACCCCACCAGTAGGTCTTCACCCTTCTCCCCCATTGATTGACTGTGATGGTTAGTTTTATGTTTTATGTTTCAACTTGACTGAGCTATGGATTACCCAGATTAAACATTATTTATGGGTGTGTCCATCACAGTATTTCTGGATGAGATGAGCAGTGAATCGGTGGACTACGTAAAGCAGATTTCCATCCCAGTGTGGCTGAGTTTCATCCAATCTGTTGAGGGCCTGGATAGAACAAAAGGCAGAGAAGGGAAGCACTTCTTCCTTTCCTGCTTGTCTGCTTGAGCCGGGACACTGGTTCTCCCCCGCCCTTGGACTGGGATTTATATCATCAGCTCCCCGTGTTCTCAGGCCTTTGGAGTCAGATTGGAACTACAGAACCTGCTTTCCTGTGTCTTCCTATCATGCTACTTCTCAGCCTCGTGTGTGTGTGTGTGTGTGTGTGTGTGTGTGTGTGTGTGTGTCTGTTCCTCTGTATGATAGAATGGTCTGTTTCTCTGGAGAACCCTTACTAAAACATAGTTCATAGGTGGGGAACCCTTGGGCCATTCATAGGATGATTCTGCCTGAGTGCTCTATGCCAGAGAAGAGTTTCCAGTTTGCATCCTCTGGGAATCAGGCCCATTTCAGCCACGTGTCAGCATTCCTCCTTTATCCCAAACTTTATAAGAGATGCAAATTATTTCAGAAAACTTCAACTCTTCTTTCCCCTCATTTGTGATTTGGATAAGCAATGGTACCTAGAGACTGAGCAAAAAAAAACAAAAGGAGGAGCTATGGGTGTGGCTGATCTATAAACTGGGAAGTTTGCTCTAAATAGCACAGAAGCAGTTAAGGAATCTGTGCAGGGCAAGGTAGGTTGATCTTATGTTTCTCTTTCTTGTATAACGCTGTGTTTGTGTCCCTCTGTCTTCCTGCCTGGAGCCTCAAACACAGTGGCTAAGGAGTATGGTAGCCCAAGCAGTGGTGCTTCCCAAGACAGAGGCCCAGCTGCTAGACCTCAGCCTGCCTGCTGCCACCTCTGCACAGTTACACCCACCCTGGGTTCTGAGTCACTGTTCCTTTACTCTCTCTCTTTGTGGCCATATCAGGACATGTCCACCCCCAGCAGGGCAGGCCCAGGCCCATCTACCTCTCAAGCCAGTCCCAATCATAACAGAAATCCTATTAGAGCTCCCAAACCACAAGTCCATGAAGTCTGGCATGAAAGCCCTCATGCAGGGGAAAGCTCTGTGCATGCTTGAAGCCCTAATACGTATCATGTCGCGCCCTCTTTTCTCCTTGTCCTATGCCAGCCTCCTTCTCAGGGCTCGTGTCTCAGTTTCTCTGACAAGCCCTCTTTATAGATGTTTAGACCAGTACCTTGTCCCATTCCTTGGGAGTGTGCAAGGTCCCTACGTTGCTGCCCAGCTCGCAATGACCCCTTCCTCTCCTGGAGGACCAGATGCTGTTGCTCATCAGCTCCTTCATAAACCGCTGCCTCCTAAGTAGAAGGGGCAATGCCTGGAATCACAACCTGGCCATTTTCTGACTTCTTTCTGTGCCAAACACTACCCACCACACAGGAGTATTTTCAGAAACAGGAATTGCCTGGGTCATGGTTGAGCTCATTAAAATTTTTGGACACTGGACCAGACCATCCACATCCTACCAGGTTTCCTGCTTGGCCACAAATGCAGTTAATTCCTCCATTTGCTGTCTGTTTCCCAGACAAGACTCTGATGTCCCAGTGTGCCCTGCACTGGCGCTCCACGAATATAAACAACATCTCCACTTCTTTGATTCATGTGGGAAAGAGGACAATTGGATTTCAGGTTTGGTTCTTACCACCTTACCTTACCAAAGACCTGCTTGGTGGGAAGTAGAGCAAGAACAGTGGTGAGAAACTCCAGAGACGCTCTGAACCCAGGTAAGAGGGGTGGAAACAGGCTTCTTAGCAGCAAGTGTCCTCACCCTGCAGGGGGGTGGTTCCAGAACTCAAGAGTACTCTAATTCCACTGCAGGCCAAGGCATGGGGAGTGAGTCAGACAGACAGGCAGACTTTAGGACCTCCACAATCTCCATTGGCACTTCTATCCAAGCTACCCAAACCAAACATAAAATCTACATAAAAATAGTGTTATGGAAACTTAACTGCAAGACAAGTTCCCTGGTCTCCTTCAAAAGAAAGGCCAGTTTGTGGTCTCCCACCAAGCCCCCTAAACCTCTCATGGAGAATCCACTGCTCCAGTCCTTTTTTCCTCCCTCAAGAAAATGAGCAGTCCAGCTTCACTCTGCCCAGTGAAAGGCGTCTTTCACCTTAAAGATTCTTCACGTACCATGGCGCAGCTCAAAAGTCATCTCTGTTATAAAACTGTCACTACTCTGAGTTTTTGTCTTTTCCTTAAGATTTCCACAGACCTTTGTTC
>CM052437.1:111881529-111928343 GCA_028533085.1 Varecia variegata | reverse complement strand
GAAAAGGCTATTTCTTTGGACTAAATTTCTAAGAGGTAGAAACAACGGGAACTGGGCTTGATTTCCATCTGTCACTCACAGGAAGCTCGTGGGGCAGGCAGGGTGGCTCACCAAAGACAGAATTCAGATGCTCCTGGGCACTTGAGACAAATGCTATGTTTACATCACCTCTTTCAGTGAGAGAAAAGTGGGATACAAGACTAGAGAATCTGTCAGGTTAGCTGGAAGGCAAGTAGAGATAAGCTGGAAGGCAAATAGAGATAAGAAAACTGCCTATAGAGGCAAACACACTGAAGAGTGAGAGGTACGCACTGTTAAACTGAGCAAAAAGGAAACTCAGAGATCAGCTTATGGCCATAGAACTATATATATTTAAGTAAACCCCATGGGTCCAGGAAAATGGAGAGCTGTGTTCGGTCAACTTGGCTTAAAGAGAAAAAATAATATGGGTTAGTTTGTCATTCACTTTGGGAAAATTTCCATTTCAAATGGTTAAAAGTCAAAACGTTTTGGTGTTTAAAGTTAACCCTCAGTTAAGGAATGTAAAGGAATTGCCTTCTTCAGAGGCATAGCTATCATGGATAGTGTTACCGACCACAGCTATCACGAACCAAAGCTATCATGGATGGTAGTTCTCAAAAGAGAGCCAAAATGTGTAAATGCTCCATATTGGCAACCAACATCTCACCAATAGCAGACCAAAAGTAATTGTTTTTGCCAAGAAATCCTGTTTCTTGGTAAACTTTTCCAGTATAAGGGTGCTTCTATGAAACAAATGAGCGATGCAAAATAGATTTTTAAAGTAGGAGGATGGAGAGGAGCAACAGGAGGGAAGGCGTTGTATGTTTGTCTCATGTAGGCAAAGTCCATTTGGAGATGCATTTCTTCTTTTCCTTGTGTCCTGATGGAGTACTGAGGAGATCAGTGCCCCGTGCCCTGGCAGCATCCTCTCCTCCAGCCCTGCCCCACGACACCAGTTGCCCCACTGCACAGGACCTCCGACCAGGATCTTCCCTGCAGTGTGCCTACCCCACGTGGGAACTAAGAGGTGGTCACATCTGTTTCATTATTTCTTACACCAGAGACAAGGATTTTATTTTTAAGGACTAGAGTTAGTAAATTAGAGACAATAAAAAAGGGAAAGAAAATATGATTCATTTGGAGCAAACAGGTGTTAGATGCAATCTGTTATTTACCTGTTCACAGCCCTCACTCGTCCCTCACAATTTGTCTGAGGAGCTAGAATGTCAGGATAATTGGGGGAATTTCCCTCTTTCTGCTTTTATTATTTGCTCCCTGTGCCCAGGGTTGGTGCTGGAACAAGTTAAGACTTTGGGGGCTATTGGGATGGGGCTACTGGAAGAATGAATGTAGTTCTGTCTGTCAAGTGAAGTTTAAAAAAAAACCCATCATCAGTGGAAAGCTGCAGTTTGCAACACACAGCATCACACTCACTTGGAGAGGAAGCAGCGGTTAGAGGATCACATGCTAGGATCATAATCTTATCCTCCGGGCTCCCATGTGTGCACGGGGTCTTGCTGGTACTGTCAGTTGGGTTCTCTTGCGCAAGTATCTCTTTAACAATGCCTAAAGAGATTCCTTAACTGGGGAATTTATAATAGAACAAAACGATTAATTTAAAATGATTCTAGAATGGGCCCACATAAAATTTACTATACCAAATTAAGCAGAATTATGCAAATTAAGAGAGATGTATTAATAATAATTTTGCTTTTAGTTTATAATACTAATATATGATTATTATAAAACATTATTTTATAGATACAGAATAATATATAAAACTCACCTATAATTCCACCATGCCCAGATAACCACTAAGATCAAATGTATGAATCATACGTATATTTTATATATAGTCTTCTATCTTGCTCTTTTTCGTTCAACACTATGGCAATAGCATTTTCTCATGTCGACAAAACCATTTGAAAATATACCTTTGATTGCCAGAAACCATATGGAAACTACCATATGGAAAATATCATAATTTTAAAAATAATTCTCTTACTCTTGAACATCTGGAATGTTTACAAATTTATTATAAATTGGGATGAACATCTTTGTATACTTACCTTCTTTCAAATATATGAGTATAACGTTAACCTAGGGGTGAAATCATATAATCAATGGGTATGAGTTTTTAAAATTTTTCTTAAAATAGTTTTCTAAATTTCTTTACAGTGAGGTTTTCCAATTTGTTAGATTGCTTTTCAGCAAGCTTTAACCAATTTACATTTTCGACCTCCCTATATCTAAGAGGTCCAATCTCACTACACGTGAACATTACTGAATTCATAAATCCAATAATTCTACTGGAAAAAGTTATATCATGTTTTAACTTGCATTTCTTTGACTCATATTAAGGTTGAACATTTGTTTCAAATGACTTAGTTGTATTTCTTTTCTGTTAGTTACTAGCCAGATTTTTAAAAGAGCATTAGTTTTCCTAGTGCTCCCCACCACCAATTTTTTGTTATGAAAAATGTCAAGCATAGAGAAAACCTGAAAGAAAATACAAGGATCAACTATATGCCCATTACCTAGATTCAACAGTTGCCAACCTTGGCCTTATTTGCTTTATCTATTCCTATGCATTTTCCAAGATTTACAGCTCCTCCTTAGCCTGAGCTCACACTGACCAGATGTCAAAGCTGTTTGCAGTGTTTTCCTATGCAGGTGTGGCCATCTCCTCCTGGGGGATACCTGTTGATACCATATTTGTTCTTCTTCCTTCTGTGCAGTCCATGGTCGACTCTACACTCTGATTGGGTCTGGAGCAGCCCCCACAGCTTTCAGGAGTTTATTTCCCAACTTCATGTCCCTGGAATGTGCAGTCGTCTCCGTCTCTTAGCCATGCTGTATGAGGACTACACATGAGTTTATTTGTCCTCAATGTTGATTTCAGTTTTTGAGAATGTGAGAACAGCTTAATATTAAACCAGCCACTAGCCAGGTCCGGTGGCACACGCCTGCAGTCTCAGCTACTCAAGAGAAAGATCACCTGAGCCCAGGTGTTTGAGGCTGTAAAGTGCCTATGAATGGCCACAGCCTGGGCAACACAGGGGGACCCTGTCTCTTAAAAAATAAATAAATAAATCAGATGCCATTATTCTATTGAAACTTCTTTTTACTGATTTTTAAATGTTCTTTATATATAAACAGGATTGGCCAGATGTTACAATAGTCCTCTGCTTTCGGTTTCCTTTTAAAATTGTGTTAATAACTTAAGACATCAGAATTTTGAAATTAAAATTTATGTCAAATCGTAAGTACTTTTTACTGATATTTTTCATTTTTCACGTGTGAGAGAAAGCATTTTCTATCAAGAGATTATGTAAATATTTGGCTACATTTTCTGCTCACTTTCTCTTTCTCTCATTTAAAGTAACTGAAATACAAGTGGTCTATAGAATAGAGTGAGAGTCTTCAAGGTTTTTCCCTCAAAATAGCTATTTTTTCCACACCATTGTAAAATAAACAATTGCTTCCTCAATGATTCATGATCTTTATGTTATTAAATTCTTATCAATGTACACTAGGGTCTATTTCAGAGATATGCACAGTGTTGCAAGGTTATTTATTATAGCATCATTTATAATAGTATAAATTTGAAAAAAATCTTAGATTCTAACTTGGCAATTATAGCTGCACAATAGAATACTCTGTTGCAAAGATGATGCTACAGAAGTGTATATATTGGTATATGAACTTGTTTAAATTATATTACTAAGGAACAAATGTGGGTTTTATATACACCTATATGTATAATCCTGTATTTCAATACATTTATTTCTGAATATTTACATACAGAGGCAAAAATCTGGAAGAATACTTCTTAGCTGAAACTGTTATGATTTTTAACAGTTGGAGTTCTGATTAGGTTGTTATTTTCTTATCTATATTCTTTGATTTTTCTATAATAAAAATGCAATATTTGGGAAACAATGTTATTTTTATGTCATCAGGTAAATATAACTAGATTAATATTTTGTTAAATTTCATTTTTGTGTATAGGATTAGATTTTGCTTTTGGTATATTTATAACCATATTTGATTAACCTCTGGATCTGAGGGAGAGGTATTATTTAAGGACTGTTTTTAATTCAACAATAGAGTTATTATGATAATGAGAATTAATGATTTGCAAAGAAATTGCCTATTTTAACGCTTTATCTCTAGGCCAAGACAGGTGCATCCTCTCCATTTTTGAGTGGAATGAACACAACCAATTCAACTGGTTGTGGGTTTTGAGAGTGATTTGTCTCCTCAGATTTTTCTGGTAAGTTGGGAGTGGGTCTCTTGACTGTCCCTCAGGACAGGTGCTGAGTTCTGCCATTACAGCACGTTTCTTTTGTTGGGTTTTCATTATTTCTTCCTCTATGGATATCTGTCTGAAAGAATTTTTTTTTCAAGGTAAGCCGCACATATCTTAATAATATTCTGTTGCCTCCATATATGGAAAGAAACTTGGCTATGCATAAAACTTCTGAGACACGACCTTTCCTTTCAGAATCTTGCAGCTGTTGCAGCTTTGTCTTCTATTGGAATTGGCTCCCTCTTTAGACAGCCTATAATTTCTGCCTGGCAGCTCTTAAGAACGTTTTAAAACAAATCCCTCTTATTTAAATATTCTGCAAGTGTATATTTAGGTGTGCATCTATGCTCCTCATTTCTGTCCGGTACATTTTTAATACTTTCTGTCTACATAAGATAGAGTTGGGTTTTTTGGAGGTTCATTTATTTTTCTTGATGTATTTTTTTGTAATTATATGTTTGTTGCTTCTTCACAATGCCTTGGTTTCTTCCTTAATGCCATTTATAATTATATATTGAATCTATACTTCTTGTTGGTTGGTATTGCTTTTGTTTCTTTTGTCTCCCATATCATTTGCTTTGTCCTCAACTGAGAGAACAGTTCAAATTGTCTGCTGCTTGAGTGATTACATTGACTGCAATACCATTTATGCTTTTTTTTTACTGGTTCTAATGATGTACTTATGGCTTACTGTTACATACTTACTTTTCTGGCATTAATTTCTTATTAGATCCAGCTTAGTCTTTGACAGACTTCATTGCTTTTTTACCTTTGTTCTTTCATAAGACTTTCTGTTCTTTTACAAAAGTCAAGGTTTTTCAAAGCTATTCAGAAGCTAATTTCTTTTTTTCTCAATCAAATTGCAGTAAAGAATCACATTCAGGGATTTTCCCTTAAATCTTTAGAATGCATTCTGCTTTTCCTTGTACAGCTGTATTTTTATTTTGTTGTTTTATTTTTTCTCCGTAGCCTCCATTATTTATCCCAGGGTGGCGCTTACCACAGAGAGGGTAATTGTTCTTAGCCCCAACATCTGTTGACTTAGGTGCTGATTTCATGCCATCCTCAGATCTCCAGCTGGATGGAAGTTTGATGGCCCCGTTTCTAATCTAATTCCCAATATCCAGCTGACTTGCATGTTTTATGTTATTTCTAAACTGAAATGACAAGTTCTTCTAGACCACAGGTTACAAAGAGTTAGTCCATAGGCTACAGAGGTTTGTTATTTGGCTAGCACAGTATTTTCGGTCTGTTTCATTTTATTTTTAAACATTTGGTATCTTTTTAAAATTAATTTTACATGTACAAAGGACACAGGTATTGAAGGCTCAGTTTTTTGAATCTTTACATTTATATATACATGTTTCACCACTACCCAGATTAAGATATAGGCTTCATGCCCCAAACCAATCAATAACTCTCTTTCTAGCAGTAGCCATGGTTCTGATTTCTTGCACCATCAGTTTGAGTGCTCTTGCACTTTGTGAAACTGGACTCACACAGTATGTGCTCTTTTGTGTTTGGCTATGTTAACTCATCATTATGTCGGGGAAATTCACTCATGTTGGTGCATGTAGCAGTAATTTGTACACTATTGTTACATCTGCAACGATGTTCCCCGGTCCCCAGGTTCCCAGTGTCAAAAGTGAGTACTGCTACTGAGCCACGCCGATGACAGAGTGATCACAAATAAGAAGCAATCTCACACACAACATTTAATGCAAAGCCAAGATATGTCTCAGTGGGAGAGACGGGTCATCCTCCACGAGTGGAGAAGACCCCAAAGTCTGAGCACACACTCTTTTATATGTCACTAGTTTGTCCTGCCTTTCTCCTGGCAGGATTGGTTGCTGTTTCCTGCCTTTGGAGTGACTGACAGGTTAGGTTATATAACAGTTTCTGTACTATGCATGCATCTTCCCAGAATCCTTCATAAAAATTCCACCTGTGCCATATTAATTAGATGGTAATGAGCCCCAGGTCAGTTCAAGGTCACTAAGATCTCTTTACTGTGTATGTTCTCACCAGGGAAAAGTTCCTAGCTGCAATTTGGCTCCTAGCTACAATTCAGTTCCTTGCTCTCTGCCCTTAGTCACTTCCTTGCCAGCTGTTTGTCCTCCTTCTGACCTAACACTATTACATTGTTTGAATATATTCATATCACAATTTATTTATCTCTTCTTCTGTATTTGAAGGGTTTCCACTTTGGTGCTTTTATGAATAAATATATTATGAACATTCTTGCACATGTTTCATGTTGGATATTATTATTAATTTCTCTTGAGTATATCCCAGGGAGCACAAATGATGGGTGGAGCATAGGTGGGCACAATAATTTTATTTTTTAAAAAACTGAACTTGTTATTTTGAGATCATTGTGGATTCACATGCAGTTGTAAGAAATAATACAAAAAGAGCACATATATTCTTTGCCCAATTACCCCCAATGGCAACATGTTGCAAAACTATAGTACAAGATCACAACGAGGGTGTTGAGATTGGTACAGTCAAGATATAGACCATCTCCGTCACCAAAAAGGTTCCTCATGTTGCTCTTTTGTAGCCACACCTACTTCCCTTCCAGCTCTCCTCCCTCCTTAACCCTTGGCAACCACCACTCTGTTCTCCATTTCTGTAATTTTGTCATTTCAAAAATGTTGCATAAATGAGCGTGTAACCTCTTGAAGTTTTTTTTTCCACTTAGCACAATTCTCTAGATTCACCCACGTTATTGAGCTTATCAGTAATTTGTTTCTATTAATTGCTGAATAATGTTTTTCAGGATGGAGGTGCCACAGTTTGGTAACCCATTCACCTGCTGAAGGACAACTGGGTTGTTTACAGTTTCTGGCTGCTAAGAATACAGCTATTATGAATATTCATGTACAGATTTTTATGTGAACAGAGGTTTTCATTTCTCTTGGATAAATGCTCCAGAGTGCAATTGATGGATTGTATGGTAGTTATGTGTTTAGTTTACTAAGAAACTGCTGAACTATTTTTGAGAGTAGCTGTTCCATTTTAAATTCTCAACACAAATGTACAAGTAATCTAATTTCTCCACATCCTTGCCAGCAGTAAGTGTTGCCATTAGTTTTTATTTTACTTATTCTGACAGATGGTTAGTGATATCTCCTTGTAATTGGAATTGGAATTTCCTTATTGGCTGAACGTCTTTGTGCTTATTTGCTTTCTGTGTATCCTCTTCAGTGAAATGTCCCTTCACGTCTTTTGCTCCTTTTCTAACTGTTTTTTAACTGTTGAATTTTTGAGAATTCTAGATGCTAGTCCTTTAACATATATACAATTTTCAAGTATTTTATCCCACTCTGTGGCTTGTATTTTTATCCTTTTAACAGGGTCTTTCACAGAGCAAAAGTTTTTAATGTTAATGAAGTCCCATTTATCAATTTATCCACTTATGGATCATACTTTTGGTGTCAAGTCTAAGAACTTTGCGTAGCACTAATTCCTGAAAATTTTACCCTGTTTTCTTTCTTTCTTTCTTTTTTTTTTTTTTTTTTTTTGAGATAAGATCTCGCTCTGTTGCCCAGGCTGCTGGCGTATAGTGGTGTGATCATAGCTAAAACTATAGGTTTATGCCACCACACCTGGCTAATTTTTAAAATGTTTTATTTTTTTAGAGACAGGGTCTCACTGTGTTGCCTAGCCTTGTCTGGAACTCCTTGGCATCCCAAAGTGCTGGGATCACAAGTGTGAGCCATAGTGCCCAACCTACCCTGGTTTTTAATAAGAGTTTTATGGTTTTATATTTTACCTTTAAATTCATGATCCATTTGAGTTAATTTTCATATAATGTGTGAGTGAAGTTTCAGTCAAAATTTTTTTTTTCATTTAATGGATGTCTAATTGCTCCAGTACTGTTTGTTTAAAAAGTTATCCTCCTTCCATTGAATTGCTTTTGCACCTTTGTCAAAATGAATTGGAAATATTTGTGTGGATCTATTTCTGGGATCTCTATTCTGTTCTATTGATCTGTATGTCTATTACATTGCCCATAGCCCAATCTTGATTATTCTAGTTATATAATAAATCTTGCAATTGGGTAGACTGATGCCTCCTACTTTATTCTTCTTTTTCAAAAATTATTTTACCTATACTCATACTTTTGCCTTCCCATGTAAATTTTAGAATAATCTTGTCTATATTTACAGAAAATTTTGTTGAGATTTAGACAGGAATTTCAGTAAATCTGTATATCATTTTGGGGTTAATTAACATCTTTAATACATTGAATCTTCCAATCTATAGGCATTTCCATCTCTCCATTTATTTATATATTTTTTTATTTCTCTCATCAATATTTTGCAGTTTTTACAGTATAAATGCTGTATATGTTTTGTTGGATCATCACCTAAGTATTTCATGTTTGTTAGCTAATAGTACTATAAATGATATTGTATTATTAATTTCAGAACCCAGCATTTGGCCAGTTGTATTTGTTCACTGGTAAAACATTTTTAATATTAGTCTCTTGTTTACTTTTTTAAATATTTTTAATTTTAAAATTTTGTTTCCATTTTTACATAATTTCAGTTACAAAAATTTACCAAAATATTTAATAGTACAAAAATTCCCATATAGTTTTCACTCAGCTTCCATAAATGGTAATAAATCTCTCACAAGCACAGTACAATTATCAAAACCACGAAGTTAGCATTGATGTATTACTACTAAGTAACCTACAGACTTTATTCAAATTATGCCAACTGTCAAAATTTGGTATTATCCTACCATTGCTCTTTTTCTGGTCCAGGATCCAATCTGGGATCCCACATTTTATTTAGTTTTCCCTTCTCCTATATTCTGGAACAATTCCTCAGTATTTCTTTCTTTTTGTGATCTTGGAAATATTATAGAACATTGGCCATTTATTTTCAAGACTGTCCTTTTTTATTTTTGCTTGTTTTTTTCTTGTTTATAAAATTATTTCTTATTGAGCTGTGAATATCTTCCAAAAGGAATGTCCCCTTTTTAATCTCTTACTTGTAAATTTATATATATATATATATATATATATATATACACACACACACACATAAATATATAACAGAGAGAATGGCCTGAAAAATGGTAAAAATGTTTTCTGTTTCTTCAAAACCCCCCTCAACCTTTCTGAGAGCTAAAACCTACATTCCTGCCTCAGGCCAGTGGTCAGGAGGGGCAGGGGAGTGTCCTTTGCTCTTTGTGCCACAGGAGATGGCTCAAGGGAATAGTCCGGGCAGAAGTCACAAGATTGTCTTAGCCGAGGATAGGATTAATTGGAAACATCCCCTTTACAAGCTCTGCACTTCTGCTCAGAAGCAGAACGTTGATACTTTGAGATGGGATTTTGCTAACCTACTCATTTTCCAGCAAATTAATAACTTCTCTTTCCTTCTCCCCAAAACAATTGTTCTCATTCTTCTGATGTGGCCTCAGGGACAAGAGCCAAACCTTCAGTAACAAATATATCTACACATATACAAATAAATAAGTACTTTAACTTATATAAAGACACTGTAGGGAGCAAAGGCCCTGGCCCCATATAGGTTCACTGAAAAATTACTGATATGAGGCTGATTAATTAACAGGAGGAAAAAATATAGATTTATTTAATGTTTATACACAGGAACACTCATAATGAAAGTCCAACTCTGCACCAGGGCTTAGAAGCTTGTATGCCTTTCTGGTAAAATGGTTTATGAGAGGAGGAAAAAAGGAATTCTGTCAAAGGGCAATAAGGGGAGAATGAATGGATGGGGAATGAAAATGAATTGGTAAATAGTTCTCTTTGGAATTTGAATGAGTCTGGGAGATGGGACATTATATTCTTAAAGAATCTGTTCAAGTGTCATATTTCTGGTCTTACAAGAAGGGAAAGAAAAGAACAATTATTCTTTTAGGTGAGTCTGGGTCTTAGGACAATAAAAAACTTTAACTCTTTTGGGGTTATTGATGGTGGAGAGGGGAAGGTCAGTGAGACTTTGAGGCTTCCTCTGTCAGTCCAGCATATCAAATTGCCATATTTTGGGATAAAAAGTATTTCTAATTTTCTTTAGTTCTCACTTTGAGACTAAAAATTTTGCATGCTAAAAGCCAATTTGATGAAATTTGGATTAGACATTGTTAGATAGAGGTAGACAAAAGAGTGAAAATAAACAAACTGGGATAAATTGACAAGAGCAAATTTAAATATATTGTCCCATATCTTCTTTAGTCAGTTTCCTAGTCCTGTGACTAGATCAATTCAGTTAAACAGCTGTGTCCCATTCTAGGAGCTGACATTGTGGACAGGCTTTCAAACAGAAGGAAAAAAAGTTAATATTTGGAACAGTTCTTAATGTAGTTTCCTTAGAGTCTGGAGATGTCTAGCTGAGGTGTCTAGATGGTAAACTTGAAGCATCTTCAGTTCAAGTGGAAGTAGGCAGTGGCAATCTGACAGATTTTTCTTGCCTGGGGTTTGTACGTCATAAAGTATGCATGCTTGCAAGGCCTCAGGAAAAAGGTAGTGGCAATTTTATTGAGTCCAAGTCATAAAAATAGAAGAACAATTTGAAAAAATTATTTGGAGACTTGTAGTCAGGAAAGAACTTAAGATTTAGTCTAAATTGTAGGGGAATAACAACTCAAAAGTAAGGGATGAGGCTAGATTCTAATAGCAGGTTTACTAGAGATTCTTATGAAAACTTAATTTTCTCTTTCCAGTTTTCCATTTCTACCAAGGACAAATCATAGTAAGACCAATTTATTTGCAAAATAAATTTAAGTCTTATTATACTTGGTTTTTTATATAAAGCGCAACAAGTATAGTTATTGGTCATAAAGGCCTTCTTTCTTTTTTTATTTTAGTTGCCTTTTCTGGAACTTTTTTATGAGGAATCTCGGGTTAGACTTAAAAGCCTCTTGAGCCAAGCAGAGGATTTAACTGTGCTTGCAGATAGCTGTAGAAATTGGGTAAATTGCTCTTTTCTCTAGGTCTCAGGTAACTTGAAGTTCCTGTACCTGTCAGAAAGTGACACTCGTTACTTACCGCAGATCTGGAAAAGTTGTAGATGAGTTACCAGGCCATTTTTTTCAAAGGGCTTTTTGTTGGTCCTGTAAGTTGACTTTAATTCCTCAAAGCAGTCTGAGCATCTCTGAACATATCCAATTCCAGTCAGGCCTTGATAAAATAACCAATGTCTCTAATTCTGTCCTGTTATAAAAGAAAATAGATTCTCATTAAATTTATGCAAGTTATTACCTTGCCATAAAATAAGAACACTTACAAATAGTTTCCAAATTTTGGAGAAATCAAGTAGAGAGAAAAATAAATACTTTAAGTTGTTTACAAAAATAAGTTTTACCAATTTGTTATAAACTCTGGCTCAAAAGAAGGAAAAAAAAAGTGTTTTTTGACTTCTGGAAAACAAAATACAAAAGAATTAGCAATATTTTAAACAAAAAGTCAAAAAATTAGCTTAGTCTCATGTAATCAATTTTTTTTCCTGTTTGAGGTTGGGTTAGCAATATTTATGAACATATCAGCTTTTAATTAATATCTTCAAAGTTTTTCTACTCCTAATGGCATTATCAGCATAGTTATCAGTTTCACCTGTATTTAAAAGTATCTGTCAGAGCCCTTCCCACAAATTTTCTTGAAGAAGTAAATTGTGGACTTTAGACCACTTAAAAACCACAGTTTTTGAGAATAATCAAAGTAAAATAATAATTTTCTGTGGATGACAAAAATCTTAAAATAGACATGGTAAAAGAGACACTTGACTACAAAATTTGTTTTATTTTGGCACATAAATGTGCAATTTAACATAATGACTATAGTTATTATTGGTAACATACACCAAGACATATCAGAATTTTGGGAACCTTATACAATTTTAGAGCACATGTTGCCAACATGTTTATACAAATATAACCCAAAGAAACTTAAATACCATCTCATATTTGATAATACTGTAACAGAGAGAATGACCTGAAAAAGGGTAATGATGTTTCCTGTCTCTTTAAAACCCCCTCACCCTTTCTGAGAACTAAAACCTGCATCCCTGACCCAGGCCAGTGGTTGGGAAAGATAGGGGAGTGTCCTTTGTTCTTTGTTTCACAGGAGATGGATCAGCAGAACTGTCCTGGTGAAGGTCCAGAGGGCTGGGGTGGAGATCACAAGATTGTCTTTGCCAGAGATGGGATAGATCAGAACTGTCAACTGTAGTTAAACAAAAATGCCTACAAACTGAAAACCCTCCCTTTAAAAGTTCCGTATTTCTGTTTATGATTAAGACAATGGCATTTTAAGATGGGAGTCTCCATCCTCCACATTTGCCAGCAAATTAATAAACTCCCCTTTCCTTCTCCTCAAACCACTTGTCCTCATTTTTCTTTTCTTTTTTTTATTTTTTCATTTCCTTTCCTTTCCTTTCTTTTCTTCCCTTTCCCTTTCCCTTTCCCTTCCCCTTCCCTTCCTTTCCTTTCCTTTTTTGTTTTTAGACAGAGTCTACCTCTGTTGTCCAGGCTAGAGTGCCATGGTGTCAGCCTAGCTCACAGCAACCTCAAATTCCTGGGCTCAAGTGATCCTCCTGTCTCAGCCTCCAGAGTGCTTGGGACTAGGCATGCCATCATGCTGGCTATGTTTTCTATTTTTTGTAGAGATGGAGTCTTATTCTTGTTCAGGCTAGTCTCGAACTCCTGGCTTCAAGCAATCCTCCCACCCCAGCCTCCCAAAGTGTTAGGATTACAGGTGTGAGCCACTGTGCCTGGCTGCACTTGCCCTTGTTTTTCTGATGCAGCCTCTGGGACAAGTGGTGAGCTTTTGGTAACAATACTTCCCATGTGGTTCTAACATGCCAAATAAAACAACTATGCTTCTATTGGACTTCTAGTGACTCTAATATTTTAAAAAAGTTAGTTCAAGATCAAAAAGAATGAATTTAGAATTTTGATTTTGGAAAGTTTGTCAAATATCAAAGTTTTAAAACACTTCTAGCCACAAAACAGGATCACATGTTACTATAAAATAATAGTCATTTATTTAGCCAAAGTGACATTTCAAAGATTTCATAAAGCAAAAACTATTCTCTCTTACAGAAATAAGACTCAGTTTCCCAAGCAGTCATAAGACTAAATAGACTAATTGATATCAATATTATGAGAAAATCTTGTTTAAAAGAGAAACAAATTATATCTTTGTATTAGTGTACTAAATGTTAAAGCTAATTTTAATAAAACCTTATAACCAAATCTATTTAATCTTAATCAATTTGACTATAATATTTCTATAATTTTTTTACAATTTTCTCCTTTTTAACTTTTATGTATATTTAGTTTTATCTATCAGTTTTTATTTCTTCATTAAATTTAAAACAGTTTTTAAAAATCTTTAAATTAGGCAAAATTATTTCTTTTTTAAACAAAATCACATTTTTATGTCTTTTTATAACCTCTAGCAAAACATCTTACTTTTTTATATCTTTTGTATATAGAACTGGGCTTTTTGTATCTAGTTGTTTTAATTACATGTATTAATTATAATGTTAATTTCTAGTAACCCTTATTTTAGTGTAAAACCTAGGAAGTAAGCAATTTGACACAGCTAGGCAAGGGAGCACAGGAGGCCTGCGTATTGTTCTGAGACCTCACTGTGATCACTCCTCTAGACATCAAAATTTAAAGGCTCAGAACTAAAGACAAACTCAGAGTAAGATGTGTGCAAGGCTTTGGAGGAGCCAGCAGTCACCCCTTAAATCTTTAACCCACACACAAATTAAGCAAGTATTAAAAATACTATAGAAGCAACAGTTTTATGACTTTAAGCCATCTCACAGAAATAGTCTAAACTAGTAGGCTCAGGTAAAAATGTCTAAATGAAATTCCAAAGACATTTTTATTTTGTTTCACCAATAATTTTAAATTATGTTTATTTACCAAAGATTATTAAAGTTTCATGAACTTGAAAAGTATTTGGCCTTATTTACTGAATTTATGGGTACTCACTTATAAGCCAATTTGGACCATAGACAATAGACAAAAGCATAAAAGCCTCATGTGTCCCCCACAGATGGGAGAAGAGGGGGAATCAAAAGCTGTCCATGCAAGGGAAAGGGATCAATAATAAATGAGTATCTCAAAAAGTCAAAAGTCACAGTAACTATCAAACCAAGACAGACTCACTTGCTAACCAGGAATTGAACCCAGGCTGCTGGTGTGAAGGTGCTGAATTTTAACCAAGAGGCCACAGGGTGAACTAACTGGCTTTTGTTCTTATTCCTGCAGGGGCAGCTATTAATATTTCTGCCGGAACAGTGTACAAAGGATGCTTATTTTTCATGTCAGATTTTGTTCTTTAATTTTATCAAGAGAATTTTTAAGGCTATTAATATGTGTCTTTCCTTTAATCTAATTCCTCTATTAATGAAAATGAGGAAATTGTTTAGAATTAAGAGAGCTCTAAAATCTAAAAAAAAATGTAGGACTCTTTTTAACTTAAAGGATCTATCTTTTGGCCATGAATTTTCAATGATGAACTTATTCCAAAGTGACTTAATCCAATAACCTCTTCAGAGAAGAAACAACTTCAAAGATCCCCTCACAAATAGGCTGATAGATTAAAAAAGCCACTTGTGAATGACATTTCTTATGACAAACACTACCAAGAGCTTGCAATGTTTAGAACAAAAACATCTTGGATTCTCAGCCATTATTATGCGGACCACCAAAAGCAACTCAAAAATTGCATCCCCTGGATGGTGGAGACTAAGAGGGAGGCTCCCCACATGGTTACAAAACAAGTTCTCAAGGACATAAGACAAGATGAGAGGGAACTTTATCTAGTAGCCCTCATTATGACAGAACAACACATGGACTAAGCAACAAAGGAAAACAGTACTTTTGGAAGAAAAGTGATCAAACAATATGAATTCATGTCACAAAGTACCAAAACTACACCAGAGTTGCTGTGCCAAAACTAGCCATGCAAATCTCCCATCAATGAAAACACACAAATAGTGATTTTTACCATCTGTCCAACCAAATTGTACAGAGAGAGATGCCAAGAGCCTGACTTATAAGAAATTCTTTCCCATTTTGCTGGCTGTGCCAGATTCCTGGTTTCTCTTCATTGTAGCTTTCCAGAAGAACAGGGTGGCTTTGGTCATCCTGTTCATGGCACCAAACTATAGGGATCATAACCCCTAGCCCCCCAAAAGTTAGTCACACTGTAGGGACCAAAGGCCCTGACCCCACAAAGCTTTGCTGAAAAACCACTGACATTAGGCAGATTGATTAACAGGAGGAAAAAGATACAAATTTATTTAATGTGTGTACATGGAAACACTCATAATGAAGATTCAGCTCCCCAGTGGGGTTTAGAAGATTATATGCCTTTCTGGTAAAATGGGTTATGGGAGGGGGAAAAGAGGAATTCTGTTGAGGGACAATAAGGGATTGCTAAGGAAGATGAATGGATGGGGAACAGAGGTTAAGAGCTAAATAGTTCTCTCTGGAATTTGAATAAGTCTGGGAGATGAAATATTATCTTCTTAAAGAGTCTGGTCATGTGTGGTCAGTCACATTTCTCACATTTCTGGTCTTGCAGGGAGGGAAAGAAAAGAAAAAATTTTCTATTAGTTGGGTCTGGATTTTAGAAATATAAAGAAACTTTAACTTTTGGGGGAGTGTCAATAGTGGGGGTGAAGGGAGGAGAAGGTTGGAGAGAACTTGAGAGACCTCTTCAGTCAGTGCAGCATATCAAAATGCCATATTTGGGAGTAAAATATTTTTAATTTCCTTCAACACACCTATATTAAGCTCTCACAATGAACAATATAGTAACTATCCTTTGTATTTCTTTCATGGAAGATATGGGCTCTGTAGTCAACTTCAAGAATCTCTGTTTTTTCAAAATTTAGAAAATAACTATAAACATTGGGCATCCATCTCCTTCCTTTCTTCTTTCTTTCCTTCCATTCTTCTTTCATTTTTCTTTTTGTATATTCCTTCTTCCTTCCTTCATTCTATGATATAAATCATTGCTTTAAAAATATAAAAGATAAATCAATTTTAATAAGACTTCTATAAAATGATGAAAAACTCATCTGTACATATTTAACTGGATATATTGTCCATTCTCAGTCTTTTTTCAGATACAATTCCTTCATTCTTGATTTCTTGCTTTTATTTTATTTACTATTACAAATTTTATTCCAGAAATGTTCCTATATATAATTTTTAAAAAACATTTTGAAATGGAAACTTTCAAACCTACAGAAAAAGAGATATTATAACAGAAATGAAGGCCTAAAAAGGGGCAAAATGTATTACAAGTTGTCTTTTTAAAATCTCCCCACTCTTTTTTGGGAATTAAAACCTATATCCCTGCCCAAGGCCAGTAATCAGAGGGGAAAGGGAGTGTCCTTTGTTTTTTGTACCATAGGAGATGGCTTAACAGAATTGTCCAGGCAGAAGTCATGAGATTGTCTTCACCAGAGATGTTATGGTTAAACAGCAATTGTCCAAAGCTGAAAACTCCCTTTAAAAGCTCTGTATTTCTGCATAAAGGGAGGACAATGGTACTTTAAGATGAGAGCCTATCGTCCTCCTCATTTGCTGGCAAATTAACAAACTTCTCTTTCTTTCTCCTCAAACCACTTGTCCTTGTTCTTCGTTCAGCCACAGGGTCAAGTATCAAACTTTCAGTAACAGAATTTGGCATCCCTGGGTGAGTGCATTGGCATCCCAGTGGACCAGCACCCTATGACTCTTGCCATGGCTGGAAGAAGCAGGGAGCAGCCCTGGGTCAAGCAGTGGGTCTTCACCAGGAGAACGATGTCTTGTCAGGGTGAGAGTAACGGACTGCCTCAGCAGCTCCCAGAGCCTGTTTAGCTCTGGGGAACTCTTGTCTCTCCCACCCTGAATTAGACACAGCTCTGACCAACCTGAAGCTTATGAGGAAAAGGAAACATATTTGGAAAGTGTTGTGATGCCTTGGCCATTTTTGATAAGTTCCCCGGTGTGCATATGGAGATCCTTGGTTCCACCCATTTGGGGAAAGTTTTTGAACCTTACAGCCCTACAGCAGGACATTTGTTTGTAGGCACCATTTTGGGGTGGAAGTCACATGGCTGAGTGGAACTAGGGAACCTGAGGAATTCATTCCATTTTGGTTTAGGAGATGTTGTTCTCATTTGAGAACTTGGTTCTCATTTGTGCAGTTTCCATTCATTTGGTAAGGCCTTGGCATTAAGAATATTTGCATTAGGAATTCTCTGTATTGTCTACTTGTCATGCTGTGCTCATTGTTGTTTGTCAACATGGGAGGTTCCATTTCCATTCCATCTGAAAGCCCCTTGGGAGAATCTTGGCTGAATGGCCAATTTATAGCTATAAGTCTATGTCTAAAAGAGAATGGTGTTATTCCAAAATAATGGTGTAATCCAAAGTACATGCTGGAGTGTGAGGAGAAGTGGCCACTGAATGGAACTTTAAATTATTATATGATCTTACAACTGGAATTATTTTGTCAAAGGTCTGGTAAATGGGACAAGATACCATATACACAATCTTTCGTGAGATTGCATAATAAAAAGGCTGAAAGGCCATGTAATAAAATTGGGGAGAGATTAACTAGGTTGGATTTCATGAACCTGCTCCCCTGCCACCAGCTCCCCACCTGCTGGGGAAGGCACCACAGGCTCAGCCGTGCTTGAGTTTGTGCTGCTGGGGCCCCCGACGTGGTGGTCACAGAGTGCACTAACAGGAACAACTTTTCCCCCTGCCTCTCCCAGAGGCCTGCAGCCAGCCTGGGAAGCAGCCCTGCACAGAGACAGGTCCGGAGAAATTGCCACTACTGCCACCTGCTGCCATGACCACCATCTTGGCACCTTTAGAGGGGCCAGGGAAGGCATGACTGGAACTAATTCTTCAGTCCTACACCCACTGGGTTATGCAGGAGTGGGAATGATCTCTCCTTCTATGACCCAGCAGGGAACTCAATTTGGCCAGAGGGCACCCATAGCTGAGCAGGGCAATTTCCTTTATGGCAATATCCAATACGGGGCTTGAATGGGCAAGACCGACCAGCAGGGTATTACTAGACTTATACAAATTGGGATCCTAATGTGGATGCAGATGGTGTGAGAATAAATCATTACCAAAAGTATATTCTGGCAGGCTTCTGGAAGGTAGTGCTTAGATAGAAAAGTTTAAACAAGGTCCAAGTGTTACTACAAAAAGCTAATGAAGATCCCTTTGAATTTTTGGAACGTATCTATCAGGCATATTGGAAATATACAGATGTGGATCCAGAGGCCCCTGAAAATTTGTGCATAGTTAATATGACTTTTATAGGACAGAATACTTCAGATATACAGAGAAATCTACAGTGTGTGGTAGGGGCAATTGGCATGAATCCCTTGCAGCTTGCTGATACCACCTTTAAACAATATACCTCTAGGGAAGAACAGGAACTGAAACCTATGTGTGCTCTCTTAGCTGTGCCAATAAAGGATCCTTTGAGACAGTCAAAAGGAAATGGTGGAAGAAAAGTTGTCAGCCAAGGTTGAAGTACAATCAGTGTACTTTTTGTAAATAGGAAGTACATTAGAAAAGGAAGGACGGGAGTTTTCCATTGCAGAGCACTTTGCTTTGAAGTTCGGGCCTCAGCAGACCTGTATCTTGTTGCAGCATTTGCAAGAAGAAAGCTACCAAAAAGTGTGTGAGACTGTACAGGCCCATGGGACCCAAGGATGTACAGAAAGAACTTAAATTCCCCGCACAAATAAGTATAGATTTGTGTAGGATCTATTTGCTGTTAACAATATTGTACAAGTGACTATGAATGGTACTCAGATGCATTTGAATGGCAGGATCCTGGGACTAGGGTGGCCTGGAGGCACTGCTGGACTGAGTTGCTTCAGGGGTTTAAGAAAGCTCTTCTGACCTATTTGGTGAGGGCTTAGTGGGGCACTTGCAAAACCTGCAATTGGACAGATTTGCAAACAGCAGGTTACTTATCTAGGATTCCAAATTAGCAAGGGAACTTGTGACAACTGCATGGGTTTCTGGGAATGGCAGGGTTCTGTCTCATTGGGATCCTAAACTTTGGACTAGTAGCAAAGCCATTGTATGAAGCCCTCATAGGAACAGATGTGAAGCCCCTGATTGGGACCACAGACTGTCAAAATGCCTTTAAAAAACAAACTAAAGCAGAGGCTTGTGACTGCCCCTGCTTTGAGATTGCCTGACTCACAGAAAGAATTTAAATTATACATTCATAATAAGCAAGGAATGAGCCCTGGAGTCTTAGAATAGATGCTGAGAGACATCCCACAGTTAGTGGCATTCCTGTGAAAGCCACTGAAAATTATTGTGAGAGGATGGCCTCCTTGCTTTCAGGTAGTAACAGGTACTTGTGAGTTGTTATTAAAGACTGTGTCTACTCTTAATCCTGTCACCTGTTACCAGCTGAAGAGAATGAGCATTTGCGACATGACTGTTTAGAGGTTCTGGAGGCTGTTGATTTTAGTAGGATTGTTCTGTCAGATCATCCAGTGCCACAGTCAGATTGGGATCTTTTCACCAACAGGAGCAGCTTTATGGACAAGGGACAATGAAGGGCTGGATATGCGGTGGTCATGGAACAATGGGTACTGGAAGCAATGGCACTGCCAGCTGGGATTTCAGTCCAGAAAGCGGAGCTAACTGCTTTAACCAGAGGTCTTCAGCTATCCAGAGAAAAAAAGGTAAACATCTATAAGGACTCTAAATATGCTTTTATGATTGTGCATGCTCATGGTGCCATTTGGAAGGAAAGGGGGCTCCTGATGGCAGGAAATAAGGATATTAAGTATGACACTGAAATAATGGACCTGATGCAGGCCATGGCTGAGCACAAGTGGGTGGCCATCATGCACTGTCCTGGTCACCGAAACAGAGAGACATTTATGTTGCAAAAAAAATCAGGCCATTGGCGGAGCTGCTAAGGAGGCTGCTAAAGGTGATCTGTTCGTTGAGGCCTTGATACTCTGGCTAGATTTAGATCAATATAAAAACCCTTTAGACTAAAGACTTGGGCTCTGACATTTGGGATGGAACAACTAAGTGGAGACAGAAATCTTATGGTCTCATTCTCCTACTTGAAGCCTTGGTTCAGTCTCCTATGTGTCTATGAGGCACCTACATGAATGCACACATTATGGGTGTGGTGCTCTTAATGGATTTTGTGGGACCTCATTTAAGAGGATTCTGTTTGCAACAAACTATTTATGTGCTCAAAACAATCCAAAGACAGAAAAGCAACCTGCTGCACAGGGAACCCAGCCTTTCAATGATTGGAAAATTGATTTCACTCAGCTGCCTAAACTTGTATTAGTAGATACCTTTTCAGGCTGGGTAGAGGCTTATCATACTTGAATGGAGAGAGCATCTGAAGTTACCAGAATCCTTCTGAAGGAACTCATTCTGAGATAGGGGCTCCTTTCCTCCAAACAGAGTGATAATGGACCTTCCTTTATATTGGAGGTAACTCAGTAAGTAAGCAAAGCTCTACATCTAGAATGGAAATTGCGTGTAGCCCATCTAAAGTGGGATAGGATATTGCTGCTTGCCCTCCTCCAGATAAGGGTAATCCCTAGAGGCAGGCTTAAATTAAGCCCCTATGAAATAGTTTATCAGAGACCCTTCCTAGTACCCCAAGGTAAGTATGGTAATATAACCATGAGCAAAAGAAAGCAAATTAAAGAAGTATGTGAAATGAGTGCATCAGATGTTAACCTCTATGCAAGAGTTTGCATCTTTCAGGTCCTTGCCCTAGTGAGAAGCATGCCTCCACCCTTTGAACCAGGAGTCTGGGTGTTTCTTAAAGCCTGGAAATAACAAGAACCCAAACAACCACTGGCAGAGAAATGGAAGGGTCCCTATGAAGTGACTCTAAGAACTCACACTTCATTGACATTGTCAAGAATAAAAACTTGGGTCCATCATGCGATAGTAAAGAGATGTCTTTACTATCCTTCCTCATGGAGAAAGAGGACCTAAGGCCCCAGTGGATGGGCCAGAGTTTGAGCAATCTAAAGTATCTGTTTAAGAAGAAGGAAAAACAAAAATGCTGATATTCTTTTCTCTATTCTTTTTTTGGTTATTTGTTCTGTCTATAGGATGGAGACACAACTCCTTAGTGAGGATTTCCTCTTCTGCTGGTCTGTCTTGCTGCTGGGTTTGTCATATTTCTGCATATAATTTATACACTACACTCTGAATTTGCAGAAGGCAGTCTCTCAGATCAGCTATAGGGTGTGACTAATATTAATAGCTCTGTACTCAGAGGTCCCATGTTTCTTTCTTGCCCAACCCTGTATCAGACAGTCCTACCAGTGTCTTAGATACCAAATGGGGTAAAAATCTCTCTTATCAAGTATCCTCCATTTTGCTTTGTCAATTCTCATGATTATGGTTGTTGCTTATGCCCTTTTTCACCGGGTAATCTGTTGCATTCTTTATTTTTGTAAGTCTACTGCCAAAGCTTTGTAATAACATAAGTAAGTACAAACCTTCCATCTAAAACATTACCCAAATTCAGCAGGAAGTAGGTCGATGACTACATCACCCCTCCTCCCATAGATATAGAAGGGTAAAATTAACAGTGGGGAATATGTAACAGACGTAAGGGCCTGAAAAAGGGCAAAATGTATTACAAGGTCACTCTTTACCCCCAGCTTTGGGTAAAAACCTGCATTCCTGCCTGAGGCCAGTGATCAGAGGGTCAGGGGAGCATCCTTTGTTCTTTGTAGCATGGGAGAGGGCTCAATGGAATTTTCCAGGCAGAAGTCATGAGATTCTCTTCACCAGAGATGCTATAGTTAAACATCAATAGCTGAAAGCTGAAAACTCCCTTTAAAAGCTCTTCATTTCTTCATTTAGGATAATGGTCTCCAGTTCCATCTAGATTGCTGCAAAATGCATTAAGTCATCCTTCTTCATGGCTAAGTAGTATTCCATGGTTAATGGAAAACAAACATGACATATATTCATTATTAAATTGGAACTAATTGATGAGCACACGTGTGAATAAAGGGAAGTAAAATTCAATGGAAAGCAAGCAGAGGTGTGGGGAGGATGGGATGGGTGAAAACCTGTCTAATGGGTACAATGAACCCTGGGTGATGGGCACACTTATAATCATGACTCAAGCATTATAAAAGTGATCCATGTAACCAAAAGATTTGTACCCCCATAATACTTTGAAATATTAAAACAAAAAAACTGTGTTTCTGCTTAAAGGGAGGACAATGGTACTTCAAGACAAGGTTCTGCCTTCCTACTCATTTGCTGGCAAATTGATAAACTTCTCTTTCCTTCTCCTCAAACTGCTTGTCCTCATTCTTTGTTTGGCCATGGGGACAAGAACCAAACTTTTGGTAACAATAAAATAGCATGATGAACCCCATCACCCAATATCATAAATTGTCAGTATATTTTTTCTTAATTATTTTAAAGCAAATACCTACATGTTATTGCACTGGGAATTACTTCAGTATGTATTTGTAATGGAGATTTTTTTTTTTTTACCATAAGCACTATGTTATTATCATATCTAATGCAAAGAGCAATAATTCGTTAATATCACTTAATATTCAGTGCATATTCAATTTACCCAATTTTCTCAAAATATCTCTTTCAAAATTGGTTTGTTTGAATCAGCATCCCCACAAAGTCCACATAATGTATCTAGTTATATTCCCAATTCCATCTCTCTCTTTTTTTCTATAATGATACCCTCATTCCTTTTTTTAAGCCATTGATATTTTGGATAAGCAAGGTTATGTGTAGTATAAAAGATTCTACATTCTGTAATTGGTTCACTGTACCATCATGGTATTCTTTACTTGTTCTTCTGTATGTCTTTTTAACAAATTACCACAAACCCAGAAGCTTAAACAACACTCATTTATTACCTCACTATTCCTGTGGACCAGAAGTCAAGTCATGACCTAGCTGGATCTTCTTAAAGTCTCACAAGGCAGCCATTAAGGTGTTGTTGGTCAAGGCTGGGTTTTATTTGAGGCTCAACTAGGGAAGCATCTGTTTCTCTACTCCTATGGTTGTAGATAGCATTCAATTCCTTGAAGCTACAGGGTATAACCATTTCTCTGTTGGAAAGTATGAGTTAGAGATCTCTGGTTGCAGGCAATGAAGACCAACTCTCAATAATTTAAGGAAAATGTTAATTTATTGGCAAGATTTTGCATGGTTAATAGAACTGAAACAAAGCCTGGAGAGAAATAAGGTGGAAAGTCAGAAACAAGGTGGAAGCCAGGGCAACTCTCTATGTCCATCAGGAATTCCTAACAGTCACATCATGGTGCTGATGTTGGAATAAAGAAGTCCAACTATGCTTTTTCGTACTTGATTGCTCTGCTTAAGATTTAAAGTCCCCATGTGGAAGCCTTATCCCGGCTTGGGAAGGTAGACAGAACACAGTGATTTCCAGACTCACCAGTATTGCACACTACAGGGGAAAGAAGGTTTCCTAAAAGGAAACTAGAGTGCAGTTACCAAAATAAAAATAAGGGGAGGCAGGGTTGCAAAAGACAGCAAAAGTCCACTATAAACTTTTAACTGGGTACCTCAGCTGTAATTAGAAGGGACCATGCGGTGGATCCTTGCTGGATAGTCAGAGGGAAGAGTACAGGACTGACATTTTCTTTTGGCATTGTTCATTTATGCTGGAAAGAATAATTTTCTAACAACCTAGATTGCTTTATCTACAACTAATGCCACCAGTGTTCATCCTGCATTCTATTTTGCCTAAGTGCACTTTCTAGTGTCCTTTTGTACTTGAGGTTGTTACATATTCAAGATGGATTTTTTTTTGCTAATTTATTTTTAATTGAAATATAATTCTGTATATTTATGGGATACAGTGTGATGTTTTGATCTACATATACATTGCAGAAAGATTCAATCATCTCACCAACTTATTGTTTTTTGGTGCGTATGTGGTAAGGATGTTAAAAATCTGTGATGAATATTTATATACCCATGTTTGTCATGTAAGATATGCTGTCTGTGATATCAGTAGCCAATGATATCCTCAACTCACTAGAGGAGGCACCCAGGAATGGACATCGGTGCTCAAAACTCCCCTTCTCCTCCTTCAGGGCAAATGTCACCTCCTCAGAAAGTCTTCCCCCACCCTAGTATCTAAGTAGGTTTGTAGATGTATCGCCCCTTCTGTTTAATTTCTTGCTATCACAAGCTGAGATTATTTTACTTATTTGTTTATGAACTTATCTTCTGGCTCCTTCCATGACAGCAGCCACATGCCTCTCTTTCTCACCTTGTATCCCCAACACTTAGCACAAGGTCCAGCATATGAGAGATGCTTGTATTACTTGAATGAATGAATGTGTGAATTAGGAGCATATATTTCATTTTGATAAAATTTCACCTTTTCTCCTAAAAGACAGTTTTAGTTTTAAGTTTCTGGTCTAAAGAAGAGAAGAGCAACACACATTACAATTTAATTTTGAAAGTCAGTTTTTAGTTTTTAGGCAAATCATTGTTTTTTTTCCCAAAGAATTAATACATAAATACGTAATACATAAAATTTTAGTTCCTGGTATGAAATACAAGATTTAAAGCATTTACATGTACTTGCTGAGGCTATACTACCATTCTGTGTTTTATACAAACTATCAGTTACTGTATATCTCCCTTTTTTCTTTCTCAATGCCTTTATAATTTCATTTCTTCATTAAATAACCATAGTCAATGATATAATTTTGACAGATTTTCTAACTGCACTCTGCAATGATCAAAGTAAAAATAAAATTCCCTAACATCTTGGAAGGGTTATATTTCTTATACACTACCTATTACTTACAAGGAATAATGATTGTGACTTTAGTCCCACCTAATTACTGTCTCATGATACTTCCACAAATAAGATAAAAACTGCACAGTGAAATTAAGACGGTATTATTTGACACATCAAGGAATAATTTTTAAAATTACAGTAGCAAGTTAATGCATGTGGCTGCATCCCATCTAGTAAACTACTCACTTTACTAGAATATATTTCATTCAACATACAAATCAGAGAGCTGGGATGTCAATGGAGTATAACAAAACTGTTTGTGTAACAAGTAGTTTCAACTATGGTTATATACTCTCATGTTAAGGAATCCAAAGATGTGAAAATACAAAATTATAGAATGAATTATAAATTAATTGGTTATTTTGGAAAAGATATCTTCTGTTAAAAACTAATTAGCCACAATAATTTCCACCTTCTCAAAAACTAATTACCTAAAATATTTCTAGGTAATATATTGCTAACTTTCTAGAGAGAAAGCTTATAAACGAGAAGGGAAAACATATCAGCTAAATTAAGAAACAATGAAGGTAAGAAGATAAAGGTTATTCATTCCTCAGGCCAAGTAACATTATTTCAAGAAGTACTAGGTTCCAGGTGCTATTAGGATCAAAAGCTAAATGTGGGGTTCAGTCATGGGCTATATATATTATAGCCCCTCATGAAAAATTTGTGATATGAATTCAGTAATATCATATGCAAAATCATGTAAAACTTAGAAGTTAAGGTTTTAGTTTAGCTTTGTTGGGGCACACAACATATTGCCCTTCTAAGGCACAAATCAGATTTGCAAGAGAAGATTAAAAGAGGAAGGAGGGGATCCTTCCCAACTCATTCTATGAAGCCAGTATCACCTTGATACCAAAGCCAAGAAAGGACTCACACAGAAAAGAAAACTACAGACTAATATCCCTTATGAATATAGATGCAAAAATCCTCAACAAAATACTAGTAAACTTAATTCAACAGCACATCAAGAAAATAATCCCCTATGACCAAGTGGGCTTCATCCCAGTGATGCAAGGATGGTTCAACATACATAAACTGATAAATGTGATTCACCACTTAAACAGAAGCAAAAACAAAGGTCATATGATCATCTCAATAGATGCAGAAAAAGCATTAGACAAAACTCAGCACTCTTTCATGATAAAAATCCTCAACAAACTTGGCATAGAAGGAACATATCTCAAAATTATAAAATATATATGAGACAAATCCACAGCCAACATCATATTGAATGGAGAAAAGTTGAAAGCATTCCCACTAAGAACTGAAATGAGACAAGGATACCCGTTGTCACCACTTCTATTCAACATAGTTATGGAAGTCCTAGCCAGAGCAATCAGGCAAGAGAAAGAAATTAAGGGTATCCAAAAAGGAAAGAGGAGGTCAAACTATCATTTTTCAGTGATGATATGATCTTATTTCTAGAAAACCCCAAAGATTCCACCAAGAGATTCCTGAAATTGACAAATAAATTTAGTAGAGTCTCAGGTTACAAAATCAATGTATACAAATTAGTAGCATTCCTATACACCAAGAACAATCAAGCTAAGAGTTAAATCAAAGACTCAGTACCATTCACAATTGCTACAAAGAAAATAAAATACCTAAAAATATACTTAACCAAGGAGGTGAAAGATCTATATAAAGAGAACTATGAAACACTGAGGAAAGAAATTGCAGATGATACAAACAAGTGGAAAAACATGTCATGCTCATGGATTAGTAAAATCAACATTGCTAAAATGTTCATACTATCCAAAGTGATTTACAAATTCAATGCAATCTCCATCAAAATAACAATGTCATATTTCACATATCTAAAAAAAATCATTTTACACTTCATGTGGAACCAGAAGAGAGCCCAAATAGCCAAAGCAATCTTCAACAAAAAGAACAAATCAGGATGTATCACATTACCACATTTCAAACTATGATATAAGGCTATAGTAAGCAAGACAGAATGATATTGGCACAAAAATAGAGACATAGATCAATGAAACAGAACAGAAAACTCAGGTATAAAACCATCCACATACAGCCAACTGATCTTTGACAAAGCAGACAACAATATACAATGGGGAAAAGAATCCCTGTTCAAGAAATGGTTCTGGGAAAATTGGATAGCAACATGCAGAAGAATGAAAGAGGATCCATATCTGTCACCACTCACAAAAATTAACTTAAGATGGATAATAACCCCATTAGTTAGTTTATTACAGCCAAAAGAACTGATTTAAATACCTGTAGAGTTTTGCCAGAATTCAACATTAGCTTCTGGCTAGGTTCCAGGAGCCAGTGGATGGATAAAGGACTTAAATGTAAGGCATGAAACTATAAGAATTCTAGAAGAAAATGTTGGAAAAAATCTTCTAGATATCAGCCTAGGCAAAGAATTTATGAAGAAGCCCCCAGTGGCAATCATGGCAACAAGAGAAATAAATAAATGGGACTGGATTAAATTAAAAAGCTTCTGCACAGCCAAGGAAACAATTAAAAGAGCAAACAGAAAACCTACAAAATGGTAGAAAATATTCACAAGTTATACATCTGATAAAGGACTAATAATGAGAATCTTCAAAGAACTTCAGCAAATCAGCAAGAAAAAAGCAAACAACCCCATTAAAAAGTGGGCAAAAGAAATGAAAAGAAGCTTCTCAAAAGAAGATAGACAAATGGCCAATAAATGTATAAAAAATGCTCAATGTCACTAATCATTAGGGAAATGCAAATCAAAACTACAATGAGATATCACCTTACTCAGTCAGAACAGCTTTTATTATATTAAAAAGTCCAAATACAATAGATACTGGTGTGGATGCAAAAAGGAATGCTTATACACTGTTGGTGGGACTGCAAATCAGTACAACCTCTATGGAAAACAGTTTCCTAAAAGAACTAAAAGTAGACCTACCATTTAATCCAGCAATCATACTACTGGGTATTTACCCAAAGGAAAAGAAGTCATTTTAACAAAAGGACACATGCACTTGAATGTTTATTGCAGCACAATTCACAATTGCAAAGATGTGGAATCAACCCAAGTGCCTATCAATTTGTGAGTGAATTAACAAAATGTGGTATATGTATACCATGGAGTACTACTCAGCTACAAATAAGGATGACTTAATGCCTTTTGCACCAATATAGATGGAACTAGAGACCATTCTCCTAAGTGAAATATACAAAAATTAAAAAACAAGCACCACATGTACTCACTATTAACTTGGAACTAACTGATGAGCACACATGTGCATAGAGGGACATAAAACTCAATGGAAATCAAGCAGGGGGAAGGAGGGAGGAGAAGATGGGTGAAAATCTACTTAACGGGTACAATGAACACTATCTCGGTGACGGGCACACTTATAACTATGACTCAATCATTATAAAAGTTATCCATGTAACCAAAAATATTTGTACCGACATTATACTTTCAAATAAAAAAAATAAAAATAAAAAAGAGGCCACTCAAACAGAATTGGCTTGAGCTCTACCAGACACTATATTTTGTTGCAAAGAAATTTGGATTTATGAATATTTCAAATCCATGTTGCCTACATTCTTCTTCTTTTTCTCCCTTCACATATGGTAAGAAGTAGGAAGGTCCATCTATTACTGAACATAAATCTGTAGAGTTGATGGCATTTTGTTATGTGCTTTGAGTGCACAAGATATGTGGGTAGAGGCCCTAGTGGAGGACCTAAAGTGAACTAAGGTATGTTGTGGGTGTTAGTGTGGGTGTGCACATGTATGCCCACACTTCCTAAATTTTTTAGGATATTGATATTCATCCAGAAACAATTCGAGACCTCTAGGGTAAGTGCCAGATGCCATAAGGGCCAACAAGAAGCAGATGAAATTGTTGAATGAGATTGCTCAATTAAGGGATTTTGTTTTGTTTTGTTTTGTTGTGTTCTGTTTTGTTTTAAATACCCTTTAAGCCTCTTTTGATAAAGACACCCCACTGCTCACTGTGGACTATGAGATTTTATGATGATAGGAGATACACTGATAAGGAAGAGTTTAGGAAAAATGATTACTAGGAAATTAAGAAATTATAGATAAATTCATTCAATATAAATCTAAATGTTTACTCCTTAAAAATTAAGCTTGAAACATTCTACTACCTATTTAATGCTGCTGGGTTATAATTATGATGGGAAAACAGAGGACAAAAAAGGCTATTTTTGACTAAGTGCTCTGCGGAGTGCTTCATGGAGAATTTTCCTGACAGACCTCTCATTGCATTGTCACTGAAATGCTGTGTGCAGTTAAATTCAAGAATTCATTTTGTGTTAGCACTAGAAGGAAAATTATAGGCAGAATAGTGTAGCCCCTACAATTTATAATAATAAAAGAGGGACAGAGGAAGGAGGGAAAAAAAGACTTATCCATGGTTACAAGTAGTTACCAGTGAGGTTGGAATGCAGGCATTCTGTGCTATAATACATTTTGCAGCTATGTTGAATTAAATGAAAACACTGGCCGTGGGAGGAAGAGTCTGGCATCACTGAATGACTTCCTCATTATGTGTGATTTGTTTGTTTCCTTTGGTGGGTAAAGAGGCTTCTGAATATGTGTGTCAAGTGCTGTTAATGTCATGAGGCCTATTTTTACCAGATTCTCTTCTGTAACAAACTTTGCTTTAAAATTATAATAGACATTTTTGCAGTCATTTATCCCATGCTCTTTTCATCAACAAAAGTTCTTGAATTGTAAATTTTAGAAAAATTAAGATATACCCTTAGAAAAAAGACTTGTTTGTCTGGTTGCTGAATTAATGCTTGCTCTGTAGGAGAAAAGCATTAAATACTTAAAATGCTTGGCAGGGCTGCTCTGTTCTTTCATTCTTTTTTTTTTTTTGTACTCACAAATTTAGTTTTTAAATGTACACCATAGCTTAAATACATGTGCAAGGTACTATGGTGGGTAAAGCATAATAATAGCTAAATAATTATATGGCAAAGTGTCTAAAAAATCTTCCACCATATGATAATGAAGGAGCTCAAGAAATTTCACCCCAAAATGTGACTCTTTGGTATAAAGAGTATTTTGAATTGCAGTCCCTTTTTGATCAAAAAAAAATATTGGAAGGGGTTTTCCCTCTATCTGCATAAACTGATGGATCAAAAGATCAAAGGGGCAACTGACTTCCCTTTCTCTTCCTGTTATTTCAATATATTGCAGGAAGGAGGATCAAGAACCAGACCTGGCCCAAATCAATTATATACAGTACCTGTCTCTCAGGTTAATTTACAAGTCAATCTGTTTCCCCCATCCATTTATCCTCCCTAGCATCTTTTGTTCCCCCTAAACAGAATTGCCTGTACTCCTCATCTTCCCCCCTCCCCTCTAAAAGGCATGCATAAAAATATCAGGATCCCATTGGGATACTGATTAATCACCCTGTGATTCTCCCCATACACATGGTAAATACACCTTTCTTTTATTAATTTGCCTTCATTGTGAGTTGATCTTTCAGTGAACTTTTGAGGGAAAGGACAAGTTTCCCTTCACCTCTACAGTAAATACCCAATATGTTTTGCATCTCTATTAATAATTTTCCTAACATAAAACATTTGCCCATTGAACAAGTGTCAGTTTGCCCCCTTTTATTCTGTTAGCGTTTCCCTGAAAATCTACTCTTGAAATCTTCAAAATTATTGTATGGGTTCTTATATAAGATAAATTATACATATTCCCATAAATCATTAAAATGTTAATGCAATCTAATATCTGCCAAACTATTCATAATATCAATAATCCTAACCTAAACAAGTGACTGCTCCATGATTGAATTCATCATTTTTTTAAGAAAACTGTGGCATAATAATTCCAAGAAAATAAAAGTAATCACTATGAGAATAAGAAATTAGATAAACCCAAGATTCAAAGGTGATTAAGAATTCATGTGCCAATTATATGTTAAAGTTTTGGGAAATCTGGATGAATGGGTAAATTTCTAGGAGAATACATATGACTAGAATTGACTCAAGAAGCAGCAAAAAACTTACATCAATCAATAAAATTTTAAAAATTGCTTACAAACTATTTCCAAAAAGATGCTAGACCTAGGCCACTTTGCAGATGGACTTCCAAATCCATCTGCAAAATGGAATGTGTTATCCTCATGATATTTAGCTGCCTCCGAACATAGGAAAATATAGCTTCATTTTGCATATGCAACATAACTCTGTTTCCAAAACCTGGCAAATACAACCCATGCAAAAATCCATCTCACTTATGAATACAGATGCCAAATTTTGGAATAAAATACTAGTACATTAAATTCAGCTATATACAAAAAGGAAAAAAATCATTGACTAATGCAGGGTTTATTGAGTAATGCAAATATGATTAAGACCTTAGAAAATTCATTACTCTAATTAATCCCATCAGCAGATCAATGGTGAAAGCCTGAATTATCAGTCAACTTAATAGATACCAAAAGGGACTAGATAAAATTCAATATTCATGACAGATTTTTAAAAAGTATTAATAAAATAGAAATCTAAAAGTACTGTCTTTGCATATTTTTAACCAATAATGAAAAGCATATCTCCATCATTTCTCCCAAGTCCAAGGTGAATTCAGTATGCTATTTAACAGAGACAACATGAGACCTCAAAACTATTTTCAAGAAAGAGCTGCAAGCAGCCAATAACCATACATCAGAGTAGATACTAGAGAAAGTATTTTTATACCATCCTGCAAGTGTTTTCCTTTTAAAGGCAAGAACCAAACAAGGATATCACTATTATCCTAGTCTTTTAATGCTATTCTAGCAGCACTGTCCAATGCAATTAGACAATAAAAAAAGAATGAGAGAAAAAAATGCTAAAAAAATAAAGAAAACAAATTTAAGCACTGGACTTTTTTTTGTTTTGGCAAAAATTCAATGGTCTACTAAGATAACCTAAGGAAATAAACAAAACAAAACACAAAAAAATACATTTGATAATATAATTTATCTGGTTACAAAATATGTACAAGAAATTGAAACAGGTTTATGTCAGCAATAATTACAATGATATCTTACTTAGTACATCATATATATTTAGTGTAAGTTGACATTTGGGGTTTTGGTGAAATTGTGACCAGGATTATTATGAAGAGTTGAAGAAAAGACATAGTGTCCTGGCATAAGACAGAGGAGCTCAATTAACATTATTTTCCCTCAACTTAATAAAATAATATTTATTTACAATTTTCAAAGCATCTCATACCTATATGTGTGTACACACAGGCATGCGTGCACACACCGTATACATGTCCACTTATCATTACAGTGCTGTATAGAGCTGTATGACTCAAACTGAATCCTCAAGGCCTTTCCATGTTTGTCTGATCAACTCTTAATATTGTGTATTGCATAAATTAGACCCTAGATAAATGTTTTGTGCCTTAAATTAACAGGAAAAAAATTCTTGTGAAGACATCTCTTCCTATGGCATCAAGATGGAGCTGTAAACAAGCATTTTGCATGTAGTCACACAAGCTTATATTACTATATCCACTTTTTGGGTGGTTTCGAAAGAGGTAGACTCCAGAGTAATGCAATACATAACTGCAAACTTCAAGGTTTCCTCATATACATTTAGAATCCCACAAGGCTTTTTATTGTGTTTCCTGTTGAGGCATCCTCTTAATAACCATTTGGGTGTCCTATGTTAATTATATGAAAGTTTAATAAGTTTACAAAAATGCTATCATCTGCTGTCTTCTCATCCCTGCCAAGCTTTATGAAACAGCATGGTTTGGGAGGGGACACACATCTTGCATGATTGTTTTCTTTGGTTTCCTTTATGCCCAGCTAATTGAATTGGAATAGCTATTAAATTAGTTAAGATTATATTTGATTACAGCAGCGTGAAATGTGAATGCATAATGGGTTTGCTTGTCTCATATTAGAGCAAAAATCCAAGTGTAAGGTGTCCAGGGCCAACGTTATAGCCAAACAGTACCATCAAGAATTCAAGTCTTTCTCTACCTTCCTGCTCTGCCATCCTCAGCATGTGGCTTTTATCCTGATATCACAAAAAGATCTTTACTTCTAGCCATTGTGCCTATGTTTCAGGCAGAAGAGGAGAGGGAAAGGAATAGGAAGGTAGTAAGGGGCTTAGGGAGCATGTCATCTGGGCCTGATTCTTTTACAAAACTTTCCCACACATGTAATCTGTAGGCTTAGACCAGTGGTCCCCAGCCTTTTTGGCACCAGGGACCAGTTTCATGGAAGACAATTTTTCCACAGATAGGGGTAGGGACGAGACAGAGCTCAGGAGGTGATGTGAGCGATGGGGAGCAGCTGTAAATGCAGATGAAGCTTTGCTCGCTCCTGCTTGCCACTCACTTCCTGATGTTTGGCCCGGTTCCTAGAAGGCCATGGACCAGTACCAGTCCACAGCCCTGGAGTTGGGGACTGTAGCTGTAGAGTATGGGTTGGGGACCACAGGCTTAGACACCTAATTTCATTAGCCAGAAACAGAACACATAGTAACCACAAGCTGCTGGGAAGCTGGGGACAGATTTTCACTTTCCCACTTTTATTGTAGAGGAAAGCAAGGGAGGGTGGAATGGCTTGTGGGGCCCTTCCCATGCTCACGTCTGGAGACATATTTGCTTAGGGTCAAAAAGGATAAAGGTATAAAAATTGAAAAATATATGTTTCTTCCTGTCTGCAATATAAAATGTAAGAAGTTTAAAATTGCTGATCTTATGAAAACACCAAAAAGACTTGTGTTGGCTTACATGATATGTCACGTTGTAAGGTTACTGGGAAAGGTAAGATCAGAAAACTCAAAGGAAAAGTAGCAAATGTGCAAACCAATGTCTTCTGTCTCTTCTGAGAAAACTCCCTCTGTTGAATCCTTTGGTCATGTGGTAGGTACAGAATTGTGCTGGGCAGGGGACAGAATTAGTGGGACGGGGCTGGTGAGAGAGCTTATAAAATCTTTATAAAAATATTTTTTCCCCTCTTCAAAACAGCCTTCAGCGAAGACTTTACCTCTGTCAAAATGCGGAAAAAAGTGCGAGCTCATGTTGGCTCAGTGCATGCTATTGGCAGGGTAGCTTCTTAAGGCTTTAAGTCTACTAATTCACGGAATTCTCAGAACAACTGTTGTAAGATAAAAACTGTGATTATCCCCATTTTACATATGAGGGGACGGGCTCTATAGGGAAGTTAAGAACATTGCCTCAGAAATGGCAAGCAGCGGAGCTGAGGCTGGGCTGCAGGTGGCAGCCCTGACACCTTAGAAGGCGAGTGACAATGCACTTCACTCTGTGAAGGCAGGGAAAGAGGCTGTCCAGTTCTTTAACGGCGTGGGCGAAAATGCCTTCGACTAGACATTGAGAAAGTAGGGGTCTGGTCACTTCAGCTATGTCACCATGAACACTTCCATTTTCTGACACCCCCCTTTCCTTCTTTATAAATGTAATAATAGGATAAGATGATATCTCAGGGCATTATAGCTTTGAAGTTGTGTGATTCTGTTATTCGACAGGTGCCCAGAGACATTGGGTAAGGTCACACTTCAGACAGATGACAATCTATATCCTACAAACATATACACACAAATACATAGCCTGCATCTCCAACAAAATTACGAATTCCCAAGCCAAATCTATAGACATAGTATTTGATGAATGTTTTTACAAATAGAATTTGCTAAATACCAGATTTTTGAATTCTAAGGTGTCACTGACACTTGATATACTGTGGAAGCTTTTTTTAAACAAATGGAGTTATGCGTTAGGTGTATTGTTCTTCATCTTCTTTGGAAGCAGCTGTTATTTGAGGGACAGATAAAAGATTTAGATCCCTTCTTCAGAAACATGCACATGTACATATGCATACACTTTTCACAGAACCATGAGGACTCATCCAAATTACCCAAGTTAAATACTTCTGCTTTGTGTGTTTTTTGTGAAAATACATATTTTATTTCTGGGATTATAAAATTTTGGATTTTGGGTCCTTTCTCTCCTCTCTGCCAAATTTTCACATTCTTCTTATACCTGCATGTGTTTCTAAGTGCAATCAATATAGCAATACATATGCTGAAAAATTCTGCGTTGTTAGGCTTTAATCCAAAACGAAGATAATGTAAAAAAGGGAAATCTTATTGCAATGTTTACCCTCAACCCTGCTAAAATAGTTACTTGTTTTGCTTCTAGGTTTCTGATTTTGACTATTACTTACCTCAGGCTTCTCCTTACATTTAGCCCATCAATCTGCAATTTCTAACTGATATAATTATTGTTTCATTATTTTTCATCATAATATTTATACTTTACCATGAATCAGTTTTGGGCATGTATATTTTATTCCTTTGCTTTTAATTTATTCAAAATTCCAGTAAATGTTTCATAAGTGCCAATTACATACATTAGTACTATATATAACATAATATAATAAAACATTTGTTAATCTAAATATGAAGAACCAGAGAGCTGAAAAATATAAAACAGCAACAAAAAACTGATTTTATTGCTGGCCTGGTATATTAGTTTGCTAGGGCTGCCATAACAAAGTATCACAGGCTGTGGGGGCTTAAATAACAGAATTTTATTTTCTCATGGATATGGAGGCTGGAGTCTGAGATCAAGATGCTGGCAGGGTTGGTTCCTTCTGAGGTCTCTTTTCCTGGCTTGTGCATGGCTATCTTCTCCCTGTGTGTTCGCATAGTCTTCTCCTCTGTGGCTCGTTCTCACTTAATCACCTCTTTAAGGATCCTACCTCCAAATACACTCACACTCACTGTGAGGCACTGGGGTTAGGACTTCAACATATGATGGGTGGGGTCACAGGGCCCAATTTAGCTAGTAACCGTGGAAATGCAGAGACTGTGTCACTCAAGAGTGGGGTCAATGAGTTGCTCTGATTAAACATGGAAGGGCTAGAGACAGGGTAAACAAAGGAAGCTTCCCTCAAATAAGGCAGCATTCTAAAGGGCATCAGGAGAGGATTCTGGGTCTCTTTGGGGATGGGCTTGCCTCTGCTCTGGTTTACGACACAAAATCACAGGCACAGACAGGTCTCCAGGGTTCAATGTCTTGACTCAGGTGATTTTGTATGCACATATTTGAGACTTGGCAAATTTTTCTCATATATATATATTTTTTTCTCATATATATATATAGTTTGTCTGTTTGTTTTTTGAGGCAGAGTCTCACTCTGTTGCCCAGGCTGGAGTGCAGTGGCACAATCATAGCTCAATGGAACCTCCAATCCCCACCCTCAATCGATCCTCCTGGTCAGCCTCCCTAGTAGCTAGGACTACAGGTGCATGACACCACACACACCCAGCTAATTAAAACAAATTTTTTTAGAGACATGGTCTCACTATGTTTCCTAGGCTGGTCGTGAACTCCTGGTGTGAGCCACACTCTGCCTGGCCTGTTTTACAAGTCAATATAAAGTTTTGCAATTTCCTAATGCTTGCCAAAACAAACTATCAAAACAATTTGGGCAAAAAGTAACCAATCCTCCCGCAGCCCTTCCCAACATTTAAATTGTAAATAAGGAGGAGAGGAGAAATCAGTTTAAAGTACCCAGCTCCATTTCCCGTAGCAACTTCCCTGTGCTCTGATTAATTTGCTTCCTTTTGTTGGGCTTGCTTAGTTCTAGACCGAATGCCCATAGCACACATCAGTCTTTCCAACTGACACTGTCAGAGACTTTGGAGAGGAGACTCTGATAGGCAATTTGAATGAAAAAAAGAAGAGAAAAGAAAAGAAAGAGATATTTTCTTCTCATTGGATTTGTCAGAATATTCTTTTATTTGCTTCAAATAACTGTAATTGTAATTGAAGGCTTGAAATGTCACAGTGCATTCATTTTGCAAGCTGGACAAGAAGTAAGAAACAGATTTTTCAGTATGTTGATTGAGCCTAAGGAATGTCTTCGGCCTTGAGCCTCGACTGTTCTTTTCTGATTTCCTAAACTCTGGGGTAAATGTTGCAACAGCAGAGAAGAGAGAGGGTTGTTGTTGTCCTACTTTTGCAGAATCTTTGAGTTAAAAGTACAACAGGCCTTTTAGAAAATTTTACGTGGTGATACCCATCTATATGATAGCAAAGGATTAAGCTTACTCACTTCTCTATTCCCAGCTGCCTACAAACATTCAGTCTCACACATAACAAGTGATCAGCAAATATTTACTGAGTGAATGAATTCTAGGCTTATTGCTAACTCTTGTCCAGTGGTCTCAGTGAAAGGAGAAGAGATGGAGATGCAGAAATAAAAGTACATGGTATTCAGAGCAGATACAGATTTACCCTGCAGTGGATGATTACATCAGATCATTAGCCAATCAGCAAGCAAAACTGGGGGGAGAGTTCTACCTTTATTGGTATTTTAAATTTAAGCTCTTTAGTTTTAATAAAATGTTTTTTTTATCAGGTAAGTTGATATAGTCACCACCTACACTTTCCCAATTTGAAATGTTTTGGTAAACATGTGGCTTGAAAGCTCAAGCTTCTTGGGCCAGGTAAGGGGGCTTATACCTGTAATCCTAACAGTCTGGGAGGCCGAGGCGGGAGGATCACTGAGGTTAGCAGTTCGAGACCAGCCTGAGCAAGTGCAAGACCACGTCTCTACTAAAAATAGAAAAATTATCTTGGCACGGTGGTGCACACCTATAGTCCCAGCTACTCAGGAGGCTGAGGCAGGAGGATCGCTTGAGCCAGGAGTTTGAGTTTGCAGTGAGCTACGGTGGACCCCACTGCACTCTATCCCCAGGGCGACAGAGTAAGACTCTGTCAAAAAAAAAAAAAAAAAAAAAAAAGCTCAAGCTCCTGAATCAAATCCTCTGCATTTTCATTTTTGTACAAGTACTTGAGTGTCCCAAGCAGAGATATTTGTAAGGTCTTGAGAAGACAGCCAGGGTCAGTTGGGTTCAGAATTTCAGTGTGGGCAACTTGCTTGCTAAGGGAGTCAGGTGCTTCACAACTGAGCAGCTAAGAACTGTGGGCCTCCAGGACAAAGAATAGCAAGCAGGAATCCAGACCAGTTTTCATAGCCTATCAGAGCCTTGATGCTCCTAAAGGAATTCCTGGCACAGGGAACAGGTGGGATACAATCAAAACGAAAATTCACTCTATCCTAACTCAGATTTTATTTGAGCCCCCAGGTTATCACTGCTGTTCTTATGGACAGATTTTGTTCCTTGTTTGGCATGTTTTATTTAGCCTTCTGGCCTCCGCTGAGATTCCTCCAAATCTGGCTACCATGACAACTTACCTAGCTATGTATTTTTTGGCCCGGGGTGGGGTGGAGGGGGAATCCAACACACAGCCTGCCGCAGCCCACCTCTGCACCTCTGTCTCAGAACACGAGGGCTCCTGCTACATTTCTCCATCTAACACCAGCACGTGGAAAGGGCCATCATGTGAGCAAACATGCACCAGTCCAAACAACTGCTTTCTGACACTCCAGTGCCCCTTAAACTTTGCACGGCAAAGGTAGCTTCCGTAGAGTGGAAAGTCAGTATGTCAGTAACTTACCCAGTGATCCTAATTTGGGCAAATGTAGTCCTTAGGCATTCCAATATAGACATAGGTATTTAAATGTTTAAAGCCTTCATTTCTGTCTGTTTAAGATGAGTCTTGGCATGGCTGCTTTGCAGGTTAGCTTCTTAATGGTGCAGACTACCTACCCCTGCCCTTTCAAGAGTAATAATTTAGAAAAAGGAAATAAATGGTTCTGGATCAGCTAAAGAAAGTTTTCTTCCATTTCTATTGCAATAGTGAGAGATAAACTCTTTGAATCAGCAAAACCATAGACTTAGAAACCTAAATGGTGCTTTTAGTTCTAGATGATGCATTTATTTACAAGTCTCCAAGGAATATTCTGTAATATATTCACTCAATATTTTTATATTAGCCATTGGATTTAAGTGAGGAGGAAGCATACTACAACCGAGGGTCCTCTGCTCACCAAACATCCCAGGTGATGGATGGGAGCATGACTTGTCCCAAGAGTATTTCAGCAGAAAACAAAACAAAATGAAGGATGCCCCATAGGTGAACCAAACTGAGCTCTGTGAAAGGATTGGGTGCTAATGTGGTTTAGAGAAATTGGAACGGTGTGTCCATTCCCTCTTTCCACAGGGGTAGTGGGGGTCGGAAGATATAATACAATGCAAGTAGCCCATGGAGTCTCCAGGGCAGAGCTGAATGTTTGATTTTTTTCTTCTTTTCCTTTTCATTTGTGGCTTAGCATTTGCTGTGATGCCACTCTCCAATTGACTTATTTCAGGAAGCTCCAATTTACACCTATGGTTCTGAGCACTGAATAATGTTCATGCTTTGTACTCACCGTAAGCAGCTGATTGGAGCATATTAGCAGGAAACATGCTAAAAACATCCCTTTTTTCATGTTTATTTGTAAGATATATTTTTCTCTACCCTGTCGACATGGAGAATTTTAAAGGTGGATACTTCTAAAATCCTAAGCTACCCCCTACCCCTTATTTGCTCTTCTCCAGGGTAAGAATGACTTATCTGATGCATGAAATTGAAAAGACCTTGACATCCATCTGGTCATGCTTATCTGAGGTCTGGTACGTCACATTGAGAAGACAATATAGAAACATCTTTTTTCCTGGCTCTCTCCATTCTGCTGGTGCCTTAGATTTTAGGACAAACTGTGGTTCTCAGCATAATTAACTGGATAAAGGAACTCTGAATCTGATTATACCCAAGTCTCTCTTCAAGTTTGTGCCAAGTTCTATGCTTGGTCTAAATTTAGAAAGAGAATGTAGGGAATATCTTTTATGTTCCTGTGTGTTCTCCATTTGAATATCATCCAAGAAACTCTATATTTAGGAGTTACTGGGTATTCATGAATGATGATGCTTTTGTCTGCATTTGTCTGTTTTATTTATTTTCTAGTGGATAGAATCTGGCAAGAAGGAGACCCCAGTCTCCATTAGAACATAATGACTTCTGAGAGTCCTCAGAAATAGTGCCTTAACCCCCAAAAGTCAAAATCCTTCTAGAGATACCAACAGCAGAGTGGAACTGGGTTTGAATGGTGGTGTCCCCTCTAAAATTCATGTTGAAATTTAATCCCCAGTGAAACAGTATTAAGAGGTGTGGCTTTAGGAGGTGATTGGGTCATGAGGGCTTCACTCCTCCAGCTGGGATTAGTAAGCTATAAAAGGGATCAATGTTGAAGGGAGTTCTCTTGCTCTTCTGTCACTCCTGCCATGTGAGCACACAGTGTTGGTCCCCTCTGGAGGTGCAGCAACAAGGCACCATCTTGGAAATAGCAGCCCTCACCAAACACCCCTCCTGCTGGTGCCTTGATATTGGACTTCCCAGCCTCCAGAATCATGAAAAATAAATTTTTCTTCCTTATAAATTACCTAGTCTGGGGTATTTTGTTGCAGAAGTGCACATGGACTAAGACAAGGAGATTTGGCTGTAATTCCCCATTCATTAAAATTGCAGGAAAAGAACAGTTGTTCAAATCCGGAAAAAAAAAAAAAAATGTTTGAGAAGACAGTGTGTGGAAGCCTTCATAAAATTTGCTACTTTCTGAGAACTAGTCATATGTTTTATTAATAGAATTGGACAGAGACTCTGGAGTTTTTATTCATTATTTATAAGTCATATTCAAACACACCTGAATTGTCAAAGCTTTATGTGCCTGTTGGTAAAAAGCTATGGAATAGAGATGATTAATAGAAAAAAAAAAAACCAGTGATTTCTTCAGAAATATCAGCCTTAAACTGAAATAAAATGACCTCCAAAGTAAAATTACAATTTGTTCTTTCTGAGATAAATGGACATTTGTAAGTATGTAAGTATGTGAGTATTGTAAGTATGTAAGTAATGTCATCCCTGTGGGACATAGAATTTTGGCTACTACCTATGCCTGGTGTTGGAGGCTGTGCTTCTCTCCAAACTGAATAATGAAACATCCACAGCAAAGAATGTGCCAACAGAGAGAATGCTCTCCTTAATAGGACTTTCTTCTTCACCTTAAGTTTTCTAGAGAGTATTAAGCAGGCTGCAAAAGTGTGCACATTTAGAATGCCGTGTAATGCAGGAATTCTACCTGTTTTACTTTCAAAGATGACAGGATCTTGTGATTGGGAAAGGCAGAGAAAGTAGGGAGAGAACAAATGCACTAGAAAGGAACTTTTTTTATTATGCCTTGCAGAAGCAATGACAGCATAAGCAATTGTACATCAGAGTCATGAGGTATTATAAAAACTACACCAAAACACTCCCCATTGGAGTGAGGTGGTACTCAGCCAGGGACACTAAGGGAAGACATAATCTCTCTCCTGTATTTTTCCCAGTCTCAATGGGCAGAGGGAAAGCAGTATAGAAGAAAATGAATCTAAGAAAGAAACAGTCACAAAAAGATGATGCCAGAAATCTCAAATGTCTGAGCTGAGAGAGATATTCTCTTAAGATGCCTGGGACATCCATGTTGAGACACTGCCAGATTATTGAGCAAACACTGGACAATCTTAGATGAAGCATTTCCTTTTGCCAAGCTATTCTGCATGTGAAGGAGATAATTATGATGGTTGAGGGCTCAGGATACACAAAGTGTGATGCTCCCAGGATGGAGTCAGGGCACTTTGCCCAGGGGTACACCTCCTAAAAGGGGAATCAGAGATGCCATGGTCCAAACCCTTATTTCTGAGATGAGAGCAATGAGACTTAGAGAGAATAAATGATGTCAAAAGGAAAAATGGCAGAAACAAAGGTAGAATTCAGCAATTCATCTTGGGATTACAATCTAAGTGGTGTTTTATATCTTCTCAGAATATGAACAAAATTTAAGAACTACAGAAATGATAGTTTGGTGAGAAAGAAGGCATACAAGGTCTATGGTCCATCCTTGGACTATTCCAGTGCTTTCTTAGAGCAATATTGACAATAAGTCTTAAAAGAAATTAAGAAAAATTCCTTGACAGTCATAAATAATAATAATAATAAAGATATGGAGTTATATACTCTAATTTTATATTATAAATTAAAAATAATTAATTCACAGCTTCTATAGCAACTTTTCCTAATCCAAATACCTCTGCATTTCCCACAAGGATAGGTACTATGAGTACCATGTTTGCTGTACTCACCACTGTACATACTGTTCTTGATACAGTGCCTACTCAAAAGTTCAAGAATATTTGTTAATGAAGGAATAACTCTCATAATTCTATATTTTACTTTTTCAATTACTATAGTGGCTCTTTTTTCATTCTAAGGTGTAGAAAGGGTAAATTACTCCAAATGGTAATATATTAATAGAAATAATGGTGCATTTTGGGATCCTTACTGCATGTAGGTTAGCTTCCTGAATTACACAGTCCTGCACGTTTTGTGGAGTTGAAACTACTTAGAGCTCTATTCCTGGGGATATTACATACTTACAGAATGAAGGCATCAAACAAGCTGTTTTAGAATGTGAGCTGTTCAGGGAAAAAAATTATCTGAAATCCCATGCAAACACAGTGCAGCATATGAATGTCTTAGATAGTAGTTCTTATGTATAGCAGAATAGTGCTAGGCATGTTGCAAGGTTCTGATATTAATTTCAAATAACTCCCTTTTGTCAACTGCTGTGATCATCTCTGAGAAGTCCCTAGTATAATGTGTCTTCTGCTGACACTACTGGCATAGCATTTATCCACAGGAGACTTTTTTGTGTGCTAATTCTAGCCAGGGATCTTGGAGGAAGAACTAGATATTTAGATAAGGTGTGGTATGTCCTGGAGACAATGCAGTGAAAGGAAAGAAAGCAACAAGAGGTGAAAGTTAGGGATTACAATAAAATAAAAGAGAAATAAGACACATTATCTGCTGACTGTCGTCCCATCCATTAAAGAAACTACACAGAGGAAAGTATAAATGATAGAACAAGGTGATCTCAAACATTCAACACTGCCAAAAATATGGGTAGGAATAGAAAAAATCAGACTGCATCCATGCAAAACTACTGCAAAATATCAGCAAATTGAAATTTCTGCTGATTAAATGGTTCTTTATAAAAGCATTCATGAAGCTGATGAAAAAAAGCTTAACACTCTAATCTAGAATAAATATCCTCAAATGTCTGTGTATGTGAAAAAAATACCTTGAATCATAAAAAGAAGAACTAAGAACAGAAGTTAAAAAAAAGAAGAAATAAAAAGAGAGTTAATTGAACTCAATAAAGAAATAGAAGAAATATAAATTTATATCAGAGATGAAGAATAAATGACAAGGTGCCTGAGCGAAGAATAGATTTAAGAGAAAATTAAATAAAGAGCATTGCAGAAAACTAGGAAAATAACCAAGATTAAAATGAGTTATATAAAGAAGTGCAAAGTTTCAAAAAGAAAGTGCTTGAAATAGAAAACAGATACAAAGTTGAATGTAAGTATAATTGGAGTCCCTAAAAATAGTTTTACAAAAGAGCTAATATTTAAAATGATAATTTAAGAAAATATTTCAGAATTAAAAGTATAATTAAATACGTATGTTGAAATGATATAGTGGGTACTTGGGAAAGTTGATACAGAATAATCAATTTAAAGACACATATTAGTACAGTATAACTATTAGACTTTAAAGAAACATTTCTCAAGTCCTTCAGGCCAAAAGATAAAATAACTTACAAATACAAGAAAATTAAATGGTGTCAAATTTCTCAGATACATATGCACCTTGGGGTCCTACATGGTTGTATAAAAGTATGTGAAAAAAATCTATGGACTATGAAATAATTTCCAGATGCTACCATTAAATGCAGAAAAGAAAAATGTTAATTAGAGTATATAATATGTTACCTTTTGTGTAAAAGAGAAGGAATAATGAGACATTATATCTATGTCTGCTTATCTTTAAGAAAGGAATCACAGGAAGGATAAACGAGGACACAGTGAAGTTGGTTACTTACAAATGGATGAGGGGAATGGAATGGAGGTGATGCAGGAGGTGAATGATACCTCTTTGAATACCCCTTTTTGTATAGTTTTAACTTTTTTTTAATTTCAGCATATTATAGGGGTACACAAGTTTAGGTTATGTATATTGCCCTTGCCCCCTCCCCACCCCAAGTCAGAACTTCAAGCTTGTCCATCCCCTAGATGGTGTGCATCGCACTCATCATGTATGTATACACCCATCCCTCCCCACATCTGCCCAACACCTGATTAATGTTATTCCTAAAAGTGTTCTTAGGTGATGATCAGTGAAACCAATTTGATGGTGAGTGCATGTGGCTCTTATTTTTCCATTCTTGGGATACTTCACTTAGTAGAATGGGTTCCAGCTCTATCCAGGAAAATATAAGAGGTGCTATATCACCATTGTTTCTTATAGCTGAGTAGTACTCCATGGTATACATATACCACATTTTATTAATCTACTCATGATGGGCACTTGGGTTGTTTCCACATCTTTGCAATTGTGAATTGTGCTGCCATAAACATTCAGGTGCAGATGTCTTTGTTATAGAATGTCTTTTGTTCTTTTGGGTAGATGCCCAATAATGGGATTGCTGGAGCAAATGGTGGGACTGCAAACTAGTGCAACCTCTGTGGAAAGCAATATGGAGATAACTTAAACAGATACAAGTAGACCTACCATTTGATCCAGCAATCCCACTATTGGGCATCTAGCCAAAAGAACAAAAGACATTCTATAAAAAAGACATCTGCATCCACACAAATTTTTGTAACAAAATTTATTGCAAGAAATTCTTCAAGACTGCAGAAGTTGAAATAAGACACTTCCCTAGCGATGGCTGTCTCCACCAATGGGCTAATGCCCACTCCTGCAAGGAACTCCTGAGACCGGTGAACCTTATTTCAAAGCAGCTTATGTGGACTTTTTTTGTCTTTAAAAGCTTCTCCTTACCTAAACCTCTCTAGTTGCACTTATGACTTATCATAGCCTATGCATCCTGGATTACAATCTCCTGATACTCATTCCTAAATAAATACAATTTTTTTAAAAGTCATCTTCTCTGTTGTTATTTTAGTTTGACTTAATAATAAAAATTAGCAGAAGGGCAGGAAAGCACTAGAGAACTAATGAGGAAATCAGGAAGCCAAATTTCCCATATACCAAGTAAGGAAAATATCCCTCCAAAAATAAGCATGAAACAGAATAGAACTTTAAGTTGTTAGTCAAACAGACTTAGATATAATGTCATTTGAGAAAATGAAAAATCACTTTGAATCAGAAATTCTAAGCCTAAAAGCAAAAATGGAACAAAAAAACAGAGAAATATAAGAGTTGGTTGAATTCAGCAAGGCAGTGGAAGAAAAAGAGAATTTTCTCAGAAATGAAGAAAGAAATCACAAGTACTCAAGACATAATAAATTCAAATGACAATTTAATAAGAGACATCGAAGAGGCATTGGTTGTGGGGAACAACCAAGAACATTAAAGTGACATAGAAGGCTGAGCACGGTGGCTCACACCTGTAATCCTAATGTTCTGGGAGGCTGAGGCAGGAGGATTGCTTGAGGTCAGGTGTTCAAGACCAACCTGAGCAAGAGCGAGGCCCCATCTCTACTAAAAATAGAAAAAAATCAGCTGGGTATAGTGGTGTGAGCCTGTAGTCCCAGCTACTCAGGAGGCTGAGGCAGGAGGATCTCTTGAGCCCAGGAGTTTGAGGTTGCTGTGAGCTAAGCTGACATCAGGGCACTCTAGCCTGGGCAACAGAGGGGGACTCTGCCTCAAAAATAATAAATAAATAAATAAATAAATAAATAAATAAATAAATAAAGTGACATAGAAAAGAAGTTTAAAAAAGTCAAAGGGAAAGTAATAGAAATGGATCACTGTCAGAAGAAATAGTATTTCTATTATCAGAATACATAGAGAAATAAAATACTGGAAGAGAGATAATTAAAATTACTATTCACAAAATTTTCCATAAATAGAAAAGAGGCTCCCTGAATAACCGAGAAAATTAAAGCAGAATGATCAACTCCAGAACATATCCTAGTAAAATTACTAAACATACAGATAATTTCCTCAAGGTCTGCAGACAAAAAAATAACATAATTTATAAAGACAAAGGAATGAGACTAATTCCTTTTAAAACCAGCTTATAAATCAAGGAAGCAGTGGAGCAGCACTTTTAGAAAGCTTGGTGAAAGAAAATGTGAACCAAGGATTATATCCAGCCAAACTGTCCTTCAAGCATCAATGGATACATAAATAGTTTTAAACACACAAGAACCTAGGAAAGGCCGAGCCCATCAGCTCTTCCTAAGAAGATCTTCTTAATCTGCCGGGGGAATGAATTTCATCCAACAAAGTGATGACTGGGAAAAGTCAGGGAAAGGATTGATATAAGCATTATAAAATATATAAATGTGTACACAAGAATAAAACAAAGTTGTGGATAAGGGTAGAAAAGTAATATAGAAATGATATATATTGTGACAAAGTAGAAATAAAGCATTTATTGAGAGGAAAGGGAGAGGAAAAGAGGAAAACAGATAAAACTCTTTGTTATATGCTAACAGAAGATACTAACAAATCCAAAAAACAAAAAACAAACACCATGATATAACAAATAGTAAAAGGTGAAATAAGAAAAAAAGGGGATTAAGGAAATTTTAAAAGAGCATTTTAAAA
>CM052437.1:111854106-111881029 GCA_028533085.1 Varecia variegata | reverse complement strand
GTGACAAAGTAGAAATAAAGCATTTATTGAGAGGAAAGGGAGAGGAAAAGAGGAAAACAGATAAAACTCTTTGTTATATGCTAACAGAAGATACTAACAAATCCAAAAAACAAAAAACAAACACCATGATATAACAAATAGTAAAAGGTGAAATAAGAAAAAAAGGGGATTAAGGAAATTTTAAAAGAGCATTTTAAAAAGTATAAATGCAAGCGTAATTACTAGCGCAAAAATACAAATGTTCCTAAATGCCAAGAAAAGGAAACATATATCTACAATACACATACACATAAACATATAGTATACATTATTCATAAAAAAGGAAATGTATTAATATATAATATACAGAAAGTAAATATCTATATCATCTATTTATATCTGCATACATATAAAGAATACACATTTCATAGAGAAAGAAGCATAAGAAATAAAATATACATAATCATAAAACATTTTGACAGGATGATACATATTGGTCACAACAAAATAACTTACCTACTGACAGAATAAGGTGCTCAATTAGGTTGGCAAAATGTACCCCCCAACTCTGTGCTGTATTCAAGAGACACACCTAAAACAAAGTAATTCAGAAAATGTAAAAATAAAAAAATGGATACATTGTTACCAGGCAAATGGAAACAAAAAGAATAGGGTAACAATCTCAATGTCATACAAAGAATTCAAGGCATTAGATGTGACAAAGAAGAATACTTTTTAATGCTAAAAGCTACAATTCACAGTGAAGACAAAATACGTGTGAATATTCAGGCACAAATAAAATAGCAATCACCTTTATGACACAAAACTACAGGAAGTAAAAGGAGACTTAGAAAGACACTAATAATAGGAGATTTTAAGATACTTTTTTCAGTATAAGATAGATCAAATGAAAAAAATAACTAATGAGGTAGAATATTTAAACAGCATCATCAATTGATCAGATCTTATAGATATATAGCAAACCCTATAGCACACTAATAAAGAGTATATATTCTGAAAATTCACTGTGGCATTTATCAATGGAAATGAAAGAAAACAAATAAATGAATTAAAATCCCAGCTCAAAACACCAGAAGAGGTCCGGGCGCAGTGGCTCACGCCTGTAATCCTAGCACTTGGGAGGCCGAGGCGGCAGATTGTTTGAGCTCAGGAGTTCAAGACCAGCCTGAGCAAGAGCGAGACGCCCAGGAGTTTGAGGTTGCTGTGAGCTAGGCTGACGCCACGGCACTCACTCTAGCCCGGGCAACAGAGTGAGACTTTGTTTCAAAAAAAAAAAAACAACCAAAACACCAGAAGAAAGAACAGCAACATAAATAAAAATAGGACACAAGGGCTTTACTAAAATAGTCCAGTTTGGTTTTTAAAGTATGCAAAAGAATATTCTTGATGGAATCAGGGGAAATAACTATTAGTTCTTAAATGACAACCTGGTCTTCTAATAATTTCCATCTTACACCTTTGTTTCTCAGACCACCACAGCAATGGTCTTAGCAAAATTTTCTCTAATAGTACTTATGGCCCTCAGACTCTTCTAGTAAGACCTTATTAGATGTGCTATTACTGCCCAATGAAGTAGTGATTCTTTAAATCAAAGAATGCATGAATGATGACATGTTTGGGAGTCTTTGCAATTAAGTGCAGTATTATGCAATTGCTATTAGGTGAAAGGAAGAATGACTCAAGGGACTCAGAAGAAAGCCTCTTCCGCTCTGCTATTTTTTTCCTCTACTTGTCTTGCAAGATAGCAGTGAGTCAGAATGAACCTTTTCATATACCAGTGGAATTATTCGGGATTGAAATGACAACCATATCAAAGCTATGTCAGTGTAGCTCTAAATTATAGATGGCATTGTCAAATATAGATATGATGAACGTCATCCAACTGCAGAATTAAAGACAACTACATGGACCTGATCGAGCACAAGGGATTCACTGTGTCCAAAGATTTAGTCTGAGACCTTCTTGAAGAAGAAAATCCATATTTGAGAACAGTCATAAAAATGTACATTTCTTAGTTAAACTTGGCCTTAGTACAAGTAAGAGGAGGATAAATTGGGGAAGGAGGAAAGGTGGGGAGAGAGAGAGGGAAAAAGGAAAAAAGAAAGGAAACCTCTTTTTTATATTAGTTCCTCTGCTAGGTGCTTTTGCATGTTATCTCATTTAATATGTGTCCCCAAATAATGTAAAAAAGATGATATTTCCTCCCCATTTTATATTGTAGGGAGTTGACTCTTAGAAAGATTTATAAGATCAAGGAACCCATTCCATTAAGTGAAGTATCCCAAGAATGGAAAAATAAGCACCACATGTACTCACCAGAAAATTGGTTTCCCTGATCATCACCTAAGTGCACATTTGGGAATAACACCAATTGGGTATCGGACAGAGGTGGGGGGTGGGGGAGGGGATGGGTGTATACCTACATGATGAGTGCGATGTGCACTGTCAGGGGAATGGACACGCTTGAAGTTCTGACTCGGGGGGATGGGGGTGGGGGAGGGGATGGGTGTATACCTACATGATGAGTGCGATGTGCACTCTCTGGGGAATGGACACACTTGAAGCTCAGACTCGGGGGGGATGGGAGGGGCATGGGCAATATATTTAACCAGAACTTTTGTACCCCCATAATAAGCTGAAATAAAAAAAAAAGCTAATAGGTGATTAATGTATAATATAAATGCATATTTGTCTGAATCCAAAGCAAAATACTCTTTTCATAAATAACTCTGCCTCTATGTCCCTCTGTTGCTCCCATTCTTTCCTCTTTTACTCAGTAAGCATTTCCTGACTACCAGCATGCCAGGGACTGTTCTAGGCATAGAAGTGGAGCACTGAACCAGACAGACAAGTCCCTAGTCTCGCAGCAGTACATTCTTATGGAGGAGGCAGAACGAAAAGGATATCATAATATCTGATAGGAAGATAATTAAGCTAGGTCATAAGAGAGAGCATGGCTGGGAAATTGCTTTAGATTGGAAGGCAGGGCAGACCGCTCCGAGGAGATGACATCCTCTCAGGGACAGGCTCTAACAGGGAATGAGCTTTTGTGTTTGAGGAGCAGAAAGAAAGCTAGTGGCTCTGGAGTATAGGGGAGCAGGAGAGAGTGATTTGAAATGAGGTCAGAGAGGTTAGTAGAAACCTGATTGTGTGAGAATTTGTAAACTGCAGTAAAGAATGTGGGTTCTCTTTTGAAGCTGGTGGAAACGTGTGAGGATTTTAAGCTGGAGGTTGATAGGACCTACTTTAAGTCTTGAAATATCACAGTGGAGTGGCGGGATCATAGCAATGATACAGTTTTTAAACCCTCCCCAATCATCTCCAACCAAACGGACCATCTAGGATAGCAAAGAAAAAAATCTTGTGGGCTATATCTTAGGCAACATGATGGGCGAAACCTGGGAATATCTTCATGGGCTCCAAGTTGTGGAAAGGGGCAAAAACTGCACATGGATATAAACAGATCAGTGTTGTGACAGTCTAAGCCCTTGCTCTCAAAGTTATCCAGCAAAAACTTCCTCCTCAAAGGACTAAGCCTCACCTCATGGAAACAGAATCAAACTTGAGCTAGACAAAGACAATGTGTTTAAGGAAGAGAGGAACCCAGAGAAAGCAGATCCCAGGAAATACTGAGGAAGAAAATCATCCCATCTAAAGGTGAGATCACTGCCTAGGAAGGGCAAAGCATTTGGAGCCCTGGAAATCATGGGACTCCAATCACAGAAAACCTTCCTGACCCAGATCCAGCTCTGAGAGAGAGAGAATAGGTTGCTGATGCAGGGAGGTGAGACCATGTATTTGTCCTTCTCAGTAGCAGCAAGGAAGCTCTTGAGCTGTGAAGTTGGGAAACCACCATGGCCCATCCTATTCCTCTCACAGAAAAATCTAGCTCATTGAAACATGAAAACAAGGACAGAATATGATATAACCCTGTACAAAGTTATAAGAAAGAAGAGTAGATGAAAATATACCAAATAACATTCTGATAGACAATAAGAACATACTGAAACAGGACCACAAAGCAGACCAAAACTCCAACCATATTTCTAAACAATTCCAAAGAAACTTTTGAAAAATGGAGCTTGGAAAGAATGGCACATATCAGAACTAGATGAACTTAGAAATGGTATGGTTAGGCAACAGGAAGGTATGAAATTGAGGACTGACATACCATAGAAAAGGACTGTAAAAGAAAAAGTTCTGAAATGAAGAACAAATGGGAAGGTATTAAGAGAGAGAAGATGCCATGGAAAATATCATAAGGGCAATATAAGAAGTAAAGGGAAAAGGTGAAAAAATGGAAATTAAAGGATAAAGGGAAATTAAAAAAAAATAAAATGGATTTGAGGGAAAATGATATGTATAAAAGTCAAGGAAAGAAGGTCAAGTATGCATAAAATTAGAGACACTGAAGAAGCAGCTCTGGAAAGGAATAAATATTAAGAACCTGTAATTCAAGAAATCCTTCCTCAAATAAAGGAAGACTAGAATTTTCATATTCAAAAAGTACATCATACACCTTGGAAACACAACCCAGAATGCATGACAGGAAGACATCCTAGTAAAACCAAAACCCAAAAGACTTTAAGAAAATAATCTGAGGATCTAGACAAAGAGCTGTGTCATTTAAAAAGAAAAGGCAATCAGATTTGGATGGTATCCTGGCACCCTTTTTTAAAATAGATTTTTTTTAAACAGAGAGCAATGGAAAAACATATTTAAGGTATTCATGGGAAGAAAATATGAACCAGGATTTTTATATCCAGCAAAAATCTCTTTCAGTTATAAAGACCACATCCATACAGTTATAAGTTATAAACACGGAAGGACTCTGTGAAAATTGATCTCAGTGACACATCTATTAGAGAACAAGCTTTAGACAAAGCCTGATAATTAGAGAAGCTTCAACATAAAGTCTGAGAGTGTCCATTGAATATATTGAACTATGGAACTAAACTAAAACACAGGTTACATCTGGTTACATCTGTAACATCTGGTTACAAAATAGGTAAACATTCTGTGCTCTAACAATATAGAAATAATGCAATTAACAAAAATGTGAGAGGAGAGAAGAAGTTTAAATGGAATGTAAGGACATTATTGATTGTATTATGTGTATTATCTGGGAGTAAAAGAAAAGCCTTTGAAGCTGATATACCTGGTCACAGAAGTTAAATATATTTCAGCCAGGCACAGTGGCTCATGCTGTAATCCTTGTAATCCAAGCACTTTGGGAGGCTTGGATTGGATTGGGAGGAGGATAGATTGAGGTCAGGAGTTTGAGACCAGCCTGGGCAGGTCTCAAAAAACATAAAAATAAAACACTTAGTCAGATGTGGTGACACATGCCTGTAGTCCTAGTACTGGGGAGGCTGAGGCAGGATGATCACTTGAGTTTGAGGCTGAAGTGAGCTATAATTGTGCTCCAGCCTAGGTGACAGAATGAGACCCCATATCTAAAAAAAAAAAAAAAAAAGCAATCCCATTACTGGGCATCTACCCAAAAGAATGAAAGACATTCTATAAAAAAGACATCTGCACTCGAATGTTTATAGCAGCACAATTCACAATTGCAAAGATGTGGAAACAACCCAAGTGCCCATCAATACATGACTGGATTAATAAAATGTGATATATGCACACCATGGAGTACTACTCAGCTGTAAGAACCATGGTGATGTAGCACCTCTTATATTTTCCTGGATAGGGTTGGAACCCATTCTACTAAGTGAAGTATCCCAAGAATGGAAAAATAAGCACCACATGTACTCACCATCAAATTGGTTTCACTGATCAACACCTAAGTGCACATTTAGGAATAACATTCATTGGGCCTCGGGCAGATGGGAGGGGGGAGGAGGGCATGGGTGTATACATACATAAGGAGTGCAATGCGCACTGTCTGGGGGTTGGACACGCTTGAAGCTCTGACTTGGGGGGAAAGGGGAGGCAAGGGCAATATACGTAACCTAAACTTGTGTACCCCCATAATATGCTGAAATTAAAAAAATAAAAAATAAAATTTAAATATATTTAAAAGTACTCTCATTAACATTAGGATAATACTTGTGAACTAAAACCATATAGTGAGGGAAAAGGAAGGAAGGGAGAAAAAAATTCCTATAATTTTAGTATTGATTATAATGGGAATCAGTGATATTATCTAAATAGTTTTTATAAAAGTGTTAGTAACTACTAGAATAAAATTACAACCTTTTCTAAACACACATACACACACCCATAAATACCCCTTCTCACAAAACAGTAAGGAAAGCAGACATACAGTGAAAGATTTTATTATATAAATATTCATGATATTATCTCACCTATTAATAAAGAACAAGATTTTCAGACAAAGCAAAGCTCAATGTTATGCTTTATTTCTGAAATGTATCTAAAATAAATGATTCAGAAAGGTTAAAAACAAAAGGATTCTCAAAAATTTACCAAGAACATTAAAGAAAAAAAAGAAAGAAAGTGGAGGGAGGTCCTAATCATATTAAACAAAGTACAATTCAGATCAAAGAACATTAAATAAAACAGAGGAACACTTTATACTTCTAAGGCTACAATTCACCATGAAGATATAATTGTTATTAATAGCTATGCACTTATAACACAGCATCAATTTTCATAAAGCAGAAACTACAGGGAAAGAAGAAATAGAACAAACATTCATCGAAATATAGAAAACTTTATTCCTCTGACAGATATTGATAGATCAAAGGCAAAAAACCTATAAGGATATAAATATATAATGAATAGTATACCTTTATTTCAATTGCATGTGAATTATTTATGAAATTGATCATATAACAGGTCTCAGAACTTCAGTGAGTTCCAAAGAATAAATATATATGCAGCATTCTCTGATCACTACACAACAAAACTAGAAATTAACAACAGAGTAAGAAAACAAAAATGCCCTTCTACATGGCTATTAAAAGGAAAGCAATGACTAGCCAAGTAAGAACTGAGACCTTAGAATGTGAATGACTATAGTGCATGCTTTGGAGAAACAGGGTTTGCTGATGGATTGCACATGGACAGAAACTATAGAGAGGTGTCAAGGACATCAACTAGATTGTGGGCTTAAGAAACTGGGGCCAGTTATTGAGGTGGGGAAGACTGGGGGCAAATTTGGTAAGGACAAGATGGTAATGGTAGAAATAAAGATTTTATTTTGATCATTTAAAAAGTGAGCTGCTCATTCAACATCTATTTGGGAACTGAATATATTCAGCTTCCACCCCAAGCAGCCTATCAAATATTCCTTCTGAGCACCTGAAAGGAGTTCTGGTCAACACATTTTGCTCCATCTAATTACTTTCTCAAGACAGTCTAGTGCCACAATGTTTCAGTGCCCCATGTATACTGCTGACTTTAGTAGCTGACCAACTGTCCCACTTCTTAATCTAGCTCTCTGACTTAGCTGGGTGTCAGAACAGTGATTGGAACTTTGGTTTCCTGACTCTTTGTCCATTTCTCTCACTAATGGCTCCAAAAGAAAGTAGGCAAAACAAACCCATTTTAAACAACTGTAGAACATCAGCTCTTACTAATTGTAAAGCTCCTTTTCATTTAAAATGCCAAACACTTTACCCAAATATACGTGAGTTGCCTTTTCTTACTAATCTTGGCTTTCAATAGTTGCTTTGACAATTATTTTGGACATATACAGACTCTTGTTACATGCTGGTATGGGAAACAGGTATGCTAAGATAAATGCTTTGTTCTCATCCAGAGCGTGGTAACTTTTCTGCTTTTCCTGGGACAGAATCACTTGTGTTTTATTTATTTCCTTGATACTTTATCACATTTCATAATATTCAATGCAGATTTTCATGCTAAGGATCTGAAAGGTCAAGAAAACTAAAAGTAAAAAGGAAAGTTAGCAAGACTATTGCACAGGACACAGAAGTTATGACTCTTGAAAATTTTCTTAAAGACTCTGGCAGGTCTACCTTAGGTCAAGCATCCAAGCCAATCACCTGGTCAGAGTGAGAGGACGAACCCAGAGAAAGGGGCAGAGCCAGGTTATTCCCACATCTTCCTGCCCATGATAAATCACAGAATTAGAAGGAAGTATAATAGATTAACTGGTACAGAATCTCTTGACTTTATAGAAGTCGTTTATATTACCTTTATTTTTGAGATAACATGCTTAAGACTCAAACACTTAGCTCAGTGGTAGGGTGGAAGTTAGAATCAGAGAGTCCTGGCTCAATGCAGTGTTTTCTACTGGGTCCAATTTGGATTGCCTAACTACTGGCACCACTGCTACTGGGCTACTGGACTTTCAGCTTCTCTCCAATAAAGGAAGTGAGCACAAGAGACTGTTTGGTTGGGCTGGAGGGAGAGGAAAATTGAGATGTAAAAGAGGAGAAAATAAAATGTATGAACTATACGGTGTCCTCTATGGTGTATATTTTAAAGATGCTATCTAAGTTAATCATCACATAAATCTAGTTGGGTAGGCATCATCCTGATGTAAAATGTAAAGAGGAAGAAACTGAGGTTAAGAGATAGTAAATAACTTGCCAAGCCACAGAGGAAGGAGCTGCACATTGGACATTTGTTTCCCTGTATGCCTATGGCATTGTGCATGATTGCTTGACCCTTTCCTATGAGCAGTGCATTGTTCTTGGGTTTTCTCTCCAATTTATGCTTAGTGTAGCATGGGAGGTTTCAGATTAGGACATTAATTTAGTAGCAAGCAAAACAAGTAGCTTAAGAATCAGTCTGAAAGTTTGAATTAATGCAATCAATACGTTTTAGAGCAAGATTTAAAGAAATATGAACATACAAGAAATGTTGGGATGCTATTCTCAGTTACTCTTTCTTTTTGAAATTTAGAATTAGTTGGTCAATTTTAAAAGTCTGTTGAGGTTCTGAATGAACTGACATTAGAACTATTAACTTACAAAAATAATCAATATAGTTTCAATAGTCAAGAGCATGATATGCCTCTCCATTTATTTAAGTATTCTTTTATGTCCTTCAGGAAAAAGTTTACTTTATACATGTCTTGCATATTCCTTTTACAATTTATTTATAACTTTTAAATACATTATTGCTATTGTAATTGGATTTTTCTTGTAATTCCTATTCCATTTACCTGAGATATGATGTATATTAATTTTTCATATTTTTAAACTGTAATCATGTTTATCACGGGATTCTTGGAGTCTTTTTAGGGGGAACTAGAAGGGTAAATATTTTATAATCTGCAAATGATGATAGTTTTACCTATTTGTCACCACATATGCCTCTTATTTCTGATTATTTTCATGTAGTTTGGGCTGGAAATGCAAGAACAACATTGAATGACTCTGCTGAGAGGACTCACCCTGCTTCTGTATCTGGGTTCTAAGGATATGCCTCCGCTTCATTTTAAAATATGATTGGATTATGGTTTTCTTAATTGCTTTAGAGATGCTTTTAATTTTGTATTAATACTTATGTAACCAGTCAAATAGTTGTATCTTTTGACAAAATGATGAGATATTTCTAGTATTCCATCATTCTTATATTTCTGGAATGAAGCCAGCTGAGTCATACAGAATTGTTTAAAATATGCAGAAAGCTGTGATTATGTTATTTGAGACTTTTTTTAAAGATGGAAGAATTCTATAGTTTTCTTTTTTTTTTTTTTTTTTTGGACATGATTTCGAATTAAGTTTACGTCTATCTTTAAAGGAATTTGAAACATGTTACCTATTTCTATATGGGTCAGTTCATAAAAAATTATCTGCTTTGGAAGAGATTAAATAAATTCACTCAAATAGTTTGGAACTTTGGGTGTTTTTTTTCCAAGAGTGTTTTAAATTCCTTTCTCAATTTTTCATCTCTTCATGTTTTCTAGTTCACTCAATTTTTAGAATTCCTATTTTCCTAGAAAATAATCCATCTCATCAAAATTGCGTGAATATATTTCTAAAACGTTGATCATTACAGACTCATAAATGTGCTTTCAATATACTTCTGATTAGTTAGTTAATCACTCATTTCTACTTTAATGTGTTTGTGCATTTTTTCTCATGTAAACTTGCAAGAATTATGTTAATTTTCTTGTCCTTTTTTTAGTGAATCACCCTTAGATTTACAAATTCTAATTTTATATTATTTTCAACATAGTTGTTCTCATATTAATTTTCCCCCTTCCACTTTCATTAGATACTACCATTATTTTTATATTTTGAGTAAAATAGCCATTTAAAAAATAGCCATTTTTTAATTTTAATTTTAATTTTTATTGCTACAATGGATTTGCATTGTTTCTTTTTAAGTAATAATGGAAACATTTAACACTAGGAATTTAATTTTTAACTACAAATTGGCCACATTATGTAATTTTTATATGACTTGTTTTCACTATTTGTTGTTGATTTTACATTTCTCCTCAAATTCTAGGATATTTTTATAAATATTTATCCTTGGGTGTGTTAATTTTATTTGCTTAATTTTTAATAAACTAAGAATGCTTTTTCTATTATGTTACAGAAATGTATTTTATATAATTATTATTGAAGCAATTGCCTTATATATTTTATTATTTCTCATGGGCTCGGAAATTTGTTTCAAGGATACATTAGGAACATGCATGGTTATATTATTGTTTTTATTATTTAAACAGAGCATTGGAGTCAAATGTACAGGCTTTGAGGTCTAGCAGGCCACCATTACACCCAGGCCCTGCCACTTGTTGCTCTGGAAGCTCACTCATAGTCACCCAACATCTCTGAGTCTCAGTATCATCTTTTGTAAAAAGGCGTTAATCATACATATACAGTCATGTGGTGCATAATGATGTTTTGTTTAATGAAAAACTGCATATATGAGAGTGGTCACGTAAGATTATAATACCATATTTTTATTGCCTTTTCTGTTTAGATATGTTTAGATACACAAATACCATTGTGTTATGTTGCCTACAGTATTCAGTACAGCAGTATGCTGTACAGGTTTGTAGCCTAAGAGCAGTAGACTACAGTAGTAGTATAGACTATAGCAGTAGGCTATACCATCTAAATTTGTGTAAATACACGATGCTGTTTTCACAATGACGAAATCACCTAATGATGCACTTCTCAGACTGTATCCCAATTGTTAAGCAACGCGTGAGTGTATCGTTAGCTGAGCTACTGAAAGTAAAGCACTATGCATGAGCCCTGGCACAAAGCAAATGCTTAATAAAAGTTATAGTATTCTCTTTTTTGTTTGCTGCTTTAATCATTCAAAAGCATTTTGATGGGGTAAAGTTTTTCCTTTAATAAAAGAGTTACTTTTCCTGATTTCTCCATATTCTAAGATTTTGCTTTATATGTTTTACAAGCAGCAAATATAAATAGCTATTATGTTTACTTTATCAATGCAAATTAAACTCTGTCCAGTTGGTAAAATTTGCCTTGAATGCTGTTTTTGCTGATAGTAATATTACCAGTAATATTACTGGTTTTATCTGTGGTTGCTTAACACTTTTTTCTTTTGAATTTTTGTGCCATTTGTGTTATGTATATATGTTGCTTATACATAGATTTTTTTTAAAACATGATTTGTTGCCATCTAATAGGAAATTTTTAACCATCTACCCATCTACTGTTAATATCACACAATGTGTTCGGTTGTATTTTTGTGAATTTCTATTTCTATTTTAATTTTCATGCTCATTCCTTTTTGTCCTCCATATGGAATATGTCTTCTTTCCAATAGTGTTTTGAAAGTTGTAATTTTTATGTAGGTTACCTTTATCTTTAATTAAAATACAGTATAGAATATTTGTGATTAAAATTGTCATGAAACCAATTGGTTTCCCTGATCATCACCTAAGTGCACATTTGGGAATAACACCAATTGTGTATTGGACAGAGGTGGGGGGTGGGGGGAGGGGGATGGGTGTATACCTACATGATGAGTGCAATGTGCACTGTCTGGGGAATGGGTACTCTTGAAGTTCCGACTTGGGGGGATGGGGGTGGGGGAGGGGATGGGTGTATACCTACAAGAAGAGTGAGATGTGCACTATCTGGGGAATGGACACACTTGAGGCTCAGACTCAGGGGAATGGGAGGGACATGGGCAATATATCTAACCAGAACTCTTGTACCCCCGTAATAAGCTGAAATAAAAAAAAATAATACTTAAACATTTAAAAAAAATTGTCATGAAAGAAACAGCACCCATTCAAATGCTGTCTGTTATGGCAGGTAAGGAAATTAGCACATTTTTTTTCAAATTTTTAATCAGAACTCTTCCAACACATCACAGTGTCTATGATTATAATTTTGTATTAAAACAGAGGTTTCCAGTATTAAATTATTATTTGTGTTATATTCTGGCACTCTCAAGAATATTTTTGACATTTTTAATGTTTTATAATTATATTGTCAATAATTATTTTTATCAAGAATGATTTCACATGAATTTTAGAAGACTTTCCAGTTTTTTAAATAGATACTTTACTGCTTTTGAATTCTGTTTTTTTTTTTTTTTTTTTTTTTTGAGACAGAGTCTCACTCTGTTCCCTGGGCTAGAGTGCCGTGGCATCAGCCTAGCTCACAGCAACCTCAAACTCCTGGGCTCAAGCAATCCTCCTGCCTCAGCCTCCCGAGTAGCTGGGACTACAGGCATGGGCCACCATGCCCGACTAATTTTTTCTATATATTTTTTTAGTTGTCCAGCTAATTTCTTTCTATTTTTTAGTAGAGACTGGATTTTGCTCTTGCTTAGCCTAGTCTCAAACTCCTGAGAGCAAACCATCTGCCTGCCTCAACCTCCTGGAGTGCTAGGCTTAACATGAGCCACCCCACCTGGCCTTGAATTCTTTAATTCTTAAGTCTATTAACCAATGTATGTGGTTAGTAACATTTTGAAAAAATGAGTGTGAATAATATTAGTTTAGAATTAAATAAACATTTTATTTGCTTTTACAGATAAGTAACACTATGTCTGCTATAAAATTTTGGAAACAGTACCTTTCCCTTTCAAATTGCATTAATTTTGCTTCTTTTTAGTAATTTCCCTATACAAAGTTGAATCCTAAGCCAATATTAGTTCTCCCTTAAATAATTTTTAAATAAACTTTTACTATAGAACATTTTTAGATTTACAGCAAAATTGTGATGATGATACAGAGTTACCATATACCCTCTACCCAGTTACCCTTATTATTAACATTTTACATTAGATCAACCCCTCCTTTTACTCCTCCTCCTCAATCTACTTAACGTTAAGACAATGAGAATGAAAACAATTGTGATGATCCACTCAACTAAATGAACAGTAAATATACTTTCTCTTCCTTATGATTTTCTTAATAACACTTTCTTTTCTCAAACTTACTTTTTTGCAAGCATATAGTACATAATACATATAACATACAAAAATGTGTTAATCAACTGTTTATGCTATTGATAAGGCTTCCAGTCAATAGTAGGCTATTCATAGTTAAGTTTTGGGGGAATCAGAAGTTATAGGTGACTATACAGGCGGTTGGCACCCCTAACCCTTTGTGGTGCAAGGCTTAACCATATTTAATATTTAGTATGGTATATATTAGTATGGTTTGTTTATTAAAATTAGTGAAACAACATTGACACATTATTATTAACTAATGTCCATATTCAGGTTTCCTTAGTTTTAACCTAATATTCTTTTTCAGCTCCAGGATCCCACCCAGGGTACCAGATTACATTTAGTCCTCGTGTCTCCTAAAGATCCTCTTGGCCATGGCAGTTTCTCAGACTTCTCTTATTTTTTTTTATATTTTAAATAACCTTGATAGTATTAAGGAGTACTAGTTAGGTGCTTCAGACAATGTCCTTAAATTTGGATTTATCTGATGTTTTTCTCATGATTGGGGTTATGGGTTTTGGAAAGGAAGACCACAGACATAAAGTGCCATTCGCATCACATCATGTCAAGGGTGCACACTATCAACAAGACAGCACTGTTGATGATAACCTTGATCACCTGGTGGAGGTAGTTTTTGTCAGGTTTCTCCACTGAAAAGTTACTCCTACTTTCTCCATTTCCATGCTGTACTCTTTGGAAGGAATTCACTGTGGGGCACTCAGGGTGTGGGCGGTTATGTTCCATCTCCTTGGAGGAGGAGTATCTACATAAATTATTTGTATTTTTTTCTTCATGAGAAATTTGTCTCTTTCCTCACATTTATATATTTGATCATTTATTTATATAAGTATGGACTCATAGATATTTATTTTATACATTGAATTATAATCCATTATTACTTTAGTTATTTTGTTGTTCAGATTGCTCCAACTTTGGCCATTGGAAGTTCTTTCAGTTGGGTGCTGTGTCTCTTTGACATACCCCATACCCCATCATTGTGGATGTTTTCTTTTTTTCTTCCTTTCTTATTTTCTCCTTCCTTCCTATCTCCCTCCCTCCCTTCCTCCCTCCCTTCCTTCCTTCCTTCCTTCCCTCTTCCCTACTTTTTTTTGAGCACTTTCTTTCTGGTACTACAAGATGCTCCAGGCTCATCTTGTATATTGGGTTTGTGCCCATTAACCAACCCCTGTCATATAATCAGCCATTTCTATACAGATCCCTGGTGGCTTTTATTGGACAATTATATTAGAAACAAAGATCTCAGTCCTAGGTATACTCACTGGTACTGAGGTGTTCTTGTTTCTGGCTCTCTCAGTTGACAGAGCAAGGAAATATATGTGTGTATACTAAACCACATATATATATACATATCTATAAGTATTTATATATGTAACCATGTATATCAATATTAAACTAAACATGAGTTCATCCTGGTGTCTCTAACTCTAATTCATTACCACATAGATCATTCTAGCCTCCTCCTGCTTCTTGTCTGTGACCTTACACTCACAGTGAGAAAGGTGGTTCCCATTATCGACCACCCATTTACTTAATTGTACAATTCTAGTACATATGTATAGAGGTATCAGAATTGTTAACCTGTAGCCTTACGGGAATCAACTTTATCAACTAAAGTACAGTGCTTATGTGCAGGTTCATTTGCATTCAATCTTACAGACTCTACCCATTTTCATAGCGACTTAGTTCAAAACTTTTTATTCCCACTCCTTTCAGTGAGGTTGTCTTATACATATGTAATATAGTCAGATTGTTTTGTCACATTCTGCATTTCATCTTGGGATCCTCGTGAGCTCCCAAATGATTTATTTAAAACTACGCACATGGTTTTGATAAATGTATTGTCCATTACTACATTAACATTCTCTCATTCCCTTTTTATGTTACAAACTTCTATGGGCTTTGATAAATGTATTGTCCATTACAGTGTTATACAGAATAGTTTTGGTTCCCTAAAGTATCTCTTGTCCTTCACCTATTCAACACTTTCCCCCTTCTTCTACAACTCTGAAAACCACTTATCTTCTTACTGTCACCATAGTTTTGCCTTTTCCAGAATATCATGTAATTTGTTTTTTGTAAATGTCACATATTAATATTAATAACTTGAATCATCCAATACGTAGACTTATGTTTGCCATCTTTCACTTAGCAATATGCATTTAAGCATTATCTATGTCTGTCTGTGGCTTGATAGCTCATTAATTTTTTTCTTAATTATAATGTTATTTTTATTTTTTGTTGATACATTATATTTGCCTGTATTTGTGGGGTATATGTGATAATTTGCTAAATGCATAGAATGTGCTATGATCAAGTCAGGATACTTAGGGTATCCATCACCTTGAGTATTTATTGTTTCTATGTGTTGGGAACATTTCAAGTTCTCTCTTATAGTTATTTTGAAATACACAATATATTGTTGTTAACTATAGGTACCCTACTCTGCTATTAAGCATTAGAACTTATTTCTTCTTTCTAACTGTTGTTTGTGCCCATTAACCAAGCCCTCTTCATCCTTACCCACCTACCCACACACCCTTCCCAGCCTCTGGTATCTATCATCTTTCTCTCTACCTCCATGAAGTCAACTTTTTTAGCTCCCACGTATAAGTGAGAATATGCAATATTTGTTTTTCTGTGCCTGGCTTATTTCACTTAACATATGACCTCCAGTTCCACACATGTCACTGCAAATAACATGATTTTATTCCTTTTATGGCTGAATTATATTCCATTGTATCTATATATCACATTTTCTTCATCCATTCATTTGTTAATGGGCATTTAGGTTGATTATATATCTTTGCTATTGTGAATAATGCAAATGCAGGTATTCCTTTGATATACTGATTTTTTTATCCATTGTATAAATACTCAGTAGTGGGATGGCTAGATTACATGGGAGTTCTATTTTTAGTTTTTTGAGAAATATCCATGATGTTTTCCACAGAGGCTGTACTAATTTACATTTCCATCAATAGTATATAAGAATTCTGTTTTCTCCATATCCTTGCCAGAATCTGTTATTTTTTATCTTTTTAGTAATAACCATTGTAACTGGGGTAAGATGTTATCTCATTGTGTTTTTGATCTGAATTTCCCTGATGATTAATGATTTTAAACATTTTTTCACGTACCTGGTGGGCATTTGTATGTCTTCTTTTGAAAAATGTCTATTCATGTCCTTTATCCATTTTTTAATGTGACTATTATTATAATTTTTTTATTGAGTTGCTTGAGTTTCTTTCTTATTCTGGATATTAGTCCGTCATTGGATAAACAGTTTAAAAATATTTTCTCCCATTCAAAAGTTGTCTCTTTACCTGGTTGTTTCCTTTGCTGTGCACAAGCCTTTTAGTTTAATATAGTCCCATTTGTCTATTTTTGAGGTTTTCCCTGTGCTTTTGAGGTCTTAGTCATAGAATCTTTGCCTAGACCAATGTCCTGAAGTGTTTCCCCTTTGTTTTTCATAGTAGTTTTACAGTTTGTGGTCTTACATTTAAGTTTTTAATTCATTTTGAGTTGATTTTTGTACATGCTGAGAGATAGGGGTCCAGTTTTATTCTTGTACATATGTAGCCAATTTTCCTAGTACCATTTATTGAAGAGGGCGTCCTTTCTCCAGTGTTCTTGGTGTCTTTGTCAAAAATCAGTTCTCTTTAAATACATGGATTTATTTCTGAGTTTTGTATTCTGTTCCATTGATATGTGTCTGTTTTTATTGTAATATAACATTGTTTTAGTTACTATAGACTTGCAATAGATTTTGAAGTTAGGTAGTGCGATGTCTCCAACTTTGTTCCTTTTGCTCACAATTGCTTTGGCTATTTGAACTCTTTTTTTGATTTCACATAAATTTTAGGATTGTTTTTTCTATTTCTGTGAAAAATGACATTGGTATTTTGCTAGGGATTACATTGAGAGATTGTAGATTGTACAATTGTAGATTGCTTTGAGTTGTATGGTCATTTTATCCATTTTATCAATATTAATTCTTTCAATTCATGAGCATGAGATAGCTTTCCATTTGTTTGTATCCTCTTCAATTTCTTTCATCAGTGTTTTGTAATTTTCCTTGTAGAGATCTTTCACCTCTTTGGTTAAATTTATTCAGAAGTTTTTTTTTTTTTTTTTTTTTTTGTAGCTATTGTAAATGGAGTTACCTTCTTGATTTCTTTCTCAGCTAGTTTATTCTTTGCATATAGAAATGCTACTGATTTTTGTACATGGAGTTTGTATTTGGCAACTTTACTAAATTTATTTATTTGATGTGATGTAAGTTTTTTTGGTGGAGTCTTTAGGTTTTTCTAGATATAAGATGATGACATCTGCAAAGACAGACAATTTGATGCCCCTTTTCCAATTTGGATGCCTTATATTTCTTTCTCTTGCCCGATTGCTCTGGCTAGGACTTCCAGTACAATGTTAAATGGGAGTGGGGGTAGTGAAAGTGGGAATCCTTGTTTTGTTCCAGTTCTCAGAGAAAAGGTTTTCAGCTTTGCCCTATTCAATATGATGTCAGCTATGGGCTTGTCATATATGACCTTTATTATGTTGAAGCATGTCCCTTGTATGTCTAGTTTGTTGAGGATTTTTATAAGGAAGAGATATTGAATTTTACCAAGTGATTTTTCTGCATTTGTTGAGATGATCATATTTTTCCCTTTCATTCTGTTATTGTGATATAACATGTTTATTGATTTGCATATGTTGAACCATCTTTGCATCCCAGGATAAATCACATTTGATTATGGTATATTATCATTTTAGTGTGCTGTTGGATTTGGTTTGCTAGTATTTTGTTAAGGTTTTTTGTGTCTCTGTATAGTGGCCTTCAGTTTTCTTTTTTTTCTTTCCTTGTCTGTTTTTGGTGTCAGGGTGATGCTGGCCTTGTAGAATGAGTTAGGGAGAATTCCCCCCTCTTCAACTTTTTGGAATAGTTTGAGGAAAAATGTATTAGTTCTTCTTTGTAAATGTGGTAGAATTCTGCAGTGAAGTCCTCTGGTTTATGGCTTGCCTTTGTTGGGATAATTTTTATTACTGATTCAACCTTATTAATTGTATCCAGGTTTTCAATTTCTTGACTAAATTTTAGTAGATTGTAGGTGTCCAGGAATTTATCCATTCAGCCAATGTATATCTTTTAGTGAAAAATTTAATTTGTTTACATTTAAGGTTATTATTGATATGTAAAGGCTTATTTCTGACATCTTACTAATTAACTTTTTATTGTTTTGTATGCCCTTTGTTCTTTTCTTTCTCTCTTATTGTTTATTATTATGGTTTGGTGGTTTTCTGTAGTGGTAACATTTGAGTCCTTTCTCTTCCTTATTTGTGTGCTTGCTCTATCAGTGGGTTTTATACTTCCATGTGTTTTTATTATGGTAGAATATTGCCCTTTTGCTTCTATGTGTAGGACTCCCTTAAGCATTTCTTATAGGGCTGTTCTAGTAGTGATGAATTCTGTCAATTTTGCTTGTCTGAGATGTCAATGTAGTTCCAGGAATGTGAAGATGCAGGGGCCATTGGGCTCCAGGGTGGATGCAGTCTAATGGGGACTGGGGTTTCAAAGTGTAGCTGCTTATGACTTGGGTTGTGAGGGATCCAGTGTGAGTGCCTCTCTGGAGCAATGCCATCACACAGTCTCCAGGTAGCTCTCTCTGTTAGTCTCAGGGCACATGAGTGTTGAGAGGCCCTCCAGTGGTTGGGAAAACAAGAGTCCCTGGTGAGAATGTGGACCACTGGTGATCCCTCACTTACCATCTCCCCGCATTGGAGAGCCTCTCTGGGCTCCCAATTGATGCTGGCCAACCAGGCTGCCTTGCTTCTCTCTCCGTCCTTGCCATATTATTTCCTGTCACTTCTCTATTGAAGTCCAGTGTTATCTCTTAGATTATCTACCTGAAATGCGATAATCTATCTACTCACAATTTTGTGGAGGAGACAAATACCAAATGCCTATAGTCAGCCATGTCAAAACCATTAAAATTATCTTATTTCTTTTTAATTGCTGAATAATATTCCACTGTACAGATGTACTACAGTTTATACATTCACCTACTAAAGGCCATCTTGATTTCCTCTAGATTTGGCAATTATGAATAAGACTGCTATAAGCATTCATGTGCAAGTTTTTGTATAGACATACATTTTCAAATCAGTTGAGTAAATACTTACAGTGAAATTGCCGGGTTGCATTTTAAGACTATGTTTAGCTTTGTAAGAAACTGCCAAATAGTCTTCCAAAGTAACTATACCATTTTGCATTTCTGCCAGCAATGAATGAGTGTTCTTATTGCTATTGGTATCTTGATGTTTCCTTAATTTATTTTTTAAGATGTGTTTAGGATATTTATTTTTACAATTTTATTTATTCTGGGGCAAGCATGAAATTTAGTACTTTTTATTTAATAACATCTGTATCCTCAGTTAAGTTTTCAACTCAAGTCAAGTATTTTTCAGTTATATATTTGGGATTTTGCTTCTATTCAAATTTCTTTTAATTATTTATCAAAAAATTAGTAGTTCTGAAATTGGGTTTCTATTCATTATCCTCATTACTATTAATAACATCTGTAATCTTTTTTGTCATTTTCTCTTGCATCATAAGAGAGCTTATGAAATTTGACTTTTATATATCTGATACAAGATTCTAAAATTCAAATATTGTCTTTTAATGGAGGGTTTATTTGTTTGTTTGTTTGTTTTTTGAGACAGAGTCTCACTCTGTCAACCTGGGTAGAATGTAGTAGCATCATCATAGCTCACTGCAACCTCAAACCCCTGGGCTCAAACAATCCTTTTCCCTCAGTGTCTCCAGTACCTGGGATATAGGTGTGCCAATGCCCAGCTAATTTTTATTTTTAGTGGAGACAGGGTCTCCCTCTTGCTCAGCCTAGTCTGAAACTCCTGAACTCAAGCAATCCTCCCACCTTGGCCTCCCAGAGGGCTAGGATTACAGGTGCATGCCTGGCCTCTAATGGAGGTTTTTAATTCAGGTGCTAGATATCCTTGTCTAGTTTCCTTATAGCATTCATCTCTCTTTGCATTTCTGTTTTTATTTCATTTCTTATCTTGTAATGGTTTCACGTTCCCATTTTTTAAAGCTTGGTTTATTTATAAAATCATTTATTCGTGATATGATTCTCTCAAGTCTTTAAAATGATGAGATGGATCTATTGTTTGCCAACAGTCAGGTTTTGTGGCTTGGCTTTCTTTTTACCAAATTAATGATATATATTTTTAAAATCTTTACTTTTTTCTTGGAAAATATAAACCATTGATAGTATATACAAAGATATTTAATGCAGGATACATTGTGGCATTTCTCTCTAGAAGACAGTATAGCAAAGTATCAAAGCATTACAATGTGTCACCTGCTTTGTCTAACTCATTATTTTCTGGGGGTTGAAATCTCTGAAGGTACTTAACTAAGAGAAATTTTGGAGTGGGTGATGAACAGTGTCTCACTACTTCAAAATAATAACTTACTGTAGCAGAGAAATGGATTTCTTGTTTGGGGCTGAAAAAAGTCTGGGTTTCTGATCAACAGGCAAAGATGTTGTATGAGAAATTTTATATTCTTTATTTTTCAGGTAAGAACATTTACTTTACCTTAGGTGAAAACCATATGTGAATCTCTTTTTCATAGTCTAATTTTCATTTCTGTTTCATACATTTTTAATTAGTGAAAATTCTCCCCATAGTCTGGCATTATGTTGACTGTCAGCCTTAGTTTCAGATGTAGTGACAAATTAGCATCATTTCCTGAGTTCCCAGAGATAGTCCATTGGGATTTGGGTGAAACTAAATTTTAAAAAACTAGCCAAATGCTATAATATAATGGAAAAAAAACTATATTTCAACAGAAATATAGGATGTTTTCTTACAAATGTATCTTATCAGGTAGAGAATTCTTACAAAATACAGGGGAAAAAGTATAAGAAATCGTAGCAGATCGTAAACAGATTATGTCAGCAATAATTTTATTTAATACATTAAATTCACAATATATATTATTAATGAAATAGAACATCTGAGATACAAGTATTAATCTAGTGTTTTACAAGCACCTTTAGAGTTTTCCCAGAGACTGAAACAGATTTTTGTGATGCATAGGGAGAAACTGAAAAGAATTGAATGAATAATAATAAATAGTAATTTAGAAATTGTAAAGTGGCACTTAAAAGCAAAAATTAACAGCCTCTAGGCACCTCTATTCATTTACAGACATTATTAGGAAATAAGAAAAGGATCTTTAATCCATGTTTTATAGCTTCATAAAGATATAATTGTCATACAATAAAATTCACCCATTTTAAGTGCAGTTTGAAGACTTTTAGTAAATGCATATAGCCATGCAACTACCAGAATTATCAAGTTTAATAACATTTTCCTCACCCTGAAAATTTCCCTGATACCACTTAGCAATCAATCCAGGCCACGAGCACTCATCTTGGAAGCACTGGTCTGCTTCTAGCCACTGTAGTTTGACCTGTGCTAGAACATGCAATGAACGGAATCACACAGAATGTGGCTTCTTTCACTTAGCCTGATGTATCTGAGATTTATCTGCATTATTAGAATTTCAGTAGTTTGTTCTTTCTCTACTGCTGAGTGACAGTTCAGTGTCTAGTTGTCTTACATTTTGTTTATTTATTGAGCAGTTCATGGACATGTTTATTCTTTTCAGTTTTGAGTTATGAATAATGTTATAAACATTTGCTTACGTTTGATTAGCGGATGCAGGTTTTTATATCTCTTGGGTAATGGAATTGTTGGGTGATATGGTAAGTTTGCTTTTGACTTTTTAAGACACTGCCAACAACTTTTCAAAGTGGCTGCACTATTTTAAATTCCCACTAACAGTACGTGAGGGTTCCAGTTGTTTTGCAATTTGTTAACACTTGATATTGTCAGTCTTCTTACATCTAGTTCTCCTAAGTGTGAAGAACATGTTCAAAGGCAAAAAGCATGTTTGCATGTCACTCCAAGCTTGCTAGCTTCCCTGGGGTCTCACAAGTTTGTCAGTCAGCCAGACACGCGTGGAACACTTATCTATTCTTCTGCAGATCTCTTGGCTCTCATTTCCAAATATTACTGTTAAATTTTCCACTGCTCTGCAACCAACTCCAAACTGAACTTACCTTCTACGTTTGGCAAAGCTGTGGGTTTCAGTTATCTATCCGTGGGAGGCGTAGGATTGGCCATAGTACACGCCACAAACCATTTCTAACAAATGAAGCATCAATTATTCCTGATTAAACCTTTCAAATTGTGGCTTACCTTTGGCCTATTTCCTGTGCCCTTAAATTCTTGTTTATAAAATTTTTTCCCAGTTTATACTTGTTGTCTAAGGAGGAGAATCTCCCCACACCATACTACCACTATCAGAAGTAGTGCCATTAGTTCATTTTTTGTGAAGCGGGAAAGATCTGTGCCTATACACATACGTATGTATACTCTCATATTAGAATGATGCTGAGGGCCATGTTGTCTCTGCCTCAGCCAGGTGGCACTGGCTTTGACGAGGAGCATGGCTGAAGCTACAGAAGTACTGCAGTTGAGAGTTTTCAGTGCATGACCAGGTTTTTATATACACCTGGTCAGGGGAAGCTTGGAGAAGGGTACATCTTAGTAAGGATGAGTTTCATTCTGCACGTGAGAGGAGAGCAAAGAATATGAAGAATAAAAACAATGAATGATTTAGTTATCTGTGGATGTATTGCACATTATTTTAAAGATAATATAGTCCATTACTTTGTCTTCAGCTATAATTTTAATATAAAGGAAAATGGCTAAAAGTAAAATTAGCAATAAAGAGAAAGTTCCTTTGTTAAATATTTGAACAGGCCAGAAGGAGAAGTCATAAAACTCTCTTTTACTTTTGTACATTAAGAGTAGAAAAAATAACTCTGTGGCTTGAAAGGTTGAAATCAAAAAAAGATGAACCTGACAAATACTTGATACTATTTCCAGGTGTAAAGATAATAATTAGGCTGTGAATTGTGATAAGATTTTGGAGAAGTATACATCAACAATTACTTAAAACTGTTTCTAAGTATACAAGGTACAACTATGATGGTTATTACAATTATTTCCTGCTCTCTCCCAATGAATGTTGTAGTATTCAATTGGTTAATATAAAAAGCACATATTAGAAATGCATATTAGAATTTTTTTGTTACTTAAGATCATAAGAGTATATCATATAACCAGAACATGGGCTTTAAGAGAAAAAAGCCTTATTACCACTACTTACATTATTATCTGCTGACTACCTCTTCTGTGCCTTTCATAAAAGGCAACTCTACCTCTGAGATAAATGAGGATTCATGCATAGCCTAAAAATGAGCAAATCACTATGTACCCTGTATATTATTAGCAGGGTAAATATTGTATGTGGGTCAGACAAAAAAAAAAAAGGAAAATTGTACATGCAACAAAAAATCGTCCTTGATGATAGATGTAAGCAAATCTGAAGGAAGCCATTAAAAATGAGCAGGATGGTGACTGTCCCACCCACATTGTCACTGTTCTTTGCTGTTTAAGGCTGAAGTTTTATTTTCTCATTTATATTTACAGATTTTTTTCATTTAGTTATATTGACAATACACCTACTTCCAAGTACTTTCTACATTTTGAAATATTTTCACTTAATTTGTTTGATCACAACAATTCTTCTGTTCTTCTCATCGCACAGATGGCTTTCAGAGGAGTGAAATAAGATAATTAGCGTGTGGCTCTATTAGTCATGATTCCGTCCAGTAGCAAACACAGAATTTGCACCCAGGGATTTTTTTAAGCTGAGTCAAATGTTCTTTCCATTGGCCATGCTGATGCAATCTTTCGGGCAGACATTGTTTCTTCGGCAATGAGAAAAATGGAAGTGTTCAGAACACATCATGGAGTGTTCAGAAACATCAACAAGAGGTACCCCTCCTCTTCATTGCATTGTTAGATGCAGACACGCTAGCAAGAAATAAGTCATCCAACGATTAAGTTTGGATTAAATATCCACAGGGAGGGGAGGTCATCTAGAAGATTCACAAACTCTTGCTTCTGCAGTACAGTTGTGTGCCACATAATGACGCTTTGGTCAATGACAGGCCACATATAGGATGTTGGTCCCGTAAGATTATAATATCATAATTTTACTGTACCTTTTCTATGTTTAGCTCTGTTTAGATACACAGATACTTACCATTGTGTTACGATTGCCTAGGGTACTCAGTACAGTAACATGCTGCATAGGTTTGTAGCCCAGGGGCAACAGGCCAGAATGTGTAGCCTAGGTGAATAGTAGGCTATGTCATCCAGGTTTGTGTAAGAGCTCCATGATGTTCACACAACAATGAAATCATTTAACAGCACAGTTTTTAGAACATGTCTTTGTCTTTAAAGCCATAAAGGCTTAAACTATACTTTATCTGTACCAATCGAACAACCTTACCACTGTCTAAATTTTGTTATGGCTTTTTCTTCATGTACGTTTTTTCCTCCTACTGATCTATAAATTACTGAAGGCAGGATTTATGTCTACTTCTGTTGTGAATTTCACACAGTGCTTACCATATTGTGTTGTGCACTGTAGCTCACGATAAATGTTTGTTAAATGAATTAATGACACAATCCTATTCTTGTTGTTTGTGTATTATAATTATATTTCTTTGATCTATTGACAAGAGCAATCAGATAAATGTAAAGTGTGAAGGTGGAGCTTTGACATGTGTTCATGAATGAGAGCTGTATGAGTAAGCTAAGAAGGTGCTATATAATAGAGGGAGAGGCAATAATGAACTAATGTGGATGGCATATGAAAAAATATTACCAATATTAGGGGACAAAAATAAAGAAAGTCAGGGAGAACTAGGAGTTAGCAAGAAGAGGAATGGAGTCAGTCTAGAAAAAGCTAGAAAAGGCACTAATTGGATATAACCTTGGGTAAATGTCCAAAAAAGGAGCCCAGGAGGATGAGACACCCACAAAAGTAACTCCTAGAGCAGTCATCTTGGGAGAGCATTTTCAGTCTGAACCTAAAAGGAAATTCAGAAAGGATAAGACTTTCTTATTGACCAGAGAAGTGCACCGTATCATCCAACTAGGCTCTGTGTGGAAGCAGAGTGGAAAGAAGATAAGAATTATCTCTCCTTTACTGAAACATGAAGATCAACTCAGTAGCTGTGACTTCAGCTGTGTGGAACAAATATGAAAACAGATTTCAAGAGATAAAGAAGAAAATGCTTGATAACGACAACTGCAAATCTAACAGGACACAGCTTGCAAGTGTTTGAAGAAAGAAAAACATGGTTCCTTTAAGAGGCAATGGCGGAATTCCTCTCTAGGAGAACCTGGCTTCTACGTGAGGAAACACCAGCACTGGGGGACAGAGATGAGGCTGCTGAGGTGAAGCACACAGGTAGCAAAAGTGCTTTGCCGGAGACATTTTACCAGAATATGGGGTTGAAGGTGAGCGAGCTAGATGAAGGGTAATGAAGATTTTAAGGAGAGATGAAAGCCCAGAATATTGGTAGGAGATCTGAACACTGGTGACGAGAATGATTAAAGCTCTTTTTAACACAGGGATGTTTAATATACAATTTTAAGTAATTTACTGTATGATTTGGGGATGTGGCCCCTCCCCATTACCATGAACCTGCAGTAAAATGTCCTAAACATTAGCTAGACTCAAAGATACTTTCAGGAGCTAAAAAATAATTGGTAGCTATCCAGTTTGAGTGGGGAGGGGGCGTAGAAAAATATTATGTAGGAAAAGAAAGGCAAATCAGAAAAATTTCAGTAGAAGCAGGAAATGAGAGTCAGAGAGGTCTAGAGAAAATGTTACCTCCCCTGCCCCAGCTTTCTCTCTCTGGTAGTTGAGGGTGCTTTGTTTCCCACTATATTGTTGTGGTAGTTTGAGACAATTTTGTTTGAATCTTTGTGAGCAAGTGACCTGAAGAAGTAAAGAACTGGGAGTATCCAGAGGTTGCCATCCGGGTTACACAAGAAGCTCAGATTCCTTATTCAATAAATGGTGCTGGGAAAACTGGATAACCACACGTAGAAGACTGAAACAGGACCCACAGCTTTCACCTCTCACAAATATCAAATCACGGTGGTTAACAGACTTAAACCTTAGGAGTGAAACTATTAGAATTCTAGAAGAAAATGTAGGAAAGACTCTTACAGACATTGGCCTAGGCAAAGAATTTACGAAGAAGACCCCTAAGGCAATCACAGCAACAACAAAAATAAATAAGTGGGACCTGATTAAATTAAAAAGCTTCTGCAAAGCCAAAGAAACAATCATGAGAGTAAACAGACAACCCACAGAATGGGAAAAAATTTTCGCATACTACACATCAGATAAAGGACTGATAACAAGAATCTATTTAGAACTCAGCAAAATCAGTAAGAAAAAATCAAACAACCCTATCAAAAAGTGGGCAAAGGACATGAATAGAAATTTTTCAAAAGAAGATAGAAGAATGGCTAACAAACACATGAAAAAATGTTCAACATCTCTAATCATCAGGGAAATGCAAATCAA
>CM052437.1:111837594-111853606 GCA_028533085.1 Varecia variegata | reverse complement strand
ACATTTTTTCATATGTTTGTTAGCCATTCTTATATCTTCTTTTGAAAAATTTCTATTCATGTCCTTTGCCCACTTTTTGATAGGGTTGTTTGATTTTTTCTTACTGATTTTCCTGAGTTCTAAATAGATTCTTGTTATCAGTCCTTAGGATTCGGTGCTTCCACCTTTTCTTTATAGTCAGTACTGCAACTCTCCACCACCAAACATCCTAAAATTCCCTGCAGGATGAATCATCCTAATTGTGTTTCAACAATTAGGTCTGCATCTGTTGTGGACAATCCTTCCACCATCTCCTTTCTTCATTACTTTCATCAGCTGATGTCCTGGTTTTCCCCCTTCCTTTTGTAAAGACACTAACAGGGTGCAGTCTTACCTTCCATCTCAACTCCTGTTTTCATTCCCAGAAACTTCAGTGTTTGTGTGGATGACCTGCTTAAGCCCCTGTGTTCTGAACTCCTTTATCTTCTTGTCACAAAGAACTTTCCATTATTGCACTTTAGCCACAAAATTCCAAGGTCACACCCTGGACCTATCATCAATATAAACTAACCCACTCCTAAAATTACAAATGCTTAACCTTACTCTCTAACCACAACCTTGTAGCCTTCTGGCTCAATGGTGTAAATAATACTATAGACAGTCTTCACCTACACCCTTAATATCGATCTCCAAAGTGCATACAGCTTAGGCATTGCAGGAGAAAATTTATTGGACTGTGGGGAGAAAATATTCCAACTTCCATTTATTTTGCAACTCATATTTTGGCATATGTTTTATCATGTACATGATATACTAGTAGAATAATTCATTAAAATAGTTTTATGTACATAAATAAGAGGATGAACTCTGCAGCAAGAGTCTGCGAGTTCTAATCCTGTGCCATTTACTAAATGTGTGACCCTGAGAAAGTTACCTAAGTACTCTCTGCTTAGTTTTCTCATTTGTAAAATTGTATAGCAAAGGTTTCTCCTTCACAGAGTTCTTATAAGGTTCCAAAGCTTGAATGAGTGAAGCACTTAGCTCAGTTCTGGAACATAGAAAGTACATGTAAGTGTTAAATAAGCAAACACCCATGCGTGTATGTATGAAGGATATATTGCCCAAAATGTTTTAATTTATAGGGAGGACCTATTTACAAACCATGAAGGCGATTCCTCTTACCCATTTCAACACCATTGTCTTCTACCATAAAGTCTTTTCTGTCTTCGTTTTCTTCCATGTCCAGTTTGGATGACACGACCCTGAGTTTCCTTCCCATTCTCCCCTATCATATGTGCTTTTACAAATTAAAATATCTGGATGAACTTCAACACTGCCACTGTGGGGCCTGTACCCAGAGCCAGTATTACCAAAGGAAAGGTACCTTGGCAGGCTGGTGTCTCACCACATTCCTGGTCACTGGCATCATATGGCTCTCTACCCTGACTGTGAGTCCTTCTCAATTCTCGGTGGACTGCCTCATTCAACAGCTACTATCTCATATCTCTTCCTCTCCAACCCTCCCAACCCTCCTCTCTCTATTGTATTTTCAGCTTGCAGTATTTACCTCTTCTTTCACTGAAAACATTTGAAATCTTCAAAAGAGCTTCATGGTAACACAACCAGTTCTGGAAATCTATCAACATCTGCTGACAATGTCTTCTTCTTCTTTGCAGTTGACACAAAGGAAGAGCTCTTTCTTTCTCAAAGGCCAGTATTCCCCACTTGAGGTCTGAACCCCTGCCCTGTGACCTCAACATGCCCTTAGCTCCTTTACTGCTGCCCCCTTTTTCCTTCTACCTCCCTACTGGGTCATGTTCTGCACTATCCAAACAGGCTTTTGTATTTCCCATCTTAGAAACAAAAGAGAAAAAAGAAAAGAAAATATCTGTGGCTCTGCAATACCCTTCAGCTATTACCTTGTTTCTCTCATCCCTTTTATAGTCAAAATTCTTGGAACCTCATCTTTCTACCTCCTTCCATGCATTCTTCAGACATTTCTACACTGAATTTTGCTCATGACCACCCTGGCAGTTCTATTTGAAAGATCTATGGGCCTCTCCTAACTAAATGCCTGTTTCTCTGTTCCCACCCTCCTCCACCTCCCAGCAAGATTCCACACCAGTGACAACTCCCTATGGCTTCAACACTTTCCTGGTTTCTGGGGCACGTTACTTTTCCTCAGACCTCTGGTTGATTTTTCTGTCTTTTTTACTGGGTCCTCTAAATATAGGAGAAACTCAAGTTTCCTTGGATAGCAGTTCTAGCTCACACAGTTTCATATTTCTCTCTCTCTCTCTCTTTCCACTCTGTAGGAGATTGCATTCATTCCCTCTGGCTTTAAATACCGTCTTTATGTTCTTGACTTCTACATTTGTGCTCCTCTTAGATCATTATTCTTTGATAATCTATTGATTTAATCTCTAGAATAGTAGCAGAACCTATCTGTCACCTAGAGTAAATCACCTTTTCCTGACCACCACCCTAGTATCATAATTGTTTTTTCTATCTTTTCTTTTGTCCCATGTTTACTCAATCCAGTCTTCAAACAACAGTGAGAGTGATCTTTTAAAAGCATAAATTGGTTTAAAGGTCCTCATTGCATTTCAAATAAAATTTGCATTCCCTACCTTGTCCTGTGAGTCCTCCTCGTGTTCTGTCCCCTGCTCACCTTTCCAATCTTCATTTGTGCCATTCTCTCCCTTGGACACTGAAGAGCAGCCACACTGACTGATCCCCAAACACACCAAATTTTGTCCAACACTGAGACCTCTGTGTACCCTATTATACCCTTGACCTGAAATGTTCCTCCCAACTCTTGCAGCCTGGCCCCTTCCTTTCAGTCTTCAGGTCCTAGTGTAAATATCACCTTTTGGGGGATGATTCCTCCTTTCTCTTTAAATCAGATCACACCAACCTCATTATCCTCCATTCTTATTCTTTGTTTCCCTCTTAGCTTTTTCCTCTTTGCAATCACATATCTGTTTACCGTTTCTTGTCTGTGTCTTAGACAAGCATATGTTACTAAATAGTATACTCAGCTCTGAGCACAGTGGCAATCAGTAGGGTCTCATACTTGAGAGTCAAATCTTAGCTCCAGCATTTACCATCTGTGGAAACTGAGCAAGGTTTTTTTTACATCTCTCTGCCTTAGTTTCCACATCTACACAATGAGAAAGAGTATATGTAACCTTATTGGGTTAGTGTGATGATAAAGTAAGATAATATACTTATGGCTTGTAGAATAAGGTTTAGTAGAGAGTAATTACTACTATTACTGCTACTACAGCCACCACTACTGACGATGGTGATATTATAGTCGGTAGCATTCAGTATGAGTGAGTAAAGATGCAGATTCATGTTATTGTGCAACTAGGATGTGCCAAGCACCATGCTATTTGCCATCACATATGCTCTGTGTTGAAAATTACATTCTCATAACAACTTAATGACATAGATAGCCTTATCACCAGGAAAAGGTATTCAGAGCATTTGCATAACTTTCCCAAAACTACATAGCTCCAAAGTGATGGGACCAGAATTTGAAACCAATTTGCCTCCAAGTCTGGTGTGTTTCTAACAATCCACTGTCCATGGACCAGGGTCAACCTGTCCCTAAGAACCACCTGGGATCTTTTAAAATTACAGATTCTTGATGTCATCCCTAAAGATTGGGATTCTTTAGGTCTGATGTAGGATCCTGAACTCTGTGGCTTTCACAAGAGCTTTGGTGTCTCTAAAATGGGACCCGCTGCCCTGTCCTGGCTCTGCTTTGTGGTTTTCTGGCTTTGCCTCTTGGCTCTGCAGTGACGGCGTGAGCTGTGTAGGGGCCACAGCAAGAGGGTAAAGAGGTCTTCATGGCAGATCTTTCACTTCCATCGTCACAACCTGCACTACCACGCAGGCCCGAGTGTGGCTCATTTGTGGCTGCATCACCATAAACCCATCACCAGAGGCTGGAAAACATCACAGTCTCACCCTAGTGTTTTGAATTTTTATCCTAAATCTGTACATAGGTCTAAAAGCAACTTCTAGGAAGACTTGGGAAAAAAAAATGGTTTTGTTTACATCAGGTAAGAAAACAAAGTGATAAACAAATCAATATGTAACTGATTCATTATGTTACTTTGTTAGAGACCCCAGCAATAGAGTCTGCCAGGGAAAAGTTTAGGAGATGTGATCTGGAAGAGGCAGGCAACCAAAGCCATAGGGAAATGTTTGCAGAAAGCTCCTAGTTCGACTAAATAAAGGACCAGATGTTACCACAAACTGCTCCATGTTTGAAAAATTCTTCCACAGAGTTCTGGCCAGGAAAAATAATTGACATCTTCTTGAAAACATGGGTAGCTTTTAATGCTGGCGATTAGGTACCTAAGTTTTTTCAGTTATCATGCAGCGTTATCACTTCTCTCAAGCCAAGTAATAACAAGTTTTGGCCATGTTTCAATACAAATTTGGAAATGTTCGAAGAACATTGGAATTATATTCCCCAGTGATCCTTTCAACTTCTGCCCTTGTTTCTATGGCCTAGAATTTGTCCAGAGCAAGAAAAGTAAAGTTGTTATCCTTAACTATATGTAAATCCAGAGACCATCTAGGGTGGGCTTGTGAAAACTTGTTTTAGAAACATAAGGCTTCTGGCAGGACGCGGTGGCTCACACCTGCATCTTAGCACTCTACTCTGGTAGGCCAAGGCGGGAGGATCATCTGAGATCAGAAGTTTGAGACCTGAGCAAGAGCTTGAGCCTGAGCAAGAGTGAGATCCTGTCTCTACAAAAAATAGAAAAAATTAGCTGAGTGTGTTTGTGCACCCCTGTAGTCCCAGCTACTCGAGAGGCTGAGGCAGGAGGATGGCTTGAGCCCGAAGTCTGGGGTTGCAGTGAGCTATGATGATGCCACTGCACTGTAGCTAGGGCGACAGAGCCAGACCCTCTCTCTAAAATAAATAAACAAATAAATGAATAAATAAAGCTTCCATGCAACCAGTTATTAAATCCTTTGGGAAGAGTCAGGCTAAACATGAGTGGAGGAAGAACGCTCTGCCAAGAAAGATTCAGGATCAGTCTCCTAGAGGGAAAAGGGAAAGAATGGTTGATGTTCAGACTTATTAATACTTCTGTATGCAGCCCACTGAAATGGCCCAGGGCTGCAGTGGGCAGCATTCCCAGATCCTACTCTCTGAATAGGCTAGTCTGTGCTACAGTATCAAAATAAATAAAACCCAAACCTCGAGGCTTAAAAGAACAAAAGTTCTACTTCTTCATGTTCCTTGGCCACAGAAGGTTGACGGTGAGGCTCAGCTCAAGAACTCCGGCTGATGGAGCCTCCATCTTAACGTATATTTCCCTAAGTTAGTGAAGGAAGATAACATGATGCACCTTGTACCAGCTCTGAAATTATTTTGCCCAGAAGTGATACATGTCATTTCCAACTACATTTAGTTCAAAGACCTGGTCACAGGGCCACACCTATGTTTAAGCGCAGGAATCCTCCACGGGTCTGAAGGTGAAAGAGCAGTGGATATTGGTGAAAATTAGTAAGGGGTACCCATGGCTAAGAAGCTTCGTGTCCTGGAGGGAAACTCTGCTAGCACTCAAGGGGAAGGAAATGCATAGGCAGGCTACATAGGTGAGGAGCGGCTGCCTGGCCCTTGTCCACAATGCAGAGCAGGAGCTGCTTGTGCTGAATTGAGTGGTGCAGACACACAGATACTGCAGCAGTGTGAGGCCCTCCTGCCCGACACAGGCTCTGTGACTGTGCTTGGAGCCCTGTTGAGGTGAAGAGGCAGGAATGTGGAGGCTGTGGCCTGGGCAGGAGCAGTCACTTGCAAATTCTTTAAGGGGTCCCTTAAACGGATTAGGTAGGGAGGCAGCAGTTTTAAAAATTACTGCAAAAATGAAGTTCTGATGCTCTCACAATACTAAAGGCTGACATTGTCAGTGTGGCTGCATCTTGTGGCCGAGGAGGAGGAGAATGGCACACACTGAGACTGAAACAGTGGACAGGGGTCAGAATGTGTGGAGGCCTTGCAGACCAAGGTAGGAAATGAAAATTTTATTTGAAATGCAATGAGGACCTGAATGGTTCTAAGCCAATTTATGCTTTTAAAAGATCACTGTCACTGCTGTTTGAAGAATGGATTGAGTAGAAATAGGGCAAAACAAGACGCAGAAAAAGCAATTATAATATTATGGCAATGGTTAAGTCAAAGGTGATGGTGATTTACTCCAGGTGAGAGATAGGTTCCAGGACTATTTTGGAGGTTAAACCAACAGGACTTGCTCATATGGTGGGTACAGAAAAGGAGAGGAATCAAAAGTGACTTCCAAGTTTCTGACTTGAGTAACCAGGAGATAATGGTACATTTATTGAAATGGGGAAAGAAAAGAAGCCCAGGTATCAGAAAAAATCAGAAGTGTAATTTTGAACATACTAAATATGTAATGGTTATGATAATTTCAAGTAGGGATAGCACGTAGACAAGTGGATATCTAAGAACAATGACCCAAGAGCATAAAAGTGGAAGTCAAGGACACAGAGATGGTATTGTCCTAAACATTTGTATTTATTTATTCAATATATATTTATTGAGTGACAATAATATGCTTGATACTGGAAATACAGAGGGAATCTATGAAAGGTCCTGGCTCTATAGATTTCCCATTCTAATTGCTTTCTGCATACCCTTTAATCCTCGGGGCAGAGGTGGGCAGTGTGATCATACCCTGTTTATCAACAGGGAAACCAAGGCACAAAGAAGTCTTACACAGCCGGTGAAAAGTGGTGGCTCTGGGGTCTCAGTCTACTCAGAATGACTCCAGAACACATGATTTCAGTCACCATGCTATGCTGCCACTGCTGATGCCCGAGAAGAACAGTCATTCTTTTCTGTTCTCAACACATGAGACAATGGTGCTTTGGAAAAGGGAGGTAAAGAGAGCAGGCTGTGTATTACTGTAAGTCAGATGGAGAGCCACATGCTAAACTCAGTGCCAGATTGTCCTGTGTTAAACAGCACTAAAAGCCTTGAGCCTTCAAAATTTCCATTCCCTCTGTCTGTTCACTGCAGGGATAGATATCCTACTTCTGAGCTAGAGAAGTTCAAGAGTCTGCTGATCCCAGAAAGACATGAATCAGGAGAACCTGGCCTCAACCTCCAAGCCCATGTTAAGGCAGTGCAGGGGACTGGCACCCAAACAGCATATGTTAGAGTCCCAGTGCCTAACAAGTGGAATGTGGAACAAGTCACTTAACCATTCTGAAACTTAGTTTTCTCATCTGCAAAATGAGCATAAGAAGAGTATTTTCCACATAGGTTTATGGTAAGATTAAAAGTGATAATGCCAGTAAGTAGAGTCCTGGAACATAAAATGCCCCCAATAAATTATTATCCATAGTGTCAAACAGCCTAATATTCCTTTTTTACATAAGAGTGCAGAGGACCTTAGCGAGCACTAATTTAGGAAATTCAAGAGGGAGGATTATCTGTGGAATGGGGGAGTGGTTACAGGACAATGCAAATTGCCCTGGCCCCTTCTCCTTTGGCCAAGTAGAAAGGACTTATCCCATATTTCTCTCTGAAGTCTGCTTTGTCAGGCTTCTAGCACTCGCTTCTGTTCTAATCATATTTTGTCTAATTGACATCAAATTCCAATTCCTAATTACTACAGGGAAAAACATCCACCAGACAAGACTTCTCTTAATTCCTGGTGATACGTAATTGAGGAGGCTATTTGCTGGGCCTGGGACAAATCCTACTAGTCCAATATTTAATCAAGGAATGTGGAGACTCATATATAAGCAACTGAGAGACCATGATTAGGAGAATTTTCCTTCAAAGGCTATTGGTTCCCTGAAGGAAACGTATCAAGTACTACCATAGAGGGAATTTAGGACAATTTTCTCTCAAGGGGCTCAATTATTTCTAAATATATTTCCAAATAAATGAGACTTACTTAAACCATTTATCACCATAGCAACTAAGCTGGCAGGGTTGGTAGGAGTTTTCGCTTGTACCAACTGTGAAATATGCTTATTGCTTGCAAGCCTTTAGAAAAAGGTGCTACATTGAATAAGAAAAGCAATAAATTAATGAAGGCTCACAGGAAATTAATAGGTAAAGGAATGATGAGAGAATTTTCAAAGATATACAACTTTACTCTGAGTGTTAAAGAAATAATAATGATACTACTAATAATAAAATTCCATTAGACAAGACCTCATTATGCCCCCAATTTTGTTATCTCTTAAGTAAATTGATTTTCTTAAAATACGAATGCTTTTGTCTAATCATGTGTCCCAGCACATGTGGCGCCTAAAAGGTGACGGCCTAGAGATGAAGAGACTTGGGTTCCAGTCTTGGTTCCGATGCCAGTTAACACTGTGTGTATTGGGCAAGACTTTCAGCTGTTTCCTTTTCTATGTGATGAAAGGATATTGGGTTCTAACACTAACTTTTTGAACTTCTTTATGGCTTTTAAAAATGTCTTTCCCTGTTTGCACAGTTGCAATTTACTTATTCACTTTTTAAAGTTCTAGGAAATGAATCCAGTGTTCAGATTCATGGGCTATGTGTGTATGCAAGACCCCGACTCACCACCTGTCTTTGCAGAGAGAGACTCAACGATACTGAAGAGAAGGGAAGGTTGGCCACTATAAGGCATTTTTGAAGAAGGGTAGAGGGCAGGTATATATTGAGAAACTTTGTATGTATAGGCACTTTAATATATTGCCTGCTTTAATCTTTACAATTTTATATGTTAAGGATCATAATTATAGAGCTGAGGAAAGAAAAAGTTTAATCCATTTGCTCAGTGTCCCACGAGCAGCAAGTGCTGGAGCCGGAGCTTTCACCCATGTCTGCCTCACTCCAGATTCAGGACCTGGCAGGCTGCCTGTGCTGTGAAACCATCAGGCTCAAAGGCACGATGGAGTGGAAAGAGGCATGGTCAGGGAGTCAAGACCTGAGCTTCTAGTTCCAGCACTGTCACCTACAGGCTGCTCATCCTCAAGCAGGTCCATCCTGTACTTGGGCTTCCATATCTTTGCCTGCAAGAGACTGGTTCATAGGAGTGAGCACTTCTCAAGGGAGTGGGCAATCTCAGATGAAAGAAAATGAGAAAGACGTCCCAAGGAGGAATCAGAGGGTGAGAGTGCAGATCCATTGTGGCCATGGGTATTTACTGCGGGTGGTAGGGAGGGGACCATCTGTTGGAAGAGCAGGTTCAGCCTTGAAAAGCAAGGATGAGCTTGGGTAGCACAGGTTTTGAAAAGGTTCATTCAGCATTCGCACCAGGAAACTGAAGTCAGGCACTGAAATGAAATATGCTAGAAAAGAGCTTTCTGGCAGCCAGAGCAAGGGTTACCTTGAAAGCAGCAGGCTGCACTCAGCTGTCTCTGCAGGTAAGTTACTTTCAAACAAACCCAGCGTCCAGACATGAGAAAAGCAGAATCTACTGGAGGAATAGACCTTGCTTAAACATTTCATTACTATCTTTTATGGGGCTCCCTTTTCAGATTATCTCATACTGCATTGATAGGGAAATTATATTTTCATTGAAATCACACCTCTACCTTTTCTATCCACCCCAAAGGAATAGTCATCTTCAGTGAAGGGAAGAAAACACACACAACCCTCACCTCACTCCTGGCAGCTTTTCATCAAGGCTTAGTAACTCTACCAAACAGCCCAGCTCTAGATCCCTAATTTGTGAATTAGAAGAGAAGCCACTGGTTACATTTCTTGGACATTATCCCTCCGAATGCAAGTGGAAGGGGGAATTTCTAAGAAGAATAACATAGTAGAAAGATCATAGACCTGGAGTCAGCCAGGGATGAGTTCAACCCTGAGTCCTTCACTTACCAGTTGTGTGACTTTAATGAATTACTTAATCACTCTGTACCTCATTCTCCTCCTCTGAAAATGACTAGGGAAATTCCAACAGTTGTCAGTTTCTAAGGAGTTAGTGTGGAGTTGAAAGCAAAAGACAAAGCAAGGAGCAGAAAATGAGAAACTTGGGAAGAGGCTGGGGAACAAGATTCGAAGCAGGGTGACGCTGCGAGGCCAGAACACTGGTAGGATTAAGACTTGGGTATCCAGATGCCGTCCACAGTCATAGATGGATTGGCAGGAGCTGAGGACCCAATCTCCAGCCAGCTGCAGAAGTATTGGCAAGCCTGGTGCTGTGACTATTCACATTGTGGCCAAATCAGCAAGACAAACAGGGAGATGCAGGAGCAAGAAGTTCTCAGACTCCCTGAGCAGTCACAACATCTAAAACCATTGCCTCAAAGCCAGAATGATAAAATGAGGACTGTATGAAGGAGCTCAGGTATGAGTTGCTTTATTAAAAACACAATTTAAATTTGCATTCTAGGGGCTACGAATGTGAGGAAGCCACATGAAGCCCTCCAATTCTTCTGCATGTCCTTCCCTTTGCTTTCATGTCAAGAATCCCAGCAATGACACTTTCACTGCTCTGCACATGGCATTCATCCAGGCACCCCCCTCACCTGAACTCAGGAAGGAAGAAGGAAGGGGTTATGAGTGATGCTCTTCTGAAAATAGCAGAGTTGGAGTAAACAAGGGCCATTCCTCCTTCCACAGGAGGTACTGCATCCCCACTCCTGCTTCTGTGCTGGGCTGAGAAGACACCACTTAGTCTGCCTCCATGGTATTGGCACACTGTCCTTTGCAGCTGCACATCCATACCTGGGTGGCATGGGAGAAGATGTCCAGTGCCCTTCACACAAACCCAACCGTGGTAAACCAGACGTATAGCCTGGAAAGGTGCTTTAAGCAGTCTCTGTTCATAGTCATAGATCACTCTCTTCCCTTATGGCTGTGCTTTATACTTGTGTAGTTAATAACCATCCACCTGGGCTATTTCCAAACAGTTTCTTTTTTTTTTTAAGTCTTAACTTTGGATTTTTTAACGTGTGTTTCTGAAATAATTCCAAACTTACAGAAAAGTTTCAAAAATAATACAATATACTCTCATATTCACTTCACCATGGTTTAGTTGCAAGAAGCAAGAATATGTAAAGGACCCTCATCCACCTTTCATCCAAGTTCACCACTTGCTAAGTTTACCACATTTGCTACATTACTTGCTACCTCTTATGTAATCTCCCTTCTATGTACATATGTGTATGATTTTCCCTGAACTATCTGAGAGGAAGTGGCAAGCATTGTACACCTTTACTCCTGCACTTCTGTATTTCCTAATAACAGAATATTCTCTTACATAATTTTAGTGCAGTTATCAATATCAAGAAATTTAACATTGATAAAATGCTATCATCTAATCCATAGTCCACATTAAAATTTGGCCAGTTTTTCTAATGATGTTCTTTATATTAATCACATTTTTTTCCTGGTAAGGTTTCATATGCTGCCTTTAGTTGCCACAACTTTTTAGTCTCCTTTAGTCCGGAATTGTTCTTCCATCTTTCTTCATCTTTCATAAATGACATTGACATTTTCAAAAAGTACAGTACATTGTACATTTTTGTAATGCCTCTCAGTTTGAGTTCACCCGATGCTTCCTCATGATTACATCCGGGCCATGCCTTTCTGGCAGGAACATCAGAGAAGTGACATTGTGTCCTTCTCAGGTAGCACGATGGGAAGCACAGGATGCTGGTTTGTCTCATTAGTGAGATGCTCACTCTGATCACTGCATAATTTCCCCCTCTTCTTACAATACCATATGAAGGTATGGATCAGTGGTACTCCAGGATTTTTGCACATTAGAACCATCTTGAAATTAAACAAGAACAACCACAATCTTGAATGTCCAGCTTTCACCCTAGATTATAATTCCCAAACCTTGGCTCTACATTGGAATCACTTGGGATGATTTTTAAAACATTGATATCTGGCTCTCACCGTCAGAGATTCTGACATTATATTTGGTGTGGGTGTGGCCTAGGTATTAGAATTCTTGAAAAGCTTTCCATGTGAAGTCAAGGATGAGAATCATTGCCTTAGACCAATTACACTGGGTTTTCTCAGAGTGAACACTGGAAGGTTTCAAAGCTCTCCAGGGAATCCTGATGAGCAGCCAGCATGGGGAACCACGGGTGTATACCTGGAAGGTTAGCATCTGCAGTGAGCCAGGGGCTGCATTGGTTTTCTCAAGATCCACCACTGATCAGAGGAGGGGCCAGTCCTAGCCTTCTTTCCTGCTAACTGTAATTCTTCTATGAACGAAGCCAAACTCAGTTAATTGATACCTGCTTCACCTGAGAGGGGACTAGAAGTGGTATTTTTCTGCTCTCAGCCCAGGAAATCTCAGAGAAAAGTGGATAGCCATGTTCAGGTTGTTCTGTTCCTAACTACATCATTTCTATTCAAAGTATGGTCCATGGAGCAGTAACATGGACATCAGAATGTCAGGCCCACCTCAGACCTGAATCAGAATCTGAACTGTAACAAGATCTCCAAGTGTTTCAAATGCAAATTAAAGTTTGAGAAGCACTGGACCATGTTATAGTGCAGTAATGCCGAGATTGGCAAACTTTTAGACTTTGTGGGTCACATAGTCTCTCTGTCACAACTACTCATTCTGCCTTTGTAGCACAAAAGCAGCCACAGACAATATGCAAATGCAAATGCAAATGCACGAGTTCAGATGTGTTTACAACAACAGGTACCAGACCAGATTTGGCCTGTGTGCCACAATTTGCTGATCTTAGCACTAATGCAGTGAAGCAAGTTTGAGAGAAAATGATACAGGCTCACAAAATTGGGATATTAAAATTCAGACCTTGGTTCTGGCATTTATTAGCTTTGTGACCTTGGAACAAATTACTTAATTCCTCTGGGTCTCATCTGCAAATTGTGTAAAGAAAACCTTACTGTGTTGGGTTGAAAATGATCAAGCAAAAGGGCATGTTAAATGCCTGGCATGTGGAAGGCATTCAGTGACCATCAGTTTCCTTTTCTCCTTGCAGCTCTCTCTGTGTACAAACAATGAATCTAGCAGTGTTTTCACCAGGGCACGACAACACAGAAAACCAAACACACCTTTGTCCAAAACAACATTTTAATTTGGCTTTGGAAGATTCTTTTATGTGTATTTTGATTGTGGGGAAGTCTGACCACCTGAAAAATCTTCAATATGTCTATTTAAATGATGATGTCGAAGTATCATCATTTAAGTATATCATCCCAGCCTCAAATACTGGAAATCCATCAGCTTGATCCTTATCCCTCCTCACCGCATTCCTTTCCTTCCCCTGTCTCTACAACTCATTCTCTCTCCAAGATAAAAGGCATCCGCTCCGGCAGACCTCTTTCTCTAAGTTCAAGTCTGTCTGACTCATGACTTCCTTAAGGAAGAGAAGAAAATAGAAAGTGAAATGATTTTGCTTAAAAGACCTTAATGAGTTAGGTTTGAGGGAAAGTGGTAGCTCCGGATGAAGGATGAGATTTCCAAATACTTATAATAGGATGATTCAACAGCAGACAAAAATGTTAAATAGGACTTACACCACGCCGAGGATGGTCTACTGGGTAATGGTGACAGCAATTAAGGAGGAGGTAGTCAGTGAGCAATGACATTATGCTGGTACATAACCCTAAACTAATTATAAAGCAAGGGTACATGCAGAAGACTGATTGGTATCTTTTCTCAGCAGCTTGGACGTCAGCGAGAAAATATAATTCTTATTTTAGTTGTCATCAGATTGGTAGCAGGAAGCTGATGGACGAACACATATGGAGGGCCACAAAAATAAAACTGAGGACACAAGGAAAGTAATATAATGAGATACAGTCACCCTATCTTAGAGGCTTATTCAGTACAGATAACCCCTACATAGAATCCTGGGAAGACAGCCTGATGGTGTTCGGTTAGAGAGGGCTTACAATTTTCTGAGATCTAACTTATTATCAGGCCACTCTCATACAAGCAGCCCTGGGAATTTCATTTAGGGTGATAATTTGATCACCCTTATTGTTCCCTCTGACTCATGTCCATTGATGTGATCAAGAAAATACAGGGTGTCCCAAAAGTTGCCATACATAGGGAAAATGGGACATTGTAGCTAAAAGTACCTTTATTTACAAAATATTCATCATAAAATTTTTCCTTTGTATGGAGGCTTTTGGGACACCCTGCATAATCGAGATCCCTGGGTCCTGGAAAGAGTGCTATTTGGATTTTGAAAAGGCTGGAGAGTAGACAATTGAGGTAAGAGAATGGTAAACCCTTACATTTTACCATATACAAAGAGAAAACACATCTGAGAAATAAGTGGATACAAATCCCTTCCAGGATTCTAAGCTAAAAGGGTGTGGACTGCATGTGAGAATTGGCTATAGGAGTGAAAGAAATTGACCTTGATTCAAGAAGCATACCAGGGTTGAAGGCTGCGGTTCTCACTCCAAAGTTATACTCGGCCTGGATGCTGTCCTGTCCTCAAGGATAGGAAGTGTGGATAGAGGGGCCTGGGTCAGCAATGTTTAGGTTGCATATAACACAGAGATGATTTTTAGCATGGCTGTGATATTTCCTTGCCATGCTTGTATGTAAGAATAAACAAAAACCACCAGATGAAAAGATTCAAGAGTTCAAAAGAAAAGGAATAAAGGTAAGGAATTGTGATAAATGTTGACATTTATAGTTAATATTTTCAATGAGATTTGAGATGACATTGTAGGAACAAGATGTTAGGGAAAAAAATTCAATATCAGGAAAACATTGTTTCAGATAATAAACCTCATTGCCAATTTTTAAAAAAACACTATGGAAGTAGTAACTTGCAAATTGGTTAACGAAAGAAATTGAGAGGATGACAAAAACTGAGTTCTAAACATTGTCCTATAACTCAGAGGAAAAAGATAAGAATATAGTGATAACCAAAATGACAACAGATTATGAAAAATGATACAGAAGACCCAACATACATGATATAGGTAGTGTAGTAGGATAAAATTGAATACAAAGAGAAGCAAAATAACATAATTGAGTAAAAGTTACTTGAGTTGAAAAAAATTGAATCTTTATCATGAAAAGGATGTCAAATATCAGATGACATCAATAATGAAAGGGGAAAAAAACTCCTTTTCAACAGAAAATAGAAACTACCTATAGAGAAAAAAAAACTTTCAGGATAGAACCAAATTTCCTTTTTGCACTGAAGACTAAATGTAAATGAAACTTTTTAATGAGATTTTGAAGGAAAGGTTTGCAAACCTTTTGAAGGGAAAAATTTCTTTACTCAGCCAAGCTATAATTTATGGATCCGGTCATTAAGATTCATTCTTGCATTCTCAGATATGCAAGGACTTCATGAAATGTTACCTAGTGAGATAATTTATTCACCTGAGAAACATACATAAATAAAACAATTAACTCAGGGAAAGTGAAGATGTGATATAAAATGTATAGACATAAAATAATAAAATTACTTAAACCCAGACTTAATGTTTGTCTTAGTCTGTTTTCTACTGCTACAAGAGAATACCACAAACTGGGTAATTTTTAAAAAACAGAAATTTATTTGGCTCATGCCTCTGGAGTCTACTAAGTTCAACAGCATGGTGCCAGCATCTGGCAAGGGTCATCCCATGGCAGAAGGGTGAAAGGTGAACACGAGTATGTGAGACAGAGAAAAAGGGGGCTGAATGCCCATGGTAACTAACCCATTCCTGCAATAATGGCATTAATCCATTTATAAAGGCAGAGCCCTGGTGACTGTGACTTACTCACCTCTGTAAAGTCCCACCTCTTAATACCCACACAATGGCGATTAAATTTCAACATGAGTTTTGGAAGGGACATTCAAACCATAACAATGTTCAAATAATTATTGTTAAGATGTTTTCCCCCATAAGAAGAAATATGGTTTAATTTATTTCAGAATAAATTAAAATAATTTCCCTTCTTTTTTTAATTTTTTTTATTTATTATAGCTTATTATGGGGGTACAACAGTTCTGGTTAAGTATATTGCCCATGCCCCTCCCAACCCCCCGAGTCTGAGCCTCAAGGGTGTCCATTCCCCAGACAGTGCACATCGCACTC
>CM052437.1:111819653-111837094 GCA_028533085.1 Varecia variegata | reverse complement strand
TTTTTTTAACAGTTTTTTAATTTTTAAAAATTTTTTTGAATAGTTTAATTTTTTTTTAATTAAAGAATAGTTTAAAACAAATAAACAGACCAAAAAAAAGAAGTTAGCACACATTCCCTGTTCTACTACCACAATCTGGACCAAGGTCCCATCGTAGCCATATTCTCTTTTTAACAACATTAATATAGTATGTGGCTGATAAAATGTGAAAATAATTTTTGAAAAGTAATAAACTTAACTAATATGAATATTAATAATGGCAATCTAGATATAAAATCCCATATTATCTTAATTAAATGACTAGAAGAAGGGAAAAGATAAAATATAGACACATCATACAATTTGCACCTTGCATAGTGGGTATCAATGGATACTATTCCCAATCACCATCTGGAAAAAGAGACAAGAGGACTTGATTTCCTATTTAAAGAGAAACATCAGATACTAATTACATAATTGCTAGTAAATAAATATTAGAAATATGCTAGAAAATACCTCTGAGATATGACAAAAACTGGCAATTAGGAATATTTAAGCCATAAATGAAGTATACTAAATGAAAATGAAGGAAATAAGTAAATAAAGTATTTTTTAAAAAACATTAAATGACATGTGGAAGGAAAAAGTATGAAGACATGATTTTTTTCTCATTCTTTTTTTCCTGGCTCCTCCTCCGTTAGTCAGCTTTTAAAGATTACAAAATATGTAGGCACTTATAAATAATCTATAGGATGATTATAGATAGAAGAGGGGAGATGGTCCAGTCTAAGCCATCTTTCTCCTCTGTCAAAATTAATTTTCTAGATCACCTCAATCAGTCTCATGGTTTTAAGTCCTGTATTAACCTATGACTCTCAAACTTTTATTTCCACCTATTTCCTGAGTTCCTAACATGTATATTCACCCACCAACTCTAAATCTGTATTTGGATGTCATTAGGCATCTTAACATGGCCAAAATAAAACTCTCAACTTGACTTTGACCAAGCTACTGGGCATCTTTCCAGCAGCCTCCATACTTCCAAGTTCAAAAGCAAAGCCCAGAGTTTTCCGTGGCTAATGAGCTTGTGTGGGCAGGAGGTGAGGCACTGTGGAGGCTTGGACGCACGAGCTCCCGGGCAACACTAGTTCTCAGGTCCTGAGTCTCCGAGTCCGCGAGTCCGCAAGTCCACTCAGCCTTCCTGCCTCCTTTCCTCAGCCCACATTACCGGTCTATGTTTTGGTCCTTTAATAGTCAGCTGAGCAGGGACTTTCATCACCTCCATCCTGGTGAAGGATCCAAGTGGTTGAAAAGACCAAGCATTGGCTGCCTTTGAGAGCAGCTGCCCGTCAGAACTAGCAGTCAGAATGCACCAACGGCTCGGGAGAAATATGACTTTTCAACCTGTTATTTAAAAATGAAAAAGTAAATAGACAAATTCAAATAATGGCTAATATAAAAAGCGGATAACCGAAGTCTACTTTGTAAGCCAGTTTTAACTCATGCGGTTTAGAAATAAATATGTTGAATGCCATAATGCTTAGATTCCATTCCAGGAACTTCAGCTATAAAAATGTAAGCAGGGAAGATAGAGAAAAAGTCTCTAGATAAACCAGACTTACCACAAGGTCCAAGTGTAACATGTTGCACAGAGGTAGAGATGTGGCCCAAGAAGACAGCAGAGCTTGCAAAGCTTGTTTTCAGGGACACCAGAACCCCAACTTCAGGAGTGAGGTAGGATATACAAATTCAGGTGTCTTTATACCCCAAAAGCTGAAAAAACTACTTAGTGGAGACTTTATAAAGTTTACTAAATATTTGTTGCCCAAAACTACATTCTTAATCCAGCTTATTTATATGTACATAATGCAAATTGTTGACTAATGTTCAATGTGCTTTTGGTACCAACTTATGAATACTACATAATTATAGATTTTTTAGTATTCAAATTTTTCAAATTCCAAAATTTATACTGTTCAGTAGTTTATATACTATCGAAAAAAAAACCTATATTTTTATCACATTGTATTTCAGCAAGGAACTAGGGGAAACATTCACACAGAGTAAACTAACAAAAGAGAATCTCCTTTCTAGAATCTGACACTTTGAGAGATGCATATTTTTCTTTTACATGCTAAACTGTTACATCTCTTTTTTACCCCCCAGGAATGGAAATTCTTTATATCAAAGACCTTATCACTTAGACTGTTATAATATTTATGGTTACGCTTCATGTCTCGGAATACATTCCTTATCATTTGTTTTCTGAGTATGGTCTCTTCTTTACCTGACCCCACACCTTTCACCACGTACTACTCATTCGGAAAGGAAAAGTTATCTTCCAATTTGAGTAACAAATAATGAAAGATTTTCCTATTGAGAAAATGTCCTGATACCCATTTCGGATAGCTTTAAACATCCAGTAGCTCAGGAATTTTACTCATCTGAATATGCTCCATATCAAGTAGGCTGCACATGCACAAAAGTGTACCACTTAGCTGACAGGTATATATTTTAGACCTACATTTAAGGACCTATTTTCATTTATTATCATCATGCAACCAAAAAGCTTGCCTGTCTGATTTCTCAACCACTAGCAGTTTAGGAATGGCATAGCCACAGCAATAAGAAATAAACATAAACAGCCTTACGGGGGGAGGGGTGTGCTAAGTAGTAAAAGCAAAAATTAAAAATGAATAGGTGGCATAGACACTTTCAAAGCAGAGCAATCTCAGGGCATTTAGCAAGAGGGAAAACGGCCAGTCCCTCATTTACAGGTAGAATAAGGAGTGTCATCGTTTTGTGGTAGGTTGAATAATAGTCCCCAAAAGATGTCAACATCTTAATCTCCAGAATCTTCTTTTTTTTTTTTGAGACAGGGTCTTGTTCTGCAGCCCAAGGCTAGAGTACAAGGACCTCATCATAGCTCACTGCAGCCTCAAACCCCTGGACTCAAGCAATTCCCCTGCCTCAGCCCCCAGAGTAGCTGGGCCCAAACCACTGTGCCTGGCTAATTATTCTATTTTTTGTAGAGACAGGGTCTCAATCTTGCTCAGACTGTTAATCTCCAGAATTTATGAATATGTTACCTTACATGGCAAAGGGACTTTGGAGATGTGATTAAAGATTTTGAGACGAGAGTGTTGTCTCAGATTAGCCTGCTGGGCCCGATCTCATCACAAGGGTCCTTAGCAAGAGGGAGCCAGAAGAGGAAGAGTCAGAGAAGGAGATATGAAGATGGAAAAGAGAGATTTGAAGGTGTGACATTGCTGACTTTGAACATGGAAGAAGGAGCTACAAGCCAAGGAATGCAGGCAGCCTCTAGAAGCTGGAAAAGGTATAGAAATAACTCCGCCCCTAGAGCCTTCAGAAAGATTGTAGCTCTGCTGACACTTTGATTTTAGGACTCTGACTTCCAAGGTTGTAAAAAACATAAATCTGTGTTATTTTAAGCCACTAAATTTATGGTGCTTTGTTACAACAGCAATAGGAAACTAATACAGTTCAATATTATATTTAGTGGCATGTCTTGGTTTACCAATTTATATTATGAAATACATTCACATTTTAAGTTCATCCTATAATGATTCCAGGTCCCCATCTTGCTGATTATGAAAATCTATTTTTCTCTCTCAATCTTATTCCACAACAGGGCCATGAATCCCAGTCTAAAGGGGTTGTCACCAATACTTGTGGCGAAGACACCCACCAGACAGGCCATAGTGCTGTCAGGTTGGGACAGGGACAGCATCCTCAAGCCCCATACTGAGATGTCATGGGGCACACAGAGCTTACCTCAGTCATTTCCATGCTAGTGACAGACCCCGACAGGGAAACAAACATGGCAACTATCAGGGCAAGGAGGAGGAAACCAAGCATAATTGGGGTGCCAATGGTTAGAGGAGCAGGTGTCTGAGAACCCATCCGGGGGAGGTTGGGAGGTAGAAGGAGTCCACATTGCCAGGAGCCTAAGCTCGAAGCCTTTGGTTTCTTCTCCATTGTCCCATTGGACCACTTACAAACCACAGATTCAAAGATGAAACTATTAAGAATTTCAAGGCCAGGCGTGGTGGCTCACACCTATAATCTTAGCACTCTGGGAGGCCAAGGCAGGAGGATCACTTGAGCTCAGGAGTTTGACACCAGCCTGAGCAAGAACAGGACCTGTCTCTACCAAAAATAGAAAAAAATTAGCCAGGCATGGTGGCTCGCACCTGTAGTTCCAGCTACTTGGGAGGCTGAGGCAGGAGGATTGCTTGAGCCCAGGAGTTTCAGGTTGCAGTGAGGTATGATGATGGCACTGCACTTTAGCACAGGAGATGGAGTGAGACCCCTTCTCAAAAAAAAAAAAAAGAAAGAATTTTAAAATAGTGACCACAGGGGATTAAACCCAAATTGTAGGGATCTCCTAAGAGTGGATCCCAGAGCAACTACACTGGTTAATGCCCATGAAGCCAGTCCTGTCTGGGGGATCCTGTGCCTTTGCTTCTCCTATGCTCCTAAGCTGTCATCATTCCTCCTTATTATTGCTGATCCTGTGTGTTGTTAGTGGTGTGGACCACAGTGCCCTTGCACAGCAGGCAAATATCTTTGTTTCTTTGGTCCTAACCATGGGCAGGTATCATACTCTCTTTCTCAATATCTTCTACCACCACCACCATGATTAACCCTTGTTTAGGCTTCATACTATAGTAGGAGAATTTAGATATCGCTGAAAAAAGTCAATTAATTTTAGAAAGATTGTCATAAAATACATAGATGTTTAAATACTTTTAGATCTATAAAGGAATCTAATTTTTTTTAAAAAACTGGGCTGAATTGAATGCCTTATATTTTCAGCAGAGCCAGAAACAGGATCAGTTGTGGTTAAATGTAAAATGAAATGCATTTCTTTCTAAAATATCTTAGAGCATTGCACAGTATAACTGATTTAAAAATGTAATGAGGTTGGATACTTATCTTACATCTGATGCTAAAGAAACCAAAAACTGAAAGCTTTCCAGATGCATCCAATATTAAAATATTAAAGTAATTAAAGAATATTACAGAACTTTAATAATCTTTGAGTATTATAAAAACATAATCCATAGAAATGATTAATAAATTTTATACTATACAATTTTCAAAATATCTTTCATCATAAGAGCCAGCAAAAGTAAAGTCAAAAATTAAAAATACTGGGAAGAAATATTTTACAAATTATATCAAAACATAATAGTAGTTTTCAAAATAAATAAATAGTTTCTACAAATCAATTCGAAGAGAGTGATAAGCATAGAAAATTAGCAAAGAGTATGAATTGAGGGTTTACAGAAAAGGAAATGTGAATAGTTCTTAAACAAATAAACATTTCTTCAGGTATATTTATAATAAAATAAATGTAAATAAACTTTACCAAGATATAATTTTTCACCTATAGAATCATAAAGATCAAAATGTGTAATGACAAATTTCCCATGCAGAAGAATTTCATATGACTTATGTAGATAGTCCACCCTCAAAAAAACTGGAGCATAATTCTCCATTCCTTATGTGTAGTCTGTGCAGAGTGACATTTTCCCAAAGAGCTCAGTATGGAAAGAGGGCAAAAAGGAGTAACTTTACAGTGGAGAAACTGACAAACACTACCTCAGCCAGGTGATTAAGTTTAACACCAAGAGTGCTGAATCACTTTGATAGAATAGAGCCTTGATAGGATGTGACGAAAATGGCCCTTCACCTCTGAGATCTTCTTTCCCCAAACACAGAATCCCAGTCAATCATGAGAAAAATGTTGGACAAATCCCAATGCAAGGAAATTATACAAAATACATGACTAGTACTCCTCAAAATGTCAAGGTTATCAAAAACAAAACATAAAGAGGGTTTTCTTTAGCCAACAAGAGTCTAAGGAGGCATGACAATTACAATGGTCCACCCCTATCCGTGGTTTTACTTTCCACAATTTCAGTTTCCCTCAGTCAACCATGATTGGCTATACCACAACAGCTGACCTGAAAACCCAGGTGGCTAGTCAGTGACTAATGGCAGCACAAGCACGGGATTTCATCACACTACTCAGAACAACACACAATTTAAAGCTTATGAATTATTTCTGGAATTTTCCATTTATGTCACAATGCCTGTGTAATTCACCTCACTTCATCTCATCATGTAGGCATTTTACCATCTCACATCATCACAAGAAGAAGGGTGTGTATAATATAATAATATTAATATGTGGAGAGAGAGAGACCACATTCACACAACTGTAATTACAGTATATTGTTATACTTGTTCTATTTTATTATTAGTTAATTGCTGTTAATCTCTTACTGTGCCCAATTTATAAATGAAACTTTATCATAGCTATCTATGTATAGGAAAAAAGCAGAGTGTACATAGGGTTTGGTACTATTCACAATGTCAGGCATTCACTGGAGGAATTGGAATGTGTTCCCTGCAGATAAGGGCGACCACTGTAAATGTAATGTGGCGTCAGGGGTGGACTCCTGGAACAGCAAAAGGATGTTAGGTGAAATCTAAGGAAATCCGAATAAAGTAAGGACTTTAGTTAACACAATATATCAATATTAATTTATTAATTGTGCCAAATCTGTCATACTAATGTAAGATGTTAATAATAGGGGAAACTGGGCTAAAAAATACAGAGAAAAAGCAACCCAATTAGAAAAGTTGGCAAAAGACAGGAAGAAATAATTTCACCAAAGAGGATATACAGAGAGAAAATAAACACATGTTCAATATCTTTACCCATTAGAGGAGTGCAAATTAAAACAATGGTGAGATATCACTACACATCTATCAAAACCACCAAAATTAAAAGGAGCCCAACCCCAAATGCTGGGAAGAATGCAGAAAAACCGAATCACTCACACATTGCTTGTCGAATGTACAATGGTATGGTCCTCTGGAAAACAATTTTCTAAAATAAACACACACTTAACATATGACCCAGCAATTTCATCCCTTAACATTTATCCCAGAGAAATAAAAATGATGTTTACCCAAAAACCTACACATGAATGTTCATAACAGTATTATTTCTAATACTCCAAAACTAGACACATCTCAGATGTACTTCAACAGGTAAGTCTTTAGTCTGTGTTGCATTCACATCATGGAGTACTACTGAGTGGTTCAAAGGAACAAACTATCAATAATACATGCAACAATCTGAATCTCTAGAAAACTGTGTTAAGGAAAAAAAGCTAACCACAAAAGGTTACATACTGAATTATACCATTTATGTCAATATATGATTCTTGAATTGACAAAGTTATAGAAATGGATTAGTAGTTGTCAGGCATTACAGAGGCTATTGGGGTGGAAAGGAAGGGATGTGGTTATGAAAGTACAATATTAGGAATCCTTGAGTGATGGAAAGTGTTTTGAATCCTGGCTGCCTCAATATCAATACTCTGGTTGGGATAGCATACTATAGTTTTGTAAGATGTTACTATTGGAAACAAAGTAAACAATGTATGTGATCTCCCTGTGTTATTAATATTTCTTAAAACTACATGTGAATGTATAATTAACTCAAAATAAAAAGGTTAATTTAAAATATATGTGATGACACTGCTTTGATATGGTTGAATACAAACAAGCACTCTCAAATAATGCTATTGTGAGTGAAAATTAAGACAATTTTTGGAGAAAAATTTGGCAATATCCACCCAAATTGTATATATACATCCCTTTGACCCAGCAATTCCACTTCTAGGAATTTAGACTGCAGATCTGTAGATATACTATGTATGTGAAATAATAGATATAAAAATATTTGGTGTGGCACTGTTTGTAATAATAAAAAATGGAAATAATTGGAAAGTCTATTAATACAAAATTAAATAAATTCTTAAATCAATAAAATGAGAATAGGAAGATGCAAAATACAATCAGTATAGTCAGTAAGCTCTATCATACTGCTATGAAATAATCTTTAAGATAAATTGTAAGGAGGCCGGGCACGGTGGCTCACACCTGTAATCCTAGCACTCTTGGAGGCCAAGGCGGGTGGATAGTTTGAGCTCAGGAGTTCAAGACCATCTTGAGCAAGAGTGAAAACCCATCTCTACTAAAAATAGAAAGAAATTAGCTGGACAACTAAAAAACTACATAGAAAAAATTAGCCAGGCATGGTGGAGCATGCCAGCTACTCAGGAGGCTGAGGCAGAAGGATTGCTTGATCCCAGAAGTTTGAGGTTGCTGTGAGCTAGGCTGATGTCACGGCACTCACTCTAGCCTGGGCAACAGAGTGAGACTCTGTCTCAAAAAAAAAAAGATACATTGTAAGGAGAAAAAGCAATGTCCAGACACTATGTATGCTTTGTTTCCTTTAAAGAGAGAGAGAGAGGGACACACACACATGGAGAGAGAGAGAGAGAGAGAGAGAGAGAAGTAATTTACTTCCTGGCATACGCATAGAATATCTTTGGAATCTGGGAGGGAAACTGAAAGAGTAATGAAGTAATCCACCTTGCCATTTTGGATCAGTTTATATTACTCAGCTTAGGCTAAGCAATGATGCAGTCACAAGCTGAGAAGTCTGATGCAGGTGTTAAGACCCTTGGGGGTAGATCTCCTCCATGCAGTAACTCAGCAGACAGGCTATGCGGCCATTTATACATTTGGAGTCCAGTTTTCTGATAAAGATAAGAGAGAATATGGAGAATCCCCATCTACTCTTACCTTTCATGGGTTCATTGCCCATTGAATAGAACTAGTCATGTGTCTTTAATTTAATTGCAAGTGAAGCTAGGAAATATAGGGGTGTGCAAGTAATATTTAGTGAGCACTACTGTATCTGCAGTGGTGTTGCTGTCTTGCCTTTTCAAATACATAAATTACACTGATCTTTTTAAAATAAAGCAATTTAAAATGATGTTGAGGGGTTTTTTTCCCCTTTAAAGTTAAAGAAGAGTTAGTGTTTCCTGAGATGGGAGTGGGGGAAGAGGGATAGAATACAGTTGTGAGCATTCCCTATCATTGTAGCAACAAAGACAACACTCTGATGCATCATTTGGTCAAAAGAGCTTGGAAACAGAGGTTAAGTTTATGAATTGCCAGTTGCTAAGGAAGACATCTAGAGGCAGAGTTACAAGGATGGGGCAAGGGAGGGGTAAAAAAATAATTGGCCACAGAAACAAATTAAATACTATATGGGAGGAAAACTCTGTAATGCAAGTTGATGTACTTTCTTTACATTTTTTCATTTTTGCAATTTCTTGAAACTTCTTTTGCAATCTTATTTTAGGTATGCAGCTCTCTTAGCATCTACTCTCAGGAAAGGTGCAGATGTGGTCCTGTTAATGTTAGCATGAATCCAAAGAATCACCTCTGCCCAAGGCTTTGCACTGTAAGTCTCAGTAATTATTTCAAAATTGAAACACCTGTAACTACTTAGAAACATTCCAAGCATCAGTGTTAGGGACAGGTGCAGGTTGGCAGCACTAACCACAGGAAAAGAGGAAGGGGGCAAAACTGAGGAGGCCAATGAGCATTTAGAACCTAACCAGGAACTTGAGGAACTTGAGGTTAGGGACTTTTCCTGGCCAGGAGCATGTGCAGAAACTAGGAGTTCATGTCCAAACGTGACCTTTTCCCCATTAACATACATTAGCATGGTAAAAATCACGCCCATCAGTGTCATGACAGTTTACAGTTATCATGGCAACCCTTGGAGGTTACCCTATAAGGGTAAAATTGGGGAGTGCCCTTAGCTCTAAGAACTCTCCACCCTTTTGCCAGGAAAATAATGAATATTCCACTCACCATTTAGCATATTATAGACATAAAGTAGAAGTAGAAGTGTGGTAAGACCCCAGCATCTTCTCCACTCACAAAGATAGACCCATTTCCCCTCAGGAAATGTCCTATTTCTATGCTGAAAAGCCACCATCTAGGGGATAGACATGCTTGAAGCTCTGATTCGGGGGTTGGGGGGACAATGGCAATATACATAACTTAACTTTTGTACCCTCATAATATGCTGAAATAAAATAAAATAAAATAAAATCACCTGGAAAGGTAAAAAAAAAAAAAAAGTTAATGTGTTGCTTACTTACAGTCTGCAAAAAAAAAAAAAAAAAAAAGCTACTTTTGTGAGTTGCTTATGTCTGTCATCACTCTTGTGCACCAGCCCTGCTTGTGATTCTTCCAAGCCAGGAGCCAGAGAACTGGAGCAACATCCCTCAAAAAAATCAACCCTGATAATCAGCAAGTAAGTATTGAAAATATTTTGAAGAGCAGGAAGTATTTCCTGAGTTTAAAACATGTCCACACAAAAACCTGCACACAGATGTTTAGAGCAGTTTTATTCATAATTGCCAAGACCTGGAAGCAACAAAGATATCCTTCAGTAAGTGACTGTATAAGTAAACTGTGGTACATCCAGACAGTGGACTGTTACTCAGCCCTAAAAAGAAATCAGCTATCAAGCCATGAAGAGACATGGAAGAACCTTAAATGCATATTATTATCAAGTGAAAGGAAGCCAATGTGAAAGGGCTACCCACTGTATGATTCCAACTATATGATGTTCTGGAACAGACAAAATGAAGACAGGAAAAATATCAGTGGTTGCTGGAGGTTAGGAGAGATGGACGGATAAATAGGCAGAGCAGAGAGGATTTTTAGAGTGTGAAACTATTCTGTATGATATCACAATGCTGGATATATGTCAGTATACATCTGTCAAAACCCACAGAATGTAAAACACCAAGAGTGATCCCTAATGTAAACTATGGACTTTGGGTAATGATAGTCAATGTAGGCTCATCAATTGTAACAAATGTACCCCTCTGATTTGGGATATTGATAGGACTCTGTGTGTATGATGGCAAGGAGGTATGTGGGAACTCTCTGTTAAGGACTGAGAGTTTGGTGTCCTCCTAAAATGTTGAATTCTTAGCCCCCAGTGTGATGGCATTAAGAGGTGGGGTCTTTGGGAGGTAATTAGGTCCTGAGGGTGGAGCCCACATGAATGGGGTTAATTCCCTTATAAAAGAGACCCCAGAGAGGTCTCTCACTCTATATACTCCATATGAGGATATGAGAAGACAGCAGCCTACAAACCAGGAGGAGGACCCTCACCAGAACTGAATCTGCCAACACCTTGATCTTGGACTTCCTAGCTTCCAGAACTATGAGACATAAATGTTTGTCTAAGCCACTCAGTTTATGGTAGTTTTTCATAGCAGCCTGGACCAAGATGCTCTCTGTACTTTCTGCTCAATTTATATGTGACTCTAAAACTGCTCTAAAAAATAAAAGTCTATTAAAAAATTCCAAGCATCTGCAAGTGAGTAAGAAAAGTATTTTGAAGAGCAGGATATATATCCAAAAATCCTCTATATTTATATCACTGGCAGCTACTTTGCTAAGGCTTCCCAACTCAGAGCACAGCCACTGTGGTTGTGGGGTTAACCCAGGTTATACTGCTTCATTTGCTATGTAACCTTGAGCACGTCATTTAACTACAGTTTCTCCTCTCCTTCACAGAATTGTTGTGCTGATAAAAGAGTGCATATTCAACAGAAGAGTATAATAAATAGCAGTCGTTGTGATTTTTGTCATTATTTAACACATCCCAGAGGAATTTCATGGGAAGTAGGGAAATTGGAAAAGAAGCGAACAGCCAATGGTTTTTTACACCCACCATACACACATACACATATACACATCCCTGTCCTGTAAATGACTCATTTAAAATCCAGCGCTTTTATGGAAATGCCTTCCCTCAGAAAAATGTTATCACATGTCAGATCTGATGGAACAGATAAGGGTTCAGAACCATAGCACCTCAGTCTTGTTCTCCCAAGACATGAATCTAATCAGTTTATGCAAAGAAACCAAAGGAGAAGGAGGAGGAAAAGGAAAGAGCAAAAAGAAAGTAGGTGGGAAAGGAAAACATGGTATGAATTTTTGTGCATAAGTAATAAAAGCAAGGGAGTTGCAGCTCCAGAGTCTCTGGGCAGCTTCTGTTGTGTCAGCGGCTGTCATCGGTGGCTCCCCTGGACTTGCAGACTTGGCTACAGCTGGCCTCAATAGACACCTGCCGTACTTCTGCTGGGGCCAAGTGGTGCGGGGGGCTTCAGCCACGGCTCCAAGTAGCTGGGCGTCCCCACAGCTTTCTCCAACAAGTAGTAGATAATCTTCCAGCTGATGTATCCACTGGTGTTTATTATGGTTGGGCTAGTGTTGGAAGTGGAGAAGGCCATGAGATCATGGCCAGCATAGGATGGAGCTCATGCTACAAGAATACAAAAGAGTCCATGGAAACTCATATCATGAATACCTTCAAAGAGGACTTCCATGGGGAAATCCTCAATGTGGCCATGGTTGGCTATCTCAGACTAGAAAAGAACTTTGATTCTTTAGAGTCATTTATTTCAGCCACTCAAGGTGATATTGAAGAAGCTAAGAAGCCACTAGCTCTACCAGAATATTTGAAACACAAGACAACTTCTTCCAGGTTCCTAAAAGCAAAATAAGGAATGGCCATTGATAAAAAAAAAAAATCATCTTATTTATTCATTCACTGTTTTCTAGTATTTCACTGTTTTATAATTGTCCAGTTTCATCTTGGTTATATTTGAAAAATCAGACATATTCCTAGTTTAAACAGTACAATGTAGTTAACATATTGTGAAACCTATCAGTGTCACAGCAGTAAAAAGATTCATTTAAAAATCAACATCTTTTTCATGTAATATGTTGACTAAAATGTACCATTAAAAAGGTAGTAAGTGTCTTAAGATGGAAATGAAATGTTTATAAGTATGGGTAAAAGGGCAAGTCACCAGTTTGAGATTAGAACTATAATTATCATGGTAAAATATCAGCATGTTTGTACTTACATAGCATATACTACTAAGCAGAGAAAGCTAATAAAAGTAAATACATGAAACAGAAGTTTGATAGTTTATTATAAACTTAAGGGGGAAAAACCAGACTTTGTATTTTTGATATTTTGTGCATTAACAAATTATTACAAATATGTGAAATTTCATTTTAGTTATTTCCTTTGAAGTCACATCATTGTACCATCTTAATTTTTGTACAGAGCTGCCTCAATTCTAAGTGGTCTAGATTGCCTCTGCCTATTTTTTTGTTTGTATGTTAAGACAGTAAAATAAATGTTTTTGAAAAGAAAACAATAATAAAAGGATAGTTTTTATAAGAAGAGAAAAATAATGTGCAATCACATATCACTTGTTACCTACAAAAAGAGATTTATTTTTCTTTGTTAAACCTTTTGTTGCTTACAGAAATAATTTTATGTTGAGTCTTCGGATTTAAAAAAAAAACTTTAAAAATACTTACTAATTATATTCCTCCAGAATTTGCACTTATTTAAAACATTTTTAATAGACTTGATTTTAAATACCATAATTTTAAAATCAGGACTATTGTTTGGCAATTGTGTTATTCATGTCCTTTGCTTAGGCAGCCACATCCTGGAGAGGCCCTAAGCTTGCCTCAACCCAGCCCAAAGCCCCTTAAAACCCCATGCCCGGGCTCTGGCGTTTGTAGGATGTCATTGCGCACAGCAGGCAGCCAAAGGAACGATGCTACCTATATTGAACTTTCATTCTAATTGGAGGAGAAAGATAATAACAAATAATTTTGATAATTTCAGACAGATTAAAGTGCTATGAAGAAAATTAAGCAATGAAAGGGGATAGATAGAAAGGGAGGCTCCGGGCAAGAGAAGGAAGCTTCTCGAAAGTAGTTAGGGAAATTCTGTGAAAATACATTTGAGTAGAAACTTGAAAGACCAAAAATACTTCAGGGAAAAGTCTTTCACGAAGAGGTAACAGGGAATTTAAGAGCCTTAAGGCAGAAATTATCCTGAGCTGTTCCAGGATGAGAAAGGCATCGGTCACGGCTGGGAGCACAGGGAGTTGTGGGGTCGTTGTGGAAAATAAGGTCTGGGCATCAGGCAGGGACAAGGTCATGGAGGGCTTGCAGATCATGCTGAGGGGTGTGAATCTTTTGCCAGGTACAAAGACAAGCCATTTAGGAGTTTTAAACTGAGGAGTGAAATTATCTTGTTGATATTTCATAAAATTACTCTATTACATAATAATGGATTCCAGGGACAAGAGACATGCAAAAGACCAGGAAAGAGGTTAGAGCAGTAGACCAAACAACTGAGGTTGGAGAGGTACACTGTTAGCACTGGAAATGCTGAAAAGTGGCTAGTTAAGAAATACATTTCAGAATGTCATGGTAGAGCGCCAAGCTGAGGGACCAATGTATGATTTATATTGTTAATATTATTTAAAGATGCTGAATTTTATCCAGTGTGTTTTCAGAATTTATGGGGATAATATTATGATTATTTTTCCCTAGAGCATTAATAGGTGTATTAACATTAATCAGTTCTTGCATTCATACAGGAATTCCATCCACTTGTTCTTATTCTGTTAACTCCTTTAAAGTACTACTGCATTATTTTTGCTAGTAATATGGCTGTTTATATTGATATTTATATTGTGATTAATTTATAGTTATTTTTATATTTGTAGAATTTTTGAAAGAGTACCTGTGCATGCTTAAGAATTTACTTTTATGTTCTGGATTAGAATACTTTACATAGCTTTAAATGATTTGTTTCTTTTATGTTCTGGATTAGAATATTTTACACGGCTTTAAATGATCTATTCCTTAATGGTTTGGTAGCATTTTTTTATAAAACTATTTGAACCTGGTGCTGTTTGCTTAAATGTAGCTCAATGAAGACTTTTTGAATTTCTTCTGTAGCAATTTTTCTGTTTAGAATAATTTCTATCTCTTCTGGAGTCAATTTTTAAGTTTATATTTTCCTAGAAACGTATCTTTTTTAGCTATGTTCTCAAATTTATTGCATAAAATTAAGCAAAGTTGTTTGTTACTATTTAAATTTTCTCCATATTTTTAAATATTTTTCTATGATCTTTTCTTATATTTTGTATTTTTACTTTTTTATTTTATTGTTTCCACAACTGGCTCTATGATGTGTTAGTTTTACCCTTTTATGGTTTCTCAGGTATCATTTCTTCTTTATACTTAATTAAAATTCAGTATTTAACTTTCTTTACATTTTTATATTTTCTTTGATTCCTTACTTCTAGCTAAATTCATATACTTTCAACCTTTCCAATTTATTGATATAAGTATGTAGTACCATAAATATTTTCTGAACATTGTTTTAGATGTATCTGTAACTTTTAACTGGAGTGTTTCAATTAACATTTTTCAATGGTCTGAATTTTTTTTCACCTTTACTTAGTAAGTCAATGAACATTTATTAATCATTGCCTGTGTGAACACCATGAGAATATATGTAAATAATATCATGAATACATAACCATATTATCAGAACTTCTGGGTTTGACAGAAAAACCAAACTGTCTTATAAATAGAAATTCTATTTGCTTATGTAACAGAGCTGCTGTTGCTTTAGACACGGCTAGATCTAGCTAGATATTGAATAAGGTTCTCAGGGCATCTCTCTCTCTCTTTCCATCTGGCCTCTATCTCCTCTGTTTGCATGGAGGCATTGTGGCTGTCCTGCAGACTCATTGTTCTGAATTTTTAATTGAGCTTGACTTTAAAAAAGTTTTTAAGAAAAAAAATTAATTTCCAGATGTTAGGGATTCTTGTTTTGACTTTTTCCTATTTCCATACTTAATTTCTAGTTTTATTGAATTATAATCAGGTAGTATCAGTACTTTTCTACTTTAGGGACTAAATTGATGCTTTATCTGTGGTCTAATATATGGTCAATTTTTATGACTGTTCAATGGACTCTGTTTCCTGGCTCTGAATTCAGCATATGTTAAATAGAAGTAATTTATTACTTAAGTAATATAGGCTTTTATATCCTTACATATTTTTTAACCCACTTGTGCTGTTATGGACTGAGAAAGGTGAATTAAAGGCTCTAACTAATGATGTATTTCTGCTTGGATTTCTTATATATTTTTCTTTGTGCAGGTTGATGAATAGTTCTTTTTCTCATTTTATTCTTTTGGTTTGAATTCAGGCTTCTGAGCTATTAAAATCTGGATTGTTCTTCCTTTTTTTGTCTGTATTTGCTTCTTATGTCTTTGCCTATTCTTTCATTTTTATCCTTTCAGAGCCATTTCATTAGGTGTTCCACTTATGTCTCATGCACATTCATGTATTGCTTTGTGATTCAATCTGAGCATCTTATTTTCTTACATGCCCTATATTGCTTTTTTTTTGCTTTTACTGTTTCTTTCATTATTCTATCTTTCAATAGATGATTTTACTGTTTTGTTGTACCTGTAGTTCTTTCTTATTATTTGAGGTTTATATTTTTCTTTAGTAGCTATGCTTGTAATTTTATATAATTACTTACTTTTCTATTGCTCTAGATAGTATCTACTCATTCTCTATTAAATGAGCTATAACAGAATTAATATATGTTTTCATCCACCGCTATTCCTAAAATAAAATGAATGAGTTGGAAATATCCCAGTTAAAAATTTCTAAGGAGGAGAACATTTAAGATCTGTTTTTCAGTCAGATAAACCTAAAATTTAATGTTATCAAAGGAAAATACAAGTACAAGTCTTAAAATAAACATCAAGGTGGTCACTTTTCTCAACACATTGCTTTGGGAACACACAGGCTAGTTGGGATCTTCAAGTCCAGATTTTCCATCTCCTATTTGAGTTATATCAGTATCCCTTGGCAGGATGATTAAATTAAGCTTGAGCCTTTCTTTATCGTAGACGGCTTTTAATGGGTTTTGAATTAATGGCTTTCTATAATCGGCAAGGTTGAGAAGACCTTGTGGCAGAAGAGTGTTAAGAAATAAAGACTGAAACTAAATGGAAGATTTCCACTTGCAACTTCCTTTCCCCATTTCTCTAGTGACTTGCAGTGACTTCTGATTAAGAAGTTTATCTGAAGAACCAAATCAAGGACTCAATACCCTTTAAAATAGCAACAAAAAAAATAAAATACCTAGGAATAAATTTAACCAAGGAGGTAAAGGACCTCTATAGGGAGAACTACAAAACACTGAGGAAGGAAATCGCAGAGCATGTAAATAGGTGGAAATCCATACCATGCTCGTGGATTGGAATAATCAACATTGTTAAAGTGTCTATACTGCCCAAAGTGATCTACAGATTCAATGCAATCCCTATTAAATTACCAACATCATTTTTCACAGATATAGAAAAAATAATTTTACGCTTTGTATGGAACCAGAGAAGACCCCGTTTAGCAAGAGCAATTTTAAGTAACAAAAACAAAATGGGAGGTATTAATTTGCCAGACTTCAAACTATACTACAAGGCTGTGATTATTAAAACTGCTTGGTATTGGCACAAGTGCAGGGACACAGACCAGTGGAACAGAACAGAAAATCCAAATATAAAACCATCCTCATATAGCCATCTAATCTTTGACAAAGCAGACAAAAACATACTCTGGGG
>CM052437.1:111797535-111819153 GCA_028533085.1 Varecia variegata | reverse complement strand
ACTTGGGGGGATGGGGTGGGGGAGGGGATGGGTGTACACCTACAAGAAGAGTGCGATGTGCACTCTCTGAGGAATGGACACGCTTGAAGCTCAGACTCGGGGGAATGGGAGGGACATGGGCAATATATCTAACCAGAACTTTTGTACCCCCATAATAAGCTGAAATAAAAACAAAACAAAAAATAAATAAATAAATACTATTAACAATTGCTATCATGTATTGAACAGTTAAGTGTTTCACATATATATCTCATTTAATCATCCCATTAATGGTAGTACTAGCATGTTTTTGGTAGAGATAAGAAAACTAAAGCTTAAAGAGGTTAAATAATGATAACATCTGTAAACATTTACATGTGATAACAAAGTAATAATAAAATAAATTGAATGTAAAAAAAGAAGTTTATCTTAATATTGTTGAGTGAAAAAAGAAATTATAAAACAAAACATGTGAATAACTCTGCCTATATAATAATATGTATAATATCAATACAACACAGAAACCAACATCTATTGAGCACTTTCCATGGATTGCATTTTTTAATCTGCAAAACAACCTTATTAGCAAGATCTTATTAGCCTCTTTACAGATGAGAGAAATTAAGGTTAGAGGAATTGAGTAAGTTTTCCAACGTCATTCTTTCATTAAATGGTGAAATCAAAATTTATCTCAGGCCACCTAATAGTAAAGCTCAAACTTTTTTTAAAAAAAATAGACTGGACACTATGTATTTTTATGCAGAGCTGTCTGAACTTTTGGTTTTATAATTCTCTATTAGATTTCTTACAATATGTATATATCATTACTAAACATAACAAAAACTGAGACAAAAGAAGTCTTTTGAGATGTTTGCAAAAGCAATCATTTCCTTACTATCCCAATGTATATTTACTTAATAATTCTTTCTGCTTTTGCTCCCTTCCTAAAACTTCACTCCCTAACTTACTCAAATGAATGTTAGGAACCCAGGCACAGTGCTCTTTCAGAACTCAGCTTTCCAGGTAGAACTGTCCACCTTTTCAGGTCACACTGCTTTTCTCTTTGGTAGAGATTTGAGTAAAACATTGGGAATTCTCCAGGAATGGCTTTTAGTGGTGAACATATGCCAGCTGGCTTTTCAATCACAAAGTTACCTTTGGGCTGCTTGCATTCCTAGCTGAGCAGAAGTCACTCTGCCCACTCCCTAAGCTCATAATGATGGTGTTTTACAGGAAGCAGGCTAACTTTAACATTTCTTCAAAATATTTCAATTAAAGTTTATTTCTAGCTCAGTGTACACATTTTATGCCTTTTTTTTTTTTTTGGCTGTCTTGTGTATTATGGTTTAAAGGAAGATATTTCCTCCTTATATGAATCTGCCTCTTTTTTTTTTTTTTTTTTTACTTCCTTCATGGAAAATCTGTAGATATCATGTTCTTAAAAGTATATTTCCCAATTCTTCTAGTTGCACTTCTGGATATATTCCCATTCTCTAAAGATGTGGCTCTGAGGTAAGGACAGAGTTGTCAGGTCTCTAGGGATGTCAGTTTGATTGTTCCATAGAAAAGAATACAGGACACATAAAGGATGTGTTTGCCTGGATCCAAAGGTATGCATGCCAAGTCCAGATCTCAATGATCAGACGACATCTTGACAATATCAATGAACACTGATAACCAAGTCAGCCACAGAGATGTATGGAGATGTGTGTGTCTCCTAGTGTGGGAGGAAAATGATTCTGACACCAGAGTGGGATCACTTGTTTGCATACTACTGTTGAATGTCTACCCTTCCATTGTCCACATTTCTCCTAAAACTTTGAGAAGAGAGTTAAAAATTTCCAAATATAATTGTGGGTTTGTTGACTTCTCCTTTAGTTTTCCATTATGTATTTTGAAGTTCTGTAATTAGGTATAAAAGCATTCAGAGTTTTTATGTCTTCTTGATAAATGGACCCTTTTATCATTATGAAATGTCCCAATTTAACTCCAGGAACACATTTCTTTTCTTGAAGTCTATTTTGTCTGATATTAACATAGTATCTCCAATTTAATTTTGGCTAGTTTTTGTATGACATAGTTGTATATTTTGTTATTTTACTTTTAACCTGTGTATTTTTAATTTGTGTCTATTGTATATCTCACACATGAATCTCTTGTTTGCATCCAATTTGGCAACAATTGCCCTTTAACTGATTGTTTATTTTATTTACAATTAATGCAATTATTGATAAGTTTGGGTTTAAGTCTCCCATTGTACTATTTGTTTTCTATTTAACTCCTATTTTTCCTTTGTTTTGATAATCCTTGCCTTTAAAAAATTAACTATTTCTTATGTTCCGTTTTATCTCCTTTATGTCTTGTTGGCTATTCTTTTTTAGTTTATTTTTTTTTTAGTGGTTTCTCTGGAAGTTACAATAAGAATCTTTAACTTACCACAATCTATCTTATACTCCATGTGTAATTTAGAAAACTTACAACAATATATTTGCATTTACCTCTTTTCATCCTTTGGTTTATAGTTGTCATACATCTTCCAACTTTTTATGTAATATAACTCAAAATGCATTACTATTATTTTTGCTTAGAAGAAAAATTATCTTTTAGGAAAATTTTAGTCAGAAAAAAACAAATTTATTTATTTGTCATTCCCAGTGCTTTTGATTTTTTAAAATGTAGATCTCAGTTTCCATGTCATGTCATTTCCATTTAGCCTCAGAATTTCCTTTAGAATTTCTCTTAGCACAGGTTTGATGGTGATGAATGTTTTTAGATTTTGTTTATCTAAAATGTATTTATTTTTCCTTTATTTTTTGAAAGATTTTTTTTCTGGGCTGGTCTGATTATCAGAACATATTAACATTAGTGTCACTAAAGTTGGTATACAACCCCCCACTGCTAAATTTGACTGTCCAAAAAAAAAAAATAGATATTTTTTCTGGATACAGAATTCTAGGTTGACAGCTTTCTTTTCTTCCGTCTCCTTTAGTACTTGAAAGATGTCATTCCATTATCTACTGAATTGCATTGTTTCTGATGAAAAGTCAGCAGTAATCCTTAGCATTGTGTCATTCTATGTAAGGTATTTCTCCTCTGGTTGTTTTTTAAGATGTTCTTTTCTCTTTTATTTTGGAATTTATATTCTCTTTTGTTTTAAACAAGTATACTATAATGTGACTAGCTGTGGGATGAGAGAAAGAGACAAACACAGAGAGAAAAATTTATGTGTTGTTGGGTGTGCATGTGTGTATTCATCCAATTTCACATATATTGGACATCTTGGGTATGTGGGTTGAGATTTGTCATCAAATTTGGAAAAACTGGGCCATTATTTCTTCAAATATTTTTTCTGTCTCTTTCGCTTCCTCCTCTTCTTCAGAGACTCCCATTTCACATATGTTATACCACTTGATGTTTTCCCACAATCATATAGGCTCTGTTTTGTTGTGTTTTTGTTGTTGTTATTTTGGTCTTTTTTCTTTCTATATTTTATTTTGGATTATCAATCTTTTTTTAATTGCCAAATGAAAAATCATACATATTATGGTGTGATGTTTTGATATATGTGTACATTGCGTAATAGCTAAATCAAGCAATGTAACATACCTATCACCTCACATACTTATCATTCTTTGTGATGAAAACATTTAAAATCTACTCTCTTAGCACTTTTCAAGTATAAAGTATATTATTATTAACTGTAGTTACCATGCTGTGCAATAGATCTCCAGAACATATTCCTCCTGTCTAACTGAAACTTTGTACCTTTTAATCAATATCTTTTCATTCCCCTAACCACCCCTCTCTCTCTAGCCCATGGTAACCACCATTCTGCTCTCTACTTTTATGAATTAATTTTGTTTTTAGATTATATGTACAAGTGAGATCATACAATATTTGTCTTTTGATGCCTGATTTATTTCATCAAGCATAATGTCCACCAGATTCATCTATGTTGTCAAAAATGACAGTATTTACATCTTTTATAAGGCTGAATAGTATTCCATAGTGTAATATATATCACATTTTCTTATTCATTCATCTGGTGATGGACATTCAGGTTGATTCTATATCTTGGCCATTGTGCATAATGCTGCAATAAACAGAGTATAGATATTTCTTTGACATACTGCTTTCACATCCTTTGTATATATACCAGAAGTGGGATTGCTGGATCACATGGTAGTTCTTTTGTTAATTTTTTGACAAATTTCATACTATTTTCCATAATGACTGTACTAATTTACATTTCCACCAACAGTTTACAAGGGTTCCATTTTCACCACATTCTTGCCAATTCTTGTTATCTTTTGCCTCTTTTGATAAAAGCAATTCTTACAGGTGAGAGGTGATATCTCATTGAATTTGCATTTCTTTAATAATTAGTGATGTTGAACACCTTTTTATATACCTGCTGGTCATTTCTGTCTTCTCTTAAGAAATGTCTATTCAGATCCTTTGCCTATTTTTAATTGGATTATTTGGTTTTATACTATTGAGTTGTTTGAGTTCTTTATTATATTCTGGATATTATCCCCTTATTAGATATATAGTTTTCAAATATATTTACTCATTCCATATGTTGTAGCTTCACTCTGTTAGTTGTTTCCTTAGCTGTGCAGAAGTTTTTAGTTTGATGCTTTCTCATTTGTCTATTTTTGCTTTTGTTGCCTATCCTTTGGAGTTTTCTCAAAAAAAAATCTTTGCCAAGATTAATATCAAGAAGCTCTTCCCCTGTGTTTTCTTCTGAAAACTGTAGTTTTACAGTTTCAGGTCTCATGTTTAAGACTTAATACATTTTTAGTTTTTTTTAATGTATATTGAGTGAAATAAGGGTCCTATTTCATTCTTCTGTGTGTAAATATCCAATTTTTACAACATTATTTATTGAAGATACTGTCCTTTCCCCATTGTGTGATCTTTGTGGAGTACAATGCAAAGAATATGTGTAATGAAGGAAGGAAGGAAGGAATAAGAATCGCAATCTTCAATAATTTGCATATGCATAATTCTGAAACAAAAGTTATTACCATTGGGAATACATGTGAAAGTGGAGGAAATGTGCAGATGAAATACTTTTTTACTATTTACTTTTATATGAATTTAACATATTTAAACTATGCTAAAATCACACCTATTCAAAAAATATAATAAATTCATTAGAAGAAGTATCATAAAGGACTAATAAAATCATATAGAATACATCTATGTATTCCCTGGAATTTAAAAAAACCCCAATTTGAGAAACTCCTATTTTACAATTTGGTTTTATAGCAATACATGCACATTGAAAATATTCAAACAGTACAAAACTGAAAGTTAACTTGTCATGACACTATCAGAGTATCTCCATGTATAATTTCCAGCTTTCTCTGTGAATAGCATGTGTATGTGTGCGTGCGTGCGTGTGTGTGTGTGTGTGTGTGTGTGTGTAGTTGTATACATTGTGTATAGCTGTAGCCCAGAAACATTTATAGGTCCTTAACAACATTTAGAATTCTTTTCACAAATTTTGGACCCTTCTGGCTTTCTACTTCTAAAATAAATTTTAGTAATTTATATTTTCAAAAATATCACTACTTTAGATTTTTAAATTTTCTATACGGATTTATTTGTATTAGCCTCCTATTAACTTTTCAAAGCCCTGTGCTTGATTGTATATCTATCCCTTTTTTAAAAATCTCTTCTTTTAGCTTAATCATCAGTAAACTTTCTTAAAGAGTATTTTTACAGCAGTTTTATCAATAATACCATTGTTCTATGTATTTACCAATTCTACTTTTTTTTTTTTTAGAGGCAGGATCTCATTTGGTCACTCAGGCTGGAGTGCAGTGGCCTGATCATAGCTCACTGCAGCCTCAAACTCTTAGGCTCAAGCAATCCTCCCATCTTAGCTTCCTGAGTAGCTGAGACAATAGGAATGAGCCACTGTAGCCAGCCCAATTCTATTTTTTATTTCTATTTTCTAATATATCATACTATTTATTATTTCATTTTTCTCTTCTTGAATTTAACTGGTTGTTAATTTTAAGTTTCTTGAGTTAAAAAATTTACTTCATTTATTTTTATGTTCAATTTTAATCTTATCATTAGAAGGTAGAAGTTTATTCATTCTTTGCTTATAGGATAAGATCTTTGATATAAATGCACTAAATAAAGTCTTACAATTATAAATTTATTTTATAATCTTGATTAATATTTCCTACTTGATCTTTCAAAGCATAAAAAAAGTCTTTTAAAAGTTTTCACTCTGATTGTTATTTTATTAATTTCTTTTTTGAGGCAAATTGAAGATTTCTTGCATATAAAGTATTAGATAAAAGTAACTGCTTCTTCAGGAAATTGATCTCAATGAGAACAAGCAGTACCTTAACACAGAAGTAGATTTCCACATGCTTCAAAAATTGAGAGCAGGACAGGCGCGGTGGCTCAAGCCTATAATCCTTGCATTCTGGGAGGCTGAGGTGGGAGGATCGTTTGAGCTCAGGAGTTCGTGACCAGCCTGAGCAAGAGAAAGACCCTGTCTCTACTAAAAATAGAAAGAAATTAGCTGGACAACTAAAAATATATAGAAAAAATTAGCCGGGCATGGTAGCGCATGCCTGTAGTCCCAGCTACTTGGGAGGCTGGGGCAGAAGGATTGCTTGAGCCCAGGAGTTTGAGGTTCCTTTGAGTTATGCTGATGCCACAGCACTCTAGCCCGGGAAACAGAGTGAGACTCTGTCTCAAAAAAAAAAAAAAAAATTAATTGAGAACACTACTTTAATTATGATTGTATTCTCTCCTATGTATTCCCTACTTTTGGCCAAATTTTATTACTATCTAACTATATATTCACAAAAATATTTCTATGCCCTAATATATTGACTTATTATAAATAATTATCAATAAAATATTAATTTAACACAATGAGAACTCTAAAATTGAAGCTTCTAAAAATTTAGATATTGGCATAAATGACCAATTTTTTTAACAAAGATTTTAAGGAGAATGTACATTCAGAAGGCAAAATCATGAACTGAAGTATATTGCACATAGCACTTGCAATTTCAAAGCAAACAAAACTTAATTTTGTGTATGGATATCAGAGAAAGGATAGATGGTTCATGCCACTCCTTTCAACCACACTACCATTTACTGGGCATTTTCTTTGAATATAACAGGCACTAACACAATCAATTTTACCTTTGCCCACTAAGTGAGTATTTGTCAGAAAACTAAACTTTAGTTCAAGCAACAGAAAAATCCAATTCTAGTTTTTTGTTTTTTTTTAAATAATCAAGCGAATGGAGAAAATGGATGGCTATTGATGCATTTACAAGCTGTGTAGGCATTAGCTTGTAGAAATGTACTCTTTACATCTTGTCAAGAGTATTCCAACTGTTTTTGAAATGATATCTGCAATAGAAAAAGGACCATGCCTAGTAATGGGCTCTTTCATAGAATTATAATGTATTAAACATAGGAATACTAAAGATCATCTGAAATATATCAGGTAGGTTCATTGCAGGAAACAGATGGTGTGTCTAAAATAGAATAATTCCAGGAAAAATTTTAAAAAGCACTAATTAAAAAGACATGGGAAGCATGTAGGAAAAGCAGGAGGGATGACAAAGTTTCCTGGGATTAGTAAGAGTGGGATGCAGTTACCACCCCTAAGCCTGAATGAGTGATGGAGAAAGTGGCCACTTGCATGGAGGAGACTCATATGGAGCATCCCAACTTGAGAGGAGTTGTGAACTCAATTGAGAGACATGACCAACTTAACAGTAATACAGAAAAAAAGCTGTGGGAATAAATACCCAACTTCAATCTCCTCTCTTTCTTCAGTCTTCTTCCAGGGTTTCTCATAGGCCAAACTCAACTGGAAATTAGAATGTCAAGGGGCCAATGGATGCTATTTATAGAGCTCAACTTCCCAGAATAAAGAGCAGAATGCAGAAGGATAAACACGTACCTAGAAAGGAAAACAAGAATATACAACACATGACCCAGTGGTCTAAATTTTTAAATGAAGACTTTGAGTCCTAAGGATGAAGTGACTTGCTGAGGTTCAACCAGCAAATTAGAAACAACTAAAATCAGAAACTTATTCCCAATGTACTCCATATTTCATAGAGGTCTGCTGTGTCCTACTTCCAAAATATCTTACTTTAGGGGAACAGTCCTGATTGGAACAGATCTGATGAGACTCATGGGTCAAAATGGCAAAGTAAACACATGTAGTTTTCTTACCTTTGTTCTGGTGATAAATCAATGTGTTATAAACCATCTCAAGAATGATGGCATTTAATGGAAATAATTTTATTGAAGTAGATTCTGGATTCTCTGAGTCAGAAATTTAAAGAGAAGCAACAGAGGTGACTTTTTTCTGATCCTCGATGTTTAGGGGCTAACTGGGAGGACTGAAATGGCTGTTGAATAATAAAATGGTTGGAAACTAGAATAATCTGAAGGCTTCCTCATGAACATGTCTGCTACCAAGGCTGGGGCTGGAATGACTTGAAGGCTAGGCTGAACTGGGCATCTACACGCAGTCTTTCTGTGCAGCTTGGTCTTATTGCATGGTGGATAAATCTGAGAGAGAGTCTTGAGATGAGGCAGCCAAAGAGTGAGCACTCCACGAAACCAAAGCAAAGTGGCATTGCTCCTTCTGAACTATCCTTGAAGGTTATACCACTTCTCCTCTGCCAAATTCTTTTGGTTACAAGTCACTAAATGCAGTCCATATTCAAGTGAGTCACTAAATCCAGTCCACCTCGTGATGGGAGAAAGGCAAGTTCACATTGTAGAAGAGCCTGTGAACTAGAAGATATTTTTGTGGCCATCCTGGTAAAATACAATTTCCCAACTCCTTCAAAGAGCACATTTAAATAAAAGCAAAGAAATTTAAAAGTGTGAACTAATACTGAAAAAGGGAATGGAGCTGAGAGCCATCTAAGGAAAGAAACACCAACAAATTTTGGGAAGAAAGAAACTGAATAAAGGAGGGGTAGCTGAGGGGGTAGAGTAGATAAAGCTGCATCTAGTACAGTTGAGCCTTGAACAACACAGGTTTAAACTGCATGGGTCCACTTACACATGCATTTTTTTCAACAAATATATGGAAAACTGTTTGGAGATTTATGATAATTTTAAAAAACACATAGATGAATGACATAGCCTAGAAATATCAAAAAAATTAAGAAAAAGTTACATGTGCTGTGAATGCAATATATATATATATATATATACACTAGTCTATTTTATCATTATGTATGATAAAACATACACAAATCTATCATAAAAAGTTAAAATTTATCAAAACTTACTTAGACTTACAGACTATACATGGCACCATTCACAGTGGAGAGAAATGTAAACAAATGTAAAAATGCAGTATTAAGTTATAACTGCATAAAATTAACTGTAGTACACATTGTATTACTGTAATAATTTCACAGCCACTTCCTGTTGCTACTGTGGTGAGCTCAAGTGTTGAGAGTATCCGCTTAAATGATGTATTACACTAATCGTCTTCATGGGAGCAGTTTGTCTCTCCCGCAAATTGTGTATGGCAGTAAAAAGTGATCTTTTGTGATTCTCCCATATTTTTCATCATGTTTAGTGCAAAACTGTAAACCTTAAATAACACCCTGAGACCCACTAGTGATTCTGGACATGCTCCCAAGAAACAAAGAAAAGTCATGACATTACAAGAAAAAGTTGAATTGCTTCATATGTGCTTTAGATTGAGGTCTGCAGCTGCAGTTGCTACCATTTCAAAATAAATGAATCCGGCATAAGAACAAGTGTAAAAAATGAAAAGGAAATTTGTGAAACCATCACTGCAGCTATGCCAGCAGGTATGAAAAACCTTGCACATTTTGTGAAATACGTTTTTATCTCATATTCAAAATGCAACTTTTATGTGGGTGCAAGATTGCTGTAAGAGAGGCATACCTATAGACTCTAAAATGGTTCAAGAAAAAGAGATTTCATCATATGACAACTTAAAGCAAAAGGAAGGTAATGGATCTAAAGCTGGATAACTTAATGCCAGAAAAGGATGGTTTGATAATTTCAAAAGAGGTTTGGCTTTAAAAAAGTTCAGGATAATAGGAGAAGCAGCTTCTACTGACCACAAGGCAACAGAGATTCCCAGATCCCATTAAGAAAATCAGTGAAGAAAAAGGATATACAGCTGAACAGGTTTTTAATGCAGAGTAAAGGGCCCTATTCTAGGGGCGAAACACCACAAAGCAGAATTATTAGTAAGGAAGAGAATGGAGCACCAGGATTGAAGGCAGGAAGGGATAGGCTAACTCTACTGTTCTGTGCAAATACACTCAGGTTTATGATCAAGACTGCCCTTATTTAAAGCTTCTAACCCTTGAACCTTGAAGGGAAAAGATAAACACCAGCTGCCAGTCTTTTTGTTGTACAAGAATACTTGGATGAGAACACTTTTTCTGGATTGGTTCCATCAATACTTTGTCCCCGAAGTCAAGAAGTACCTTGCCAGAAAGAGACGGCCTTTTTTTTTTGTTAATATTTGACAGTGCCCCTCGCCACCTAGGACCCCATGAATTTAACACCAAAGATGTCGAAGTGGTCTACTTGACCCCAACACAATGTCTCTAATTCAGCCTCTAGGTCACCGGGTCAAAAGGACCGTTAAGGTACTCTATTGGAAAGGATAGTTCACGCTGTGGAAGAGAACCCCGATAGACTATCAAGAGAGCCTGGAAGGATTACATTATTGCTGCTATAGAAAAAGCCGTGGAAGCCATTAAGCCCAAAACAACAAATTCCTGCTGGAGAAAACTGTGTCCTGATGTTGTATATGACTTCACAGGATTTCACAGATGATCAAGGAAATCATGAAAGAGTTTGTGGAAATGGCAAAAAAGGTTGAGGGTGAAGGGTTTTAATATATGGACCTCAGAGCAATTCAAGAGCTAACAGACACCACACCAGAGGAATTAACAGAAGATGACTTGATGGAGATGAGAGCTTCCAAACCAGCGCCAGATGATGAAGAAGAAGATGTAGAAGCAGCAGTACCAGCAAATAAGTTGACAATAGACAATGTGGCAGAAGAGTTCTTATTATTCAAGACTGCTTTTGACTTATTTTATGACATAGACCCTTCTATGATATTCACACTGAAACTAAGGCAGCTGGTGAAAGGATTGATAACTATATAAAAACATTTTTAGAGAAATAAACAAGCATAAAATTCAGAAATTATGATGTATTTCTGTATAGTAACACCAAGCATACCTGCCTCTTTGCCTCCCCTTCCACCTCCTCCACCTCTTCCACTTCTGCCTCCCCTGCTCTTCCTCCAGCAAGACCAACACTTCCTCTTCCTCCTCTTCCTCAGCCTACTAAAAGATGAGGATAAAGACCTTTATGATGCTCCATTTACACTTCATGAATAGCAAATATAGTTTCTCTTCCTTATGATTTTCTTAATAACACTTTCTTTTCTCTAGTTTACTTTTTTACAAGAATACAATATATAATATATATAACATACAAAATATGTGTTAGTTGACTGTTATTGGTTATATTCTAGTCAAAAGTAGGCAACTTGTAGTTAAGTTTTTGGGGAGTCAAAAGTTGTAAGTGGATTTACCATTGCTGGAGTGGGGCAGAACCTCTAATGCCCTCATTGTTCGAGGATCGACTATATATGCATAAACTACAAAGTCCAGAAGAAGATAGTCTTCCTCTAGAACTGCAGAGAGACTCAGGACTCAGAAAGACCAGATGTGCAGGAGTGTGGGATGTGAAAACAGGTGTATTAACCTCTTTGTACATGTACTAGTCAATACTCATTTCACACCCTGTCGCAAAATTCATGTAAACTTGTCATTAATGTGTCTATTAAAAAGAGAGTGGATTTGCCTCAGGAAATTGAGCAGCTATAGAACAAAGACACTAAACTTCTGGCGTTTAGTTCCCTACTCAATTATCTTAAGCAATTTTTTTTCCTGAAATTTTGGAGGAAGCAACAGTTCTGAATTGATTTGAATGGGTCAACATAAATGTGACATCAAAACAAAACAATAATATTACCAGGAAAAAAATGAAGATCAATAGCCTCAAGCAACATAGATGAAAAATTTCTTAACGAAACTAGCAAATCTAATCTAGCAATATATGAAAAGTATAAATATGTCATGAGGAATTGAGCTTTAGCCCAACAAAGCAAAGTTAATTAAAAATTTTAAAAATCAAATAATGTAATTCATATAATTAACAGAATAAAAGGAAAAATCATGAGATCTCAATACATACAGAAAAGGCATTTGACAAAAGTTTATATTCTTTATGATAAAGACTTCAAAAAACTAGTAATATAAGAAAACTTTTTCAATTAAGATAAAGGGAATGTATGAAAGAGCTTCAGCAAATACCATTCTTTATGTTGAAAGACTGAACACTTTACCACTAAGATTGGAAAGAAGGTGAGTATATTTGTTTTCACCACTCCTATACAAGATTACAACTTTCCCACAATAAAATCTCTAGGCACCCAAGGCTTCACTGCTGGATTCCTATAATCATTCAACAAAGAAATAATATCACCTCTAACAAATGTTTCCAGAATATTGAAAATATCTCATTTCATGAGGACAGGTTTATTCTAACACCAAAACCAGACAAACACATAAAAAGAAAACTATAGGCCAACATCACTCATGAACATAGATGCAAAAAAAAAAAAAATCATTAAAAAAGTAGCAAGTTGAATTCAAGAATATATGTGAAATTCATCATGATTTAGTCAGTTTTGTCCTAAGAATGCAAGGTTAGTTTAACATAAAACAAAATGATCTATTGATATATACAATAACATAAATAAATATGAAAATAATTATCCTGAGTGAAATACTTAGTTTCATGCTTTATGATATCATTTATATAAAAGTTTAGAAAATGCAAACTAATCTACAATGACAGAAAGTAGATCATTGGTTTTCTGAGGAATGGGATTGCCCACGTATGGCCAGGAGGCATCTAGTCCAAGGGAGCACAGTAAAAATTTGGGGGCAATAGGTATATTAACAAGATTGTAGTGATAGTTTTATGATTGCATATATATGTCAAAACTTACAAAAACATCATAATGTACATTTTAAACACGTGAAGCATATTGTATGACAATTTTACCTCTATAAGTCTGTTCAAAAAACACTTAACTGAACAGGCAATATAGGCAGAAAATATTCCAAATATATATATATCTGGCAAAGGGTTTGAAGCCAGAATATATTTATTTTAAGATTCCATTATTTTTAGAAGTTAAAAAAATTTTTAATGGGCAAAAAATTTAACCAGATACTTCACACACAAAGATATATAAATGGCCAATATGCACATGAAAAGATGCTCAAAATATTCATCATCATGGAAATACAAATTAAAACCACAATGGTTATGACTATATGCCCACTATAATGGCTACAATAAAAACGCCAACCATCCAATATTGGTAAAGATATGGAGGTACTAGAAATCTCTCATATAATGATTACTATAAAATAGTAATCATTTTACAAAACTGTTTTGAAGTTTCTAATAAAGTTAACCCTATACCTACCTTATGACTCTGCAATTTCACTACTCAGTATTTATTTAAAAGAAAGAAAAACATTTGTGTGTCATCTTTTACAAGAATGTTCATAGTAGTTTTATTCTCAATACCCCATACCTGGAAACAACCCAGCTCTCTATCAATAGGAGAGTGAATAAACAAATTGTTGTCTATTGATACAATGAAATATTACTCAGCAATAAACAGGAATATACTTCTGAAATATGCAAAAACATGAATGAATCTCAAAAACATGCTGAGTAAAAAAGCTATACAGAAGAGTACATACTGTGTGATTCCACTTATATGAGACACCAGAAAAAGCAAAACTTACCTACAGTGTTAGAAATCAGAAAAATGGCTGCATCTAGTGAGAGTGGGACAGCAGTTGACCCTAGGAATTTGGGGGTTGTTGAACATACATTTTTTATATCTTGTTTTAAGTAGTATTGCATGGATATAGTCAATTGTTAAAACTGTATATTTAGGATCTGTATGATTCACTGTGTATAAATTAGACCTCAATTGAAATAAAAGAAGAAAAACTAGTGAACTAACTATTGTTAGCTGCCAAACAATAATAATACAAAGAAAATTTCCCCACAAGAAATGTGTCTTTAACCTTTGTCTTTAAATGAAATGGCCCACTGAGAACTCAAAACAACAGATTCTAACCCCAGCCAAACTGTCTGTCAAACAAATAAAGGCTCTTTCAGACATAAAATGACTCAGAAATGCTTTTCTTCCCCACTTCCATAGTGGGGAGTTAATTGAAAATATATTCCAGCAAAATAAGAAAATATAAAAGAGAAAGACATGTATCTAAAAAAAAAAAAAACAGTAAAAACAAAATGGAAGAGTAATAAAGTGAGTTCCCAAATTAACAGTTTTACAGACATGTAGGGAGCAATTTACACAGATCAGAGGATGAGGAGAAGAGTCCTCAGAGAGGGCTGTCTGGGAAAAGGGTGGATTCTTGAGACCTATAATTTAGAACAACCTAAGAAGGTGATAAATATTAATTTTATATGAAAAAAATTGAAAGACTTTTTCTTATTTGTATAAATTTATGGGGCACAAGAGCAATTTTGTTACATGCGTAGATTGGGTAGTGGTGAAGTCAGGATTTTTAGTATATCCATCACCCGAATTACATTGTACCCATTAAGTAATTTCTCAGCATCCACCCCCAGCCCCTACATGCCCAAATAAAGAAATCCGGAGTGAAGACCCTGGGGTAAGAAGGACGACTGGGAAATATGGATTCCTTCAAAATACAGACTGAATAGGAAACAGTTATGGCAATTCTAAATGTCATTTTAAATAAGTTTTTTCCCTGAGTTTTGGAAGGATTATCTAGAATCTAATATTTCTTTTGTTGAAAAAAAAAGCCCTGAAATTAAGCAAATATTTGTTTCAAGTCAATTTTATTTCCTTCTGTTTAATTCACGAAAAGATAAATTTCTTATCTTCTTACCAAAAATATTATTTTATGTAAAGTATGATCCCATTTTATGAAAATTATTCCTCAGCCTATTTACCTAATTATGCAGCCCTCTATGTACATAGGCACAGAGAGCTGCCTGGAACCATGCTTATCTAATGTTCACTGTGTTTCTCAGTGGTGGGCTTTGAGTGACTTTCTTAAAAATCTCATCTTTATACATTTCTAATGCTTCAATTTTTACATTGAGAATGTCATTCCTATAGCAACAATAAAGAAGAAAGCTCTAATAAAGAAATCTTCACCAAAACTTGAAAAATGTGTAATAGCCTAAATCTGCATTGGGTGCTATCATTCCAACAAGGAAAATTTCGAGGTCAATTAGAAACATGGGAGCCGGCTGCTCATCGAATTTACTGCTAGACCCCAAAGGCTTTGATTTGCCCTTGAGACCATGGTCTCCTCTCCCTCTTATTCTAACAGCCTTCCTTGGAGGGAATTGGCATGACCATAAAACACTACAGACAAAGTGCTTGGTGCAACAGAAACAACTGCTTAGTCATTTCACTCTCAATTGCAATAGAATTAAGAGAGATACAGGCGTGAAATATTTAGGAGCACAAATACAAGGGCCTCCGTCAGTTATTATCCTAACAGGGATTAGATGAAGATACGAATAAAGTTTTGGATAATCACATGGAAAAGTCAAGCTCAGGAAAGGATGAACGAGGTGCAAACAGGGAGAGGAAATGCTATTGTAGACATTATATGCTCATTCATTCAACACTTTCAAGTATTAATTGTTGAGAACCTGATGTGGTGCCTAGTGTTAAGTATGTAGGGTAAACAGGATAGGCTTGTCTCTCGCCCACTTGGTACTTCAATCTATGGGGCATGAGAGAGACTAACAAAGTAGGTAATTGAAAAATTGAGGTGAGTGCTTTAAATGAAACAAACAGTGCTTGTGATTAAAAAAAAATAAGGGTGGTTAGGGAAGTTCTGCTTGGAAAGAAATGATCATTTGAGATGAGAACTATAGAGTGGGGAGTGAGTCATGCAAAAAGGGTGCAGTCCAGGGCTCTTCTTGCAGAAAGTGCAAAGACTCCAAGGTGCGAAGGGGTTTGGTAAACTCAGGGACCTGACAGAGGGCCAGAGTGGCTGGAGGGTTGTGAGGAAGGGGACCAGTGACTTCTGAATTAATGGCTGCAGATGATCCAGACCAGCAGTAGCCCTCAGAGCCAACTTGTGGGCTGTACTTCCTTGGGAAGCAGAGCTCAGGGTCTAGCCTCAATGCCATAATAGAGGACATTTTCTTGAAGTTTGCTGTGGTGGGATGAATGGTGATGTCCCAAAAGATTTGTCTGTTGGAATCTGTGAATATGGGCTTATTTGGAAAAAGGGTCTTTGCAGATGTACGAATATTGAAGTTAAGGATTGTAATATGAGTTCATCCTAGATCAGGGCAGGTCCCGTATCCAGGGTTAAGTATCCTTAGAAGAAAAGGGGAGCACACACCGAGAAGGCTGTATGAGGGTGGACACAGTCACACTGCCACAAGCCAAGGAAGGCCGGGAGTCACCAGAAACTGGAAGAGGAAAGGAAGGATCTTCCCTTCAGAGGGAGTATTATCCTGCCAACACTTTGATTAGCACTTCTGGAATCCAAAACTGAGAGTGAATAAATTTCTGCTAGTTTAAGGCACCCAGTTTGTGGCAATTTGTTATGGCAGCCCTGGAAAAATAATACAGCTGTGAATGTTTCCAACTGTTTTCCTTTTCCAAATTCTTTCTCTCTCAGAATGACATGGATGCAGAAGGTGGTAAGATGGAAAGGGAGGGAAGACAAGACTCCCTAGAAACCAAAGATCTGGCTGAACACAACCACCTCTCATGAGTGCAGCAGCATTGGTGGCACAGCCCAAGGCCACCCAGCCCTGGCTATAAAACCCTCTTTTCCTATATATTTTAAAGAGCTTTGGCTGTCTCTGCCTCTGGCAGATGCTTGTCTTTTTAAAGATGCTCTCTCTTTAATGCTCTGGGATCCGGTATGCCCTTTCAGACATCATTTAAACAGTTTACATCAAATCTCTCAGGAAAATGGCTTTTGAGTTGTTTTATTTAGTTTTATGCACCTTCCCACCTCCTGCAGGATGCCAGCCATCTTTGACTCTGGACTTCCAGACTCACTTCAAGAGGAAGGATTTCAGCTTCAGGATCTCAGGGCAGGGTTTTCAACTCCAATTATCTGGAGTGGCATCTACTTCCCCAAGTAACAGAAATCCCTTTTAATTCAGCCATGGACCATTCTCTTTAAAATTTTCTTGTTCATGCTGATTGTCTTGTGAGAGCTCTGTGCTCCCCAGGGAGCCCAGCAAGGAGAACTTCCCTATGCACAGACATGAAAGGGGTCCCAAGGCACATCTTCCCAAGTTCCCAGGAAAATCACCAGTCACTCAGGGCAGGACTGCCATGCACAATATAGGGGAGAATTGGGTGGGTAGAAAGCCCCCCTCCTCCAGTAGTGGTGGGAGTGGGTTTGGCCTGCCCAGCAGGACTGTGTCTGCCTGTCTGGAAGAATGAGTTTCACCCTTGCCTGCACACAAGGTCAAGGGTGGAGTGAGTGCAGGACAACACTAAACCAGGGAAAGAAGGGGTGGAGCCCTGGAGGGTGTGGCCTTGGATATGAAGCCAGGACTCTAGGGGGAGAGAGCAGGAGTAAGGAAAACAAGGCACATGCAGCAGAAAGTGTCCCATAGACAGAACACCAAGGAGGACTGTTGCCCACAGCTGAGTCCTGGATGCCAGCCCCTGTGCCATGGTGGTCAGCCAGCTAGACTCCAGGCACCAGAGCAGAGGCTCAGAGAAGTCTAAAATCTGCCTGTCCTAACTGGGGCTATTGGCATGCACGTCCAATGACAGTGGTTTGCTCACTTGCCTTTTCTGCATGTCAAACCTTCTCCAGAACAAATGTCAGAGCCTTAAATTGAATGGAAACTTTAAGACAAGGCAGTAAAATGTAAACTCACTTAATTATCCTCAGAAATTTTTGGACCAGTCCATAGGTGGCAACATAAAACATCACCAACACAAACTCCATCACAGAGAATATTCCCAAACTGTTTACTTTTCTTTCACTATTTCAGAAGTTCCCAAACTTGGCTTCCCATCAGAATTGGTTGGGGGAACTTCTTGAATTACATACAGATGCCCAAGCCTTACCGTTAAGTGATACTTGGGAGTAGGGCCTAGAAATATACATTTTAACATATATTCCCCAGGTATTATGATATAGCTTGCCCAGTGAGGAAAGTTCTGGGAACCATTTCCCCTATTGGCATAGCCTCGGGAGTGAGACCTTGTTTCACACCCATCCCCTGGTCTTGTGCATGGAACATAGGAAACAATGAATTCTTTGGGGCCCAAACTGAACTAGGACATGCATATCTGAAGTTTGGCAGGATGCTATGGGGAAGCACCTGCGAGGATGAATCACACAGCCTAAGGAACGGTCAAGCTGAGTGTCAAAAGATACATAGGAGATTGGCAGGCACACATGGGGTGGAAGATCAAAAACCTCCCAAACAAGAAGTATTTACAAAGGGCTGCGGAAGAAGGTGGAGGACAGGCGGCTGAAGGTGCAAACGGAAAGACCCTGCTCTGCTCCTCTTCACTTTATTGGGGCATCTTTTCTGTGCAAGGTGCTTTCCTGTAGGGTATTTTGCTCAACTCTCACAACAAGCTTGTGAGGTAGTTATTACCAGCACCACTTTATACATATGCTCACTGAGTTTGAGTAATGTCTTCATCCATTTGTGCTGCTATAAAGGAATGTCTGAGGCTGGGTAATTTATAAAGAAAAGAAGTTTGTTTGGCTCACGGTTCTGCAAGCTACATGAGAAGCATGATGCCACCAGCTGCTTCCTGTGAGGGCCTCAGGTTGCTTCCACTCGTGGCAGAAGGTGAAGGGGAGCCCACGTGTGCAGAGATCACATGGAGAGAGAGGAAGCAAGAGAGCAAGAGGGGAGGTGCCAGACTCTTTTAACAACCAGCTCTTGAGGGAACTAATAGAGCAAGAACTCACTCATTACCCTGAAGATGGTGCCAAGCCACCCATGAGGGATCTGCCCCCATGACCCAAACACCTCCCACTAGGCCCCACCGCCAACATTGGGGATCAAATTTCAACATGAGTGTGGAGGAATCAAACAAACCAAAGTATAAGAAGTAATTTTACCATTATCACATGAGCTTTTTGCTTCTCCTGTGTAGATGCCTGCTGAAATGGTTTGCCTCAGGTAGGCACAATTTCAGTGACCGACCCTGATTGTGTGGTAAGAAGTAGATTTGTACTTGAAGGTTACCAGCAGTAATTATTAAATGTTAATGTTCTGTTGTGTCACAATGCAAGATTACAAGAGAAACATTTTCAGGGACAGTTCCTTATTGATAAATATATAAATATAAAGGAAAAGTTTGAAGACTTATCTATTCAGAAGCAATTGCTGCGAAGAAGAGAAAATTTCCAATAGAGTTTGGACTCATTTCCTGGTTCGAGAGCTTCACTCTAGCTGGAATCAGAGTTCCAGTGCAATTCCTCGGAGAGCAGAGTATACAAGGTCCTACAGTCTCAATCAACAACCGTGAATGGGCTCTTTTAGAGAACGACGGGTTTCTCTTTCAAAAATAAATAAATAAATAAAAGTTTCAGTCTTCCAATTGCCTAATATAAAATGGGAGCAGCAGGACCAGCCAAAATATGATTTGATATTGAGCAGGGGATGACAAGAGACCAAACAGCCTCTCTAGCCTCTCCCCTGAGAAAGCCAAAGTGATAAAGCACAAGCTCACGCATCCCTCACTAGCACCACACACTCCTCCCCCACTCTCGTGTTTCCACGGCGACCTGCCCATACCTGCAAAACAGTAAGCAGCACAACTGTGATCACTGGTTCCCCCACCTGTCTGACACATATTAAGCTCTCAGTAATTCTTTTTACTGTTTTTCTTTTATGTCAACAATGACAGGATGAATAAATGATTGTGTGCTAATTGTACTTTGTTTCTAAAGATGACACTCCCAGATTCAACAGAGAAGGGGTAGCTGGCAACAGGTCCCTCTTTGATTGTGCATAGTTATCTTTGGGAAGTGGCGTCCCACCCAGGGACAACCTTACCTAACCCTCTCCATCTAGGTATGACCCTGTGGATAGTTAAGTGAAGAGAAGGAAAGTGGACATGACGGACGCCTCCCCCAGGCTACCTTAAGCTGTCTGTCAGCCAGATGCAAAGAATGATGAATCCATCATGGGTCCCTGAATCCCAAATAGAAGAGAGCTGCCTGACAAAAGGAAATGCCCATCTCATACCATTATGTGCACAAGAAATAAACTTCTTTTGCATTGGGGGTCTATTGGTGAAGGCAGCCTGGCATTCTCGAACTCATTAACGAAAGGAACATGCGTTACAGGTTCAATCTGTAACAAACGGTGTTCACTCACACACCAAAAATGACTCATCTCCACGGGACCCTGTCACCCTGCTGGAATTTCAGCCCACAATTCTGTATATCAACATTAATGTGGCCCAAACGAAAAGTTTAAACGATGGGAAGCAGTTTGAATTTCATTCACCCAGGTGCATGAGGAAACCATTAAACATGTGTTTTAAGCAGAGAAGTGACATGATTAGGTTTGCATTTTAGAATGAACACTAGTTCAAGACCAAAAGCAGAAACTAGGTTGAGCACTGTTGCTGGGATCTAGGTTCCTGGCAATGTAGACAGAAGATGACTAGCGTATTCAAAAGTCCAGAAAAGGGAAGGGAGAAAGGGCAGTCAAAAAAGAGGCATGGAAACATGTAAGAGACAGGTAGAGACAGAAGAGCCTGCTGAGGAGACTGGAGAAAGCACCTAAGGAAGCGCAAGGAAGCCACAAGGATGTTTTGCACAAGGATGTTTTGCACAAGGAAGGGAGCCAAGGAGAGCGACTTTCCAGGATGGGTTGTAAATAGAGTCAGATAGTGCCAAGGGCAAATAAGCCACGTATAAAAAGGCACCCATGGGATTCAAGAAATGAGAGCCATGCCCATGGGGTGGCCGGAGCAGGGGTGGCTGTACCACATTGCCACAGGTTGAGGAGCAGACATAGCATGAAGACGTGGAGACAGGATATTTCAAAAACTCTTTCAGGGGGGGTTGGCTGTGACAGGAGGAGAAGCCAGAGAAGCAGAGAAAAACATAGGTTGCAGGAGTTATTTTCTTCATTTCTTTCTTTGTTTGTTTGTTTTTAACATGAGAGGATCGTTCAAATGCCATTGGGAAGGAGCATGCAGAGAGGAGAGAGAGTAAGCAATGCAGCAAGTCACTGAGGAGAGAGCTGTAGTGGGTGTGGGGCACAGCAGGCAGAGAAACTGACTGTTGGCAAGATGAAGACCCTCTTTTACGATAAAAATGAGAAGTGAAAAGGAGGGAGTGCAAATGGCAGTCATTTCTGTTGAACAGAGTAAATGTGAATGGATAATGGGAGCAAGAACTGTATGTTGTCTGCAGAACAGGAAAGAGGAAACATCTATTAAGCCTATTAGAATGTCTGCTAGTTGATAGGAAAGCA
>CM052437.1:111717988-111797035 GCA_028533085.1 Varecia variegata | reverse complement strand
GGAAGCCCGCACTTTAAGGGAGGGAAGGGTGGAATAGGAATTGTTGCCAGATGGGTTGGCTGAGTGTACATATTTAACAGGTTATAGGAGGAGTTATGAATATTCATAATGGGACACACATGCATGCATAGCAAGCAAACATGCATGTTACATGCATCTCATATGCACTTTAGGGTGGAGACCTAACATATAAATATATTACAATTAGGCTCCATGTGTCAAAAGGTGAAACAGAGGATGCAGAGGCGTCTGTTCATTGCCTCTGCAAACTGGCCAGAATGAGCCCATGGTCAAGTGGTCTCTTATCAGCAAGGAATGCTGGTCAGTTGTGTAAATCCACAGTGGAGCAAATCTTTGGAAAGGGTTGGTGTTATGGGGTGGGGAGGTCTATGCAAATAGACCCACAAAGACCAAGGAAGTTGAAAGGCCAAAGAAAGAGGCTGACTTGTCCAGTTTCTCAGCAAGAAACATTTAATAGGGATTTACAAACAGGAGCCATGTCCCAGGCATTGGCTAGATGAAAAGAGATGGTGGAACCTCATGCCATTACCCCTGAGATCCAGGCTTACATATCACAGAGAAGGAGTGTGTAGGACCATTGAAGTCAACTCCTCAGGGAAAGGCAAGACTGCTGTGTGAATCTGCCTAAGAGCAAGACTTATGGTCAAGGTTGTTTTGCCCAAAGGGTAACAGTAGATAAAGTAGAAATCTAGAGGCATTCCTGGAACAGAGGTTAATCAGAAGTCAATATGGTGGATTATCATCCAAGGTGGAGTTGCCTTAGCCTCCACGGCTGGTTTCTAACTCTTAGGAAAGAAAGCCTAATGGTGGTTAGCAAGGGAGGGTGTAAAACAAGGTGTGCCCAACTGCCTGTTCCATCATGGCCAGGAACTCAGTTTTTAAGACTTCTCTGGGGTTCCCTTGGTCAAGGGGGCATCCATTCATTCAGTTGGAGAGTTCAGGATTTTATTTTTATTTCTCAAGAAAAAATCTAGTAATATTTCATGGGATGATTTGGCCAGCCTGGCCCCGCATGGTCACACAGTCGTGTTTTCTTACCTGTAAAATCAGCCTGTTGTGTTAATGTATTATGCCTCCTTCCTGACTGCTGCTACCACTAACCTTCCCTTCTCATATTGCTGTCCACATCTTTATTGTAATAACAACTCGTGATGGTGACATTAAGTGGTTTTTAATTATCCCTGGTGAATCACAAAGTTAGAGTGGGAGAAAAAAATTGAAGGTCACCTGGTCAAACCATTTTTCTTTTTTCAAATCAAGAAACTAAGGCTCAGAAAATTAAGTAATTTTTCCCAAGAAAATTTGCTTGTTTTTGACAGAAACTGTATGCTGATCTCTGACTCAACACTGCACTCTTTCCTCACACACCATGGGTTAAAAATATTTTTAGTCCCTGGACTCTTTCTGATAATTCAATATTATGAGGAAGGCAATATACAAAAAGGATAAATTCAAAGTAGAGTTGGATCCTGGAGACCCACCTGCTCATAGCCATACAAATGAAAAGATGCTCAACATCGATAATTATTTGGGAAATGGAGGCCGGGGCGCAGTGGCTCACACCTGTAATCCTAGCACTCTGGGAGGCCGAGGCGGGTGGATTGCTCAAGGTCAGGAGTTCGAGACCAGCCTGAGCAAGAGCGAGACCCTCGTCTCTACTAAAAATAGAAAGAAATTATCTGGCCAACTAAAATATATATATACAAAAAATTAGCTGGGCATGGTGGCACATGCCTGTAGTCCCAGCTACTCAGGAGGCTGAGGCAGTAGGATCGCTTAAGCCCAGGAGTTTGAGGTTGCTGTGAGCTAGGCTGACGCCACGGCACTCATTCTAGCCCAGGCAACAAAGTGAGACTGTGTCTCAAAAACAAACAAACAAAAATCAATAATTATTTGGGAAATGGATGTCAAAACTACAATGAGATACTACCTCACACCCATTAGAATGTCTACTGTCAAAAATCCAGAAAAATAACAAGTATTGCCAAGGACACGGAGAAATTGAAACCTTTGTGTGCTGTTTGTGGGAATGTAAAAAGGGGCAGCCACTGTGCAAAACAGAATGGTGTTTCTGCAAAAAATTAAAAATATGATCACCATATGATTAAGCAATTTCACTTCTGGATATATGCCCCAAAAATCTGAAAGAAGGGTCTGAAGACATATTTGCATACCCATGTCCATAGCAGTATTAGTCACAATAGCTAGAACATGAAGCAACCCAAGGGTGCGCTGATGAATGAATTAATAAATAAAATGTGGTGTATACATACAATGGAATATTATTCAGCCTTAGAAAGGAAGGAAATTCTGACACATGCTACAACATGGATGAACCTTGAGGATATTATGCTAAATGAAATAAGAGAGTCACAAAAATACAAACTGTATGATCTCACTTATATAAGCTACTTAGATCAGTCAAAAATCTTGGACAGAGAAAGTTGAATGGGGAGTTAGTGTTTAAGAGCATAATAGAGTTTCAGTCTTACAACATAAAAACAATTATGGAGATGGATGTGATGATAATAGCAGAACATTATGAATGCATTTAATACCACTGAATTATACACTTAAAATGGTTAAAGGTGGTAAATTGTATGTTATGTGTATTTTACCACAATAAAACAATTGAGAAAAAAAAGAGATGTATCAGTCACAACCATAGGATCACAGTAATGCATACTGATGGTCACCAGCACTATCTTGAGTGGGCTACTCAGAACAGTCTATAAACCAGCACACTTTGCAATATTAGTAAGGCTGAAGGTGGAAAAAAGTTAGCCATCCAGCATTTCATCATTTAGAAAGTTCTAGAAATTTGAATTTACAACATTGTCTGATAGAGGGGCTCATGTGTAGTCACAGATTAATTGTACTGTCAACTTCCTTTGAAAGAAATTACCTAAAAAATATAGACTTATCTGATGTGTACCCCCATAATAAGCTGAAATAATAGAAAAAAAAAAAGAGTACCTGATGACTACTATTTAATTAAAGAATTAGAATCCGGTGTACCTGGCCCCTTTAGATCACTCAGATCAATAAAGTCCTAATAAAGTATTTTATTTTTTCATTAAAAAAAAATATAGACTTAAAGTTCATGTCTTCAGCTAAGCAGAATAAACTCCACATGAAGAATAAAAACTTTGTCACAATTTCACACAGTGGGAAAGCAAGAACTGCCGGTAATCCGTGAAAAATGGCAGATATTTGAACAAAAAGTTCAAATAAAGTTTGAAGCTTGTGAGTGTGTCTATGTGTGTAAGTGGAGGTGGTTCTGAAAAGTAATGTAGAAACTGAAAAATATTTCTTAGAAGAATCATACTTAGAAAAGTAGTGAAAACATACATGCACACATACAAATTCCAAGATACCTTTCCATCACTTGGCAGAAGGAAAAAAATCAAGAAGCTGAATCAATGCTACTTTCACATCAAAACTACGTTCTCTTAGTGCAGAAGGTAAATATAGGAAGGAAATAGTCAAAATATCTGGAAAATGACAAGTAAGTAAATTCGATTGGTTAATGTTTTTCCCTTGTGCATTTTCTGATTCCTGCCCTGGAATGTTCTGTACCCTAAAGACAATGTCAATGGGCATGTCAAACTCTTCCCTTTGCTGTGGTTTGCATGTATGTGTACCTCCAAAATTAGTATGTTGGAACCTGATGATACCCAGTGTAATAGTAGTAAGAAGTGGAGTCTTTGGGCCAGTGATTAAGTCATAGGCACTCCACCCTCATGAATGGAATTAATGCCCTTATAAAAGAGGTTGAAGGAAGAATCCTAGTCCCTTTTGCCCTTCCACCTTCACCTTTGTGAGGACACAGCATTCACCCCTTCCATCACATGAGAACACAACAACAAGGTACCATCTTGGAAGCAAAGAGTGAGCCTTCAGCAGACACTAAATCTGCTAGTGCCTTCATCTTGGACTTCCCAGGCTCCAGAACTGTAAAAACTAAATATCTGTCATTTATAAATTTCCCAGTCCAAGATATTTTGTTAGAGAAGCTGGATCAGACTAGGATACTCTTCAAACTCAGTTTATGGTGTAGAGTAAAAATTATGAAACCACAGTTACAGTTCCAGACCTTGTTGGATCACATAATTTTCCTGGCTCTAGAAAATTATTAACCTTCAGGACTCTTGATTTCCTCATCTGTTAAATGTAATGAAGAATTTTTTTTACTAACTTTATTGCTAAATGTAATAGCTGGGAATTTGAAGTTTACTGCTATTATTAACATTTTTCTGAGAGATATGAGAATGACTGGATGTGTTATATGGCCCTGAGGGTGACTTATTTTTCTAGAGCCCACAAAGGATTGCAAAGGAAGCTTCAAGGAGCAGTTTCCTAATCCTCTTCAGAATTGAGTGGCTTACTGGGAGCTATCAAAGCGTGTTCTAGAGTGACGTGATGTACTTATGTATCTATGTGTAAAACCATGCAATCAAGAGAGTCAAATATTTATCTCCAAATCATTTGTTTGTTTCCTCTCATTGTTTGTTGTGAGCATAAAAAAATGCTCAGGGACATAAACAGATTCTACACCAAACTTGTGTTATTTTTTAAAAATGTATTTTATATAACAAACACTTCTACAGCCCTTACTGTATGTAGGGACTATTGTAAAAAGCTCTTTAAGTATTAACTTATTTGAAGTTCAAATCTATGGGTAAAATATCCCCTTTAACAGGTGAGCAAACTGAGACACACAGAGGTTAAGTAATTTTCTCAAGGTCACATGGTTCATAGGTCATAGGGTTAACATTCGGACTCAGACATCTCACTCCAAAGTTCCTTTTCTTACCTATTACATTATGCTTCATCACTGAAGGTAAAGTATTCTTTTTTAAAAGTTCCTTTACATTGTATTAACTGAAAACTGAAGTTATGAGCCTCAAACAATATACTGGGGGTACTTGGGAGCCAACAAGCAAAAGGTAGAATGATTTTCCTAATCTCCTTTTGCCTGCTGGATTGTATAAGCACTTAATCCTCTTCAGTGCTGAGTATTAATCTTTAGCAAGTGGGTGCCTCCTGAAAACTCTGCAGGGTAAACTGAAGTGGGTTTTACAAACAAAAGCTGTACTTTAATTGTGCTTTCTGGATTAGCAGAATGGTGAATGAGCAGGTCTGGGGCTACAGTAAAGTCCCGTTCCAGTAGATTTCCTTTCAGTAGGCTTTCTCCAGTTTTTCAGAGGCTATTTAAGCAGAAGCTACAGTCTATGTTGTGGACATAAGGTTGCAATGGGTATTATTTAGGGGTGGTCCTTTTCATGGCCTAAGGAAGGGACTTGCCTTAAGTAGCTGAGTCAGAGCTCTGAAACCTGCAACATCTCTTTGTTTTCTTTGCTAATATCAAAGTGAACTTCTCCTCCCTATGAGAGACCCAAATCACGACAGTAAAACAAAATGAGGCATCAAGTAAACAAATGCCAGTTAGGCGCAGTGGCTCACACCTATAATCCTAGCACTCTGGGAGGCTGAGGCGGGAGGATCGCTTGAGATCAGGAGTTCAAGACCAGCCTGAGCAAGAGCAAGACTCTGTCTCTACCAAAAATAGAAAAAATTAACTGGGCATGGTGGTGAGCTCCTATATTCCCAGATACTTGGAAGGCTGAGGCAGGAGAGTCGCTTGAGCCCAGGAGTTTGAGGTTGTTGTGGGCTAGGTTGACGCCACGGCACTCTAGTCCCAGCAACAGAGTGAGAAGACTGTCTCAAAAAAAGAAAAAAAAAAGAAAACAAATGCCTGAACTGAAGCGTATAGAGATATCTCTTTGATGAGGGGACTTTCACCTTTGATGATACTGTTAACACGGGCCTTTGTAACAAGAATGGGTTCAGGCATGAGGCTATTGCATCTTCAGCAGAAGACCAAGGCAAGGTCAATGCCATTGTTAATAATCAAATTTTAATTCCTCAAATGGGCCAACTCTGGTTTCTCTTTGGAAGAATATACATAATCATGGTAGCTGTGTTTTCCTTTAGGTTATCTAGGAGAAAACAAATACATTCCCATTGATGAGGAAAGTGGACATGCAGTTTAAGCAAGTTACACCCTTCCACACCCCACAACAAGCAAGACATCCCTCCCTGCTTCAGAACCAAGGGAATCCCAGATAGAGAAAACCGTCATTAACTTAGGGCTGTAGACTGGGTCAGTATTTGTTAGACATGTGAAGGAAGATGGCAAGTTGCTGGGGCAGCTGGTATCACATGAGAAGAATGTCCTGAGAAAGGAGGTGAGAAAGGAGAGGGGAAGCACAGAGGACCGTAGAGAGGGGCAGAGTTGGTTGAAAGAAGGAACAGCCTCATGGGACACCCTCCAAAGGCCTAAGGAACAGGTCTTGTCTCTGACTTCTCCCCCAGTCTCTCACTCTCCTTCCAAGTTCGAGGGTATGGATTAACTAGATAAAGTCACAATTTCCAGTCATCAAATTTGATACTGATTTGGGATACTTATAATAATTGATCCCTTTAATAAGAAAAATGGTGTGGAGATATTTGGGGTGAAGAAAGTGTTCTGATTTGTAGCATTTGCCAATTACCTTAGTGTAAATTGCTGATTTGAAGCTACCAAGGTGATGTCACTGAATGCAGAGTTTGTAAGTGGTGCCCACAGTCTCTGTCTTCTGAGCCAGTACAATCTGGCCACAGCATCCCACGCCACTGGATTGGGTCGGCATTCCCTTCAGATCAAGATCCTATGTCTTACGGGTACTTAATTTAAAAGTTTATAAATAAGCAGGCTGGGCACAGTGGCTCACGCCTGTAATCCTAGCACTTGGGAGGCCATTTGAGCTCAGGACTTCGAGACTAGCCTGAGCAAGAGTGAGACCCCGTCTCTACTAAAAAAAAAATAAAAAAAATAGAAAGAAATTAGATGGACAACTAAAAATATATAGAAAAAATTAGCTGGGCATGGTGACGCATGCCTGTAGTCCCAGCTACTCAGGAGGTTGAGGCAGGAGGATTGCTTGAGCCCAGGAGTTTGAAGTTGCTGTGAGCTATGCTGATGCCATGGCATTTTAGCCCGGGCAACAGAGTGAGACTGTGTGTCTCAAAAAAATAAAATAAAATAAAATAAATAAAAGTTTATAAATAAGCAAATGATGAAACACACTTGAGAAACCATAGATTAGCTTCTGGACCTTTTCCTTCATCTAGAGGTTATGAAAGGGATGAATATAACTAAGGTAATGACCATGAAAATACATGGTGATTGAAAGTCTCTGTTCAGGGTAATGGTATCATGACCCCCGGTGTTCATGCAGCCCCGGGCTGAATACTACACTTGGCCTCTGCAACACCCATATGCCGGTTGAGACCCACCTGAAAAATAAGTCAAAGAGTAAACAAAATACCATTGTCACTGGAAATGGCTACTAGAGGCAGGGTTGGAGAATGGTGCTTATATCCGTGGACAAGTGGGCTTCTACACAGGAAGCTCCCTGGAAGGAAGGGATTGGGAAGGAGAAGCCACTTTTATAATGAGAAGCGAGGAAGAAATAACTGAAAGTCCATGCTGTCTGCAGGACACATGGCTCTCAAAGGACTTTAGAGGGAGGAAGTGATGGTAGGAAAGTGATTTAAACTAAACAGATACCTGTCCGGCACAAGCAATTCTGGACCAGAGCAGGGCTCCTAAAGCTTTTTATGAATTCCTGGTCTTGCTAAGGGCGGGGAGGGGGCAGAGGGAAGTGTTGTTCTGAAGGGCAGCTTCACCTAGGAGGGAAGGGAGAGAGGCTGAACATGTGTCCTCCATATAGTTCACAAATCAGATCAGTAACTCCCAGGGGCTTGTCACACTTATGGATGTCTCTCCACATGAAGGAAGAGATTGACACCAGCCCCACACCCTTACATTGCCTAGCTTATTTTTATCTTAGTCTATTGGGCTTTTGGTCACCCGGGAGTATGGCTGCTGCCTCAGGGGAGATCAGCACAGGTCTCTAGGGCTGACCTGCTCCTACCTTCAGTAGACCCCTCCCCAAGCACCAACCTCTGCTCCTTTGTGTATCCTCATGAGGCTGCTGATGGACAATATATAATTTGCCTCCATAAGATTCAGAAATTGGTCAGAACAGCTAATTTATTAGGACAGCCCCAAGGTCCTTCGGTTCCCAAGGCTGAAAATCTGCCCTCTGTTTTATTTCTTATCCCAAATTATGTCCAGACAGCATATCAGAGTTTCTGCAATAAAAACAAATGAATAAAATGCTAACTAGATAGATATGCCCTGAATTTGACTATTAAAAACTTCTCCCTTAATCAAATTTCAGAGATAAAGTTCAAAGATTAATGCCTTTGCTTGTTAAACTCCAAAATTGGTGCCTTCTAATTTCATATTCTGCTCATCTCCAGTAAGAGATTATTCTAGAGCCTTTAACTGCACCTGGAATGGCTTCCTGCAGAAATCTCTGGATCAAGGTCGTGGGAGAAGCCACTCAAAGAGCTGACTCACCTTCCTGTGATTTCACAGACTCCATGAAGCAGTGACAGCCCCAGAGTTCCTTGACTTGCCTTCCTGCTACAGCACATCCCATATGCCTTTTCATTTTCTGTGTCTCTTCTGCCCCTTCCCACTCCCCCGCCCCCCGCCCCCCAAAAAACCAGTTAGGTTGGAACTGAAATGCACAGATGTGCAGTTGTCTCACCTTCAGCTTCTATGTAGTCAAAGACTCCAATGGCTATTCCTAATTGCTCAGAAAAAATTGCAAACCAGACTTTTGATATGCTGTTTTATCTGTTATTAAGTAAGTATAAAATCCAAAAGTTTCTCCTTCTTCACTTTTAGAAAAGTACAGATCTCTATGGTTCACCCCTCTGCCAAGAAGGGCTGATGTTGCCTAGTAGGAATCTTCTCCTCCTACCTTCTGGGTATTTCTGAGCATTAAATATTTTAGGAACAACAACAACAGCAAAAAGAAATATGTTTATGCTGTGCTTTATTAAGAGAACCTCAGCAATATTGTCCTTGGGGACCATGCCACATACTGAGACTCACTGGTTTGGGAACATTGCTTCATGAAGAAGAAAAGTAGTTTTACTTACCTAAAACTATAATATCAATTTTTCTACTTCGCTAATCATTGCATCCAACTTTGATAAGTAACTTGTGGCTTTTAAGATCCAGCTCTCGAATTTCCCTTCTCATTAAAAGGAAAAAAATAGTTTTGGGAATAACCGTCCCTCCTGGCCCCATTACGGGATGATTCACTTTTTAAATAACTGCTTTCACTATAAAAGCAGAGCATGCGTACTAAAGAAAGTCTGGGTACCCATGAAAATAGATAGGAAGAAAAAAGGCACACTCAGCCTCATTACCCAAGAAAAACCATTGTTAACATTTTAATGTTTTCATTTATGATTTCTTCTTAGTTTTTATCCTCATAAAATATTCCCTCAAATTGAAAATAGGTCAATTACCCATAAATTAAGCTATTAATTTAATGTAATTCTAAATTACAATTCCTTATTAGAATGCAATTCTAGCATAAATCCTCATGAGTTTCTTTTTAAAGCTTGATGAATTCACTCTAAATTCAACCTAAAGTATAAATGGATTAGACTATGTAAGAAAAAAATTAGAAATAGCTAAGAAAGAAATGGCCTGGTAAAATGTACTATAATTAAAAATGCATATACTCTTTGATATAACAACTCAGTTTGAGGAAACATTCCTTAAAAAGTGCAACACTAGTATGCAAAGATATATGTTAAAGGGGGTTTTGGGGTGGTTTTGTTTGTTTGGGAACTGCAGATGCAGAGAGTTGAATCCATCACACTTCTCAACTCATGAAATATTAACTGCCATCATCCACACATGGAAGGACTATCTCTTGTTATTTCTCTTGGGACTCATTCTTGTTCTTTATTTGCTTCCTTTAGATTCCCAATCTTCATTCCCTTTTTCCTTCTTTCCCCAGTAATCATATACCAAATTACGATGATCCATTATTTTAGGAATGGCACCTAAATTGCCTTCAACCCCTTTTTATCACAAGCAATGCAGCAATGAACATCCCCATGAACTTTCCTTTATGGACCTCTGTAAATATTTAGCTGGGACACAGGATAATATATATAAGAATACATACTTTCTTATTTTCCCAAAGTACTTTTGAATTGCTTTCCATATGGTTTCTACCATTTTTTACTGTCATCTACTGATCCATGAGGTTAATTTCCTCTCATTCACACCAGTGCTTGTTGTTAACTTTTGTCAGTGTAACGGTGATAATGTAGTGGTTCATTGTTGTCGTAATTCACATGTGTCTGATTAGTAAGTTTGACTATCACTTCATATGGTTAAGAGCCATTTAATTTTTCACTTCTGAGATTTGACTACTTTTTCTTTTTGGTGTTTTGACTTTTTCCTAATAATTTAGAAGGAATCCCCTAAATATTCTATATTTTAATCTCTTGTCAGTCTTAGATTTGACAAATACCTTTCTTCAGTCTATTGTCTATCTGTTAATTTTGTATATGGTGTTTTTCATTTAATAGCAATCTCCATTTTTATGTAACCAAACTTTACTTTTTCACATTGTGGGGTATATTTTTTAAGGTCTTCTTTAGGAATATCCATCTGACCTGAAGTCCGAAAGATGACCTCCTACACTTTTTTTCTTGTTAATATCTTTATATTTGACTATTAGTATTTATAATTCAATGGGATTCATCCTTGTATTTTGCTTGATACATAATTATTCATACAATGAGCTTCTATTGATGTGATACTATCTTACATTAAGTTCCCTTAAATACATAGCTCTCTTTCTGACTTTCCATCAACTTCTGTTCCTCAATTTGTATCTGAACCAGGAGCCCATTTTTTATGACAATGTCTTTGTATTAAGGCTTATTCTCTGGTAGGGTTAGTCCTCACTAACTTTCTAAAAATGCTTTACTTTCTAAAAATGATTTGAAATTTTTAAAATATAAAAGCTAATATAAGAAGACAATAGAATTTTAAAAAATAAAAAATTAGTAAGGATATATAAGATCTGAGAGATAAAATTTTTAAAAATTGACCTAAGTGGCATATACAGAATGTTGCATCCAACAATGACAGATTCCTCATTCTTTTCAAGTGCACATAGTACATTAAGCAAAAATGATCATATTCTGGGCATAAGGTAAGTGTCAACAAACTTTAAAGAATCAACATCATTCTTTATAAGTTCTCTGGTCATAACAGAATCAAGCTAAAAATTTTAAATGCAAAAATAAAAATATAAATTAGACAATACCCTTCTAAGAAATCTATAGGTTGAAGAAGAAATCCCAATGGAAATTTGAAAATGTATAATAGAACTGAGTAATAATAAAGAAATGACATAGCAAAACATGTGGAATTCATGAACGTCATAGCCATAAATATACTAAAATATAAAGAAGAAAGGTAGGAAAAATCCATCATATAAGTTTTCATTTCAACAAGCTAAAACAATAAAAAGCCAGAAGCAGCAAATCAAACCCAATGAAAATAGAAGAAATAATAAAGATAAGAGCAGAAATCAATAAAATATTAATACAAGATAAGAATACAATATAGAATATCAACAAACTCAAAAGATAGTTATTTAAGATTAGTAATAAAATTGAAAAACTCAGCAAGATTGATCAAGAAAAAACATAGAAGATACAAATTGCCAATATTAGGAATGCAAAAGGAGACATAGAGTAGTCCCTTGGGATCCCTGGGGGATTAATTCCAGGACTCCCTCCCCCCACCATGGATATCAAAATCTGCACATGCTCAAGTCCCTTATATAAAGTGGAATAGTATTTGCATATAACCTACTCACATTGTCCTATATCCTTTAAATCATCTCTAGATTATTTATAATACCTAATACAATGTAAATGCTCTATAAATAGTTGTATTGTTTCTTATTTGTATTATTTTTATTAATGTATTGCTATTTTTTATTATTTTTTAATGTTTTCAATCTGTGGTTGGTTGAATGCACAGATGCAAAACCCTTGGATAAGGAGAGGCAATGTTACATGAAGCAGATAATTAACTTTATAATAATAATTATGATACTACATTATAAATTAACAGTTCTTTAAAAATTACAAGATAAACACACAAAAATAGAACTGTGAGTAGGCTTCCATATCCATTAAAGAAATTTATTCTGTTATTAGATGTTTCCACAAAAAATGATATAGCTTTATAAGTATTCTTTCAAATATTTTAAAAAGAGATAACACAAATCTTATACAGACTCTTCTAGATAATAGAGAGAATAATATCAAACACCTTTTATAAGACCTTTTATAATCTTGATTTCAAAACTTTTTCAAAAAGATATTATTAGAAAAGAAAATTATCAAACAATCTCTTTCATAAGCATATGTGCAAAAATTCTAAACAAAATAATAGCACTGAATCCCATTGCATTTACGTAGGATAATGTGTTATCACCAAATAGTATTTATTCTAGAAATAGCAGGTTGGTTTAGTGCTTGAAAATCAGTGTAATTGACTAATGTTTGAAAATCAATGTAATTCTATACATTAACAGAAAAATTTTAAAAACTATGATCATTTCAATAAATGCAGAAAACATATTTGATGAGACTTAACACCAAATTATAATAAAACCCCTTAGCAAATGGGGATAGAAAAAAACTTCCTTAATTTGATTAAATCATCATTGCACTGGAATTCCTGCCCAGGACAAGAAGATAAGAAAAAGATAGAAAGGTATATATGAAATGGCACCAGGGTTGTCCTTCTACTAGAAAGCAGTAGATGAAGTGCCTTACATGGTGGGGTTTTCATCAAGAACTTCTGCCCTTTTCCCAAGGTTTATAGCCTTTTGGAGGCTTACTCAGAGGGGTAAGAACATTGTCAAAAACTGGTGATTTAGAAAATGGGCAGGATCCTGTGACCTGGAAAGTTTAGTGCCTATAGTAACTAGCTTAAACCTCTCTGAAACCATGTGAACAGGAAAGAAACCTTGGGCAATCTCTTTCCTGGAAAAGTTCTAGAGAAAGGTAAAAGGAGACCTCCAGTACTCCTTGTGGTAGGAGGTAGAGAAGGTGCTACAGTTTGAATGTTTGTCACCTGTAAAACTCATGTTGAAATTTAATTCCAATTTGACCATATTGGGAAGGGGGACCTTTAAGAGGTGTTTAGTCATGAGGGCTCCACCCTCATGAGGAGACTAACACCATTATTGTGGGAATGGCTTTGCCCCCTCTTCCTCTTTCTCTCTCATCCTCTCTTTGCTCATTCACCATGGGATGACACAGCAAGAGGGCCCTTGAAAGATGCTGGCACCTTGACATTGGACTTCCCAACCTCCAGAACTATAATCCAATAAATTTCTGCTCATTATAAATTACGCAGTCTGTAGTATTGTTATGACAGTACAAGGGGAAGAAGCCCCTTCAGTAGAGAAGTTCTCCCCTGGAAAATAAATTCTGGGGCTACTGAAGAAGCCCTGTAAATGGACAGGACTTATCCAACCTGGAGAACAGAGAAGGGGAACATGCTAAAATGGTAGGTGTTTTTCATGTTTTCTTATGTTTACCCATCATATGTCAACTTAGGGCTACAGTTATACAGTGAGACTCTGATGTACTCTGAGGTATGCAGGATGGTTCTTACCAAATTGCCCTAATTTCCTATGACATGGTTCTTGAATAGGCTAAGATCCCCCTGGATTTAGAAATGTGTCACAGACCATATTTCCTTTCCTCTGGGCACTTGAATAGTCTAGGAAGTAAGCTCTTCATCCCCAGTGGAAAAGTAAATATTTCTGTTATCTCAGTACCCAAGTTTATGGAAAGTTTTAATGTAGTAAAATGATTCTATCCACATATCTCCTTATGAGAGGAAAGGAAAAGATTTTCAGTGAAACTTTTCAAAATCATTCTCTAGTCTCATTAAAAAACACGATGCAAAAATCCATTAGGAATGTATGCACCCTCTTTATATGAAAGGTTACTGTAGACGATACTATAATAAGAAAGTTCCAAATGAAAAAGAGCTGGAGATTATCCTGATAAACATTCAGTTAGAAAAATACCCCAATTTCCAGAACCACATTTCCTTTATTTTTGCAATAATAACTGAAACAGTGGCTGAATGAAAATGTAGATCAAAATGGATTATTTTCAAAGATTGCATGGACAGCTTCTATCAAGAGGTCACAATTCATGTTGCCCAAAACATGTTTTCTGTACCCAGCATGACAATTTGTCTTAAGTTCTTATCATTAGAAACAGAGTTTTAAAGAAAATAATATTTTTACATTCTGCAGGTTGTCTATTCACTCTATTGATTGTTTCCTTGGCTGCACAGAAGATTTTTAATTTAATCAAGTCCCATTTGTTAATTTTTGTTCTTGCTATGATTGCCTTTGGGATATTCTTCACAAATTCTTTGCCTAGGCTGATATCCAGAAGAGATTTTCCAACATTGTCTTCTAGAATTCTTATAGGTTCATGTGTTAGGTTTAAGTCTACTATCTATCATGAATTAATTTTTGTGTGTGGTGAGAGGTGCAGATCCTGTTTCAGTCTTCTACATGTGGCTATCTGATTTTCCCAGAACCATTTATTGAATAGGAATCCTTCTCTGAAGTATATGTATTTGTCGACTTTGTCAAAGATCAGATGGCAATATGAGGATGGATTTATATCTGGGTTCTCTTTCTGATCCATAGGTCTATGTCTCTTGTTTTTGTGCCAGTATCATGCTGTTTTGGTTACTGTAGCCTTATAGTATAGCCTGAAGTCTGGTAAAGTGATGCCTCCCAATTTGTTCTTATTGCTTAAGGTTGCTTTGGCTATTCAAAAAAATATTTGCATACTATACATCCAATAAAGGGCTGGTAACCAAAATCTACAAAGATCTCAAACAATAAGAAAAAATCAAACAATGCCTTAAAAAAGTAGGCAAAAGATATGAACAGAAGCTTCTCAAAAGAAGATAGACTAATGGCCAATAAACATGAAAAAATGCTCAAAGTCTCTAATCATGAAGGAAATGCAAATCAAACCCACAATGTGATATTACCTAACTCCAGTGAGAATTGATTTTATCAAAAAGTCCCCAAACAACAGATGCTGGCGTGGATGTGGAAAGATGGGAACGCTTAGACAATGTTGGTGGGACTGCAAACTAGTACAACCTCTATGAAAAATATATGGAGATACCTCAAAGAACTAAAAGTAGACCTACCATTTGATCTAGCAATCCCACTATTGGTATTTACCCAAAGGGAGAAAAAGTCATTTTATCAAAAAGACATGTGCACTCAAATGTTTATAGCAGCACAACTCAGAATCACAAAGCTGTGTAATCAACCCAAGTGCCCATCAATACATAAGTGGATTAATAAAATGGGGTATACGTATACCATGGAGTACTACTCAGCTATAAAAAAGGTGAGCTAATATCTTTTGTAACAACCTGGATGGAACTGAAGACTATTCTTCTAAGTGAAGTTGTAAGAATGGAAAAGCAAAAACCACATGTACTCGCTAAGTTGGGATTAATTGATCAACACCCATGTGCACATATGGTAGTAAAACTCAATGGAAACCAAGCAGGTAGAAGGGGGCAGGGGAGGGATGGGTAAATACACACCTAACCTGTACAATGCACATCTATCTTTGTGATGGGCACACTTATAACTTTGACTCAAACTGCACAAAAGTAAATCACATAACCAAAATGTTTGTACTCCCCTAATATTCTGAAATTAAAAAAAAAAAACTTAAAGAAGGAAAAAAAGATTTTTAATAGTTGGCTTGGTCCTCATTTTTTTCTGGTCAGTATATTTTATTAATGACTTGGATGTGGACTGCAATGGTCTGGGGATCTGATAACCCTGGTCAGAGGGTATGGAGAGGGTCAGCCTGGCTGCCTCAACACGAGAAGTAGAAATTAGAATATGAGAGGGTAAAGCCAGGTTGCAATATGGCCCACTATATCAGATGGGAGCCGTTCCCTATTAGCCAGTCATACGCTTACGTAGTTGTAGATTTGGTGGAAATTAATAAAGCTATGTGACTTCCAATAGAGTTGATGTAAGTCTCAGGATAACACGGTATTGGGAAAAAAGTAAAATCCTAGTCCCCATGTGCACTGAGCCTATCATACAGTTTAGCTGCATGACAGAGTTCAGTTCTGGATCTACCTAAGAACTCTGAGACCCAGAAGAACTGGAACATGTTCAGAGGAGGTGAAAGCATCAGAGGATTGTTACATGGGGAGCTGTTGAAGAAACAAAGAAAAGATAAGATCCATGGAAGACAAAATATGTGTCCTCACATACTTGAAGGGTCGTCATGCAGCAAAAGGAGAAGACTAACTGCAGTTGCAGCAGGGACTGACTGCACATCCATGTCGAAAGAGCTAGGAAAGAATAAATAATCTGCGTAAGTAGGAAGTGAGTGCCCCATCACTGAGGAGTTTAAACAGACAGGAACATGCTGGGGAATGTTTCGGGGGGATGCTTCAGTTAGAAATAATGGGCCTGGGGGTGTCTGTGGAATGGCTTGAGTAGTCTCTGCTGTGCGCCTCACACCAAAATTCTACAAGACTGTTAAGTGTGAATCAGATTTCCTTACGGTGTCTTCTTCCCACCTGTCACTGTTGCATGCAAGTTCCTTTTTCTGTGTGCCACCTTCTTCAGTGGCCCCAGACAGAGCTCTTTTCCCACTTGTTTTTACACCCCTTACAGCACTCACCATATTCTGCCTTGTACTTGCTTTTTTTTTACTCATCAAGTACTTGTGTACTTGATTTTTTTTTACTTGTCTTTCTTCCGCATCTGACTGATTCTGACGTGTTAGGAGCAGGCTCTCACTCCCTGTCAATTGCATGCCCTTTATCCAAAAGCTGCCTGTCAGATGTGAGTATGTGCATCCTTGTAAATACACAAGTGACTCTGAGAAAAGAGGAGAATCTGCTGTAAGAAAAAGGGGATTGGTGAAAGACCTCAAATACCCGTTTTATGGAATGCAAAAATTAAGGGAGTAAGCCAAAGAGTAAATACCCCTTTATATAACCAACTGGAATTGTACTTATATAAAAAAATAATTTCTTCTGAACTGGAAAATATGCTTTACACATTAAGGAAACTAGTGTTTTTCTGAGGTCAACCAGACTACTGCTCAGGATAAGGAGGATAGAAATCAGGAATTCAGAAAAACAGAGTAGGGGCTCATTAAAGCCTTCTTTGGGCCCTGAGGTTCTGACTGTGCTGGATCTGACATGCTGGACAACCAAACCCAAAACCAACAACTGTCCATTTTCCAAAATCATTAAATGGAAAATCCTGTCTAGCAATTTCCTGGATATGCAGCCTCTTCATGGGGATTCTACCTGGGTATACTCAAGGCTAGAGTTAACTTGCAAATTTGTGATCTTCACTCTGCAGGGAGAGGTTACGAGATGGTTCTTTCAGACTCTTCATGTGCTGGACAAGCTGCAGCCGTGGATGCAGCCAGGGGAGCTGTCAACCTTGCTGCCCACAGTTACAGTGGCTGGGAGCAAAGCAAAAGTGCACATACTAAAAGAGAGAACAGATATCTTCGAGAACAGTATATTTGAGACTGTTAAAAGTAAATGTATGAGAAAAGTTTCTTCTAATGGCAAAACTAGAATATGCTTTGATGTCATTGATTAGAATGAACTCTAATTTTTAAATAATTTCCCTGTGCCATTTGTCCAAACATTTACTATTTGGCAACATTGTATTACAAAAAAGGCAGGATAAGGGGTCCCTGGCCTCAAGAAGATTATAGTCCTTTTGAGGAGTGTATCTGGGGTTTACCCCAGGCTAATGGCAGAAAACAAGGGACAGAGCAGAAGCCAAGAGGGTTGAAGAAGTGAGCTCTCCTCCATTAAAGCACCTGCTGCTGAGAAGGCCCGTGTACCTGAGCAATCTGGGGCTACGGGGATGGGGAAGCATTAGAGCCACGGTGCCAAACCACTAACCAGGGAGGAGCAGCAAAAGAGTCCAGGATCCCAAGGTCCAGCTTGGCTGAGGGGTGCCACGCTTCTGCTTGATCTCACTGTTCATGGCAGGGGTGAAGCTCGGGGCTGGGGACACCAGAACAGGAACCTCCCTTGGAAGCGGGTAACAAGAGCTGGCCACTGTCAGGGCAGGTCCAAGAGAAGTTAAAGGGAACCACCAAGGACATCATCATACAGGTTCTTCTAAGGTAGCAGATCTCAACATTTCCTGCTGGGCCATATGTGATGGACGATGTTCACCTGCACAACGCAAACCCATGAGTACAACCCAACCTTGACAAACAAATCCCCTCTAAGAACTATCTGGCAGATGTTTTCTAAGCACTTCAAAAACTATAAAAACAATGAAACCAGGCACTTAAAAGAAGTTATCATTTCACAGAAAAGAATAATAAATGTACTTAACCTCATTTTTTAAACTTTTAATTTAAAAATGAGTGGTGTCTGTTGCCTATAAGGCTCAGCTGAGAAAGGATAGATGGGGTTGTTGTGATTCCAGTGATATTAGCTCCCAGGCCAGCCCTTTCTCTCCCACTCAGAGTTCAGGTGCTAACTACAGAGTGATCATTAACTATGCTATAATCTCTAATTGCTGATGAAATTAAAGTATCAGCATACTTCATTCAGTACTGGAGTACCAGCAAACCCCCTCAAAATTCATCATAGCTCTCCCCTGTGTCAACACTAGGTATGGGAAGACTGGGGTTCTGGGGCCTGATATACACTCTGAAAACCCCTGAAGAAAAGTCTTCTCTTGTTGTGGAAACATCCTTGCAACCAGGGCTCCCTTCTCTCGGATGCCACTGTCTCTAGACATCAAAGGGTAAGACCTTAATCCAGGAATAAGTGAGAGGAGGATGAATGGGGACCCAGTGGGAGAGACACATGCACAGAGAAGAAAAACAGACTGACAACTTCTCCTCCTCCTCCTCTTCCTCCTCCCGTCCTTTCCCTTCTTCTCGCCTCTATCTCCTTCTCCCCTCCCCTCTCACTCTTTCTTACTCGCCTTTCTCATCACTGTCAGTTCAAGGAGAGAGGAAAGCCTAAATAACTGCAGGAGATTGTTACAGAAAAGTCCAATTAATGTGTGATAAAAGGGCAATCTCTTCTTCCCCACGACCTTCACTGGAAACTGAAGGACCAGAGTATTCTTCACACACAGTACCTAGCCCCAGATACAACCCAGAATATTGGGTAATTGACCTCCCTGGGTCACTTGATTATTTTTTCAAGTAGAGGCAGACAGTCCAGTGGTTAAATGCAAAGGCTTTGACATATGATCAGGGTGGTTCATGCTATAACCAAACTGTTTACCATCTGTGTAATCTCGGGCCTCAGTAAAAAGTGACCCTGTACATAAAGTAAGTAGCACAGTTCCTGACGTGCAATAAGCACTCACCTCAGGCCAGCTGATGAATAAATCCAGTGTTAACAAATGCGGTAATGCAATTGGCCCTGTGTATCCACAGTTTCCACATCCTTGGATTCAACCAACCCCAGATCAAAGATATTTTAGAAATAAATAAAAAATAACAATACATCAGCAAAAAATAATACAAATGAGAAATACAGCATAACAACAATTTATATAACATTTATGTTGTACAATCAGCCCTCCCTTTCTGAGGTTTCTGCATCTGTGGATTCAACCAGAAATCAAAAATATTTAAAAAAATTATGTCTGAACATGTACAGACTTTTTTCTTGTCATTATTTCCCAGGTAATACAATATAACAACTATTTACATCGCATTTACATTGTATTAGGTGTTCTAAGTAATCTAGAGATGACATAAAGCATATGGGAGGATGTGTGTAGGTTATATGCAAATGCCAAACCATTTTATGGAAGGGACTTGAGCATCCACAGATTTTGGTATCCGAGGATTTTGTGGGAAGACCCTGGAATGAATCCCTCATGGATACTAAGGGACAACTGTAATGACTGCAAAGCGTGTGGACTCTGAAGTCACACACTACCTGGGTTCAAATCTTGGCTTTACTTCTTTATGTAACATTGAGTCAGTTACTTGCCTTTCTATGCCTCAGTTTCCACATCTGTAAATGGAAATAACAATGGTATCTACCTTGCAGGGTTGCTCTGAATAGTAAATTATATTATCACAAAATGCTTGCAACACAGCCCTCATAAATATTAGCTGTTAGTTGTTACTATCCAGCTGAGGAGAGAATCATTCCAGCCCGAACTCCCCCAGGTGTATAAGAGATCAGCACCCATCTTCCCCACTCAGACTGACTTACAGTTGAATTGGAAACCAAAGACGGTGGCTTCTTCGAGCTGATTCTAGATGGCTGTTTGTGCCTCTCCTGCCAATGGGCATCTTAGTGACCTCTCAACCTAGCAATGGTAACTGTGAACTTCTCACCGCTTCTTGAATAACTCTGGACAATCATGGCCAATCCATGCTTCTGGGACACTGCCCACTGGGCTCCTTCTCTGAGGCATGCCTTTCCTCACCTCTCTTCACTCTCCTGCAAATGCTTATCAAATCCATGACTCCCCACCTTCCTCAGTAGAGGTAGGCATTCCCTCCTCTGGGATACATGGCTCTTTTTCATAACTATTGTAGGATTTATCCTGTGGTATTTTGACTGTTATGTGTCGTCTTTTCAGCTAGACTGAGCTCCTTGAGGTCAGTAACTGTTCCGTTTATCCCTTTCTCCCCAAGTTTTACCTGTGGCTGGCACAAAACATGAGCTCAGTAAATCTGTTAACCTAAACTAAAGAAAGTAAATCTGTTCAACATTTCAGTATATCATATTCTTAGCTTCTTCCCCACCACCCCCACTATCATGAATGGGTCTTCAGGGCAGGGATGGTGGTTTTTTTAAAATCTCTAGAGTCCCAGGATAGCCAAGTACATAGTAGGTACTTAATAGGTAGAATAAATAAAAGGATGAATTTCTTTTGAGCATAAGCTTTTTATTAGCATATAAATTAAATCAATATTTCTTGTATCAGATAAATAGTATAACAATCAAAATTAGGTAGCATCTTGTAAGTAGAACGTTTAGTTGATACAATAAAGTATCAATCGTCTAGAGATCCTGATACTTGGTCCTCAGGCAAATTAATAACAATGTCTATCATTTGCTGAGCTTTTAAAAGTTGTGTTCTCAGGTTCCTACTGAACCTATTAAATCAGTGTCTGAAAATGAGCTTAGACAGATCTTTTGTTTTGTTTTTCCAAATATCTCCAAGATGTGAAATCTGGGTTGAGAACCATCTTGGCCCTATAAATTGCTAACCCTGTGATCTTCAGCAAATTTTTAATTTCTCTAAGCCCCAATATCTTCATCTGAAAAAGGAAGATAATTATGCCTACCTTCTAAGGTCGAGTAATCATTGAATGAAATAATCCCATAAGAAGTATTGAACGTGGTACCTAAAATACTGAAATCCCTTTATAATTGTTTTATTAGCAACACCATTTTTACTATTGGAGTATAGGTCATGCCACCAACTGTGAGCCACTACTGCCACATCTTGGCCAAATATCATAACTGCAGGTTCCTGTCTTTGAATGGTTATGCCTTGCTTAACAACCGGATACATTCCAAGAAATGCGACATTAGGTGATTTTGTCATTGTGCGAACATCATAGAGTGTACTTACATAAACCCAAATGGTATAGCCTACTACACACCTAGGCTGTACGGTGTAGCCTATTGCTCCTCGACCACGAACCTGTACAGCATGTTACTGTACTGAATATTGCAGGTCATTGTAACACCATGGTAAGTATTTGTGTATCTAAGCATATCCCAACATAGAAAGGGTGCTGTAAAAATACAGTATTAAAATTTTGTGGGACCATCATCATACATGCAGTCCATCATTGACTGAAATGTCATTATGTGGCACATGACTGTACGTGAAACTGGACCAACCTACTACCCCAAACTAAACCTGTCAAGTCAGAGAAGGACAAGTTCATAAATTTCCAACCATCTTTCCTTCTATCTGCTAACAAGAATTTCCAAAATTTCCCCAGCTATTTCTAAGCATTAAATTATTTGAACCTCATTTAGGCTTGAGTTTACTGCTTCCCAGAAGAGAAGGAAAGACAATAGAGAAAATACTGTAGAAGAAAACTTTCTAAATATTATTTATCCCCAAGGGTGAGAAGATGGCTTCAGAAAATCTGTGTAGGAAATTGTTTTGAAAGATAATTGGATTGATTCATTAATTTTCTTTACATTATCCCTCTAAATGTCCTTATAACTCTAGGAGGTCTCTGCAGTGTCCATTTCTGTGGCATTAAAAAGGAGCTAAATGAGTATATTCTGTGGAAATCATAGCTCACATAAACTCTTTATGATAAATTCAGAAGCCAATTTCTATATTAATAGGAAGGAAAACAGGTAAATATTTATAAGGAAAATAAATGCTTAAGGGAGGAAAAATGAGCCTCCTTAAAGAAAGCAGCACAAGGATTTTTACATTCTTCTAAGGAAGTAGAGATGAGAGGAAAATATTAATAGAAACAACATTCTAACCTTAATAAAGCATTGACGGAATGCCTTAGAGACAACACAAATACAGTGTCTACTACGTATCTCATCTTCACATACATTATCAAAGGTAAGCTTCCCAGTGACACTGAGGGGAAAATACTGTTATCCTGCTATCACAGATGAGGAGATGGAGACACACGAAGGTGAGGCTTCACAAATCCACGCAACCGTTGGGTGGCAGGACTGTGCGAGACTCAACGCATGGCTGGTTTCATGCCATGGTTCACCTCCTTCTATTAATCTATTCTGGGTAGCACCAAGAATAATCCACAACTATCACAACCCTTGCTAACTAAAACAGAATATAATGATTCATGCATGAGAAAAGCTCCAGAAATGAGCACAAGGCTCAGAGGGAAGAGTTTGTTGTGTGGGATGCTACCCCATGCTGCCTAAGGAGAGGAATGGTTGCGCCAGAACAGGTTTTGATTCATTTGGAGGTCATGAATAAAACAGTTTTAAACTTTGGAGCAGAAAGAAATTGGTTAGGGGGTATGGGATGATTTTTTTCCCTTAGGTCTTCATATTTTAATTATTAGGAGATTTCTTTCTCTTTTCTTTTTATAAGGACTGCACTGGGACATTTCTTCTGTTTTGTCAGATAAGGAGGACTCAACAATTTTTTTTTTTTTGCTCTCGCTTTCTTTCTATCATAAGAACAATACAGCTTTTAATGAAAGTATTTGCTGTTTTCCTAACAATTCCTCAGAATCTTACTATGTGTTGGAAAAATCCCAACTCCTCCTGAAAGCTGAATGCTTCCTTCTCTTTACAAAAGCCCAGTGAGAAGGGGATGTAAAAAGGATGATACTTGGAGAGTACTCCTAGGGCTAGGTTTTGAGAGAGTAATCACAGATTTACCACAATGTCTGAATTATCTCTGTGCTTTGGTTTCTTAAAACTGATTTATATCTCACAGAGTTATGGGAAAAAAAACACAAAGGACAAACAAATCCCTCTGCAAAATTTTACTAGTTTTAAGTGATAATTTTGTGCCAGATGTTAAGCTCAGGTCTTCACATATGTTGTCTCATTTAGTCCTTAAGACAACCACTATTATCTCCTTTTATCAGAAAAGGACACTGAGCCCTAGAGAGGTCAGTTAGATTTCCCAAGGCCATGCAAATCCTGAGAAGTGGACCCCAGTTTCCCTGATTCCTAATCTGTGTGCTTGTGTGAGAGGACTGTAGAGTCTAAAGTAAGGACTTTAGAGTCAGAACGCTTGGCTTCAAATTCTCACTCCACTAGCTGTGTGACCTTAGGTCAGTTTCTTAACTTCTCTGTGCCTTACTATCTTTTGTCTCCAAAACAGAGAATAGTCATAGGAAGAGTACGTAAATCCCAGGGCTGCTGTGAGGATGAAAAGAGTTAATATTTTTCAAGAGCTTAGAGCTGAGATTCCCAGCCTTTGTGCCAACATGCCCCAGGGCACTGCGGTCAACTCATACAGGGTTGTTGGTTGAAACATTTAAAATTTTCAAGGGAAATGTGGGAACACACGACATCTGTCAGTCACTGAGTGGACTAGCTAGAGGTAGTTCACAGTTTCAACATTAGATCACACCACATTCCTTTTGATGGCAGTATATCTTCACAAAGCTGGGTTTTCAACTATTGCTGTGATGAAAGGCAAGTGCTGCCTCAAAATCGACATGGAGCAGGGAAGGAGGATGGAGGTGTCCAATCCTGATTCCAAGGTTTCAGAAGTTGTACAGCATCCAACAGGTGCAACGTCCCATTAGTAACTATCGTGTTATTTAAGAATGAAATAAAAGTATTATCATTTCTTTCAATTTATGCATATCAGTTTTTTCAAATCTCGACTAAGTTGTCTGGACATAAATATGTATTAAGTTGTTGATACATAACTACTTAGTAAATGGATACGATGGGTATTTCTGTTGGCCGATGTGCTATGAAAAAATTACCATTACTATGAATGCCATGAAATGAGAACATTTGGAACTTCTGGCTTGGAACAGTTCCTATTTGTATAGTCACACTATGGATGGCAGCTGTTATTATCAACCCCCATGCTGAATCTTATAAGACATTTTGCCAGTTCCATATGATTAACATAGCTAATTTTTGTGTCTGCACTCTGCCGAAACAGGTGGGGAGAAACAAAGGGCTTTTTACAGAAAAGGATATGGGGTTAAGACTGGCGTGTGACTTGTCCTAGGTCACTTGGCTCATCCTATGGGGCATGCAAACTTCCAGAGAGAGGGGAGCACTCGATTCTCTGAACCAGGCTAGTTCTTCAGAACCAAATTTTTTACTAAAGACAAGATTCTTTTTGTTTTTTTCCCCACCATGGGATTCAGTCTCTTTCTCTCTTCCATCATCAATTCATTTGAAAATACGTTATTTAATGATTTTACTGAGAGTGTCACTCTGTTGATTGGGAAGATAAATAATCAGAATTAATTTTCTTCTCTGACTAACTGGGAAGGCTTAAATTAAGATCCCAGAATGTCACTGTGGGATTCAAATTTCTGTTACTTCTATCTCCAGGAGATTTGTGCTCCATGGAGATAGGAGCCTTCTGCTGCCTCTTAGGGACCATGGCAGGCTCCTCTGAGACCTGGGCAGCAGCTGGCATGCTTTAGTCTCTGGACTCAGTTCTGCCATTACTAAGAAGCAAGGGGAAACAGCGTGGAGAAAAGATTCTGTTTGATGCCTAAGTGTGGGACTGGAAGCAGAGCCTTTTCAGACTGTTTCAAGAAGCTGCATTGAGGAGTTTGTGCTTTGTTGTTTGTTTATATTATTTTTTATTTTTCCCCTTAAATATTTAGGGTATTGATTTGCTTTTAATATTTTTATAGCATCCCCAGGGTCATTCCAAGGGAGTGCTTTGTATCAGCTGCAAGAAATTTGGCTATTTCCACTAGTTAAGGGATTCTACAAAAGGTGCTCTGAGAAGATGAGGTTCTCAATGACCTTCAAATGTCTAGCTTTAAGCGTTTAAGTCTCTGCACCCATCCACCCCCACCAATTACGAGGCACCTTGTGAAAGGCACGGTCTGACATACATGTTTTGTTCACAGACTCAGAGCTGAACTGCCTTAATGGATTCCCCAAACTCTCCTTTCTTGCCCTCAACTTGCCTCCCTATGGCCTCGTCATTGCCCAGTCCCGAGTCTGGCTCTGCTGCAGTGACTGGGGCTGTCACCTTCCTACCTATGAATGTGTTTCCTATCATGAGTCAAACGTAGTGCTGGACTTTTCATCCCAGCAACACTTTGACGCCACCTTAGATCAAACCACTTCTTGGGGTTTCAGCCAACCTCCATGGACTTTCCTTCCTGGCACCCACAGCATTGTCTGTTATCAGTATTATTAACATAACCTCTATTTTATTAATCCCACCATTGGAGCGTTGTGTTCTTGTTGGTGGTAAGGAGATAAACACATCCAATTTCTAGAATCCTTGCAAGAATTAAATGGCATGCTGAATGTAATGCACTTAGCCCAACCTCACAGGCTCACAACAAATGAAGCCTTCATTGTTATGAAAAGGGGCCCCACCTCTTTACCCAATGAGGACAAAGGGAAACTTAGAGCCTGAGGGAGTCAGAAAGGTCCCCAAAGATGTCCACACTCTCTCTTATCCCTGGATCCTGTGAAGATGCTACAATACGTGGCAAAAGAGATTTTGCAGGTGTGATTAAAGTTATGGACCTTAAAATAGGGAGATTAGCCTAGATTGTCAGGTGGGCCCAATCCAATCACATGAACCCTTAAAGGCAGAAGAATCCTCCAGCTGGAGTCAACCAGCTGTGGCAGAAGGGGAAGTTAGAGATACTCAAAGTGTGAGAGGGACTCGACATGCCACCGCCAGATGGGCCATGTGGAAAGTATGAGACGGAATGCAAGGAGCCTCTGGGAACAAAGATCTGCCCCCTGCTGACAGCCAGCAAGGGAATGGGACCTCAGTACTACAGTGGCAAGGAACTGATTTCGGCCAACAGTCTGAATGAACTTGGAAGCAGATTCATCCCCAAAGCCTCCAGGCTGAAACACAGTACTTCCAATACCCAATCTCAGCCTTGTGAGACTCAAAGCAGAGGACCCAGCTGAGCCACTCTGTGCCCAAACTGCTAACCTACATGACGATGAGATAACATTTGTGTTCTTGTAAACTGTTAAATTGGTGGTAATTTGTTACCGTGGCAATAACAAACTAATAAAGCTTATATCCTGGATTAGGTCTGGTAGGAAAATGACCTCCAAAGATATGCAGAATCCAAGTCACCATCAAGAGCTGCACAACAAGAGCAGCAGCCATAGGAAGCCAGCAGTCACCTTGCTACAAGGCTTGGCAGAGGGACTCAGACAACGACTCCTTTTAACAGTGCTGATGGCCACAGCCAAGAGCATTGTGAGACCTCTGGCACCAGAGCTGAAGCGTAAAGAAACTGGGGGAGGTGGCATGCCAGCTGGTGGGACTGGGCCAAAGGCCAGTGTTTTGTGCGTAGCAGCCAGGGATGCATGTGTTGCTGTTAGGCATCTTAAGGTCAGTTTAGCAAGGACTGATAGTGCTAACAAACAGATGAAGTTGCTTTTCTGTCTTTTTACTGCTGCACAGATTTGGTGAGCACTTCATTTAGCACTTTTAAATGAGTGACTCTCCAGTCCTTGATATCTAATTAAAAAGAAAAAACACAGGTGTCCCCATGCTCAGATAAGTTAACCTCTGAGAGAGCTGGGGACTTCAAACACATTTAGATCTGGTTTCAATATCAGAGCCCATATGTCTCCCACAAAGTGTACTTTTTATCTTTAAAATGTAATTTATGACAGAACTGTCTCTTGCGCTTTTGTATTAATAACTACTCCCCTCCCCTGGCCCACAGTCCATGAGCATCACAATTGTAGTATTCTCATTTTCTTGTATAATAAATAATATCAGCAGCACCAGTTGAAAAAATGGAAGACCTCCGTGATCTGGTCCCTGCCAATCATGATTCTGCAGCAGGGTGGTGCTGCCCAGTCCTGGCTCCACCCTTTCAGCATATAGCTTTCTGTCTGAAATGTAGTTCTTTCCTACTCATTTAACTAACTTGTGATCATCCTTCGGAATTTAACTCAAAGCATTTCCTCTTGATGACGTTTCCCCACTATACCCCCATTCATTCATTTCACAGATACTGTGAGCCTTACTCAAAATTCCTCATGTTATGTAACATAATTCAACATGTACCCTCTAAATCTATTAAAATTAAAAAATTTTTAATTCCTCATGTTAGGGATATCGAAGTGAATAAAAATGAAATGATCTCTAACTTCATGGAGCTTACAGTTTAGTGGATGAGTTAAACGTTAAGAAAATAATTCACATGTAATCACAGATTGTGATAAGCCTGCTATGCCAGGGTGATGATGTATTAATAATTTAATAAAGAAATTACCCATGTGCTTTTATTCTGCAGATAATTTATTAAGAAAAATGTAAAGGTATTTTTTTCTCTCCCCCTTCATAAAGATTTTCAGGCTTTGTGTAAAGTAGTTTTAGGGCTCCCACTCTCTGAAGATAGAGTTGCCAAATGGGGAGGGGTCTTGGCCTGTGCTCTGGAAGGTTTAGAACAACACTGTACCATAGAAATGTAATGAGTTACATATATAGTTTTACATTTTCTAATAGTCACATTAAAACAAATAAAAAGAAACAAGTACAATTAAGTTTTGTAATGAATTTTATTAAGCCCAATATCTGAAGTAGTCTTTTTACATAATTAACATAAAATTATTGAGATATTTTACATTCTTTTTTCATATCAAGTTTTAAAAAGCTAGTGTCTATTTAACTCAAAGCATATCTATGCATACAAACTAGAAAATCTAGAGGAAATGGATAAATTTTTGGAAACACATAACCTCCCAAGCTTGAATCAGGAAGAAATAGAAATCAAGAACAGACCAGTAATGAGTAGCAAGATTGAAAGAGTGATAAAACATCTCCCAATAATGACAACAACAGCAACAACAACAACAAAATCCCAGGACCAGATGGATTCACAGCCAAATTCTACCAGACCTACAAAGAATTGGCAACTATCCTACTGACACTGTTTCATAACATCAAGAAGGAGAGAACCCTCCCTAACTCATTCTTTGAAGCCAGTATCACCCAGGTACCAAATCCAGGAAAGGACAAAACAACAACAAAATAGAAAACTACAGACTGATATCCCTCATGAACATAGATGCAAAATCCTCAAAAAATACTAGCAAACAAAATTCAATAGCACATCAAAAAGATAATTCATTATGATCAAGTGAGTTTCATCCTAGGCATGTAAAGATGGTTCAACATATACAAATAAATAAATGTAATCCACCACATAAACAGACTTAAAAACAAAAACCATATGATCATCTCAATAGATGCAGAAAAGGTATTCAATAAAACCCAGTACCCCTTCATGATAAAAACCCTCAACAAACTAGGCATAGAAGGAACATACCTCAAAATTATAAAATCCATATATGACAAACCCACAGCCAACATCATACTTAAAGGGGAAAAATTGAAAGCATTCCCCTTAAGAACCGGAACAAGACAAGGATGCTCACTGTCACCACTTCTTTTTAACGTAGTATTGGAAATCCTAGCCAGAACAATCAGGCAAGAGAAAGAAATAAAGGGCATCCAAATTGAGAAAGAGAAAGTCAAACTATTCCTGTTTGCTGATGACATGTCCTTATATAGAAAATCCTAAAGACTCCACAAAAAGATTCCTAGAATTGATAAATAAATTCAGTAAAGTTTCAGGTTATAAAATTAATGTACACAAATCAGTAGCATTTCTATACACTAATTGCAGTTAAGCTGAGAGTCAAATCAAGAACGCAATACTATTTACAGTAGCTGCAAACAAAATAAAACACCTACAAATATACTTAACCAAGGAGGTGAAAGATGTCTATAGAGAGACCTACAAAATGCTGATGAAAGAAATCATAGATGATACAAACAAATGGAAAAACATCTCATGCTCATAGATTGGAAGAATCAATATTGCTAAAATGCCCATGCTCTCCAAAGAGCAGATTCAATGCAATTCCCATCAAAATACCAATGCCACTTTTCACAGAATCAGAAAAAAAACAATCCTAAACTTCATATGGAACCAGAAAAGAAACCAAATAGCCAAAGCAACACTAAGCAAAAACTACAAATCTGGAGGCATCACATTACCTGACTTCAAATTATACTACAAGGGTATAATAATCGAAACAGCATGGGACTCTTATAAAGGTAGACACATAGACCAATGGAACAGAATAGAGAACTCAGAAATAAAACCAGATAGCTACAATGAACTTATCTTTGACAAAGCAGACAAAAACATGCGCTGGAGAAATGATGCCCTATTTAATAAATGGTGCTGCGAAAATTGGATATCCATATGCATAATAATGAAACTGGATCCCTACCACTCACCATATACAAAAAATAACCAAAGGTGGGTTAAAGACTTAAATGTAAGACCTGAAACCATACAAATTCTAGAAAAAAATGTAGAAAAAACTCTTCTGTCCATTGGCCTAAGCAAAGAACTTACGACTGAGACCCAAAAGCAAATACGGGAGCCATAAAAATAAATAAATAGGACTTGATTAAACTAAAAAGTTTCTGTTGGAAATAACCAACAGAGTAAATAGAAAACCTACAGAATGGGAGAAAATATTCTCAAACTATACATCCAACAAAGGACTAATGTCCAGAATCTGCAAAGAATTCAAACAAATCAGCAAGAAAAAAAAATAACCCTATCAAAAAGTGGGCAAAAGACATGAACAGAGTTTTTTCAAAAGAAGATAGACAAATGGCCAGTAAATATATGAAAATATGCTCAGCCTCACTAATCACCAGGGAAATGCAAATTAAAACTCCAATGAGATACCACTTTACCCCTGCCTGAATGGCCATTACTAAAAATTCAAAAGACAATAGATGTTGGCATGGATGCAGTGAAAAGCGAATGCTTATACACACTATTGGTGGGAATGTAAACTAATACAATCTCTAATTGAAAAAAGTGTGGAGATTCCTTAAAGAACTAACAGTAGACCTACCATTCAATCCAACAATCCTACCACTAGGTATCTACCCAAAGAAAAATAAATCATTTCATGAAAAAGACACCTGCATCCAAATGTTTATCACAGCACAATTCATAATCACAAAGTTAAGGAATCAAACTAAGTGCCCATCAGCTGAGGAGTGGATAAAAATAATGTGGTGTATATATACCATGGAGTCCCACTCAGCCAGAAAAAGGAATGAAATGCTGTCTTTTGCAGCAGCTTGGGTAGAACTAGAGACCATTATCCTAAGTGAAGTACCTCAGGAGTAGAATAACAAATATCACGTTTTCACTTACAAATGGGAGCTAAATGAGGGATATATATTGTCATAAAGTGGTGTAATGGACATAGAAAACTGAGCAGTGTGGAGAGGGAGGGGGTGTGAGGGCTATAAATCTACCTGTTGGGTACAAGGTACACTATTCTAATGAAGGGTACACTAAAAGCCCTGACTTCAGCATGATAAAAATTCATCCATGTAACAAAAAACACTTGTGTCCCCTACATCTATTGAAATAAAAAATCTATATTTTTACTATACCTTTTCTACGTTTAGATACACAAATATTTAGTACTTACTATTGTGTTACAATTGCCTACAGTATCAGTACAGTAACATGCTATACAGTAGGTTTGAAGTCTAGGAGCAATAGGCTATCCCATATAGCCTAGGTGTGTAGTAGACTATGCCATTTAGGTTTGTGTAAGTACACTCAATGATGTTCACACAATGATGATATTTCGTAATGACATGTTTCTCAGCATGTATTCTCGTCATTAAGCAATACGTTTGCATAGTGAATATTAGATATTAGAGAACTATTAGTTTTCCTAAATATCATAACATAGCTAAGTGGGAGAATACCCTACTTTGGGGAGTTTCACAAAGGAGTGTTTAGGAGCGAGATGTTTTAATGTGTGCAACTTAATTCAAATAGTTCCACAAAAATGACAATGACAACAACACACACAAACACACACACATGGGGGATGAGATGAGTGGAGAGCAAATGTGATCAAATATGAATAATTTTTGAACTTGGCTGTAGGGCATTGTACTATTGTACTATCCTTTCAAAGTTTCTCTATGGTTGAAATTTTTTATAATAATACATTAGGGAAAAATAAAGAAATTAGGATTATTCTATGGCATTAAAGTTTGCATAAAGGTCAAGGCAAGATCTAAGAAAATCTTTAGCAAGAAGGTGGTGGTGGTGACTGGAGACATTTAAAAATGTGTCACCACTTATATGATGAGGGTTGACGTCAGAGTAGAGGGGGTTTGGAGAAGAACAAGGCAGCTTGAGAGGTTCACACACTCTGAAGCAGTAGTCTCCAGCCTTTTTGGCACCCGCGACTGGTTTCATGGAAGACAAGTTTTCCACGGACAGGGGTGGGGGAGGTGGAGCTCAGGCAGTGACACGAGTGATGGGGAGTGCCTATAAATGCAGATGAAGCTTCGAAGCTTCTCTTGCCCGCTCACCCGCTGCTTACCTGCTGTGCAGCCCAGTTCCTAAGTTTTTTATGGAAGACAGTTTTTCCAGGGATGGTGTCGGGGGGCCGAGCTCAAGGCGGTGGTGCTCCTGGTTCCCAACAGGCCACAGACCAGTACCAGTCCATGGCCTTGGGGCTGGGGACTGCAGCTCTGAAAGATAGGAAATTGTAAGAAGAAAATGGGTTGAGTTGCTAGATCAAGTACTAAATTATTGATTTTTAATAGAAAAGACAATATCACAGTAGTATTAAAGGACCTTTGAATGAGATAATGATAATAAACCATCCATTATTCTACCTATTCTCCTTTATATTAATTGCATATATTACATTCTACATTCAAATTTTACTAATATTGCCATGTGTGCTATTTTATAGTCTACTTTAACTATACATTATGTTAACACATAATGTTACCACATAATGTTTCCACATTTGTAAAAACATTTTCAAAATAGCTTCATATTTTATTATGCTTTTGTGTGTAATATTTATTTTTTAATCCATTGCTATATTAAACTCTTAGATACCCTCCTTCTTTTTGCTAAAATGTATGGTAATACAATATATATAATTATGTATGTTTTCTCTTTAATAGATTATATCTTTGGTATTAATTCATAGGAATGAAATAACTGGGACAGAATGTATAAGGAGTTTTATGTTTTATCATGCTGTCTTCCAAAGTGTTTTGCCCATATATAATATCACCAATAATGAACAAGTGTATCTGTTTCACTCTGACCTCATCTGACACCATTTACCAATTGTAAACTTGGACGAGTAGTCAAACCTCTCTGAGTCTGTTTCTTGATGGACATTTCCTTGTAAAAGGTGGACACAGAGATGCTGGGTCTTATATGTAAAGCAGCCTATTAATATCCACCACGTAGGATATTATGAAAACCAAAGATGATATGTCCAAAATACTTAGTATTATGTCTTGTTCGTAGTAGGTGCCCAATAAATATACTCATCAATCTCAATGTCCCATTGAAATGATCAGAAAAAAATATATCAATGTTGAAGAAACAATTACCATATTCTCAGGGCAGAATCATCCATGAACTTCTAGATCAGATGGTACTACATTGAGATGAAGTCAAACCAACTCATAGAATAAACATACTTGAGAGTATGTTCCAGAAGTGGAATGTATTCCCAGCAACACTCATTAAACAGTCCCTGCCTCAGGTAAGTGGGACATAGAGACTGGATTAAGCTGTAGCAGCTGAGAGGAGGGGAGGAAAGTTTTAACTTCATTAATAACTTTGGGAAATGCACTAGCTGCCATTGAGCTCTGAGCTCTGGGTTCTGAGTTATTTGTAGAGTACATGTGCCACGCAGTGTGCTAACTAAATAGGACCAAGTCAGAGCCACAGAGATGCTGAACAAAGGCAGTGCCTCATTTAGAGATGACGGGCAAGGCCACAGCAGACACATACAGTTGGATACCTCAGGTATTCCATAGGTAGGGTACTTCTCCAACTTAGTGTGACCGGTGCCAGAAATCACCTGACAATCTTTAAAAGCGGCCAGACTGGTAGGGTAGAAGACTGTACTCTAGAGTCCCTTGGGAGATTTCTGCCAAGAACTGAGGATATAGAGGCTCCCTGGAAGCATCTGAAACAGTCTCCCTTATGAAGCTGAGGAGAAATCTCACTGTCCACTTAACACAGGAATAGCTGGGCCTTTTCTGTTTTGAGAGTCTAACCTTAAGGCTTGGATGTAGAGCCATAGTAACAGAAGGGCGCATTAATTCTTCATCCAAAAAAGGAAGGACATCAGAACTAGGCCTGATCCAGACAGAGTTCCTGATATTGGATGGGGACCTGGGGAGAGGTTGGGTATGGAAACAAAGAATTGAGCTCTACATGTAGGTATACACCGAAGAGTGCAATGTGCACTGTCTGGGGAATGGACACACTTGAAGCTCAGACTCGGGGGAATGGGAGGGACATGGGCAATATATCTAACCAGAACTTTTGTACCCCCATAATAAACTGAAATAAAAACAAAAACAAAAAAAAAAGAAACAGGTTCAATTAAAAAAAAAAAAAAAAGAATCGAGCTCTAAATACCCAGCATGAGGCCTCCTAGCACTTCAAAAGTGTGATAATCCCTTCTCCATTCTGGCATCTGAACCAGACAGCATTTCACAGTGTAGGATTTATAATGGTACGAAACGGAAACATTCCAAGCATTGCATGAGAAAGCAATGTGAAATATATTAGGGCATATCCATTAAATGAAAACCATTCATCGTCAGGGTCATTGTCAGTCACAATCCAGTCAGGGAATTGAGCATACAGGTGACAGAAGAGCTGAGAAGACAAACGGAATGAGGAGACAATGCAGAGAGTAGCAACAGCAGGAAGCTGCCCTGAGCCTGGGCTGATGACAGGAGGAAACGATGTGTCAGGAACCAGAAGCTGAGGCCTTTCTGCGGGAGCTAGGGTCCCCTCAGGCACCCGAGTAAGGTCACACAGGGACGGGAGGCCAACGAGGAAAGGGCTGTCCTGCTCTTGCTGGAGCCAACCAAGAGGCTCAGTTGCTGTGGGACGTCACACCCAAAGCAAAGAGAAAGGCGGAAAAATACCCTGACTTATCGTTTCCAGTCTTCCACCAGTTCCTCCCATTGGTGAATCTGACTGGAAGTCAGAGGCGAGGGAGTCTGGGAAACATGATTCCTGGCAATTCAGAAAGTCGGGGGGAATGAATCTGAGAGGAAACAGCAATAAGCTGACGCAGCTATTCTATCATATAGTACTTACTGATGAGGAAAAAATATCCATGATATATTTTACAAAAATAAACAGGTTATACACATTTTTATTGTCCACATAGACATATACATACATGTGCACATAGAAAAATGTCTAGAGAATACACCAAGATATTAATATTAACATTGTCTGGATAATAGCATTTTCAACTTATCTGAATCCTCTAGTTATTCTAAAATAAATATATATCACTAGTGACAAAATAATAAAAGGATAATTGTGTTTCTGTATTTAAGGAAAGAACAGCTAGATTGCCAGCTCCTTGAACACAGAACATGAAGAGGAGCTATCTTTATCATTTTTAGAGTCCTTATTTTAGGGGCCAAAGGTTAAATTTTTCTACCAATATGAAATACACCACTGCATCTACTGGTGTTGGCCATCAGACAAAATGTTCAATATATTTTCATTTCTGCTTACCCTTTTCTACTCCCATTATAATTGAAATAATAAGGCATATTACATCTGATTCCTTTTTATCTCTTTCAATAATACATTATGAATCATCTCCTTTCAGAATTCCTTTCACCATGGCTTCTTTTATTGTCATATTAACTTCTATAATTCAAACGGTTTTATTTTGTGGTTTTCATAGTTCAATATCATTTGTCTTATAACAGGTATTCCTGATCCTTTTATTTTTAATCTTGCTGATTTTCTCCCTCAACACACCTCAACATGGTATTTGAGTAGTAGTAGAGTGTAGATCTTGTTTGGAAGGATGATCCTGGCGCCAACTAGAAATGGTAAAATGAGAAACCCTTACTTCTCCATCAATCAACAGTCCTCCTTTTTCTCAGCTTGTCTCCATCAGTATCCAGTAAGCAGACAGTGACCACATCAGTTATTTGCATAGGGAGCATTTAATGTGAAGAGTAATCGGGTACTGGAGAACAGAAAGTGCAACTCCGGGACATTGAGGTATTATAGAGGTTGTAACTGCAGGAAAATGCAACTGCTTCCTTGGGTTAAGAGGACACAGAGAAAGGATTGCGATTATAGAAGCTTAGAGAAGGGGTCCCAAGGAACCAGAATGGACACCTCCAAGGAAAGGGCATTCACCACCTGATTGGTGCTGGTGTGATGCTTCAGGGGCTTGTAGGAGACACCCTGTGGAGCTGGCACTCAGATTTCTGGGCAGGGGGCTCCCCCGGCCAGTGCAGCCAGTGCTACTATCCCTGAGAGGATACCATGAGGCAGGTTCTAATGACAAGCAGGATAACTACTACTGCTAGAACTACCGCCACTGCCAGGTGGACCGCCACTGCTGTGGTGTTGCTGAGGTGAACAGGAGAAGGCACGAAGCAGCAATCCTTGCTCCCTCTTCCATCTGGCCATCCTCCCTCCAGTGCCCCATACGGCAGAGCCCAACGAGGAGGCCACTGAGAACCAAAATGGGTCTTGCAGAGCGCTGGCCCTGGTGTCAAAAGCTGAATGCAGAAGGGTGGTCTGAAGCTGAAAGATAGTGACACACAGCACCTGTCAAGAATGCCTGGAAGTAATAAGACTCTCTGCCTATTTCTGAGGGTGAAGAGGAGGATTGGGGATCAACGAAGAGTAGAAGAGGGTTGGAATAAAAACTGTGGGAGTTGTTTACCCTACTAAGATAACAAGGAGGAACCACCTCCCACTAACTCAGCCCTTGCTCCAGGCAAACACACTTTGGGCGGTCTCATGCTGAAATCCTCCAACCTTATCACCTTGTTCATTCTGCTGTCTGACTATGCGGCTCCTGGCAGGTTTTGCCTCATTTCCTGTTATTAGTCCCCATTGAACCAGATAACGAATGAGTTCGGATTTTTGAGTTTTAACCCTGACAGCTTTGTATGTTCACCCTCTGGCCTTTTAGATGATATTCCTCTCCAACAATAAGCGGCCCGTAGTATTCTACCTTGGTATGACCCTTTCCCACAAGACCTGTGCTGGCCTAAGAGAGGCTGAGAGAGGCCTGCTCACCCACGCACCAACTTATTCAGCAAGGGTTTATTTGGAGGTTCTGTGTGGGGCATTTGTTCTCGACACTGGAGATAAAGCAGTGAGCAAAAAAGACCAAGTCTCTGCAGTGATGGAGCCACACTTTCATGGGAGGACATGGGGAGAGGCAGGGGAGCAGCAGGTAATATACCAAAAAATACATCTTAGTGGGTCATGGAACCCTAAGTCCCATAGAGAACAATACAGCAGTAGGAGAAGACAGAGAGTGACTCAGAGGTAGGGACATAGAGAGTGATCAGGGAAGGACTCTGAAAAAGTGACAATTGAAGAGAGATCAGAATGATATGAGTCCCAGGAACATCTATGAAAAAAGCAATTCCAGGCTGAGCAGATAGAAATTGCAAAGGGCTGAAGCAAAAGCTGTCAGGCTGAGCAGACAAGCAAACAAGCCAGTGAGGCTGGCAAGAAGCCGGCCGGGGTGGGGTCAGATACAGGATGAGATCAGACAGGGACAAGCCACACAGGGCTGCACAAGCCATGGTAAGGGCCTCGCAATGCCTTTCCCACGTGAAAGAGAAGCAACCTGGGGGGAGAAGCAGGAGACAGAAATCTGTTGATTTACATTTAAAAATCATCCTGGCTAATGTGTGGATATCATAGACTCTAAAACCAGTCAACTAGAAGAGACACAAGTGTTGCAGGGACCACCAAGAAACTGAAAACGCTGCTAATTAAACCTCACATGAAGCTTTCTTGTGACTCAGAAAATTTTTACACTTGTTTAAAGAGTTGTTCTGAACTTATTCAGACATAGGTTTTTATTGTGTAGCATTCTTATGCATATATAAAAGGAAAATATACATGAAATTAATGAGTTAATTCCTAAGTCTTCTTCAGATACAGAGTCCAGGCCTTCTGAACCACTTTTTAATTCAAAGTCATCAAGGAAACCAAAATATTCATTGATTTATTCAACAAATACAATCAAGGATGTACTATGTAGCAAGCACTGTTCTCAGTGCTAAGATACAGTCAAAAATATGACAGATGCAATCCCTAGCCTCACTAAGCTTACAGACCAATAGTCCACAAACAAAAAAAGGAAGAGAAGGCAATAAACACAAAGGAAAGGCAACATTTCTGCCAATGGTCTGTCCTCATAAAATGTTGTTAACAACAGGAACTATAATGTCAGACAAAACTGGCTTTGAATCTTGACTCTCCATTGACTATTTAAGTGTCCTTGAACAAATTATTTGACAACGCCCCCCCAAGTCATTCATTTTCTTCTAATATATAGAGTTGTTATTAGGGTAAAATAAAACAATGTATGTAAAGCCCTTAGTAGAGCATTAGCTCTAATTTCAGAATTCATGGTTACTACATGAGCATATATATTTTTGTGTTTAAATATTTTTATGTGGTTCTCAAATTAATTCACATGCTCATGATACCTGGGACCCTTTGTGAGCACAGCCATAGTGCCTTCCTCCTTCTTTCTGTAACCCTTGAAGGATCTTCTAAATATACTACACATGCACAAAATTGTAGCAACATGACTATTTGGTTTTCTTATAATTATGTATTGGGTTGACATCTTGTTTCTCCTTCTAACTCGTAAGATCTCAGGAGAGGCATAGCTTGCTAACAATTGTGTAAAAGATATTATTTATTATTTTCCATTCCTTCTGTTTGGCAGAGGTAAAAATTGAAGAACTGAAAGGAGATGGGAACATGGGCTCAAAGACACTGAAGGACAGTGTAGCAATTATTGTAAATATCTAAGCTGATTAAAGGAAATACTGAAGAGTTCCATTTAGATACCCCATTGCTTACTTGGTTCTTCTGTGAGTCTCTAAAACAAACAGTTTTCTGTCAGTGTATGGAGTTGCATATCAAAGGCTTCTTAGGCCTGAACCCAGAGATGCTGTTGATATTCATCATAATACACTTCACAATCCTGTTATTACAATCTTTGTACTAACAGAACTGATAGTATCTGTAGCCTGGTCATCTTTCTGGCCATATACAAAAAGGTCTTATTGGGCACTGTTTCTATTCCAAAAAGCCTTATGTAGACAAAGAAAACCACAACTACAACCTCCCTGTCTTTTAAAGCATAAATGATACAAATTGTTGAAGTTTTCTTGGTGTAAGTTTCTTTGAGGAAAAATGCACAATCTATCTTCCAAAGGTAGTTAGATTCTGTTTCTCTTCTAATTTCTAGACCTGACTGGAGATTTCATTTGCCATCTGGCTCATTTGTGAGAATCCCCCCCAAATTGGTTATGACCTGGAAAGAAATACATCTTTCTTTATGTATCCTCTGTTAATGTGTTGGCATAGGGTATGTGTGACCAGTGATATGCCCATGCATGGGAGAGGGCCATTCTGCTCCCTGCCAACCCTCTCTGTTCCAGAGTTGGTGCAATGCCACAGATCAGACAGTACGACAACAGGATTCTATGGTCCCAATATGACTATGAGACCATAAAGTCCCTTTCAACTCCTAAATATTTTTCAACAGAGCAACTTGGGGCAATGTGAATCTAGGGTATGACCATAAATAGCTAATGATTAAAATCCCATTACAAGCAAATCACTGAAAAACAATGAGATTAATGAATTCTTATCCAGGCAACATATGGTCTTCACTATAGATATATGAAAATGTTCTAGGTTTATAAATTCCTAATTTTTCAAAATATTCCAAGCAGCTCTAATTAATTTGTGGCATTTGTTAAAACCTCAAGAGTTTTAACTTATGTTGATAATCATATGTCAACCGTGTAGAGGGAACCCATTTTATCCACAGTATGGGTAAATAGTATTTTAAGTCAATGATGTTTGTGTCTTTCAAAAGTCTCGCCTGTCCTACTTTCCACACATTTTCTTTCATGAAAAGAAAGAAATTATTATAATAATTCCTCCATTTTTAACTTGTCAAAGAAAACTGTGACTCCAAGGCTGGAAATGCCTGGTATAAAGTTTGCACATGGTTCCCACTTTCCTCTGAAACTTTCCACTTTACTCCCTATACTTACTGATGATTAATGATGATGGTGATATATTTTATTTTATTCACTCAAATGTCTTTCAATAGTCTTGCACTATAATGCTTTTAAAGTAATATCATATTTATTACCAAATTTAATTCTCACATCAACTGTGGAATAGGCAGGGCAATAATATTATATTTATTTTATAAACAGTATAAGAGACATTAAATTATAATTTCACAAAATGATAGACTTATTAAGGATTGGTACTCAAAATAGTTCTCAGACCTCCTTACCCCAGCACACCATGTTTTCCATGAGGTCTCAGGTGGGAAAAATTTGAGTTTTGCTACTGCATATACCTCGGCTGGAACTTTCTCTCCACTCTTCCCTAGCTAGGGGAACATGACTTTAAGTAAACTCCTTAGAACTCTTCTTGAGCTTCAATTTCCTCATCAGCAAAATGGAAATAATAAACAACATATATGAAACCCCTGGCCCAGGTCCCCACATGCCCTGAGTTTGTAACAAGTAGTTGTTGTGAGGGTCCCACTGCATGCATAGCAGATGCTCCATAAATGCAGGTTGCTTCTTTTCCAGCCAAATGACATCATGGCTCATTACAAATGACACGGTCACTAAATGAGAGGATTGATGGAGTAAAAAAAAACACAAATTAAGTTGAACAATTACTAATAGTAGTTAATATTTATTGAGGTTCTACTATGTGTCACACACAGTCTGCTCTCACAGTGAATCTCTTAGTGCTTTATATGTAAAGCTAGGTGCTACTAGTATCTCCAACTTATACATAAAGAAACTGAGGCACTAATAGGTTAAGTAACTTCCCAAAATTACACAACGAAGGGTAACAGATCTGGGATCTGAACGAATAAATCTGGTTCCAGCGTCCTCCAACTGTAGGTTAATTGCAATTCAATGCTATATCCAAATGATTACAGAAAGCACTAGTAGTAACCTTGAGGAAAACTCTAAGGGTATACTGGGACATAGTGGGTCTAAATGCCGTGACCCACCAGTGGGTGCAGGACAGGCAGCTGGCATAGAGAGTGGAGAGTGTGCCCAGGTCTGACATATGGAACAAGAACATGGTGATGCAGTATTAGGAGGTTGCTTCTCCCCTTGGCCTCGTCATAGCCATTACCCAAATCAGCTATTACCCAACTCAGCTACTCTACAGCCATTTTCAACACTATTATTCCTTTTTGCCTCCTATTACCAACTATCTAAAAGCCAGGCACTTATTTTCCAAACTCTCTTATATAGCTAGGGGTTGCTGTATAATCTAATTCTTGCCAGCAAGATGGAAAGTGGTAATTGCCAGCACCTTCATGAGCATTGTGAAAATATTTTCCTCTCTGAAAAGAGAGGCAGATGATAAAAACATATCCCCCCCTAACCAGCTCCCCCACTATACCCATCACCATCCTTGCCTTCTGCTTTGGATGCTGACATGTGAAGGTAAGATGATTAGGGCCTGACAGCCATCATGTGATCATGAAGGGAGCCATCTGCAACATGGCAAAAATGGCATAGAGGAGAATGAAAGGACCCTGGGTCCCCTGGGGCCTTGTTGAGCTACCAGACTTACCCTGATACTGCCCACAGCCAGCCCTCTGTGGTGTAAATGATACATGACTTCATGGTTTCATCTACTGTGAATTAAATCTTCTTCTCCTTGTGGTCCAAGGCATCCTAAAACCAATACCCCAGCAAATGGCAACAGCAATAAATTCTTATATGCTCTGTCCTTTTGGGCAATGTAGATACAGCCTAGAACAAGAAAGTCACTGAATCTGTGAGTGACATTTTTGTAAAGCTATAGAAGCATAAAACACAAGTCTTAAAAGACTTAGCTTTTATTTGTAACAGCCAGATGGCCAGATTCTTGGGAAAATTCCTGATGGACTTGGAGCCTACAGTTTATACAGTGAGGCAGGAGGAGGAGAATTCTACTTGAGAGTTGTTTTCTCCATGTGCACAAAGAAAATAAGAATATTTTCTAGAGAGGATTGGTAATAGACAGCAAGACAATAGATGCTAATGTTGAGCCCTGCTTGCTGGCTGCCCTTTCCTGCAGGTTTGACCCAGTGGTAGGGAGTTGAATAAAACAGGCTTGGGGATCTGAATGCAGAAAGGGCTGGTACCACACACTTGCTGCCTGCATCTCACAGAGGAGACAGCCTTGAAGAGAGCCTTGCACTAACACAGGCAGGCTGCTGTGGAAACGTAACAGGGGCATAGCATGGCAAAACCAATCCATGTCAGGCCTTGGAAGACATTTCAAGAAGTTCCCAAGCTTCCCCCAAAGGGGGCCAGAAGACAGCTGAGAATTAAGAGCCAGTGTGCATCAGGATTCACATGCCCATAGCAAAGCCTCAGAAAGTGATTATGCCTGAGAGATGGGGGAGAAGTGAGTACAAAGAGAATCATTCAGACAGACTGAATTTTAAAATGAATTACCCTGAAATGGGGAGCTAAAGGTTTGATTCCACTACAGAGCAAAAGTGGTGTTTCATGAACTATGTTCATTTCTCTTATGAAGAAAGTTTTGTTTTGCCCATCTGAGTTGATATTGTAAAATTTAAAGTTGCTGCAGGCAATGTGACATCCCTGGAGTGTAAGACATTGGGATGCATTTCTCTGAACTAACAAAGGCTTTCCAAAAAAGCTGTCAGTGGCAGGCTGCCCGCCCTGTTACCATCACATCTGACTCTTCATTTGTCTGAGCCAAAAGATGGTATCAACTCATACTTTCATCTGACCTAAGGGAAAAGACCCAAGTTGAGAATCTCCAGGTTCAGAAATCCCACATGCTAAGAAGTTTTAAGCACATTTCACAACCATGAAGAGCAGGCACAAGCCCACCAGACGAAGACAGCTTGATCAGCCTTTGCAGCACTCACTATACGGCACTTCCATGCTCAGTAATGGACCTGTTCAAAGGAAGCCACATCACTCCATTGGATTTGCTTCTGATACCAAGTTCCTGGGGCTTACTGACCTGTCATGAGTAATGTTTCACTGTTGGCAGATAGGCGTCTTAACTCACTGTGGGTAACTTTTCATGTCAGTTAAAGCTCTGAAGGGCCCAGAAAGAGAATGTTCAAATTAGGAACCAAGTCAGAAGTAATGAAAGAGAGTTTAGAGCAGTTGTGTGCACCCTCCTTTACCCCTCCCATCACCAAGTATGCTTTTCTTACTCTATATCTGGGGCCCTGGGTCTGGCCTGATGGCCGCAGACCACCACCTTCAGGCAGAGGAGCCAGATACACTGTGGAACATATTTGGCATTGGAGTCAATAGAGAACAAAGGACAAGGACAACTTGAACAGCTCACGTCCCGTTGTCCCAGCTTCTGCCTCATTGTGAGTGCATGGTCAATCATGGTCTCACCTGGAGTAGTTGCTTAGGGGAGCATCCTGACAAAGAAGGTGTAGGCAGTTTCTCCAAACCTAATTCATAGATCAGAAGGCAAGACAGAGAAAACAAGGTCAGGGAAAGAATGGTAAGTTGAAAGAGCACAGGCCAAGCAGGAGAAAGCATGAAAGTGTAGGGGAAAGGTCTGGGGTACGGAGGTGCAGGTGTGAGACAGAGTTGGAAAGCGCTGCTGAATAAGCACAGCAAGGAAGCAGGGAGGCAGTAAGGCATCCTTAAGGACTATTTCAGATACTCTTCCTCCATCCCCACCCCAATCAGACACACACGGGCATTGGTATTTTTGCCTTCTGAATCTCTGGGATGACACATCAATCATATCTTTTGCCCTGGGGATAGTGTCTCTGATATTCAGCCAAACTGTTAATCAGAAGGTGACCTAATGCATAAAGAATGGGGATCTATTGCTTTTGTAGATTCCTTATTCCTTGGGCAAGACATAATTCGAACTTGCTATTACCTCCCTTCTCTGATTTTACACTAACCAGGGGTGTAACAACCATCTCAAAATTCCCAAGCTGTCCCTCATCCCACCAATAGCTGAATTTGAAAACTTGGGGTAGCAATTTGATCTCCTCATAAGGCCCAGAGAATATGTTGCCAAGGGACATTTTGAGTGTTGGTTTTCTAATCCTGCAGAAACTTTGTAACTAGTCGAAGTTAGTGAGATCAGGAACTATACATCTTTTGTCACCCTATCTTCAGAATGCTAATCTGTATTCTCTTTCTTTGATGCATTATATAGATCAAATGACAGGTGCATTCTCTGCAATGACAAAAGGGACATTCTTGGGGAGGCCCAGTTGGTCTACTGAGTTAGAGGGAACCTCCCCTTCAGCTGACATACACAGAGTACCTGATATAACCAGCATGCATTAGGTTTACAGCGATAAATCTTCTCTGACTTAAGTGACAGGACATTGGACTTTTAATTTTGTTTTCAGCAAATGTATCTTAATATGAATATTTCTAAGATTCTTTAGAGCACTATAATTTAGAAGAGTTTAGTGTGCAATATGGAGCATGATGTTCTGATTCTGATAGAAGTTTGGTCATAAATGAGAGAAGGGAGAAATAAAAGGCTGGTCGTTCAGATAAGAGGAAATAATTGGCTGAAAAGATTTTATATTTGAGACTGATATAAAAGTGGAAATTGAAATCATTGACATGAACCGAGGACTTTGGCAGACCTTTACACTGGGACCGAAATTACCCAGCTCTGCCTGGCATCATCTCCTCTGAAGTCAGGGGTGGTGATATAAACCTCCTCTCTCTCATTTTACACGAACTCAGCCTGCAGTAGACATCTCAGACTTCCCCAGGTACGCCACGTCCCTCCAGTACCTGACTTTGCCACCTTGCTATCTATGGATCAGGGCAGCAATTCAATCACCTTCTCATATGATCCAATCAATATGTTGTCAAATAAAGTACAAAGATAAAGCTCAAGAAATTTCTACTATATATAACTGAATTTAAGTCATAGCAGACTATGCATGACAACAGTGCACAAATCACAAAAGACTTACTAATTAAGTTCCCAAGAAAATACTCCAGTGCGGTGATTGTCAATTTTGTGGTATTTGTCAGAATCCCCTTGGGTTACATGGTGAAAATACAGAAGCCCAAGCCTTTACCTATTCCCTGAGCCCGAGCCTCTATTCTTTATTACCTCTCCAGGTGATTCTGAAACACATTTAAGTTTGAGAACCACTGACAGTGCTATGGAAATTAAGTAGAATAAGGATGGGCTGTAGGTAAGATGGCAACATTTCTGCCACTCTTTTCACTGCATGTAGGAGTATTTTGAGAAGTGGTTTAGCTGGATGGGAAAGCAAGTGTCCCTTTCCAGTCTTTTTCACTGAGCAGGCAGTGTTTTAACTGCAGAGCCTTCTTCCTCTGACTTGTAGGAATGCTCCCTACCCATACACGCGTTACAAATCTGAGGTTATGTGGCCATGCAATCACACCACAAGAGAGACAAGGACCTATTTACTTGCCAATTAGACATGTAGGGACATGCTATTTATCCCAGATATGCAGAAAGCCTGCAAGGGCTGTGCCTCTGTTTCACTCAGTACTTCTTAACCGTAACAACACATCAGCATCACCAGAAGAATATTTCAAATGCCCTAATGCCCAAGCTGTATCCCAGATTATTTACAGCAAAACCAGGAGGAGGAACACAGGCACGGGTGGTTTATAAAGCTCCCCAAGTGATTCAGAGCCTGACCCAAATTGAAAAACACTGTTTCAGATTCTCACAAATGAGACAGATTCTCCCTGGATTAAGAAAGTAATCAATCTGTAACTTAAAGGATACACCTTCTATTGGACACTCTCATAATTTAATGTCAGAAGGAAGTAGCTTAAAATATGAGAAAATGTGCAGGAAAAAAGTCCTAGAGATACGACTGTCCATATTCTTGCACCTTTCCTACAGGCCTCAGTCTACATGCAAATGCCAATATGAGCCAGCTCTTTTGAAGAAGAAAACACCCACCACACCAAGATATGGAAATAACAAGGTGTATAGACTTGATTCCTTTCTAAGATGAGTACAGGAGTAAATGAAAACAACACATATGGAATTCAGAATTTATAAAGCAGTTTTACAACTCAATAAAAGTACAAATAACCCAATTTTTTAAATGGAAAAAAGATTTGAATAGACATTTCACCAAAGAAGATATACAAATGACTAATAAGCACATATAGCGATGCTCAGCATCATTAACCATTAGGAAATGCAAATCAAAACCACATGAGATAACATTTAGTCCTCACTAGAAAGGCTATAATAATAAAAAAAAAAACATGCAATAAAAGTGATGTCAAGGATGTGGAAACCTGGAACCCCTATAATCTACCCAAAAGAGATGAAACATGTCCACGCAAAGATTTGCATGTGAATGTTTATTATTCATAATACTGCAAAAGTGGAAACAACCCAAATTGTGTTACTTTGCATTGGACCTCAGGGCCTCTGTGTCACAGGGGAACACAGCACAGGGCAGAATACTGCCAGTGTACACAGAGGGAATATTTAGAACATTCTGGCTAGAGGGAAATCCTCCACCTGGAAACCTAAATTGCAGTTAGCAGATAAAAAGTGGCCTGGGGCCTGGAATAAATTTGTAAGGCAGTCAGGCCAGAAAAATTGCAGTCCTTGGGCAATTCCTGCAGCTGTGCTGGCTTGGAGCCAGTGGGCTGGGGGTGCACATGACCCAGTGAGACACCAGTGGTGGCAGCCAAGCCAGTGACTATGTCACACCTTCCTGAACTCTAGGCAATGCAGGTCAGAGAAGGTCTTCTTCCACTTGGAGAAAGGAAAAGAAGAATTTAGAGGGCTTTGTTTTGCAACTTGGGTACCAGCTCAGCCATAGTAAAACAAAGTACCAAGCAGACCCCTGAAGCCCCTGATTCCAGCCTTAGCGCCCAGATGGCATTTCCAGACCCACCCTGGGCCAGAAAGAAACATGCTGCCCTGAAGGGAAGGACCCAGTCCTAACAGGATTCATTTCCTGCTGACTAAAGAGCCCTCAGGCTTGGAAAAACATCAGAGATAACCAGGCAACAGTCACCACTGGCTTTCAGTGAGACTGGGCTGGCTTCCCTTGTGACCTGGCACAGTCCTAGTTGCAGTGGTCACAAGCAGGTGCCCACATCACTCTTCCCCCAGCTCCAGTAGCCCAGCACAGAGAGTGAGGGACTTTGCCTGATAATACAGGGAATTCTCCCATATCTTAGCCAACTCTACCAAGGCAGTACCACTAGGAGTCTGCAAGAGTCATAGCATTACTGGGCTTGGGGCAACCTTAGTGCTGATATGGCTTTAGTGACCAAAGACTTAGGTTAAAACACTCAATTCCCTTTGAATATCTGGAAAACCTTCTTAAGAAGGACAGGTTCAAACAATCCCAGACTGTGATGATTTAAATAAATACCTAACTCTTTAATGCCCAGACATTGACAAGCATCAAGAACATCCAGGAAAACATGACTTCACCAAATGAACTAAATAAGGTACCACTGTCCAATTCTGCAGTGATGGAGATAGGTGACCTTTCAGACACAGAATTCAAAATAGCTGTTCTGGGGAAGCTCAATGAACTTCAAGACAACACAGAGAAGGAATTCAGAAGCCTATCAAAGAAATTTGATTTATTTGATTGAAATTTTAAAAGATCAAGTAGAAATTCTGGAGCAAAAAAAATTCTCTAAGAAATGCATCATAGTCTCTCAACAGCAGAATTGACCAAGCAGAAGAAAGAAGTAGTGAGCTTAAAGACAGGCTACTTGAAAATACACAGTCAGAAGAGAAAAAAGAAAAAATAATTAAAAAGAATGAAGCATGCCTACAAGTTCTAGAAAATAGCCTCAAAAGAGCAAACCTAAGAGTTATTGACCTTAAAGAGGAGATAGAGAAAGACAGAGGAGTAGGAAGTTTATTCAAAGTAATAATAACAGGCTGAGCGTGGTGGCTCACACCTGTAGAGGCCGAGGCTGGTGGATCGCTCGAGGTCAGGAGTTCGAGACCAGCCTGAGCAAGAGCGAGATCCCGTCTCTACTAAAAATTGAAAGAAATTATCTGGACAACTAAAAAATATATATAGAAAAAAATTAGCCAGGCATGGTGGTGCATGCCTGTAGTCCCAGTTACTGGGGAGGCTGAGGCAGTAGGACCACATAAGCCCAGGAGTTTGAGGTTGCTGTGAGCTAAGCTGACGCCATGGCACTCACTCTAGCCCGGGCAACAGAGCGAGACTCTGTCTCAAAAAAATAAATAAATAAATAAATAAATAAAGTAATAATAACAGAGAACTTTCCAAAACTAGAGAAAAATATCAATGAAATACAATTAGGAGCTCTTGGGAGAAGCTTCCAGGAAAGCTCCTTTTAAAAGAGCTAAGCTCCCTTTGCCTTTCCCCCTTGCTCCTTCCATTACCTAGAATGCAAACGTGATGGAACTTGAATGTCCATCTTACAACCATAGGGTGACCTTAAACGTGGAAACACTTCATCAAGGAGACTGAGCAAGAAGATACAAGGAGCCTGGGTCATTGATGACATCCTGGGACCACTTAACTATCCCCTTACTTAACATTACCACTAACAACTTCTCATGTTTTCCTACATTAATTCAAATTTGACTTTGTAGAAATTGTTTTCTGGTATTTAATATTGTGGAGAAAAAATCCAGGATATTATTTTTTGTTTACTTACTAAATTAATTAATACTTCTTTTTAAGTGACTTGTTTCTATTGAATGCATGTGAGGTTGTTTATTAATCCTTAAAATACAGGATTTCTTGGTATAACCACTTTTTCTTTTTACTAATTTTGTCTCTATATGATGAACACTTTAGTGTTACAGATTTAGTGTAATAAAATAGTTAAACATAAAGGCCTTGACGGCTTATATAACTGAAAGTTTTGGTTGTATAACTTACCAACTGTAGTTCTTAGGCTCAAAGTAGATCATGTAATTTACCATATGACTTTACAACAATCTTTGACTCTCTGTTACTTGAGGGGGGGAAAAAAACTATCCTATTTAGACTACCCTTTTTCAGGTCTCTATTATTTGTACCCAAAAGCAATTCTTAACATATTAACATAGAACAAATCAAAATCCAAGGTGAAAAAAGTTAAATGTAACAGGGTATTTTTACTTACTCATTAACATAACACAACATAAATATGTGTGTCATAAATCTTTCGATGACAACAATACAGCATCAAAATGTATAGAGTAGACCTGCAGGAAATACAGGGAGAAACTTATACGGTCTTGATAATAATGGGAAACATAAAAATACAGTCACTGTGTCTGAAAAATTAAATAGACAAAAACTAATAGGTAAAGAATTGATGTTCTGAAGACTACACTGAAATTAATAAGGGTATCAATATGCTTAGAAAAGTATTTGTGTGTGTGTATCTGTCTGTCTGTGAGTGTTTAATTATTTTGTAAATAAAATTCCAGGTTTTTTTTCAAAAATCAAATATATATACATTTTTAAATGTTTCAAAATATAGATTTTGTCTTTGAAATATAATGCAAGAAATAAATAAAAGTATAAAATTAAATGGAACTGAACAAAAGTGTAAACATTTGGAAGGCATTCACCAGCAATTCTTTAGTCTAGGAAAAACTCAAATACATATTACATTTATTATAGGACATAATAAAAATAAGGACACTACATATCAAAATCTCCAGGTCAGAGCTAAAGCATCTCCAGAGGAAAATTCATTGCCTTAAACACTTCAATTATAAACATTAAATAATTATGAATTAAGAACATTAATGAAAATAAATATTAAGCATTTAATACAAGGGTTCAGATTAAAAAAATTAGAAGAAGGACTGGATGAAGGAAAAGAAACAGCAATTGTACTTCAATAAAATATTTTAAGGAAATAATTAGACAAGAGCTCAAAAATGTTCAGTGATCTGTTTCTGAAAAATCAGAAACAATTTTAATCTTAATTACTATAGGGATGATCGAATAAATCATGGCACATCACATATTAGCATAACAGACACTAAAATAACCATTGTTGTTTCTTTATATAAAAACCTACACTATGTGAAATAGAAAAGTAGAATGCAAAGCAGAGTATAATATAATCTGACATGGGCATTGAGTAATATGTTAGCAGTTATAACTTGTGTTTTTGCATGTGCAGAACTTTATTTAGAGTAGGCACATTTTACTGTTATATTTAGAAAAATGCAACCCTAAAAGCATAGACTGTGAAATCATATTTTTTCCAGTGTCCTCTTTAGAGTAGAACATTGCATTCCATTTCTTAAGGGAATATATCTCATATTCACTGTAACATGTGTAAACTCTCATACCTATTAGAGCAAGCAATTACCAGATGTAATACTGCATTTGTCTTTTTTCAAGGATCCCAAGGATTTCTCTCTGTCTTCAAAGCAATCATCTCTAACACTGAGCAGAAGAGAATATTATTTCCTACTAATGATTTAGGGCCCTCACCACAACATCTCAATGCCTGGCCAAAAATAAGGTACTTTGAAAAGTTACCTGGCACGAACAGTCAATGATCATTTTTTATTCTGTTTCTCTGCTTGAAAAGCTCTCCTTTATCAAGAGCTCTCTGCACCTTTGCAATGGGGAAACATGTGCTCAATTTAAAGAAATATTCTGGGAATTAAATGCTGTGATACCTGTCAAGCACGCAGCACAGTAGTTAGATGGAATTCCCCCCTTTCCCTCCCCCATATCCTTTCCTGCTCCTACCTCTATAACTAAAACTCCTCCAATCAATCGACTTTTACGTAGTTTCTAGAAGAGGCACGTACAGAGTAAATGTCCACATGCAGCAGCTGTGACATATCTTATTTAAATAATGGTTGCACCATTATGGCTCTTTCAAGCTTAAATTGTCAATTCATTCCTTTGAGAGAAAAGTCACGGGTGTGGGTGTCTATTCACACCTTAACTCTCAGAAATTGAATCTCTCTGCAGGCAGTGACACTTTCTCTTATCACAGGATCAAAGTCCTGCTGCTGGAAGTTTATTTCCTTTGTCCAAAATCCACTCTTATTCACCATTCTCCACACAGGTGAAAAAAGAAAACTTTGTGTTCTTTATCCAAAGTAACTAAAAGCACAAAAAAAAAAAAAACGAATTTAAACCTCAGAACTCTGATCTCTGTTTCCTCTGAACTCAAAATATAATCTAGAGATTAATCACACTCTGCCTTTATCACCTACTGCGTTTGTATTATTTTACTCTCCTTTTGTCATTTAACCTGGAGAGTTTGTATCTGTTCTCCCCAACAAAACCATGAATTCGCCCAGCTCAGAGACACTCTAGCAACATCTGACCCAGCATTTTCCTTATATGTCATTTGCTTAATACATTTTTTATGATTGAATTGTTAGCCAAAAACATTTTTTAATAGCATGTATTTTTAAACACTTTGGAGGTGTCAAAAAACAATTTGGTAGTTAGGTAAGGAAAGATTTTATTCAAAAGTGCTCCCAAGAGGGGTACAGGGGCCACCACGATAATGAGGGAGGAGGCTGTAGTGTGGAGAATGTTCCTATCATAAGGTCTATAAGCATCTCAAGGGTTAGGGGGAAAAAAGGTTTTCTTTTACACAGAGAAGTACACAAGGTTGGAAAGAACCAGGTGTGGAGAAGAGGAATGACAGGAATAGTGTGGTCTGTCAGTAGATGAGGGGACTTCTTACCCTGCAGGTGGCAGCAAAGCAGAGTCTTAACCAAAGTTCTTTTGGCCAGTGTTTGATCAGTGGGGACAAAACAATCTAGCTAGCCATTTATGAGGCAAAGGAAGGGAATTTAGAGAGTCTGCACCCGGCCTTGTTTTCGGTGTTTGTGACCCACGAGGGCGCATCAGTGAGTCTGAGCTGAGTCACACGGAGAACCAAGGTTAGCTGCAGTAAAGCCGTTTCAGGAACACAAAGCGATGCGGGCATTTCTGAACCTTCTCTGTTTTCTAGGATCACAGGGTTCTGGGAAAGTTCAAAATTTGTCAAACAATACAAAAAGAAAAGGGACAGCGTCTCCCTTCAGGAATTTGGAGACTGAATGAAGAGCCAAAAGAAAAATGTCACACATTAAAAAAAATGTAATGATTAAGGAGAAGGAGAAAAGGAAGACAATCAGCATGAATGGATAAGCATTATCTCATTTAGTTCTCTAACACTTTCATAATGCAGGCACTGCAGTCTTTCCAGTGAGCAAATGAGGAAAAGGAAGCTTAGGGGTGTTAAGTAAGTAATCCAAGGACTCACAGACAGGCACTAGCAAAGCCAACTTTGAATTCAGATCATGTTAACAGCCCTGATCACAGTTAATACATGAACATGCCAAAATTTCAACTACAAAATGCATTCTCTAGGCAGTTAGAAAATACCTGCACCCTGAAGGATTTTCTGTTTTATTTATATAGAACTAATAAGAAACCTTTGGACTTTCAGCCTGCAATGAGGCAGAGTGGCAATCCCTATTGAGATGGACCCCAATAACCATTAAAAATATATGCATAAGTAACAAGTTTTGATATTTTGCCTATAATTTTTATTCCAGAGCTTATGAACTCTTTCCTTTTAACATTACAGGAAAACAATGTATTTGTTCAAGGACATAAATATTGTAGCCAGGACTCCCATAATGAATGTCTGAAGCAGGAAGCTGGAGAGAATTCATGGAAACTTGAGCATCTCTCTTCCAAACCTCTCCATCATTCTGTTTGCTGAAGCTGAAACACCTGTCCCAGGGGCAAAGCTTTTCACCCTGGGAAGGTCAAGACTTAAAAATGTTCCTACCAGGTGGCTCCAAGGGGTACATGACTGATAGGAGACTGATTCTGAACAAAGGCTTTCCTAATGGAAATGACGAAGGGAGCCAGCAACCTGGGAAAGGTGACCTTCATCTAGGAAAGGAAGAGGCTGGATAGCCAGCTTTCCTAACACCATTTGTTAAAGAAAACAAGCAAAAAGGGGGGAGGGCATGGTGGGAAGAGTCTGGGAGGGGAGGGTGAAGAATACAAAAAGGTCTCAAAACAAAGTCAACAAAATCCTGCCACTTTACAATGGTCAAAATATTTCAAGATAGTATATCAAATGTAAATTTGTATATTCCTTTCCCTCCACACTTATAAAATCTCCTTACTGGTAGACCAAGGTCATCCCTTGTCAAGCCTGAAGAGCTGGTTACCCACTGCTTTGGAGGACAGTGGTCCCTGGAGGGTGGGTCATTTGTGAGCCAAGTGCAGAGGCCTTGTGGAAGGCCAGTCGGCTCCCAGATATTCTTTCGTTGGCATCTGGTAATGGTCCACAGTCAACAGTGGCCAGCACACCTCCACCAATTGGTCTGCGCCCTGGGATTTGGGGAAACCCCCTTCACATTCAACCCACTCTGGCAATGGGAGTGGGAGACAGCTGGGAGCAGAGCCAGCCAGATTCCATGTGACCCTGACATTGGCCACAGAGGACATTTGTTTCAGCTGAGGCTTTCAGGTTTTCCATCTTACCTGCAGGGGGTACACTGCACATGCTTCAGTAGCCACTAGAGATTAGAGAGTGACCAAGGTGGTGAAGGAGGAGGGGTTGTTTCACTGACTGCCATTGGGTGAGGTGAGATGCCATCCTCCAAACTAAACGCTTGAATGACATACACCAGGAAGAGGTGCAGACAAAGGTAAATCAAGAAAAAAGGTGAAACTCTCCAGATGCCACCTCTTTTCCAAAGCCCCACAGCCTGAAGTGTAAACTGTACCTCGCAAAGCCTTTTCTTAGTAGTTTGTGTAAATTTCTTTTTTGGTATCTCCAAGCCTTAATGTGATGCCCTAGTCTGATATCGGTTGCATTCTCGGGTATAAGAACAGAGACTCACCTTTCTGAGGTCAGAAAGGCAGAATAAATTACTGAGCCACCCCAAAGGCAGAGAAAATTCAAGAGATGTAGTTGGAGTTTTGTAACCTATGCTCTCTTTCTTACCTGGACATTCTTTCAGGCTCATGTTGGATATTTTTTCAATAAGGCAATACTTAGTCCTAGAAATGTGATCCAAATTTGGTGTATGAGAGTCTCTAAAAATGGATGTTAATTTCCTGTTGCTGAGAAAGAGAGAAAAGCTGGTGGCCCAAAGATAAAGAAGTAGAAAATTTGAGTCCCTTTCTCTGCTCCTCTGAGACTATGGCTACCCAAGGGCTAAAACTGGGTCTTAGGAAATCAGAGCACACAAAGGAGCTCAGGCTCTCTGTGGGTCCCAGCTGTGCCAGCAGCAGCCCTCAGGGCTCTAGACCAGGCAGGACTAGATAATTAAGAGGGAAGCCCCAGAATGAAGACTGCAGGGCAGGCAGCAAAAATGCAGATTGGGAGCAGGGACATAGAACTGTCAACCTCCTAGGACTGGGCTTCTCTTCCCTGGATGTACATTAGAATCACCTGGGGAGCTTTAAGGACTCCCAGGGCACTGGTTACACCCCAGAACAATCTTTTCAGAGCCTTTGGGGGTGGTGCCCAAGCATTAGTATTTTTTAAAGCACTCCAAGTTATTCAGATGTTCAGCGAGGACTGAAATTCCCTACTCTGGTAGGCGGTAAACATGTAAAATGTGGGGCTTTCCAGTCTCCACAGGTAACACAGAGATTTGATGCTCACTTTATTGCAATGTTAGTAAACCATGTACTCAGGCTCGTGTTAGGGGGTGGTAAGGAGGGGAATGCCAAGCTGGCTTTGCTGATAGAGTTAGCAGAGACCAGGGCTCCCAAAGTAGAGTAGAATCGCTGTGAGAGTAGCTGCCAGGCCCTGCCTTGAGCCAGTTTCCCCAGCACCATTGCATATTCAGGGCAAAGATTCTCAACTTCACCATCACAACATGCTTGGGTTTGTAGTTGTTGTCATCAGTTAACACTTAATTCATAAAGTTAAAGTCTGGCATTTTCAAATGATTTACCTGTTTTTGTTAAATTAGAAAAGTTTCAAGGTTTTCCTGTAACAACACTATACTCATACATGGGCACTCTGATAGGTTCATTCATTCAACAAATATCTAACACCTGCAGTATGTGTGCCAAGCGCTGAGTTAGATACTAAAGATAAAGCAGTCAATACAACAGCTGTGGTCTGTGCCCTCTTAGAGATTATTGTCTATCAGAGAGCAGAAATACTTAAAGTATTAAAATGAGATGAGCATTATGATGGACAAAGAAAAGGCTACCAAGGGGACACAAAGCAAAGGGCTCCTGGCAGAGGTAGAAAAGCCCTTTCTTGCCATGGCACCTGAGTGGTGAATAGATGTTGAGTGAAAAAGCAAAGGATGATGTCACAACTAATGATGAGGAATTTCTCAGAGTGAGGAGCCTATTTTCAAAGCTATTAATATAAAAGCCACCATCTCTAAAGGAAGTTAATAGTCATCACAATAATTAACTATCATAATACTGCAATATAGCTTACTTCCCTACAGATTTTGGTTAATTCATCAGAATCTCAGAGATACCTGGGAGGAGATGTTCCAGGCCTGTGCATCACATTAAAGGAAAGGTCGAGATACATAAAACTGCATTTGGAAATACGGCAAAAGGTAATCACATTTATCTTATGCCTAAAGGCCAATGGATTGATACATTTCTATCCCTCCATACTCCCACTCAGGCGAGTCTAGCCAGTGTTATCAGTTCATTCTTCTGATGACTCCATGGCCTTCCCTGGGATGGTGCTTCCCTGGGATGGTGCTTCTCAAACTCTAGCAGGAATCAGGATCACCTGAACAGTTTGTTAAAGCAGATTCCTGTGCCCCTCCCCCAGAGATACTGATTCAGTAGGTCTGGGTGGGGCCTTACAATTTGCATTTCCAGCAAGTTCCCAGGTAGTGATACAGATGCTCCCAGTCCTCTGATCACACCTTGAGCATCAGTGTTCTATAGCACTGGTCCTTGAGAGGAAATCCCAACACATTTTTAGCCAGCTGAGATTCTGCTCCATTCTTTCCCTCTGACTGCAATATTCAAAGAAGGTTCTGAAGTAGGATGCAGACTTAGAATCTGCTGCCCCCACATTTTTATTTTGTAACCCTAAGAAAGGAACTTCCAGAAGAAGAATTTCTAGGTGTTGGCTATTAAACTTTGTGAATGTAACAGTCCATTATTTGACCTTTCTCTGAGTAATTTATATTGTACTAAGCAGTGCTCTCAATCATTGTCTAAGTGAAGAAACTATATAGCCAATGATGAGATTTTAAAAAGTAATAAAAGCAATATCATTGTATATAAAACATAAGTTTATTTGCAGAATGGTGTCAATAAATTTCTTAAACCATATATATATTTTTATTTCTTTAAAAAAATCATTTGGGAGAAAAAGGGGGCAAGATGGCTGATTAGAGACATCGGTTGGCAGATCATCTCAGAAAGAAAGAAAAATTTTAGAGAAACTTTAGAGAAAACTCTTTACAGAAAAATCTCTTTAGAGAAAAAACATATCTCAGGTGTAATTCTAAGCAAAAAGTGCCAAAACCTACCAGAGACTCCACAGGAAAAAGTTGCAGAGCAGAACAAGAAGAAGTAAGATATCAGCAGAGATCAACCCCCAAGAAACTTGGAGTCCTGTGGAAAGGGTAGGTGGGAAGTTTATTTCTACTTCCCTCACACCTCCACCAGTCAGCAGCATCCCAGGCTGCTGGAGAGCTTCTCTACTCTCACAAACCCAAAACCTGCTGCCACCAGTAAACTGGGAGCTTCTTGAAAACAAAGCACTGGGTCACCAGCCCCCTTGGGGTTACTCTCCATCACCATGACCCTGAGCAAAGATGGCGTGCCATGCTGGTTTTCCACCCACTGTGTGCCTTTGTCTTCCCCTGGGACCTTCAGCCCTTCAGCTTTTGTGTCACTGGTCCCCACACAAACAATTTCCAACTCCTGTCCAGACTGCAGTGGCCACAGAGGCTGGTGGGTCCCAGGAGAACTGTGAGATCCCAAAGCTTGACCATTCTGGGTGGGCTGCCCTCTGGGAAATGGGATAAAGGGGATAAAAGTGCCAGCTCTCCTCCATTGAGATTCTTTTCCTCCCCTACTCCTCCTCCACCCACTGCTGCTGAGTGGCACAAGTGCCCCAAGAGAAGATCTCAGGAGCAGCTGCTTTCTCCCTGTTGGCATACCTACTACACTGAGGCTTCTACAGAGAGTGGGGCTCATGCTTTTTCTCTTAAATACCTACAGCAGAGCAGGGCATACCCCAAAGCAGAGGGACATAAAGCCTGCTTGAGCACTCCATGGGCAACTCAGGACCAGCAGGCTTCTCCCTGGCACAGTTAGGGACTGAACTTGAGGGTCCAGGAGACAGGCCTTCAGGCCAGATACCCATACCCCCTGGGCTTGAACATGTTGGCTGGGCGCATGGAGGGGAGATTTGTAAGCTAATCTTGGGAAGCAAGGAAGCCCACATGGGTAGAACTGAAAGGAAAGTGCAGTGTGGGTCTGAGCCACAGCACACTCTTAGAGCACCCCTTCCCTAATGGGAAAGTCATACTTTCTGTCTGGGACAGGATCTTGGTCAGGGAAAGTCTCAGCCATAGCACCATTCCTGGTGAGCTCAGCTAGTTTGGGGTACTGTTTGCCTGATGCCGAGAAGGAGACCTTGGGGCAGGGGAGGAGAGAGAAGAGCAAAAACCACCCCCAACAGCTAACTGTGAATCCCAGACAGCCCTTCCCCCACAAGCAGACTTTCTGGCTTGGTGGGGCCACTTCACACCTCCATGATGACTTTCCCCACCAGCCTGGGAGCTGACCCTTAATCCCTGTGGAGGCAGCTCCCTTACTGGCCTTTATGGAGCCTGAACACAGGCTCACACAACCCAGCCCTGCCAAGACTTGCTCCTCCACCCATCTCTGCTGTGGTGGAGAACTAGGAGTCCTCTGGGAGCTCCAAGGCCCTGTCCACCACTTGGGGCATCCAAGTGCTTCTCTTAATGGACTAGAGTCACAAGTTCCAAAAAACAACACTGCAGGTGGCTCTTCCCTGCAAGTATCACCTACAGGGAGGACACCAGGCAGGAAGAACAACTTGTACAGCCCATGATACCATTTACTGATTTAATCATACAGAACATGGATGACTCTTACTCACAGCACCACTTAGTGTCTCAGAGATTAAACTGGGCATCCTAATATAATTCACACAGTTAAGAAGACCACAGGGCCTGGGAAAAACAAAGTATTTCAAAGACCTCCATCTTCCCATGTCAACAAGAGACAGGGCATCTGCTCATGCACATAGTATACCACCAAGACAGACTGCAAATAATAAACAATTAAGAAAACCACCATGCTAAGGATATCTATCACCCAGGTATCCATCCAGAACTGAGATCCCTATCAAAGTACCCACAAGCAAATCCAAAGGTCCTTATCCAATATACGCTACAGACAGATACTTAAGAGTGGGGAGGAGGAGAAGCCCCATCTAAACAAAGGAAAATTCTAAAACAAGAAGCAACAGCTGCTCCAGCTGAGAAGGAATCCTTCTCCACTGAGAAGGAATCAGTGTAAGAACTCTGGAAGTATGAAAAATCAGAGTGAAAGGGTACACCCAAAGGAGCACACTAGCTCTCTAATAATGAATCCCAACCAAAATGAAATACTAAAATGACAAATAAAGAATTTCAAATATGAATTGTATGGAAGCTCAATGAAAGCCAAGAGAAAATGGAATACTAACTCAAAGAAACCAGAGAAATAATTCAGGAAATGAATGAAAAATTTACTAAAGAGATTGACATATTTAAAAAAAGAAATAAAACACACATATACATACCATGGAGTACTACTCAGCCATAAAAAGGAATGAAGTGATGTCATTTCCAGCAATGTGGAGGGAGCTGGAGATCATTATCCTAAGCAAAGTATCTTAGGAATTGAAAACAAAATACCGTTTATTCTAACGAATAAGTGGGAGCTAATGGATGGGTACACACGGGCACAAAGTGATATAAAGGATGTGAGAAACCAAAAAGCGGAAGGCCAGGAGGGTGGATATGGGATAAAAACTTAACCGATTGGGTAGAGTGAACACTATTCTGGTGATGGGCACACTAAAAAGCCCTGACTTAAGCATTACAAGGTATCCATGTAATAAAAACACTTGTACTCCCTTAAAAAATAAATTTTAAAAATCACTTGTTAGTTTTGTCAAGATCATCTGACAATCTTGAATACCCCCACCAGAAAAAAAAAGAAAACTGGCTCATTTTGGAGCCATGAATGTTAAACAAAAAATCCTTATATTATACTCACACATAACCTCAGCTTTTCTGGATATAAGATTCTAGACTTGAAGGTATTTTTTAAAATCTTCAAAACCATTACTAAACTATCTTCTCGTATCCAGTATTGTTATTGACAACTCATATATCAATAGGATGCTTATCTCTTTGCAAAAGTTCTGTTTTTTCTCTTTGGAAATGTTTAGAATTGTCTCATCTTTAATGTTCTTAAATTTTACTACTATTTATCTAGATTCCTCTTTTCTTCACCTGTTTCACACTTGCTGTATCCTTTCAATTTAAGGATAATTAGTTATCATCTAATTATCCTTTACATCATATTATATCTTTCTTTAATCCTGAGAAATTTTCAGTAAGTATTTCTTCAAATATTTTCCTGTAAATTTTTTCTAATATTTTATTATAAAAATTCCCCATCATATAGAAAAGAATTATATGGTGAAGACTCATAAAAATCTCTTACTTTCTATCATTATTTTTTTATTTGTCACAAAACTTTCACTCTATCTCTCTATCCATCAATCATTTCAGGTTTTTTTTATGAATTTCAAAGTAAGCCACAGACATAAGCATACTTCCCCCAAATACTTCAGCATGCATATCCTTATATTTTTCCTTAAATAAATGCATACTAATATTTATTTATATTTTCATATTTTCTCTTTAGATAAAAATTATTTACAATAAAATACACAAATTTCAATTACACCATCCAGTGAATTTTGACAGATGCATAAAACTGTGTATCCTAGACCTCTGTCAAGATACAGAACATTACCATCACCTCAGAAATTTCCTTATGCCCCTTCCAACAATCTCTACAACCAGCCCCATCCCCATGCCCACAGATGCAAACTCTGTGCTTAAATTTTCCACCATAAATTAGTTTTGCTTATTCTAGGACTTAAGATGAATAAAGTTATATAATATGCATTCTTTTAGGGTTTCTTTTCATTCAGTATGGTTACGAAATTAACCCATGTTGCAGCATGTTTTATTGCTTTGTTCCTTTTTATTGCTGAGAGGTGTTCCATTGTATGAATGTTTCATTGTATGAATGCGTGCATGGCTTATTTACCTATTCTCCTATTGATGAACACCTGGAATCTTTCCAGTTTCGGGCCATTATGAATAAACATAAACCTCCATGGTGGTACCACTTTTTTTTTCTTCCACCAGCAGTGTGTGAGAGTTTCGGTCAGTCCACATCTTTACTATTCAATTGTCAGTCTTTTGAATTTTAGCTGTTCTTGTGAGTGTGTAATGGCATTCGTCGTGCATTTCACTGACCATTGATCATATGAGCACTTTTTCAAATGCTTATGGGCATTCTCATATCACTCTTTGTGAGATGTCTACATAAATCTTCTCTTTATTTTAATTGTCTTTTTATTATTATTATTGATATATCTTTGATACTGGTTCTTTGTCAGATATATGTTTTATAAATATTTTAACATCTTTTTTTCCAAAAGAAGACATTTTTGAAATATATTTTGAGCATAACATTTCAATTTTAATAAAGTCTAGTTTATCAATTTTTCTGTTATGATTATTGCTTTCTGTATCCTAAGAAATATTTTCCTAACCCCAAGTTATGAAAATATTCTTCTGTGTTTTCTTCTAAAAGCTTATAGTTTTGAGTCTATGATCCACCTCAAATTCATTTTTGTTCCTGGTGTGAGATAGAGGCCAAGCTTCATTTTCCTTTTTATGTGGTTACCCAGTTGCTTCACACCATTTGTTGAAAAGACTTTCCATTCCTCATTGGATTATTTGGGCACATCTGTCAAATATCAGATACCTATACAAGTGGAGGTCTATTTCTGTATATATACAATATTTTGTTCCACTGATCTATTCATCAGTCCACACCATCTTGAATTCTGTAGCTTTGTAGAAAATCTTGAAGTCAGGTAATTTAAGCTCTCCAATGTTGTTCTTCATTTTCAAGAGGACTTTGGATAGTCAAGATTCACTGCATTTTCATATAAATTTTCATATCAACTTGACAATTTCTTCTGAAAATCTTGGTTTGATTGTGACTGGAATTTTACTGAATCTATAGATCAATTTGGGAAGAACTGACACCCCTAACAAGACAGAACCCTCCAATCCCTGAACTGGTATACCTCTTAATTTCCTCGTGTTTTCATCCATTTTTATCAGCAATGTTTCATAGCGATATCTTGTGTCTTTTGTTAAATAAGAATTTTAAATTCTGAAATTTCAGGAATTACTATGGATTATAAGTAAAATTGTTTTATGAATTTTATTTCTCATTCCCTTCCATTTATTTTTCACTCTCTCATTGGAGCTCCTATAAATGTTCACACATTGACTTCTGTTGTACATGTTTCTTAACCATTTTTCTCTCATTCCTTTCATGATTTTATCACTTTCAATGCTTCTGAGAGTTTTCTACCTGCCTTTTTAGCTCATTAATTATTTTTTTCTGACATTCAAAACACCTATTAAGTTCTTTTTTCCAACTCTTTATTTTTATACTCAGTATTTCCAGTAGATATGCCTTAAATTCTTAGCTCCACTCTACCCTGGTCTTTTTCAAAAGCTGCCTCCTCGGTTGTGAACACCTAGCCCAGGGACTGGTATGGAGGACAGACTTTAAGGTGACCTGGTGATACCTGACACCTGGTATTCACCCCTTTGTATAATCCCCTCCTCCTGGGTGTGAGCAGACCCTGTGACTTGCTCTCAGCCAATGGAATGAAGCAAAGGTAAGTAACACCATATACTGTTTCACCTTACTCTCATGAACCCTTGGGGGTAGTCATACCCTAGGTAAAAGGTCTTATAGTTTCGAATTGCTTTTCCTTAATTGTTAATGTGGTTGAACATTTTTTCACCTTTTTTTGCCTGTGAGACTATGCTGTGCTCATTTTGTGATTGATTGGGTTGTTGTCCTGTTCTGACACTTCCCCTAAGAACTCACAGCTTATCCAGTTTTCTGGACAATTCCCTCTGTTTGCTGCTCCTTCATTATGGACTTAATGTCTCCTGATTACTAGCACACTGTACTCTTCTTGGGGCTGGATGGGTCATGCTAAAGCTTTCCCAGGAGGTCTCATGGGGGCCAGGTCTTTTATGATGGTCACTGAACCTGCTACCTCTTATCCCAGGTGTCATAAACCAGCAAGGGCGGGGGCGGGGCTATTTGGCTCACAGAGTGTTCCCATGCGAGTACTCAGGTACGATGCTTGGTTGCAATACAAGCAGCTTAGTTGCTATTGTTTTATACCTGGCTCCTACCCTTATTCATGTTAACTTCATGGCAGGCATTTGAATTTCAATGCAAATCAGTGTCTGTTACAATAAAAACACCACTGTCTGAGAATTTCTGAAGAGATGGGTTATCAGCTCATTTCTGTCACCAGCTGCGGGATCTTGAGTAAGTCATTTCACCTCTCAGAGCCAGTCTCTTCTAGTGTAAAAGGACAATGTACAGATATTAATACTTTCCCTGCCTACCTCACAGAATTGTTTTGAAAATCCATGTAAATGTGCTTTGTGAGTTTTTTTGATGAAACAGGAACAGCTCTTATTATTCTTGCCCACTCCTGTCTATAATGCCAAGGACACTGCACGACCACTTTCTACCCTGAGTATCAGTCCTAGGCAGGAACTGAGGCAAATATACTGAAGGAAATAAGAGAATGAAAGTCTTCACCAGGCACCCCCAGTCATATATTAAGGGTTTGTGGCTTATTGACAACACAGACCCTGTGCTCTTCCGAGAACTGCCCTGTGAAAACTTCAAACTACAGGTATGAACTATAAATGTACTATTTGCCTGCATTTACGGAAATAACATGCATGCTAATAAGTAAATGTCAGGGTGAGGGTTGTGAGTCAGAAAGCAACCTCAGCTGACACAAATGCATAATTCTGATTTGATTTTATAAGTGCAAACATGAGCTGAATTAATGGACCTGCTAATTAGTCCAAATTCCTGCATTGTGGAAGCTGGATCAGAGGTAGGGGTCCATTGTGAAAGTTAGGAAAAGCACTCCAGGCCCGGGAGGCCAGTCCAGGGGGCCACGTAGAGGGCTCTCGGGGTAAGGCCTGGGCCCTGGTCCTGATTGTGGGGTGATGAGGGCTGTGCTGGCTGCTGGATCGGATCGTATCTGCCAAGGAGAGAGCAGCACGTGGATCCTCCTGTCGTCAGGCAGAGCTCTTCAGTGAGGTGGGCTCAGGGAGGGCTCTGTGCCTCTGCTCAGCCGAGCTCCAGCCAGAAGCCTTGGGAGGCAGAGGAGGTGCTGAGCTGCAGCTGCTTCCCTGCTCTCCGGAGGCGAGCTGGGCTCCCTCACTCTGCTGCAGGCGCAGGGACAGTGAGGCTCAGCCCTCCCTGAGCCATGGCAGCCACCCTCACAGAGGACAGCCCCAATGCCAGCGGGACCACGCAGACGCTGGATTCTTCTCCAGTGGCTTGCACTGAAACGGTGACTTTCACTGAAGTGGTGGAAGGAGAGGAGTGGGGCTCCTTCTACTACTCCTTTAAGGTAAGTTTCCTGCCTTCCACTCTGAACGCTGACTTGAAATAAAGAGACGGGAAGAACTTAAGAGAGCCAGTTAGAGTATCATGGCCAGTATTGTGAGCGGGTACTATTTATTTTCTTTACTAAAAAGGATTAAAAAAAAACCCTGATGAGCTAAAGCAACAAGCTTTAGTGTGCAAAGACCTATATTGTAGTTTCTCATGAATACAGGTGTTCTTTTTTTCTGCTGCTTCTGAAAATCATAAGCAATATTTATGAGTGGATGATTTTTGTTTTCCCCCTTTCCTTAGGCAAAAGCACCTTTAATTAATCCCATAGCAGTGCTTGAAATGTCTGTTTCTAGTAGGGGTTAGACTGTGAGATTTGTGCTAGGAACACCAGAGGTGTAGAAAACCCATGTCCCCGGGGGCAGTGACTGATGGAATGAGAGACAGCAATAAGCAAGGCAGTGCTGTCTTTCTTTATTGATCCTTTTCATTGAACGTCAGAGAGAAATTGATTCTTTGACAGTAGTTGGTAGCGCCACCTTTTGCAACAAGTTGCTTCCCATGACAAATGAAATAATCAGAGTTTGTTGAGTTTCATCTTCAAAGTATCCAAGAGACACATTGAAAAAAAGATCTTCATTAAGCTAATACTGTACTTTGCCCTATTCTGCAACAAGATCTTGTAAACAGGAATGCAGCAGGCAACTGGAAAGCAATAGTTCCTTGCTTCTTGCATCCAAACACTGAGCTGTGAGGTTATTTCACACACTGCCTAATGGTACATTTGTTGCAATAATCCACAGTCTCAAACTGGTTCTTTGTACCAAAAAGGAAAATACTTCAAGAAAAATTCTAGCTGTTGCTTTACTGTTGTTTTTTAATCCTCTCCGTGTTCTTGAAATGATTTGGTTTTTACACAATAAGTTAGAATTACTGTGACATCCACCTCTCTACTGGAGGTTCGCTTCTTTGCGAACACTCAGAATAAAACTTTCAGCAGGGAGCTGTCCCGGGTGTCAGCCTGGCACTCAAGGGCTGGAGAGACTCTGGAGTAAAGCAGAGCCTGCACAAATCACTTCTGGCTGCAGCAGGGTCCGGTCTCTGGGAATCACCTCTTAATGCATGCACACGCACACAGCCCAACTGCTCGGCTCCGAGACATGGCATTGAGAGTGAAATTAGAGTTTGTTGCCATTTACCGTTACTGAATAATTCCCTTTATGAAATCAATCAGCAGATCCAGAGATTCTATCTCGGCAGGCTTTGTGCACCCGGGAGGCACAGGACCCCATTCGGTGACGCTGCCTGTGCAGCCTCCTTGATATTTACAGAACATGACAGCAAACAGAATGAAGACAGACTGACCATCGCAAAGGGGATAATAATCAACAATGAGGCAGTTGTTCTGAGACTCGGGCCATAATCAGTCTCGGCTAAATCTCATTTGCCAGTGTTTGAATACAGCACCTGAGGGGATGCTTTTATTTTTTATTTCAGCTTATTATGGGGGTGCAAAAGTTCAGGTTATGTATATCCATCCCCCCGAGTCAGAGCTTCAAGCGTGTCCATTCCCCAGACAGGGCACATCGCACTCATCATGTAGGTATACACCCATCCCCTCCCCCCACCCCCCACATCTGTCCGACACCCAATTGGTGTCATGTGAACAAATAAATCCCTGCTGGCTCTCTACAAGTGTTTGTCCTCTCTGAACTAGCAACATCATCTCTAGGCATGAAAAAGAATCACATCATCTTGATCCCATTCCTACTGATATGTTTGCAGCAAAACAGCTAGACCTCTGGACAAAGAGAGAAGCAGAAAGAGAGGAATTATGTCTTGCCAGGAGCTTACAATGTTCCACCTCATTTTTTGAGAGATACATTCATTGACTAAATCATAGTGATTTTTAGTTGCACAGCAATCAGTGGTGGTATCTGTGGGAACCTTGCTTAAATTTCTCAGTGTAACTTTTTTCCTTGCTCCTCTTGGAGCACAAGTAGTTTTGATGCACTGTTGATACAGAAACAGTTCTGATGCAAATGATTGTTCACTGAGAGTCATTTTATGCCACATATTTCTAAAGAAGAAAGTCAAAACTCTGCCCCTTTGCAATCTCTCAAATGTGTCCCTTTAATCCCCATTGCCTTTACCAAAAGCAGCAAAAAAAAAAAAAAGCACAAAAATAAAAATGGTAACAGCAGTAAAAGTAGCAGAAATAATAGCAATGGTGGTGGCCACACATCTCATTTGCTGTGGGCATTTTTGGTGCCAAGAGTCTTAGCAAGTGAGCTCTGTGAAGTATCCCATTTAATTCTCACAACCCCTGGTGTAGCTTTCCATCCAAACTTGCTTCCGATCTTCATCTGTGTTTATTTAAATTCTACCCATTCTTCAAGACTCAACTTCAGTGGCTTCCTCTGTGAAGCCCTCCTTGACTCATCCTGCCTCTGAGTTTCAGCAGTCGCGGACTGTACCTCTCTTCTTGCCACATGATGCAACTCTGCCTTAAGCTGCTGTTTCAACACATGTTGGGTAAATGTGTTACAGTCTTTAAGCTCTTTGGGTGAAAGGAATGCCTTATGTTTCATATTCTCTCCAGGCCCCAGCGCCATGCTAGGCATACACAATAAACATTTACTGCATAAACGAAGCGTGGTGGTGTTTTTCTGTCAATTGCCAAACTTTGTTAGAATGAGCAACAGAGAGCTTGCTCTCCCGGTGCCAGAGGTGGTGGTGGGGGGCTGGAATCTTGTGAACCACAGTTCTACCCCTCAACCTCTTCTCTCCCTGATCTCTACCAGCTATACTCACCCAGGTCCGATGATCAGCTCATCCCTATCCCGTTTCTAAGCCCCTGAGACCCAGGTAAATTACAGATCCCAGTGGGTGGGGTATAGAATTAGTTGTGGCACTGTGGGCTGCTGTCCAGCTTGGTTTAGCCCTGGGGAATACGTACCCACCATGTTGCAGCCTTACCTAGTCTTAGCTGCCCTGCTTGGTCCACACACCTGAGCTTCTACCTTAGCTTCCCACCTCACACTCTAGTTCTTCTCCTCTGAACCCCAAAACTCTCTTGGGTCTAGTTCTTACTGGCATCTCCTTCACAGGTTCAGAGCCTTTTCCTTCCTCCCGTCTCCACCCTGAAATCCTAGCTTCTATTTCCACCACTCTAACCTACTCTGCCTCCCTAAGCATCTTGGGCTGTTGGAAATCAGCAGGAAGATGGGGGGTGAGACCACCTGCCCCTCCTCTATCATGGGCTTTGTGTGACTAATCCTACATGGTCTTGGGTTCAAAGTTCACAGCTCAGACACTGTTTTATTTATTTTTTGCATTGTTCCCAATTTCTTGTATTTTCAAGGTCATATCCACCTCACCTCCTCAATTCCTAGTCCCCAGCATTAAGAACTTATATGGGCTTCCAGAATCTGCTGAAAGTTTTCAAGGAGGACAGGACCTAGCTCATCAAAAAGTGAATGGGGCACCTGAGTACACGGCTGTCCAAATGGAAGACAAATACAAAACTCACACAAACCACTTAATTTTGCCAGTGAATTCACTAACAATGATTCCTGAATCTCTGATTCTTAATGATGGGAAACCTACTTAGAAGTAACTGGAAGGGATACCCGTCTGGATTAGTAAATTACCTAAATTATAAAATAATGCAAATGAAACTCAGTTTTGTTACTCTTCCTAGCAGGGAGAAACATGAACCCAGACTGCTAAATATCCCCTAATGACGATCTTTTGTTGAACCTCCTTCAGTGGGTAGTTACAAATGATATGTGATTAGTCTAACCATTGTTTATATGTAAATGGTTGCTTCTCAGTGCTTGAGGGTGATTGGACACAGCTTGTTCCCTTTGTTTGTATACTCTCCCTTCCATGCTCTTTTACTGTTAATTTTCTTAACATATCCTTCCTCCATTAATATAACAAAACCAATTTCAGTTCAAGGCATGTCCCAATTATCTCACACTATGCTTTTGCAAGAGCTCAATTTAAGAAGCTTAAGTAGACTGTGCTTGTTTTCGTTACACTTAGGTTGACAACTCGTTCTAAGACCTCGTTCTACCTACTGAATACCGGTGTTTTCACCTCTGTCATCTCAACTCCTCTCTGCCCACTTGCCTGCTTCCCTGTGACCCCCCCCCCCTCCCCAGCTCTCTGGGGCTTGCTTATCTCCCCTCCTGCCCTGGACCCAGGACGGTGTCAGGGATGCCCTTCCCAGAGTCCAGGAGCCCTAAGTTCCCGATCTTCTCATGCATTTCCTGAAATTTGTAACGAGGAGGCTTGCATTTACATCACATATTTTTTATCCTCTTCTAATTAGTCTTGCTCAGTATGTTCAGTTTGAGTTTCTACAGCTGAATACTGTGGCTGTTCCTAAGGGAATTACTACTAGTTTCGCTCAGTTAAATAATTATTAAAGGTCTGATTCCTCCTGCCTGTCCTGCTCCCCACACCTGGCACTCCACATTCCAGTCCCCACTCTACCAGGCAGCATGTCCAATTTCACTCCTTGCGAATGAGAAAGGCAGAGGGCAGCATGCAATTTCCTTATAGCCTATCTTAGAGCTATAGACCCTAGTATGTCAAAAAGGAAATTTTCCTCCATTAAATTTCTCTTGGTGTTACTAATACATCTTGTGGCAGGAAACACAATCTTAGTTAATTCAGAGTAAACCCAGTCATTGCATAGCATTTCAGCCCAGGAAGAGTTTTCACATTCCTTGGCTTAGGGAAGGCATCTAACTCTAGGGCCAGTGCTTTTGCAGGGTATTCCTGCGTGTGTATGTGGGGGTTGGGGTGGAAAATGGTGGAGGGGGTTGGATCTTGTGAGGAACCTGGGAAAATTAGCCTCAGCTGAAACAAGGCCTGTGTGCCCCTTAGACACAGTCACCCTTGTTCTGAACCCTTGCTTGGGTCCCCATCTGGCCCAGGTCAGGACCCATTGCTTTCTCTCTCCCAGGTACATTGTGCTCAAATCTCCCTCTCACCCTCTCTCACTCCAGGCTAAATTTCCACATCCTCACTAGGAATGGCAAGTTGACTGCTCCCCACTCTGCTCTGGGCAGCAGAAAACACAGTGACATTATCTCTGACCCTCTCTCCCACCACGTAGCCATCTAAACCGTCCAACTCCCACCCCATAATAGCTGGGAAAATCCGGTAGGCTGTCCTTCCTCAGACCCTATGTAGTACGTGGACCTCAGCTCCCTTCCAGTCCTGTGCTCCCCAAGTTTGGCAGGTGTCCTCTCTCCCTCCCTCTTTTTGTGCAAACCCTGGGAGAGAGGCAATCCAATGCCCCCTCATAGGTGTCCTAGTCCCCCCACATCTCTCCTGGCATGCTACACCACTACTGGACCTCCTAACCCTTCCGTTCTCCCTCAGCCTCCCATCTCTGTAGTGGGAAATTGACTACACAACGTTCCTCCCAATTTATTACTCTGGGCTCTCTGTTCTGAATGCTCAAAAACAAGAGCCATTTCTCTTCAAGCTGCTTATGATCTCCTCCAGGAGGTATTTTGAAAGCTCGGCGTTGCCTTGTTTCTCCCAGTCTACCTTGGTGGAGCAGACGTTGCACCCTGACGGCAGCGGGGTAGGGGCTGGGGCTGCCTGGGCTGGGGGAGGTTGTATCAGGGAAGTGGGAAGGAACACATCCTTTAATGCTTCAAAATGTCACTCTGCCATCCTTGAAATCATTTCCTGTTGATACAGTGAGTAAGAACGTTTCAAACGGTGCACTCAAGTAGACAAGAAATTGAACTTTGTTTTTCTGTAACTAAACTTAGCTTCTCCCTGGACCTGTCAGTCCACCTCTTGCAGAGAAGGCAGCTTAGTCATCCCAGGTAAACTCAGCCTGAGCTTTCGCCACCGTTTCCGTGAGGCTTTAGAGCCAGACTGCTGGGGACAAATCCCAGGGCCGCCACCATCGAGCTGCGTGACTTTGGGCAGTTCACTTCTGCCTGTGCCTCGGTTTCCTCATTCAACAAACAAGGCTAGTAATTGAATGTCCTTCAGAGGGCTGTTATGAAAAGTCAAATGACAAAATGCTTGTAAAGCCTTTAAGAGCAGCAAGTGGCCCAGAGTCATAGTCAATATTAGCTATTATATTCCCAGGAATTAGTCATTCCTCTCTTTTCTCAAGGCTACAACTGAGAGGTGAGAAGCCGACATTATCTGTACAGAAGCAACTTCTAAACATGCTGGGAGAGACACCGCAGGCCGAAGCACTTCAGCACAGCTTTAATATGCATCTGGGCCTCAAACACCGGTGGTGGATTGAGCTGCTTCCTTTGTTTTCTTTCTTTTTTTTTTAAATTAGATCATGAAAAAAATGCAGAATAAGATATAGATATTTAGGGAAGATTCCATTTCTTACTTTATCATCCTGATATTATGTCTAACTATTATCTAGGCAAGCTTAATGGCCCACTGCATGAAAGGCTATTTGCAGAGAGGAGAAATTATGCCCTACCCAGGGAAAGAAAGAATTGGCTTCTTCTGTGGCAAAAAGCTTTTCCAGGCCACAGATGGCAAAATCACCCAAGGTCATGATTAGGTTGTGAGCAATAATCAAGGTTCTTGTTTTCCCACTTAGGCAATATTGATGGCTGCCTAAAAACGATGGATCTCTTACTCTTGCCGCACGTTATAGTTTGCACTGTGATTTCATATCAGCACATTTGAACCTCCCATCATCTCCAAGGGGGGTTAAAATCGCATTCTTTTTTTTTTAACTAGATATGAAAAGATGAGAGAAGTTAAAGGTATAACTTCCTAAAAAAATAAATCAATAAAAATAAAAAGGAAAGAAAAAGAAAAAGGATTCTAAGCCGATTTTAGTCATGATAGGTAAGGCACAGTAGCAAATTCTGAATCTCAGCAGATTAACACATGAAACGATTATTTCTCTCTCATATGACAGTTGCAAACAGGTCAACTTGTAGCTACACTTTCTTGACCAAGTGGCTTCCAGGAGAGATGGGAAACCTTATTGGCTTAGGCCTGAAGTGACACATGACTTTGACTCACTTCCATTGGCAAGAATTAGTTCCCTGACAGGCAAGGGCAATGCCCCCAGTGTGGGGGACATAGTGCATGGCTTTAAAGCTTTGGTCCCCACCTTCTGCAAGATGAAACCCAAATTCCTGGGCCTGGCCTACTGAGCTTTCACGGTCTGACCTAACCCTCTTCTGCTCCTCTCCTCACAACCTAGATCATGGCAATGAGTGTCTCACCAGAGTCCAAGAGCAGGAGATTCTGTTTACCTTGCTGGAAATGCATTTCTCACACCTTTTTCTTCTGTTATCACTCTAAATCCAACCTCTCCTTCTTTGGTGCAAGCTTCAGATCGGTTTAGTAGTCCAGCATCATCACTATACCTGTGCTCCTAACGCACCTGGAATCTCTATGCAACATGATTCATCTCTTCACATGCATGTTTGCCTATATTCACACACACAGGCACACACATACATACAGTCATTAGCACATACACATGGACACACAAAGACACAGATATAAACACACAAGACACACACAGACAATAGATGTCAGTCACTTAAGCACATCTCTAGGTCCCACTACCCCTAGTACAGTGCCTGACCCATAGCAGATAAATAGTCAATAAATATTATGTTGAATGAAAGAGCATATCAAGGAACAATCTGTATAACACGTTTATTGCTAAAGTCTCAATAAGTTCATGTGAAGGGATTAGGGTGGATGTAGTTTTAATCCTTATTCACCAACCATTGGGTTTGAATTTTAAAGGTGCCATAATTTGAGAGGATTCCTGACACCACCACGATAAGCCATGTTGAGAGGATGTGTGGACAGGTCTTTAGAAGGGAAGCAAACAACATCCAAGGCCTCTCTCTTTCCCTTCCTGTGCTGCCAGATTCCACATTCCAGGCCTTGGGATCATCCACCTCTGAGCCCCAGGAAACCAGGCAGAGATTGAGCAAAGCACAATGTTAACATTCACATCGCTGCTCTCCATATGTGTCCTGGTGCTGATTATAAAAGCACAACCACAGAGAGTTTTGCAGGGTGCACTGGGTAGAGGGCACCATTCATGGGATAAATGGATCCAGCCCTATCTACTAGAATTCTCTATCAGGCAGTCGCATGTGATTCCTGCCTCTGGACACTTCTAAAAGATATGTCAGTCCTGTGAACAGTAAGCCTACAGCTGCTTTCTCTGGGTTGAAGCCTATACTAGTACTAGGGAGCCAAACAGGATTTATTACTGTCCTGAGGCTGGTGTGATAATTCAATAAATATTACTAAAAATGATTTTAGTCTTGTAAATCTTAACACCTATGGATAAACATAAATATTTCTTACTCTTATTTGATTTAATTGAATTTTTAAAATTAATATCATGTCTAAAAACAGTCAAAGCATAGTAATGTGGAATACATGCCTTTAAACTATATTCTTTCCCTCCCTGTTATGATAGATAACCCTTCACCCTACTAAGTTGAGAATGACAGATTGATTTGACCAAGTAGAATCGTTCCTTAGTATCCAGGAGGAATTGGTTTCAGGACCCCTCTCAGATACCAAATCCATGGATGTTCAAGTCACCAATATAAAATGGTACAGTTTTTGCATATAGCCTATGCACATCCTCCTGTATACTTTAAATTATCTCTAGATTACCTGTAATACTAATACAATATAAATGCTATGTAAATAGTTGTTATACTGTATTGTTTAGGGAATAATAGCAAGAAAAATGGCTGTACATGTTCAGTACATATGCAATCATCTATTTTTTTCCAAATATTTTCAATTCACAGTTGGTTGAATCTGCAGATGAGGAACCCACAGATGCAGAAGGTTGACTGTATTACCTTAGACTGTGGGGGTTCAGAGATGGACAAAACTGGTGCCTTGCCCTCAGGAAGCTCTGTCTATTGGGAGGAAACAAACATTTGGTCAATAATTCCTTACATGCTGGGCACAGTGGCTCACACCTATAATCACAGCACTTTGGGAGGCCAAGGTGGAAGGATTGCTTAAGGCCAGGAGTTTGAGACCAGCCTGGGCAACCTAGTGAGATCCCGTCTGTATAAAAAATAAAAAGATTAGCTGGGTGTGGTGGTACACACCTGTAGTCCCAGCTACTCAGGAGACTGGGGCAGGAGAATTGCTTGAGCCCAGGAGTTTGAGGTTGCAGTGAGCTATGATGACACTACTGCACTCTAGCCTGGGCAACAGAGTGAGAGACCCTGTCTCAATTTTTAAAAATTTACTTATAATACAAATGAAGAAGATGTAGTCATTTAGATAAAGGAAGAAAAGATGGGGGAAGGTAGGGAGAGGTATAAATAAATGGGGGAAAAAAAGATTTCTGCATAGAACATTAAGTTGACCTGCATAGATGCAGTAAAGTTTAGGGTAAGGTAAAAGAGTTAGAGAAGTAAATAGAACCAAAAAGAACCAAGTGGACCATCAGACTAAATAATATGGGTTGTTTTCTAATAGGCAACAAGAAATCTTTGAACTTTTATTAGCAAAAAAATGTTAACTGTTCAAAATTATGATCTTAGAGAGATTAATCAGGTTGCTGGGTGGATTGCGGGGAGAAGATGCTGGGGAAGGGAGGTCAATTGTGATGATCAGCGTGAGGGGTTGAGTGTTCAATCAGCCAAGATTGTCCCAGATGGAGGAAGAAGCACTGGGGGGTCATGTGGGACCACATGTGGGGCTGGGGGATCAGAGGAGATTGGCAGAGGCAGAGAAGTAAGAGAGATGAGGGTCAAAAATTGATGTTGATTCTAAAATTTACATGGAAAGACAAAGGAAATTGAATAGCTGCAATAATTCTGAAAAAGAATAAAGTTGGAGAACTCACACTACCTGCTCTATAGACTTACTATAAACCTACAGGGTAGTACTGGGGAGAGGACAGATGTCCAGATCAATGGAACAGAAGACAGAGCCCAGAAATAGCCCCAAACATATATGGTCAATTGATTTTTGACAAAAGTACAAAGGCAATTCTATGGGGCAAAGGAAAAATGGTGCTGGAACAAGTGGATAGTCACGTGTAAAAAGTGAACCCCAATCCATACCTTCCACCCTACAAAAATTAATCCCAAATGGACCATAAACCTAAGGGCAAATCCAATATAAAGAAAATATAGGAGAAAGTCTTTGTGACCATGGATTAGACAAAAGTTTCTTACATACACCCACTAAAAGCACCATCCATAAAGGAGAATTTTGATAAATTGGATTTCTTTAAAATTAAGAACTTCTGTTCTTTGAAAGATGCTATTAAGAGAATAAAAAGTTAAGTTCCATACTAGGAGAAAATATCTATAAATCCCATATCTAATAAAGAATTTGTATCCAAACATATAAAACTTCTTAAACCTCAATAAAAAGAAAGCAATCTACCCAATTTTTAAAAATAGCAAAGGATTTGAACATACACAGATGGCAGATAAGCACATGAAAAGATGCTCAGCCTCATTAGTCACTATAGAAATGGTAAATAAAATCACAACAAGATGTCACCATACATTTATTAGAATGACTAAAATAAAAAAAAAAAAATACTGACAATACCAAGTACCAGCAAGAATGTGGAGGTACTAGAACAATTATACATTGTTGATGGCAAGGTAAAATGGTAAAGACATTTTGGAAAGCTATTTGCTATTTTCTTATAAAGTTAAACATACATTTACTATACAACCTAGAAATCCTACTCCTAGGTATTTGCCCAAGGGAAATAAAACACAAAAGGCTGTACATGAATACTTATTGTGGCTTCATTTGAAATTGCCAAAAACGGAAAAGAAAAAAAAACCACAAACATTTCTCAGCTGGAATAGGGATAAACAAATTGGTACATCTGTACAATGGAATAATATTCAGCAATGAAAAAGAAATATAGTTCCAGATTATACAACAGCATGGATGAATTTCAAACGCATTATGCTAAGTGAAAGGAGCCAGACTCAGTTGCTACTTATCATACTGATTTCATTAGTATTGTATTCTTGAAAATGCAAAGCTCTAACAACAAAAAACAAATCAATGATTTCCATGAGCTGGGCAAAGAGGACAGGGTGACTACCGAAGGGCACAGGGAAATCTTTTTGAGTGGTGGACCTATTCTATGTCTTAATTGTAATGATGGTTATATTTGTCAAAACTCAAAGAATGGTGGATTAAAAGGGTGGATTTTTCTCTTTATAAATTATCCCTTAATTAAAAAAATGATTACACAGGGATTTATATCAGGAGTTTAATTTTCAACAAAGCATGTTTCACTTAAAATTGTAGATCTCAAGTGACAGCATAGTGATAGTATAGCTGAAGCCCCAAAACTGAAATGAGATGTAGATTTAGAAGTGATTAGTACAGAATTAAAGACGGATAAGACTCCAAGAGCAACAAGTGTGGTTCAAAACGGGCAGAGTGATGAAGGCCTCACTTGGGTCCCTGCTCAACTGTCACTTTCTCAATGGTCTTCTATGATCCAGCCATCAAGAATGGCAACAGTCCCATCATCACTCTCTATCCTCCATCAGGGTCTATCTTTCCTTATAACACATGGCATATGATATGTTTATGCATGTGTTGTCTATCTCATAGTTTTTAGAAATTATGTTCCATAAAGACAGATTCACCTTGTTTCACTGCTGTGTTCCCAGTTCCAACAACCACGTCTGGCCCAGACTAGACCCTCACAGAGTCGTGAAGAGTCAATGAATCCTGTCATGGACTTAGCACTCAGATAGGCATAAACTGACAAAGAATTCAGGACATAGTTCTAAGAACATTTTCCACTTTACAAATATTCATCAACCACAAGTCATTCACCATGAATTTTCACTATATATTATTTAGTACTGGTAAAGAATAAGGACAATGCTGCTGAATTTTAGGAAACGTCAATGTTATTGGTGAAATGAGGCATTAGATGAGCCTGGAGCAGGGAAAAGGAGAGAGAATGGATTCTTAATAACCAGTGATGCTGTTTGCTTGACCCAAAAGTTAGTTGAGCTCAATCCCTTTCTCACCTTCCCAGCTAAATACTGACTGTCCTAGTCTCCCTTGAAGTTAAAGGTAGCACCGTTTGGGAGACTTAATTGGAAGTCTCTGAGATTTCTGATAAAGGTTTTTCCTTTGCCGATGAAAGGAGAAAGACGTAGATGGCATTTTCATTCTCATTCGTCTTTCTGTTTGAACTCAGACTCACAGCAGCTATTTTGTGACCACAAGAAAAAAGCCAAGGCAATCTCTGTGAATTGAGGTTGGCAGAAATCTACCGTCAGATTTCTTATTATATGAGAAAAATTAATTATTTGTTTAAGCCACTATTGAGTGGACTTTCCTTTATTTTGAGCTGAATATTTTCTTAACTGATACGAATACTAAGTGTAATACAATGTTAGGAGTATTTTAAGCCAAGGCCTTAAAAAGTGGCCCACAGAAAGTCAGATGAACATTTCAGTTACATGGGGAGTGCAGAGGCTGACTCTGCCCATGTTTCTTGTGCAGCTGTTACCTAGATTACAAAGGAGTTAAATAGATTCTTATAAATATTGATTAACACTAGATTTTACGTTTCTGAGTAACCAAAAAAAAGAAAGTCTCTCCCACTCCCTAAAGAAAAGAGCCTTAATTTTTCAGATGATTCTCCACATTCTAGATAATAATAATGCCATTCATTTTTGTAATTTTATGAAAAAATACTAAAAGCCCTCAAAAAACTCAAAAAAAAAAAAACTACCCAAACATTAGGTTATTTGGATTATTCAAGCCAACGGAACATTTTTTATTCTCTTTCAAAAAAGCATAAGGAATCTCATCCTTTCCTGACAGTTTAAAGCAACCAAAATAAGTGTGAGTTAGAGACACGGGCTCTGGACCCAGCAGCCAGTATGAGGCTGTGGGAACCTGAGCACATCACACAGTTGCTCTTGTCCCAGGAAGCTCTGCTCTGGGCGCAGAAAAATGACAACTACCCTCCCTGCATAGGGGAAGTAGGAGGGGAGCCAGTTCTCATGGGGGGGGGGCAAAGTTGTGGGAGAGAGAGGAAGGGAGGTAGACATGGAGGAGTTCTGCTCACTCACCCCCTGTGAGCGGTCTCTCAGGGCCCAGAGCGGGAGGGAGGTAGAGGACTGATACTCCTCCCTCTCCAAGGCCAGCCTCACAGCTTCTCTATCCAGCCAGGTTCTCCACCCTCCCAGCCTACCCATCCACCCAGATTCTTCATCTGTGCAGACTCTCCATCTTCTCAGCTACTCCACGCTCCCAGATTCTTCACCTTCTCAGATTCTCCACCCGCCCAGACTAGTCACCAATTGCTAAAGGTGAATAAAGCACAAACTTCCTGGGACTCTTCCCTCTTCTGAGTTCCATTTTTGGAAGGAAAAAGAAAGTTCTCCTACAGACAGGAGTAGGAGGTTGGAGAGAAATAAAAAGCAAGCATAACCTCGACACAATTCATAAAAACCCAGACCAAGATTCCCTGCCCTCTCACAAGCTACTCTTTCTCCACCTCTTCTGCCAGGGCATTCAGCTGAGACCTTGCATGCTGTGTTTTTAAAAAAATTTTCTTCTCTTTTCCCCAGTTCCCCTTTTATCTCACCTTAACTTTTTTCCTTGATAAACCAATTCCAAGTGTTAGCATAAAAACATTCTGAGTAAACTAATTCTATCCTGCTGCTGTCTCTCACCTTAGTCCCCCTAACTTTCCATGGCTATTTGCATATTAAAAGAGCTCTTTGCCCAATGTAAATAAATCCCTACTCTCCTGAGCTCCCTGGGCATGACATAGTGAAGGTCATATGAGGTCTAAAGGATTCTTCCAGCTCCTTGAAGAAGCTACAACTCTTCTGCTGGGCTGGAGCCACAATTCACTCAGGCCTCTGCATCAGACAAGAGGTCTCCCCACAGCACTCAGAATTCCATTCACGTAGGGAGATTGAATCCAAGTGTTTGTTCAAGGAATGTCATTCACAAGTCACAGTTTGATAAAAAAATGAAAAGAAACATTGTGAGTGCCCAAATGTAGGTTTCCCTTCTTTTGTCTATTATTGTAGACTATAACCCTTGGCAACAGGTAGCAATCCATGCAAACAGGAGATATTCTTTTGACTAAGAATACATTTGATTCCCTTTCCAATACATGTAGTCCCATTTGAGAATTTTTGGCCTCAGTTATGAAAACACGCAAAGGGTATTCAAGAGCACAGAAACTATTGGCCTAAAATAAAACTTAAAATAATTTATTGAATGCTACTGGCTCCCACTCTCACAGCCATTGCAGTACATTGAGCTCCATAGAGACAGCGCCGGGGCAAGTGAGAGCCGGACAGGCACCGGGCGACTCTGTACCTCGCTGAGGAAAAATAACTAAACATGGGCAAAGGAGATCCTAAGAAGCCGAGAGGCAAAATGTCATCATACGCATTCTTTGTGCAAACTTGCCAGGAGGAGCACAAGAAGCAGCACCCAGATGCTTCAGTCAACTTCTCAGAATTTTCTAAGAAGTGCTCAGAGAGGTGGAAGACCATGTCTGCTAAAGAGAAAGGAAAGTTTGAAGATATGGCAAAGGCGGACAAGGCCCGTTATGAAAGAGAAATGAAAACCTATATCCCTCCTAAAGGGGAAACAAAAAAGACGTTCAAGGATCCCAATGCACCCAAGAGGCCTCCTACGGCCTTTTTCTTGTTCTGTTCTGAGTATCGCCCTAAAATCAAAGGAGAACATCCTGGCCGATCCATTGGTGATGTTGCAAAGAAACTGGGAGAGATGTGGAATAACACTGCTGCAGATGACAAGCAGCCTTATGAAAAGAAGGCTGCAAAGCTGAAGGAAAAGTATGAAAAGGATATTGCTGCATACCGAGCTAAAGGAAAGCCTGATGCAGCAAAAAAGGGAATTGTCAAGGCTGAAAAAAGCAAGAAAAAGAAGGAAGAGGAGGAAGATGAAGCGGATGAAGAGGAGGAGGAAGATGAAGAAGATGAAGATGAAGAAGAAGAAGATGATGATGAATAAGTTGGTTCTAGCGCAGTTTTTTTTTTCTTGTCTATAAAGCATTTAACCCCCCTATACACAACTCACTCCTTTTAAAGAAAAAAATTGAAATGTAGGGCTGTGTAAGATTTGTTTTTAAACTGTACAGTGTCTTTTTTTGTATAGTTAACACGCTACCGAATGCGTCTTTAGCTAGCCCTGTCCTGGTGGTATTTTCAATAGCCACTAACCTTGCCTGGTACAGTATGGAGGTTGTAAATTGGCATGGAAATTTAAAGCAGGTTCTTGTTGGTGCACAGCACAAATTAGTTATATATGGGGATGGTAGTTTTTTCATCTTCAGTTGTCTCTGATGCAGCTTATACAAAATAATTGTT
>CM052437.1:111702038-111717488 GCA_028533085.1 Varecia variegata | reverse complement strand
TGGGAAAGGCAAGCGATATTGGTATTCAGTAACCATCTACTGCAACTCCTAAAACTCTGAGACAGAGGAAAAGTGAGGCTCAGAGAGGATGAGTTCACACAATAGTTAATAGTCCAAAAATATGAACCCAGACTCAGTTTTCCCATTTCTTTCTCCTGTCTCTCATATCAACTCCCCTGACCCATATCATTTTTTCATGCCTTAAACACCAATTGAGATCTTGGTAGTGATTCCTGGATTAGATATACCATATGTGAATTATCTATTTGGGGGAAAACCCATTTTTCCAATCATCTGCTGTTTTTCTACCATCATTGGGGATGGGCTGAAGTATTGAGTATGCATGGACTTCCATGTCAAGTGGACAAGAGCAGGAAGATGGATTAGACAGAGGTGGGCATCAGGCTAGAGCATCAACCTGGCCCAGGGGACTGGCCTCTGCTGGGGTAACCAGAGCTCCACCAAAATCCAGGAGACCAGGATCAGCATAATACTCCAGTCAGGCAGGTGGCTGCATCTGCAGACCTCAACTAGGCTCCCGTGGAGTGACCGATGAGAGCTGGAAGAAGGAATGTCTGACCCCAGGCAGGGGGGGCTTGCACAATCCAGACAGCACATAAGGGGCCCAGAAATGCAGGCGAGGGAAGGGGAGGACAAATGAAAACCAAGGCAGATGACCAGCTGTATCAATTGGGTGCACACCAACTCATTAGCTTTTTAAATCTTGCTGACCAGCTACCCAACTTAGTAGCACAGAAAAGGAAGTTTCCTAGAGTAGCAATTTAGGATGTTCTCCCAGGAATACTCCTACTGCACCTCTCTCATGCTGCTCTCCCCTACCCGTTCTCACCTCCCAGGATGTTCAGCTCCAGATCCTTACATCTGCTTCTGCTCTTCCACGTGTCAACTCTTTCTGCTTTCTTTTACCTACTTGGTTTAGAGTCTCCTGGACGGACTGGAAATATCAGAGTCTGAGCTGAGGTGGGCTCCCAGGGGAACATTCTCACACGCTCTTTGTTATGCCCTCCAGGACAGAAAACAAATTCCTGCAGTTTTTTTTTTTTTTAATTATGTGGATCATCAGGAATAATACCTCCTTGGTATTTTTATTACATGGTAATCACTTTGTTTTCTACTACATTGTAGAAATTTGGACCTAAGTTATCCAGATGTTAGTTTTCCATATTTCAAGAGTCTAGAGCTTAAATAGCAATTTAAATGTTAATCTTAGTTCCTTGGTACATAGCAGACACTTCATTCGTTTACTCAGCAAATATTAATTACTGCATAGACTTGAAGCCCAGCGGGTTTTCAGATGATTTCTAATATCTGTGGTTTGGTATATTATGGGAATTCAGATGGAATCCCAGAATTTAATTGTTTCAAAGTTTTCAATACATCCTATTTGTGGTTAATCTGGAAGTCTTCTTGTGATCCAAGAAAGAATTTTAAAATGAATGCAGAGCACTAGTGTTTCTGTTTCTGGTGAGACCTGCGGATTCACTAGTAACCAAAAAGCTGAATCGGGCAGTAATGCAGATGCAGTCTCACCTGCCAAGCCCTGATTGGAATGAGAACAATTAGGCAGAGGGAGATCCACATTGTTAATAAAACATGATCTCTGATCCATGGCACTGACGATAAAACATTCCAGAACAATAACTAACCATTTTCATCCAGAGCAGAAACGGCTAATGCAGTTATTCAACATGTCCTGAAGACTAAACTAAGAAATAATGTGTTAGGCAATAATCCAAGGTCCACTGAATGGCTTTCCTGCTCAATCCCAGTCTGAAGGTACTAACATTATGTTCTGTCACCTGCGATGGTGCATTGAGAGGTAGCACACAGGCAGTTCAGGCAATGAAGACAATTGAAGAAGACCCCAGATGGACAAGAATCTTTCCCCTTGGCAGCAAGTTCTTTTAACTCTGGATGATGACCTTGTCCCATTTTTTAAATAAGTAGTTTGGTTTTCAGGATCAATCCCCAGTTTCTCATAATAAACTCTTCTCTACTGGTACCACACCTAATTGGCCTGGATGGCCACTATCTGTCCCCACTAACCTGTAGTTTTCACCCTCCAACTTCACTCACACTACTGGCAGGCACCCTACTTCTTAGCTTGGCTACTTCTACTCATTTGTTCAGACTCAGCTTACATGTCAATTTCTCCGAGATACACCTCTTGGCCAACTACAACCAGTCCCTCCCCAAGCTCTCCTTTGGGATTCTACATTTTTATCATAGACATTCACATTGAATATTTTGGTTTACGTAGTTTCCTCTACCATCAGACTCTGAACTCCTTGCCTTAGCCTTCCTTATGTCCCCAAATTATGTCGAACTTTGCTACTAGATTCTCAAAGCATGTTCACTGAATTTGATTATACAGCCTAGAAACCAGTATAACCATGTCCATAGTTCCATGATTTCCAGGAGAGTTTCCCACTTCTGGCCTGAGTATCATTTCTACACCAACATGCTTACACCAAGGCTCTCCCTTTAGGGTAAATGCTTCTCCCTCTGACACACTACCTAAGAGTTCACAGAATGACTCCTAGTCCTCAACTTGTTGGGACCATCTTCACCTCAGCAGGCTTAACTTCAACTGCAGCCCCAACTGCGTTCTCTGTTCTTCACGCAGGAGGCCCCATCAGCTTGTCCTGCCAGCCCCTAGATAAGTCCAGAGGCACTGCAGAGGGTGCCACTTCCATCCCTGCCCTGGACCCCTGTCTAAGTGCTATGAGAAGCCTTACCAAGGTAGTAAACCTTACATTAACATCAACCTTTATATGTAGCTTTATACAGGTTTCTTATTTTTTGTAATCATGATTAATTAACTTGTCATATATGTTTTCATAATCCAGTGTTAGAAAAGACTACCTTGGGTAATCCAAGATAGAACACCCATGGCTGTAGGTAAAATAGTTAGAAAAGGTGAATGCAGAACAGTGATTGTGATGACAGTGATTCAACTGTATTTGCAAGGGTATCTCCCTGCTGGGTTACAGGAGTTGGGGGCAGGATTTCAAAAAGGGCATCATTTGAAGAAAATGGCAGTGGGGAAGGAGGAAGGAGGGTCCTCCTGTGCTGGCCCAGTCCTACCTCTGGGCTTCCTTGTTGACCTTGGCTGGTTGTTAACCACCTGGCAGTGCTTCTGAAGCAGCAGGTGGAGTGAGACATGGGGAGAAGCTGGGACAAGCTCCTAAATGACAGGTTCCCAACTTTTCAGTTACTGCTCTGAGGTCACCAGATCCTCGTAATGTAGTAATGTGTCTCCATCTCCAAGTCTAACTGAGCAGCTTCAGGAATCCATTGCTTTGCTATCTGTTCCTACTTGTTTCACTTAAAATTGGGTGTCCCCGTGTGTATGTGCGTGTGCATGTCTGTGTTGCACCATGACTCATCCTCAATGGAATTAGAAATCCCAGTTCTTTGCTTTTGATGTTCCCCACCCCCCTGAGCAGATTAATGAGGCTTGAGGCTTTGAGTAGGCCTAAGAGCCTGAGTGTTGGAATGATAGAAGCCACACAGATCTAGTGACAGGACAGCAGAACTTCTCTGCCTGTTCACTGAGAACTGACACTGAATCTTTTTTCTGAGACTTCATTCCCTGTCTTGGAATAGCTACTTGATATTCCCTGTCTTGATATTAGTTCTTTCCTGTGTTTGAGATATTCCTCTTCAATATCACATAAATAACAACATTCATAAAACAAATCCTGAAAATATGAAGGGCACAGAAAGTCTTGTGACCCCCAGGAGTGATGATGTAGCTACATCTTGTGTGACATCTGTGACTACTGTTGTGTGAAAGCCACATGTTGCTCCGGTGTCCACCCGTTCATCCAATGCATTAACTTTACACTCCGTCCTGGGAGAGACAGTCATGAATCTGACCAAGTCATGGAAACCCAGCTGCAGACAAGTTTTGGCTCAGAAGGAAAATGAATACTTGTTTCCCACTTGAAAATTGAAAGTAAATGAAGCAAATTCACATTCTCTGAACCAAAATTTGAGTAGAAAACCACTACAGTAAGCAGGGCATGGACTTTTCAGTCAAGCAAAGCTATGTTCAAATCCCACACATCACTTATAAGCCAGTGACCCAGATGAGTAACTTCTCTGAGCCTCATTTCCTTACCTGTAAGACTGAAGACAGTGACGGCTCATTGGCCAGGTTGTGATGGTTAAGTGAGCAATATGTAAAGCTTCTCAAATGATGCTTAGCACCTGACAGTTGATCAACAACAAACATTCATTGCTCACCTACTATACATTACAAACCAAGTCAGCCAGGTGCTGGATTAATGTGATTCACTCAAATAATTTCATTCCTATTCACTGTACGATTGTTAAAGATACTTAGACTTTTTGTCTTTCGGTTTCCAGGACTTCATTGGAAAAGATCATCATTCCTTGGATCTGGATAAGTCATACCTTCCACTCCAGACAAGCCTGACTTATTCAGATCCCACTAGAGTAACTGAAAGTCCTTTATTTCCCATTTCAAATGACCTTTTCATTTGAATGGTCCCTATAAATACCCTTGCACTTGCCATCAACCATGTATCTATCCATGCAACTGATATGTATTAAGCACTCTCTGTGGACCAGATAGATGTTAAGCTTGGATCAGTGACCCAGACCTAATGCCTCCTCATGGACATCCTTTCGGTTCTGGAAGCATGGACCATGGGAGCCACATCCCAGGTATTAGCCCTGTGGCAACACCAGCATCATGAAGAGAACACTGCAGTTCATCTCTCTAAATCCCAGTTTGCAATTCTTGGAATCTGGGGAGTGCTGATGTCACTGCACAGCCTGAGCAACCTGAGGTTGAAAGACAACCAGTCATGTGACAGCAACCATGTAATTGAGCTGACAACACTCCAGTCTTTAGCTATTGAAACATCTTAAATACACTTACTATTTCAACTCCGTATTTGAGCATCTGGCTGGGGCTTTGCCTCACATAACCACTAGGGGGCATTTAATCTCTAACTATATTCTGCAATAGATTTCGCCAATAGTGTTGGGACACATCAGTACTGTGGGGCGGGGATGGAGGGTGGGTAATATAGGTGGAGTCCTTATTAGGTGAAATTCCAGTAGATCCGTACTGAAAATAGGATGAACAGAGTGAATTCAGGCATCATTCTGAAGAGGTTGTGAGTTATTTATCACTCCTCAGATGTTTGTATGTAGGTAATCCACACCACTAAGGAAGGAGATAAACCAGTTTTCATTGCATGCCTACTATGTATCAGGCACTGAGCTAAAAATCTCCACCTTCATCATCTTATCTACCTACCACAACTATCCTGATATAGGTTTTGTTTTTAATCCTTATTTTATAAATGAGAAGATAGAGAGGTTATTACTTATGACCAATCACACCTCTAGCAAGCAGCAGAGACTCTGAGTCCAAGTCAGTCTGGCTTCAAAGCCTATCTCCTTTTCTTCTCTTCAGCTCACCTGGTTGTCATGTTCTGACTCCTCTGAAATTTTTTCCTCAATCCCCATTACTGTAACTCTCTAAATTCCCATATTACCCTGGGATTTGAGTATATTTGTGTGTGTGTGTGTGTGTGTGCGTGCGCACGCGTGCGTGCACACAGAGAATGCTGTGAATAAACAAGGCTGCAGCTAAGTATTTTCATACTTAGTGACCCTTATACTATTTGATGAAACAGAATTTAAACTTGACTGAGTTTAACTCATACCCTGTACATGTTTTGTTCTCTCTTGTAGCACCAACACTTTACCCTGTGTCTGGCACATAGTAGACAATTAATAGATGTTGGATAAATTCATAATAGATAAGTAAACATAGCTCTTAGGAAGACCCCAGAAAGCAATAGTGGGAACTTCCTGCGTCTGGAAGCTTCCTGAAACCTATGAAGAGAATGTGAGGTTCTCTTCTAATAGAAAACTCCAGAGGGAGTGGAGGGGGCCTGATTTCACAGGATTTACTCAGCCTGCCCTAGGGACCATGAGCCAATACTGAGGATGATGGATCTCAACCTGTTTACAGAGCTCCTTGGACCTACCAGCCCAAAGCAGATTTACCTCAAACTCCTAAGAAAAAGGCCAAGTTCAAGCAAGCACTGGCTATGAACTTCCCCTTTAGCACTACTTTTACTATATCCCATAAATTTTGGAAGTCTGTGTCATCTTTGTCACTCAATTCAAAATATTTTTTTATTTCCATATTGATTTCATTGTTAACCCAAGGATCATTCAGCAGCAAGTTGTTTAATTTCCATGTATTTATGGATTTTTAAGAGTTCCTCTTGGAATTGATTTTTAGTTTTATTCCACTGTGGTCTGAGAAGATACAGGATATGATTTTAATTTTTCTAAATTTTCTGGGACTTGTTTTGTGGTCTAACACATGATCTATCTTGGAAACTGTCCCATGTGCTGATAAGAAGAATGTATATTCTGTACTTTTTGGACAGAATGTTCTATAAATGTCTGTTAGGTTCATTTGTCCTAGAGTCTTATTTAGGTCCATTGTTTCTTCGTTGATCTTCTGCCTTGTGATTTGTCTAGTTTTGTCAGTTGAAGACCCAGCTATTATGATGTTGTTGTTTATTTCTTTCCATAGATCTATTAGTATTTGTTTTATAAATCTGGGAGCTCCAGTGTTAGGTGCATAAATACTTAGGATTGTTATATCTTCCTGTGAAATTTCTCCCTTTATCATAATATAGTGACCATTTTTGTCTTTCTTTTACCGTTGTTGATTTAAAGTCTATTTTATCTATTATAATAATCGCTACTTCTACTCATTTTTGGCTTCCATTTGCATGGAATATTTTTTTTCCACTCCTTTACCTTGAGTCTATGAGAATCTTTGTGAGTTAAATAGGTTTCTTGGAGACAGCATACCTTTAGGTTGTGTTTTTTATCCATTTAGCCAATCTACATCTTTTAAATGGGGGCATTAAGACACTTTACGTTCAATGTTATTAATAGTATTGATATATGAGATATTGTTCTGGTCATGATTTTGAGTGTTACCTAGTTACTTTGTTCTCTCTCTTGTGTTACTGTTTTATAAGAATTGTGAGCTTTAACTTTGGGGTGTTTTTACATTGGTGGGCATTGATATTATGCTCCATGTATAGAACACTTTTAAGCATTTGTTCGTAGGGCAGGTCTAGTGGTGACAAATTCCCTTAGTATGTGCCTATCTGAGAAAGACTTTATTTCTCCTTCATTTATGAAAGTTAGTTTTGTAGGATATAAAATTCTTGGCTTGCAGTTCTTCTGTTTAAGGAGACTAAAGCTAAGACCCTATTCCTTCTTGGCTTGAAAGGTTCCTTTTGAGAAGTCTGCTATTAGTCTGATGGGTTTTCTTTTGTAAGTTACTTAATGTTTTCACCTCACAGGTCATAGGAGTTCCTCCTTCAGTCATAGGAGTTCCTCCTTCACGATGACTTTGTCCAGTCTGATGATATTAATGATAATAATCCCATATTTCTCATATACTTTGTTTATTCACCTTGATTCTTTGTTCTTTACTTTTTACTAACTTGGTTAATTTGAAAGAGCTGTCTTCGAGTTCTGAAATTCTTTCTTCTGCTTGGTTGAGTCTATTCTTAAAACTTTCCACTGTGTTTTGTATTTCCCTAAATGAATTTTTCATTTCCAGAAGTTGAATTTGTTTTTTTTTTCAAATATGTCTATCTCTTTAGTAAGTTTTCCATTTATTTCCTGAATTATTTTTCTGGTTTCTTTGAGTTGGGAGTTAGTTTTCCATCTTCTCTTGGATCTCATTGAGCTTTCTTACAATTCGTATTTGGAATTCTTTACCTGTCATTTCAGCAGTTTCATTTTGGTTGGGATCCATTGCTAAAGAGCTGGTGTGATCCTTTGTGGGGGGTGGGGGGGTGGTCTTTTCACTCTGATTTTTCATACTTTCAGAGTTTTTGTGCTGATTCCATCTTACCTGGAGAAGCTGTTGCTTCTTGGTTTTGGATCTTCTTTTGTTTAGATGGGACATTTTTAGCCCTCCCTCTTAAAGGTGTGCCAGTAGCATATGTTTGGTAAAGACCTTTGACTCATCCTTTTATCAGGAACCCACTCTTACAATAACTAACCCACTCCCAGAATAATGACATTAATTCATTCATGATGGCTCTGCCATGAAGTGAATTAGTACATTCAATTACCTCTCAAAGGTTCCCCCACCATTGCATTGGGGATTAAATTTTCAGCACATGAACTTTAGGGAACACATCCAAACCATAGCAACATTATTCAGCAGAACTTTATTATTGCTATCTTATGAAATTGTGTCAAAAGAAAAAGAGAAAAGAGAATCCATAATCACACTACCCTCAGGTAACCACTCTTACCATTTTAATGTACTTCAGTCTTTTCTTGTGGATATAAATTTGCAGAGGTGTGATCATACCCAATATAGAATTTTATCATGTTTTCCCACTTACCACTATAAGTATTTTTAATGTTTCTACACGGTCTTTATAACCATCATTGTTAATAGCTACACAATAGTTCATTGAATTAAAGTGCTTTATTTGCTTAACTATCCTGTTATCTTTAAACAATTTCTAATTTATTTTTACAATAAATATACACATCTTTGTGATTATAGTATTTTTTTCACACCTTGAACTCTTACATGGAGTTAAAATTACTTGGCCAAAACAACTTTTTTGTTTTTAGTCTCTTGACATGTATTTCCAAATAGATTTTTTTTAAAGAGTGCATCAGATTACTCTGCTGCTGGTGTACATGAGGACCATTTTATCTTTGTTATCATTGTTATCTTGTGAGCACAGTTTTGAAAGGTGGGGATATGGGACCAGAAGGAACACAGCCCTGCACCAAAGCCTGGGACACGCTTTCTGTAAAGTGCCCTGGTCCTCACTGATATCCCAGTGTTATATTGCTCTGTTTTCTTACAGACTGAGCAGTTGATAACTCTGTGGGTCCTCTTTGTTTTCACCATTGTTGGAAACTCTGTTGTGCTGTTCTCCACGTGGAGAAGGAAGAGGAAGTCAAGAATGACCTTCTTTGTGACTCAGCTGGCCATCACAGGTAAGTCACTGAAAGAGGAGGAAGCTGTGCTCCTATTCCTATGGCTTCCTGCTTTGAATTATTTTACCAATAGAAATGTAACACAAGCAGTCCAAAGGCTTAAGCAAATTTGGGAATAATTTCTGTAGGGATATAAAACTCATGTTTGGATATTTCCTCTGGCATATTTAACATTTCTCAATGTCTGCAAGGTTTCATTATAAAAATAACTCACTACACTGATGGAAATACCATTATCAGCACCACCAAAGGGTTCGATATGGTTTCACTCGTAAACACAGCAACCTCCACAGTTCACTAAGGCGACATTACTATATCATCCCATATTACGAGCTTAAGGAATACATCAGAGAAAATGCACCAGAATTATCTCTACTCAATAATAAATGTGAAATCTGAAATACTTTGCAGATTAAAGCCTGCAAAAATTGCTTTTGAAATGCAAATGATGTGTAATACCACTGCAAGGGTAGTATAATGAAATAAAATAATCTCCAGAATGAAGATGCTTAAATGTGGGCTTTGGAAATGACCATTTCAGGCATGTGAGCACAACACACTTAGAGGAGGAAAGGTGGAAATAGTCCCCAGGAAGAAGATGATCTGTGAAAGAAAGACTCCCCCAGGGATGGGTAGAGGTCAAATTGGTAGAGCCCATGTTCAAAAGGAAAAGGAAAACACAACCAGAGAGAGAGTCCTGTTTTACAGGCCAGAGAAGAAATTGGGCCAATGGGATTTGCAGAGGGTCCTGCATAAGCCAAGCTTGGAGTCCTGAGCTCTGGGAGCAAGATGGCTCTTATATTAGTTTAATTTGGATCAGACCATAGGAAAAATGCAAAAATTAAAAAAAAAAGTGTTAAGTGCCTACAAGGAGAGATGGTAGATGACTTTCAGAAAGGGCTGTTTGGTACATTTCAACCTGTCCTACCATCTCATTTGCAGTAATGACAGTGGCATTCTTGAGAATTTAGTCTTGAGCCACAATATGAAAAAATGTGACACTGTAACTTACAAGAGAACCTTCGTCATACATTGCTGGTGATGTTAATGGAAAAAACCCCAAACTCTGTGAAATAATTTAAAGAGGCTTATTCTGAGCTGAGTGTATGACTGACGAGCCCAGAGCACATGTTTTCAAGAGGTTCTGAGAAAACCTCAGAACCTGTAGCTGGCTTACAGTTTGGTTTTATACATTCATGGAGACAGGAATTACATGTAAGATTATATAATAAGTCAATATGTGGAAGGAATTCATTGGTTTGGCCTGAAAAGGTAGGACATCTCCAAGTGGGGGCTTATAGGTTATAGGTGGATTTAAAGATTCTTTGATTTATATTAATAATTGGTTAAAGAAATGAAGCTTTGTCTAAAGGCTTGGAATGTTTTAAGTTAAAATAAGGCTGTCTGTTAATCAGAGACAAGCCACTGGGGACATTTACCAAAATTCAGGTGACCTGTAGTAAACTGATGGCCTACAGGTATGCTTTAAGCTTTGTCTTGCATGGCCTTGGGCTTGTTAATGATTTATTAATAGTATCTTGTTATAAACATTAGCAGACAGGGAGGACGCATAATGAGGTGTGTATGATCTCCCTTCTCCTCCTGGCTGGCAACTTAGTTTTAAGTCTGGGGTCTCCTTGGCCAAGAGGAGGTCCATTCAACTGGCTGAGGGAGGGGAGGGCTTAAGATTTTATTTTAGTTCAGAATAACCTGAAGTCCCCCTTTTTCTATTTAACAAAGTGAAGCAAGCCCATCTGTTTGAGCTGGGCTGCAGTGCCCAGGGTGAAAATCAAAGGCATCATTGAAAATTATGGAGAAAGTAAGAGGAGCTTGAGTCCAAAGGTGGAACTTGTGATGGGGAAAGGCTCCTTTAATCTTTCTTACAAACAGGAGTCCCATTTTTCACTCCTATGATTGTAGGAGTAGAAGATAATTAGTATTATCTAGCAAATGCTGAGATGCAAAATCTTTGGATAAGGGTATCATAGCCTACTTTTGTTATATTTCTTTGGTTGTAGTGCTGTAACCCACATTCTGCGGAACCGTGTATTCTTTTAGAGTGTAAGGATTTAGAGGTGGCAAGGATATCAGCTTGGAATCTAAAGTTTTGTCACAAATAATCAATAAATTAATAATTGAAATTGCACCATCTATTATCAGAGAGAAAAGTTGTATGTTCTATTCTAATTCGTAGTCTGCTGTATCAACCTGGGCTTATGTTCTCATGAATGTTCTAGACAGTTTGTTTGCATTTGTTGATTCCTTCTGGAAATCCCAAGGAGTCAGGTCAGAAGCATTTCAAGTGAAGAAGAATCCTCAGTAAGAAAAGCATTACCAAAGGTTTAGGATTAAAGCTCAAGGATCTGAAATTGAACTTCTTATATATTAATATTAAAATTTCTCCCATACACCTTTCACCATGATTTAAGATGCTTTGATAGGGGAGGTGAGAATAACATGTGAGTCTTGAGTTTGTAAACAACAGTTACTCAAGCATTACTGAGGGACCTATTCTTTGAGATTTATATAAATTGGGTTTGAGTCCCCTATCCTACGTCTATGCCCTCCTCAAGATTTCCTCAAACTTTCTGGACCTTATATTCTTATTTATCATTTTAGATTCTTGTTTCCTACCTCCAGTGACTCCTGCTGTCTCTCATGGGCATCTCTTCTTCCTTAGTTCATCTTTTTTTTTGTTGTTCCATGCTGTCTCTAACAAGACACCCAGCCCTCTTTTTCTTTATTTTCTTTAAAAGCATCCACAGAAACATTATATGTTTAAAAAACTTTTCTGAATATTTCAGGCAACATAAACATACTATTTTGTAGAAAGGCAAATATCTTTCTTAAAATTGATTATTTCACATTCTTAAACCATTTAGCTGCCACCAGAAATTTCTCAATATTACCTCGTTCCAGCCTTGTGTCTTGTCTTTACTTTCCTACTTTCTCTCTCTTCTAAAGGTCTATTATCTTGTACTAAGGATCCTTTAGTTTTTCTTTGCTTTTTTTTTTTTTTGTTTGGTTTGGTTTTCACTCCTACCAAACCATGAACTTGGGGATCCCATATATTCCAAAAAACAAATGTCACACTGTTTTTTTTTTAACAAAGGAAGTTGCTCCCTAAAAAAGAACCCTGGAACCAATAACAATGATAAACAGACAAACAAACATACATTCTTGTATTTATATTTACATGTGCCATAGCTAAATAAACTAGTCTGAATTGTATAAAACTGTAAGATACACAGTGATAGTTTAAGAATATATTACGTGATCAGCTTTCAAAAATTTTAAACTCATTCATTTAAGACCAATACTCCTATCTATAAAACAATAATTGGAAAATCTGGACAAAATTTAAACATTCATTGGAAAGTGTTACATAGCTACCAAAACAACTAAGACTTGGGGGGGCCAAGATGCCATAGAGTTGAGAAATTCAAGAGTTAAATACATTATTTGACTATTATTCCCTCAAAGCATTAACTGATTTAAAAGAAGAGGCTGGAAGGCTGAAAACCTGAGTAGAGCTTTTGGTAGTCTCATTGAACTAACGGGGCAACGATTAATCTGCCAAGTCATAGTAGCTTTGGTAAAGACTCCTGATTTTCTGTTGGGACTATTGAAGAGATATAACCTACAAGTAAGAGTGAACTGAAAATAGTTCATCCCTCACAAAGACTGAACTATAGCTCAAACCCTGAATGGAGTCAGATCTACCTCTGCATGTACCCAAACTGTCTGCCAGGGCAAAAGTAATTCCTCTTTGGAAGAAGATTGCATTATCAATAGTACCAAATTAACTATGATTTTTCATGACCAATGCTCAACACTTGACTAAAAAATAACCAGGAATTCAAAAAGATAAGAATTGACCAAAAACAAAAAGAAAAAAAGATAATAGAGTCGCACAAGAGATCCAGCTATTAGAGTTATCAGACACAGGATTTGCAAATGTTACTGATCCATTTATGAACTGAAAAATAAGATGAAAGATTGAATGTCCTAGAAAGGAATAAAACAAAAAATTTAGAAACTGAAAATTATCAAATAACTAAAGCTGAAAATACAATAGTTGAATATAGCAGCAAATTAAACATAACCAAAGAAGACATTTGTTGAACTAGAAAATAGGTCAGAAGAAAATAATCAGACTGAAGCACAGAAAAACAAAAAGACAGAAAATACAGGAAGAAAATTAGAAGTATATGGAAACAATAAAAAGGACTCCCAGAGGAGATAAGACAGAGTGGACAGAAACAATATTTAAAGATACAATGGCAGGGCAAAGGCAATATATATAACCTAAACATTTTTACCCCCATAATATGCTGAAATAAAAAATAAATAAATAAATTAATTAATTAAATAAAAAATGGGCAAAAGATCTGAGGAGACATTTCTCAAAAGAAGAGATATGAATGGCCGACAGATATATTTAAAAAGTCAAACATCCCTAATCATCAGGGAAGTGAAAATTAAAACCCCGATGAGATGTCATCTCTTACCTGTTAAAATGGCTATTATCAAAAAAAATAATAATAATAATAACAACTATTGGTGGGGATGTGAAGAAAAGAGAACTCTTGCACACTGTTGGTGAGAATGTAAATTAGTATTAATACAAGCATTTTGGAAAACAGTGTGGAGGTTTCTCAAAAAAATAAAAATGGAAGAACCAGATAATCTCGTAATCCCCCTTCTGAGTATATATCCAAAGGAATTGAAATTAGCATGTCAAAGAGATATCTGCACTTCTGTATAATGTAATATCTTTTGCTTAAGCATTTACATCACTATTAGTGCTTTGAAATCAATTTTAAAATGCACAAGTTAAAAATACAGAAGAAAGAGCAACCAACCAAACCTAACAATTTTGTACTGAGACTATGCATAGATTTCAGTTCTGTGTTTATTTTAAGTTGATAAAAACATATGGAAAAATGGCTAAAACTGTTTTCATCTTTATACATATTCTTTGATGTAATAAAGTTTATATTCATTAACAAAAATAAATAAAAATAAAGAATATAAAATGGAAAAAAAAAGATATAATGGCCAATGATTTTCCCAAACTCTCGAAAGATATCAAACCACAAATTCATAAAGCACCATGAAGGGCAATAAGATTAACAAACAAACAAATGTAGAAAATTGAAACACATGGAAATGATAAAATTAATTAAAGTCCCCATAATCTTGAATTTGAAATGGAAGTATGTGTGTTAACTCACAGTGTCTTTTCTGCTTAAAAGGAGTCTTTATCTTTTAAGGATACATACTGAAATGTTTGCAGGTAAACTGATAACATGTTTTGGTTTTACTTCAAAATAATTTGAGCGTGGGGAAAGGTAGAGATGTAGATGTGACAAAATTGATATTGTTGGATTGATATTGATAATTGATATTGATAATTGTTGGAGCTTCGTAATAAGTCCACTGTGTTCTTTGTATTTCTTCTAAAAAAATTTTTTTTAGAGACAGGGTCTCACTATGTTGTCTAGGCTGTTCTTGAACTCCTGGTCTCAAGTGATCCTCCTACCTTAGCCTCCCAAAGTGGGGTTCTTTATATTTCTTATACAATTCTCTCTATTTTTACATATGTTTGAAATTTTTTATAAAAAATTTGCAGTATCCCAAGAATGGAAGAATAACCACCACAAGAATTCCCCATCAAATTGGTTTCACTGATCATCACCTAAGAGCACATTTAGGAATAACACTGATTGGGTGTCGGGCAGATGTGGGGGGGAGGGGATGGATGTATATATACATAATGAGTGCGATGGGCACCGTCTAGGAAATGAACACGCTTGAAGCTCTGATTCGGGTGGGGCGGGGTGGGGGAGGGAAGGGCAATATATGTAACCTAAACTTTTGTACCCTCATAATATGCTGAAATAAAAAAAAAAATTTAAAACAAAAAGAAAAATACGTATGACAATAATAGAACAAAACAAAGAGGTTTGAGGAGTTAAAGACATTAAAGTCCTTGATTGTCTGAATGTAGTAAAAGTACTAATTTCTATGATATTGTAATGTCACAGAAGTGTGTTGAAATCTCTGGGATAATCTCCCCAAATTATGAAAAGTTATATTATTAGCAAGTTAAAAGAGATATAAAATGGAATATTAAAATATGCATATATATATAAATTTATGTAAACCATTGTCCCACAGTATCCATGGAGGGTTGTTTCAAAGACCCACCCATATAAAAATTCAGAAATTACCAACATCATTTTTCACAGATATAGAAAAAATAATTTTACGCTTTGTATGGAACCAGAAAGGACCCCGTTTAGCAAAAGCAATTTTAAGCAATAAAAACAAAATGGGAGGTATTAATTTGCCAGACTTCAAACTATA
>CM052437.1:111672523-111701538 GCA_028533085.1 Varecia variegata | reverse complement strand
GGTTGTACCCCCATAATAAGCTATAATAAATAAATAAATAAAATAAAAAAATAAAAATTCAGTAATGCTCAAATCCCCTATATAAAATGACAGTATTTGCATATAACCTATGCACATCCTCCTGTATGCTTTAAATCATCTCTAGATTACTTATAATACCTAATACAATGTAAATGTTTGTAAAGAGTTGTTATGGTGTATTTTTAAAATTTGTATTATTTTTATTATGTTGTTGTTATTTTATATATTTTTTAATAATTTTGATCTACAGTTGGTTGGATCCACAGATGTGGAACCCACAAAGGGCTGACTGTAATACATATGTATCAATATATAATTAATCTAAAGAAAGTTAAGACAAGAAAGAAAAAATAGACTTTTGTGAATAGGTAAAACAAATAGGCTAGCACATTTAACCTCAAATATATTAATAATTACATTAATTATAAATAGACTAAATATTCCAGTTAAAATAACAAAATTGTCAGAGTAGATTTTTTTCAGAGTAGATTTTAAAATTACCTACTTTATTCTATTTATAGAAAATGTATACCTTAAATATGATGTAGAAAAGTTAAAATTAAAAGGAAAGCTAAAGAATATTAAAGTAAAGTGATTAAAAAATAGTAAAATGAGAAAACACAAACTGAAAGATAGCCAATGAAGCTATATACTTATACCAAAAATTCATGTATTCACTGTGCTTTTTGGCATCACCTGTAGCCTAACCAGTGTCTTAGCACTTGCTTTGAAGGGAACACCAATATTACTAGCTTCCAAACCTAGTCATGTTCTATTTATTGACTTTTCTCGTAGTTATTTGAGTATATTCTCCTTGTAAGAATTCGACAAATTATATGCTCATGATTTTGTGCACTTTTCTCTATGTAGTTTGTTTAATGAAAAGTTTACTTACAAAACACATCACATCAATACAGAGCTGGGGTTGCAATTTCAAATGCCTTCAGGAATCAAGCAGGTAATGCAAATGTGTGAAAGAGCCCCAGGGAGGAGACAAGCGAAATGAAAACCGAGATAAACTAGAGAATGAATGCCCTGCCTGAAGACATTCAAACTCAATTTTTGTCAGAAGCTGGGCTGATGAAACAAACCACACATGCAGAGAAGATTTGGCTGAAGGGTCACTTTTTTATAACCACTGCTATATAAAATTCAAAAAGCAGAATTTGAAAAGCTTATGCCACATAAAAGTCTAGCCCACCGCTAAAGTATGAATCCTACCTTCAGCCTGTGAGGTGGAATAGTAATCTTTTGGGGTGAGTTGTGGGAATTGAGGGCAAGGGGTTGGGGAGCTCAACATGTACAAAGGTTTAGAAAAATCACGTTTGAAAAAGTTTTAAAATTCACTCTGTTCAAAGAAGATGTTCTGTTAGGACTTTCTTCTGCAGTTTTTTTTTATTACTATAGTTTTTTTTAGAAATATGAACCATGATATGTCTCAGAGACCCTAAAAGTGAGAATGAAAATATAAAGGAAATTTTCCAAAGGATAGAAAGCCCAACCTGATAATCTTCATGATTATGAGACGACCATCTAGATTGAGGAGAAAAGTCAAGGTCAGCGCATACTCATACCTCCTTATCACCAGAATTCTTCCATCAGGAGACCATATATTGAGTTTCTCTGTATGAGGGAGAAATAAAAAACACTGACAAGATACTGGCCCTGTAAAAATGATATTAAAACAGAGGCTGCTGGCTTAAGATTAGCATGGATGAGTTGTTCTCACATAAAGATGCTGTTATTATTAGTGTTTTTCCCTGTAATGCTAATATGCTTACATAAATATAGCTATGATTTTATAGGCGTTTTCCTCTTGGCATCAAGAAGGGAGATATTTTGTGATGAGAGACTGCCATGACAAAACACGATAGACTGGGTGGTTTAGACAACAGAAACTTACTTCCTCACAGTCCTGGGGGCTGGAGTCCAACACTAGGGCGCCAGCAGGCAGGTTCTGGTGGAGGCCTCTCTTCCTGGGTTGCAGAAGGCGCCTTCTTGCTGTGTCCTCCTTTGACCTTTCCTTAATGCCTCTGCACAGAGAGAGAAATGGTGAGCTTTTTGGTGTCTTTTCTTACAAGGACACTAATCCTATCAAATCAGGGCCTACTCAAAATCTCATTTAACCTTAATTACCTCCATAAAAGTCTCGTCTTCAAATACAGTCACACTGGGGGGCTAGGGATTCAACGTATGAATTTGAGAGCAACACAAACATTCAGCCCACAACAGGTGGAAAGTGCTAGGTGTGCCAGGTTGGCTGGAACGCAGCCGGGGGACAGAGGTGCCAGAGGAGAGGTAGCAGTAGCCAGAGTTGGGGGTGGAGGGCGGTGTTAAGAGGAGCTTCATAGTCCTTGCTAAGAAGTTCAGGCTTTACTTCCTGCTAGCTTTGTTCAGGCCATTACTGCCTTTTATGTGGGTTACTGCAAAAGCCACCCAAGGTGAAGGAAATAAGAAAACACATATGGAAATTAATCCATAGCCAGGTTTTGAAGGTAACATGGGAACACAGTAAGGCAAGAAAATTAACCTTGTTGTCAAGAAGGCAAAGCAAGTGTTGGACCACAGAGACCATAGCTAAAGAAAGAAATGAAAGCAGGAGCAATCAGAAAGACATAGAGACAGTAAAAGGCCAAGGAATCAGAGGTCTTCACAAAGGTATAAGGTGGGTATCATGAGAGCACCTGAACTACAGAACTGGAAGTAGGGAAGAATGTGTTCAGGAAGCAAGGTATCCACAGATGTGTATTGCAGAGATGATGTAATTCAGTGTGGCCATTGTGCTGGTAGCCAAAGTAGGGTGACAGGCAATGTCACTAGCAAACAGGGCCACGATAATAGAAGCTAAACTCTATGAGGTGCTTACCATGTACCAGGTTTTGTGCTAAATGCTTTATGTGGATTGTCTCATTTAATCCTTACATAGAGACTTAATCCTCACATTTTTCCAAAGAAGATATACAGATGACCAATAAGTACATGAGAAGATGCTCAATAGTTATAAGTCATTAGGGAAATGAAAATCAAAACATCACTGAGATACCTCTTCACACACATAAGAATGCTTATTCTGTAAATGAATGTACTAAGTCACTCTTTAAAATATACAAAAAATTCCACAAACTTGCCTCTTTGGATGAACATTTTGCTTTGCCAGTGTTTTAGGTTATTCAGACTTGAGTTTGAATCTCAGCAATTCTACTACCTAGCTCTGTGGCTTTGGATAAGTGACAATTTCTCTGAATATAAATATCCCAATCAAAAAAGTAGGGATAACTCTTAGAGTTGTGGAATGGATTAAATGAGATAATATAGATGAAATGCCTAGTACAGTGAGAAGCACATTATTGTTCAGTAAATGCCAGTTGTGAGTGCTACTGCTGTGGTTGCTTCATTCATTGTAAAAATGATTAATTTAAGCCCCTTTGAGTAACTTGCTGAAGAGTGAAAGTTCTTCAACAGGCCTAAATTTCATTGCAATTCTCCTCACTCACTTTGCTCTTTTATTCTGGCCAATTAACATTGTTTAGATGTGTCTTTGGCTCTCAGGTGTTGCTTCAAATGGTAACCAAACTTTTTCATACAACATTCTTGAAAGAGTTCAGGACATTCCATCCTCAAATATGCTGCTTTGGTATATTGACTATTTTGAGCCAAAAGCACTTGAAAAATAGCAAATGCAGAGAGAGGCTTTCTCTGAACCCCTCTTACCTGCTTAAAGACAGATCCTCCAAAAGGAACTCAGTTGTCATAAATTCTCTCCCTGGGGGTTTTATTAACCAGGGAAGATCGACAATTATCAGAGGAGAGGAGACTAGAAATCTAAACTATTATATCTCCCACCTATTCTTCTAAGGATGATTTATGTTTTCTAAAACATAATCATTTACTTTCTCCTAAATGGCCTACATCACCTCTTCCATTCCCCTATTAAGACAGTGTATAAGCTCTCAAATCTCACCAATTTTAGGGGTATTCATTTTTTTCTTGATACCCCATACACATAATATTAAAAATAATAAATCTGTATACATTTTCTCCTATTAATCTGCCTATTGTCAGTTTATTTCATGGACCCAGCCATCAAATCTAGGAGGGCAGAGAGAAAGTCTTTCCTCTTCTATATTCTTAAATCATGAGTTTCAACTGACATCATCAATGGCACAAATATTTGGAAAACTAAATTCGGAGGTGTTCTGCCTGGCTTTTCTGAGGGAGAAAAGTAAGCGCTAACAGACATTGTTGAGTAAGGCAATACTAATGTTCATCATTAAATAATATTGTTCATCACGACCCACATCTTGAAAACAGCTTCCTACTTACAGACCAGTAGCCCTGAGTGATTCTTTGAAGATCACTTTGATTTCCATTTGGCTTTTTATTTATTTTGTTGATGAATTAGTTGGAATTAGATTCAGCTGCGCATACATAAAATCCAGATAATGCCAGCTCAAGTTTATAAGGATTTATTTTTATTTTATGTGAAGTCCAAAGGTAGGTAATCCAGGGCTCATACTGTGTTTCCTTATCTTTAGGGTCCCATACTCCTCTAAGTTTCTACCCTATTAAAAGACTTTCATCCTCAAGGTACGCATGGCTCCTGGTTCCAGATGGCTGCTAGAACTCCTGCCATCAGGCAGAATGGAAGGAAGAGGGAAGGAAGGACAGAGGAGCTCATGCCAGCTATTTTCCTTCCTCTTAATTGGCATTCCTAGAATCCCCACCCAGGAATTGTTCCTTGCATCTCATTAGCAATCTCTAACTGAAGATTTATTTATTTATTTATTTTTCAACCTGGGCCCACTGGCCAGAATAAAAGAGGTTGATTTTCCTAAGGAAGAAGGAGGGAATAGAGTTAAGCAGCAGTCTCTGGCATAGCTCGTCTTCCACACTTTTACTTCCACCGAGAACTGAGAAGTTTAGACAACCAATCTTGTCTGTCTACCGTTCCTCTGCTTTGAGAATGCCTCCTCCACAGTGCAGTGCTCTCGCCTAACGACCTATTATCTTGGCAGGCTGTGGTTTGTTCATTCTCCATACACTGCTGAGATGATTGTTCCATTATGTAGATAAATTCCTATTGCTGGCTGTTTACGTTTCCCCCTCCCCCCCAATTTTAGGCTAATTTTCAGCGATTCTGCAATGAACATTCTCACAATTAAATCTTTGTGAGCATTCTGTATTAACTACTTAGGGAAGGTTTATAGAAGTGGACTTACTGCATCTGAGAAAGACACTTTTTTGGCTTTTGAATTGTCTAATGTCCTTTTAGGTCACCCACGTCTAAACGATGGTGGGAAATGCCATGGGACAAATCTTCTTGAAGCTGTCAGCATAAACCTACACTGAGTCTTATTTAAAAAGATCCCTGAAAACAAAAGCCTCATTGATTTTCAAAAGTTATGGAATGATAACCAGTTCCTTGAGGGCAGAGATCTTTCTGTTCCTTCCTTAATGATACTTAACCACCTACTCACCAGTAATTTGCTTATTTTTACAAGGAACGTTTTCTTCCACTCTAGCCAGTGCATCAGAGAGGAATCCACGCCTAATTGTCTTCTTTCCCCCACAGAGCCTACAGCAGCACTCATGTATTTGTGAAAAGAAAGAACATATCACTTAGCAGAACATTTGGAGGAAGTGTTTTAATTTTTTTCTTCCCTGTTTTAACCCACTTTCCTTTTCTTCACAATTCTGACTCCTTCAAAAAAATGTTAACTAATTCCTCCATCTATATTCCACTGGGGATTCTGGCTATAGGGTTAATCTTGAGGTTGGGAGGAAAACAAATCTTGAAGCCGCTATTTTGGCACATTCTGCAATTTTTAGCACTTCCATGCTAACAATTTTCTGGATGAATTTAATGACTGTTTATATTTTATGAGCTAAAGTGCCAATTAAAATTTATTAGTCATTTATCATCTTCAAGACTAAGTTGTCTGTTTTATTCAAATGCAATAAAGAAGAGAAACTAATGAGAATAATTCCCATTGAGTGCTCAACAAAGGAAAGGGAGAAAACATATTTTTTGGCACATATTCAAATATTTCCTTTTTGTGGTAGGGCCAAATCATATTGCGAAAGGAAACTAACTTTGCCCCAGAGCACTTTCTGGAGGCTAATTTACTAATGAACGTAGGAATTCTCTATCCTTGCAACCCTCCCATATATTACCTGAGAGCAGAGAAAATAGACAGAGGTTCAGCAAGGGCGATAAGGCCAGGAATGAGGTGAGGAATGAGGAATGAGGTGTCCAAGGCCATTTGTGAAGTTCACTACCATTTTCCTCTGTGGATTTCATTAATTTTTTTCCCTGGATTTTGAGTTACATGCTCAATTCATTTGTTTATCTTAATTCTTATTCACAATAAAAACTTTGAAGCTTATGAATTTTTTAATTCATACATTTTTATATGCAATGTTATTATTTTTATTTTCTAAATATTTTACTGTTGAAGTAGTTCCTCTTTCACACAATAACCATTTAATAGATTTTGTTGTTGTTTATAATTTCTAGGTGACTTTCTTTTTCTTCAACATTTTGTAATTCACATTAAATTTTATTGCCTTTTACCCAAAGAGTATCTTTGGAAGGAATTCTGGTCTCTAGAACTTATTAAATGTGTCTTTGAGGTGTAAAATGTAATCATTATCTTGAAAAATATTTAATGTATACTAAAAAATAAGACATAGTTTATGTTATAGAATTAAACAAAGACCACCCAAATGAGAACGAGCAATGGCTACTTACTCAGAGATTGTGATAGCAAGGGAGTTAGTCACCATCACCTGTGTTGATAGAGACTCAAAGGCAGGGAGAGGAGTTGGAAAGTTTTACAGAGAAAGAAAAGGTGAAGGTTTCAGGTGTGCCCTGATTGGAGGCTGTTGGCCTGGAGAAGCCGTAGGCAGGGTAAGCAGAGCACAACTCTCTCTTGTTGGTCTTAAGTTGGAAGCAAGGACAAAAATGAAAGAAGTTATCCATTATTAATCAAGTTCTGGATGTTTGGGGCCAAATGCTACTAGCGGTATTGTTTGGCTTTGTCATCCAAAAGACCACCAGGATGGCTACACCGTAGAAAGAAGAGCTTTATTGGCAATATTGATTTGCAAATTGGGAAGAGAGAGTCTCCAGCGTGGTCCAGAGGTGCTCTCTCTTTGAAGAGGAGGTCAGGAGTTCGAGACGAGCCTGAACAAGAGCGAGACTCCATCTCTACTAAAAAAAAAATAGAAAGAAATTATCTGGCCAACTAAAATATATATATAAAAAATTAGCCAGGCATGGTGGCGCATGCCTGTAGTCCCAGCTACTCGGGAGGCTGAGGACATAGGATCGCTTAAGCCCAGGAGTTTGAGGTTGCTGTGAGCTAGGCTGACACCACGGCACTCACTCTAGCCTGGGCAACAAAGCAAGACTCTGTCTCAAAAAAAAAAAAAAAAAAGAGAGGGCAATATGCCTCATTGGGCTGATATACATATTGAGCAGGTTTAGGAGAAGAGTTATATATATTTATGAGAGGAGCTGCGTGCATGTGCAATGGGTAAACATGTATGTAACATACATCCCATATTCACTTGGGAGAAGGATTTTAGCATTAAAATGAGGTGGAAATTTGGCTCTTTCCATCAAAAGGTGAACTATAGCAGGGGTCCCCAACCTATATTGAGTTATACAATTATTTCATTATATGTTACAGTGTAATAATAATAGAACTAACATGCACAATAAATGTAACGCACTTGAATCATCCCGAAACCACCCCTTCCCCCCACCCCACGGTCTGTGGAAAAATTGTCTTCCGTGAAAACGGTCCCTGGAGCCAGAAAGGTTGTGGACCACTGAACTATAGGACACAAAGACAACTTGTGCACAGCCTCTATAAACTGGCTGAAACTGGCTTAAGGTTTGCCATAGCTTATTAGAAAGTAATATTCGTAAGGCTGGTCCTCTGTCTAATCAGAGCTGTAGGGGTCTGGGTTATAAGTAAGCCTGATAGCTCCTATTGTTAGGGAGGTTAGCAAGGGTGTGTTTTTTCTTGGAGCTGTAGGAATTTAGATATTTTCCATACCAGCCCTGTCCTCCACCTATAAGTAACTTTTGTTTCCTTAACCTTAGGGCCTGTTTTAGTTGATAAAGGGGCATCTATTTTGGTCTCTCAGATCACAGCTTCCTGGACTGGTTGTTCTAGAAGGTAGCTTCACTTCCTGAGCTGGTTTCTGCAAGTTGTGCATCAGAGTTCTATTTTTATGTATAGTCTGGCCATTGTGTCTATATATTCATTTTCTCAATGTTTTCTTCGTACTTATCTTTTTAAAGTTGCCTTATTAATTATGATCTCCAAATTGTCTCTATTTTCATATATTTCTTACCCATTTGATATGTCACGGATGACTAAAAGTGCTGTTAAAAACTTTCAGACTTTCTCTCATCTTCTAATATTTTTAATTGATGTTTGTTTTATAAATTTCAACAATTCATTATTTGGTTCCTAGGGATTCCTGAGTAGGATATCCTTAATGCATGTTTGTGTGCTTAATCTCTCTCTCTCTTTCTCATACACATAAACCTTTTGTTTTCATTTACTAGCTTTGCTTTAAATTTTGCTTATATGATATTAATTTTATGCTTATCTATCTTGTTTTTATTGCATTTGTTTGCCAAACACTGAACTAAGCATTGTAAATAATATCTCCTTCGAAAATATTTATGGCATTTGCTTATGGCTTTGTGACTACACCTGCAATAATGATTGACGTGAATTTCAATGCTTGAGTGTTTCACTGCTTACCAAGGGTTGACTTTTCCATTCTTGGTTCCTATATTTTGATACAGCTCTCAGTACTTTGGGTGTTATTTTTTTTTCTTTTCAGTATAAGTACCTGGATAGGATTTTCAAACACCTGGCATTTCTTAAAGAGTCTTTCTCTTGACTCTGCAACAATGACAATATAGATGGACATAGACATCTTGAATTCACAACTTAAATCTCCATAGACATTGCTCCATTGACTTCTGACATTTTGTATTACAAAGGAGAAGGGTTAAGTTGGCTCAAGGTTTCCTCCTTTATGGGTTATCAGATTTTGTCTTTGGTTTCTGAATTTATTTTTCTTTAAGGATTCATACTTTCACCGGGTTACGTCTATTTAATGGTCTGTCATATCAGTTCTGCTAGGTGCCAAGTAAGCTATTTTGGTCTGTAGATTAAAGTGATTTCCTAGATAATTTTACTTATGTCTTTGAATATAGACCATCTTCCATTTTTTCTTACCTTATCTTCAGGAACACTTACTATTCATACATTAGTAATTATAGTCCTTTTCTACCATCATTTAAATATCTTTGTTGTATTCCTCTATGTTTGGAAGAATTATTTAAACTTTTCTAATCAATGATTTGATTTTGATTCAGTTATTAGCAGTGTTAACTCTACTTTTTATTGTTACTAAAATATCTTAAAAGTTGCTTTGCCTATGATAAGTTTCAAAACATTCTTTCTTTATATTATCTAGTGCCTTTTTATTTCTGTCAGCTTCCCAGTATTTTCCTTTTCACAACTTATCTAATGTCTCATTATCTCATCTTTCACCTTTTATTCCGTAATGTCAAAGTGTTCCCAAAATGTGAAAAGAACACAAAACAGAAACTGGGTAAAATTTAACTGTGTTTCCTGAACTAACTTTCTTCAAATATATATTCTTTTTCTGACATTTTTGTGCTCTTTTTAACTTACTTTATGCCAGGACATTTCTCTGCCATGTGACTCACTCATTCCACCAAAAGTTGCTTAACTGGCCAACATCTGAATAAATGCATGCACCTTTTATTTAGATTATCCCTACAGTAGCTGCACAATGGCATCATTTTTTCCTCTTCTGAGAAGAGATGGTCTCTGTTCATAAAGAAAATCAGTTTCTCTTGATCAGGAAAAAAAAGGCATTGTCCTAGCTCTATGGGAATAATTTAACTAAAAGGAATGAACTGTTCTCCTAGTAAAGCTTTTTCTTCTTTAGAAAAACTGGGTTTCTTTATGTTCCCACCTTTTCTCCACCATTAGCACACCATTAGACCTTGGAAAAGCACTTAACCTTGTTAAGCCTTTGTTTTCTCTCCTCTAAAATGGAGGGGTTATCTCCACGATCTTTAGGGGGCTGGAAGCAATCTAGTGCTAATGTCCTTTGATTCTAATTAGAAATTTCCAACTGTAAAAGTTGAGGGGAATTCTTACATTTTGAGAAGTCTGCCAATTACACAACTTCTGTTGTAATGAGTGCCAGTCACCTTTATGAATTAGCTTCCTCACTTAATGACAGAAATATCTGACTTCTGGCCCATGCAGCAGGAATGTGATCGATAGAGAGTAGTAAATAGGTTGACTCTCATTCTCCTGCTGCTCTGCTGCCTCACTCAGTTTCCCAGGCCGACATATTAATACTACAGTTCCATACTTTGCTTGTTAATGCCTTCCTTGCTTACTACAAATAGTAGTAAGCACTTACTATGATGAGGCATGAGTCTAGGTGCTAACAGCACTCTCATGTATTTGGTTACAAGTTACAGCTCAAACAATAAAGCAATATAGGGGATAGTTTTTCTTCTGCCATGTAGAGTTCAGTGGTAGAGTGGGCCTTGAGCATGATTTGCCATAGCAGCTCAGCAATGGTAGAAGACAGAGGGGAGCCTCAGCCTAAGCCTTGCTCACTGTCCTGATGCTGATTAGTCTACTGGGGCTGCCATAATAAATACCAATGACTGGGTGGCTTCCATAACATAAATTTATTTTCTCACAATTCTATACGTCTTTGATCAAGGTGTTGGGTTAAGACTTCAACATGTGATTTTGGGAGGGCACAATTCAACCCATAAGAGATGCCTATGAATAACTCCCGGGGAATTCTAATCCACAGGCATAGAGGTAGACTATGACTTCTAGAAGCTTTCTGAGACGAGTAGGAAGAAACCTTTCCCAGCAGGGCTCCACAAACCTGTCCATGTGCCTCACTGACTTAACTTGCATTATATGCTTATATTTGAACTAATCCATGTAAGTAAGACATGGCTCACACTGATGAGCTAAGGCTAAAGACAAATGCCCCACCCTTAGAGACCCAGCTTTCCCCCAAACATTGGGCTGACTAGGTGGAATGGACTCTTGAATTAAAAGCCTGGGTGCTTAACAAAAGAAGGAGGAATAGATGCTTGGGAGGTAATCCCAGTGACCACTGCTATGAGGAAAAAAGATAGAGTCCCTAACATGCAGAAACTTAGAGGAAGTGAAAATACAGTATTTCTTGGGGCTTCAGGATTGGGTGAGCTGAGCAGTAGTCAATGCCTGGACTCCAGAGCAGGGCAGAATATACCTCTGCCCAAGATTCAGAAGCCTTTTGACGATCTTTGAAGATTAAAAACACTATAACACTGAGAAAACTAATGTTATGAAGGTACAAATTTAGCCTATTCCATTCAGTTCAGGGAGACCTGCCCAGATCAAATACCCTGCAATGTGTTTCTCTCCCTGATATTCATATAGAAAAATGAGTGGTGAGCACTAACTTCAGGATATTTACAAATATCATCATCACTTTCATCCTTCCACCAGCCTTATGAGGCAAATATTCCCATTTTCCAGATGATGATAATGAGGCTCAGAGAGGGTAAGTAGCCTGCCACACTCTTCTAGCTGAATTATAACCGGCTTGACCTGCCTTCTGCATTCCACCCTCCTGCCTGTGAGGGACACAGGAACGAGGAACCAGGAGTGACAAGTATTTGTTTTCCCCTAAAGAGGCTTAAGAGCCACCAAGCATCTGTTCAAGACACCTTTGAGAATTCAACAGCCTCCTCATCTTGTCAGCAGTCCTTAGGGCCATACTTTTCGGACTCCCAGGAGTAGAATGAAAATATAAGTACTGCACCCTCCTCCTGTGCATCTGTGCCCTGGGCTCAGCCATCACCGACTCCATTCAGGGTGAACTCTGCCAGAAACTCATAATGTTAATACCTATTGCCTGTTCCTAATTTTAATCATTAAGAGAAGTTTTACAACTTTCAGTGACTTTTAATTCCATTTTCTTTGGCTCACTGTTCCTGGGCAGTAAGTGTGGTCATTGTTGCAGAGACAGCAGCTAGACATGGTCTATGATCAACTTCCTCCACAATAATCTCATTGCATCCTCCTTAATTATCAAGATTTTTGTACAATTTTATCATTGTTTCAAAATTTGAGGAGTCAAGACTTGCATTAAAACTGTGTTCTTGTAACATGCTTTTTAGGCCAGCCAGTTCAGGACTCATATACTCCCCGCTTACCCAATAGGCCTAAAAGTCCCCTCTTTATGCACAGTTTTCCAGTCTCAGTTGATCCCAACACACCACATCTTTGCAGTTGCTTAGGATAAACATAAAACCATCCTAGACCTCTCTCCTTCTCTCTGCACAACCAATTCATCAGGAAATCATCTGACTTGAAAAAAAAAAAAACAAAACTGAAACTCAACCACTTCTTGCCGTTTCTGTTACTTCCACTGTGGTCTGAGTGATAATCATCTTTGCTTGGATGGCTTCAGTATCCTCCTAGCAGGTCTTCCTGCTTCTATATTTGTCTTATAGCTTGTGTCAAGGGTGGCAAACTATGACCCACAGGGCAAATCTGGCTAGTTGCCTGTTTTTGCAAATACAGTTTTATTTGAACATAGGCAGGCCCATTTGTTTATGTATTGTCTATGGCTGCTTTTGTGCAAAAATAGACGTGGCAGAGATTGTATATTCCACAAAGTCGAAAATACTTACTATCTGACCCTTTAAAGAAAACTTTGCTGACCTCCGGATGATTTTCAACTCTGCAACCTGAAAGGCCCTTTTGAAATGAAAATCATATCAGCTCATGCCTCTGTCCACCTCCCTCCTAGGTCTCCTCATTCTAGTTGGTATAAAATCCAAAAGGCTTTAGAGAGGCTGTCAAGGCTACATGGTCTGACTTTTCCTTTGCCTCTCTGACTTCCTCTTCTACTACTTTCCCCACTCATTCAGTACACTCCAGGGCAAAGGACTCCTTGCTGTTCTTTCAACACACCAGGCACATTCCTGCCTCAGGGCCTTTGCACATACTGTTCCTTCTGCCTGGAGAGCTTTCCCTAGATAATCTGCATGGCTCACTCCCTCATGTCCTCCAAATCTTTACTCAAACATTGGATTGATATGAAGCTTTCCCTGACCAACCTAATTCATACCCCCTGCCAGCCCCAGACCCCAGCATTCCTAACTTCCTTTACTCTGCTCCATTTTCCTTTTTTTTTTTTACAGTTATTGTCATATTCTACAATATTATAATTTATTTATTTATTGAGTTTATTGTTGATTGTCTGCCTACTCTCCCTAGAAGACAGGGCTCTTTGTTTTAGTCTTTATTCTCTAAGAACTTAGAACAGTAGTTATTTAATAAATATTTTTTGGAGAAATGAGTGAGCAAATGAATGAGTGAAAAATGAATATTAAAATACCTAGATCCCAATACTGTACTAAGCACTATGGGAAATATGCAAAAATAAGTGACATGTTTCTTTACATCAAGAATTTATTATCCTATATACTGTTGAAGGAATTCAGAAAGGGTGCATTGAAATATAATTAGCATTAAAATTACTTGTGTTGCTGAATGTACCAAGCAGATTTGAGTAAAAGAGAGCAAAGTAGAGCAAAGTGGTTTAGGAAGGCTTCCGTGGAATACCATGAACCACTCCCAGAAAAATGGAGAGGATGAAACAGATAGGAAGTGGGGGGGGAGGGTTTCATAATATTCCAAGTAGAGGTCACAGCATAAACAAAGCCAGGGAGACAAGGAAGAACAATCCTTACCACAGCTGATGCTCAGCAAATCACTAGCCAGCACTAGCTCAGCAGTCCAGTTTTGAAGTTTTGATCTTCCTCTATCAATCAATCAATCAACAGGACATTGAGGAGCTTGGTCTAATTCACCAGGAGGGTTTGTGCAACAAAGGCAAGCTGCCGAAGGGGACATAAACCTTCTGAAGGACACCCAGCAAAGTGGTGCTGGAGGGAAGCAGGTGTGGGGTGGGGCTTTAGTGGAGCTTCTTCGTGTCTGCATGTAGGAAATGCCAGTGGGCGTTCGTGAAGCCTCCACCCCAGGACATGAGGGTGAGGAAAAGAAGGTTCTTTTAATAATTAACTTTACTTACTTCCCACTCCATGATGGGAAAAGACAGAGTCTTCTGGACCCACCAAAACGGCTATTTTACTGTAGCTTAAGCAGTGATACTAAATCCTCTAAATATGTAGTACAATATATATTATATGTTACAGTTTTATATAATATATAATATGATAATATATACTCTATAATATATAATAAATTATTATTCAGATCTGTATCTGAATCATCTGTATGTATACTATATACAGATATATAGTACATATATTTTATTTTAATAATGTATATTATATAAACATATTTTATATATAGATACTATATATATCTATATTTATATATGCACACATAGAGATATATAAAATTTAAAGAGACTAACATTCTGAATTTTTTTTAATAAAAAGAAATTATGGAATCAGGTTACCACTACTGGCCAAGAGAGAGGCGCTTAATCAGATCACTAATCTGGTCTTCTGTCCTTTGAATCAGTGATACCTCATCTGGCCTCGGTTATGTGTTCATGGAACCGACCAAAACCCTTTGAGCGTCAAGCTTGTGCTGAGTGTCAGGGATCAGGTAATGAGCAAAAACGACAGCGACCCTGCCCTGCGGAGCCTCAGCCTGGTTGGGATGGCAGAGATTAAACACACACTGGCCAAAGAGGTGCGAGGAGTCTCCAAGACCAGTCACACCTTCTTGCTCGGCCTCTCTAATCCTGAAGCAATTTTCCGATGACTGCTTCGGTCCCTCAAATAGACGGTTATCGGGAAACTGTGTGGGGTTTTAGGAGAAGCGGTGGCAGGAGGGCCAGACTGGAAGCTCAGTTTCTAGAGCTGCCGTGCTGAGGACAAAACTACCCATAGGCCTGGCAAATTCCCCGTGGGAAGGCCACCCAGTAGGTCTCTCGCAGGCCTTCTTGGAGACATCTGCCTGCTCGCTCTGGAAGTCTTTTCAGGAGAAATTTTTTCTTGGACTTTCTTTCCTTTTCCTACTTACATTTTTTTCGCTTCTTCCTCTTTTTTTTTGTTTTCTATGAGTCTTCCTCAAAATAAGCTTTTCTTGACTTACCTTTGGGTTTGTTTCACCAGATTGTCTGTTCTTGACGCAACATCATTCTTACCCCTCTCTAGATCTTCCTGCGTTTCACAGGAGAAAAGCCTGCGTTTCTCAGAATTATTTTTCCCGTTTGCTCCCGGGTCAGGTTCTGCCTCTGACGGGTACAGGCATGAGGTTTGGAAGATAGGAGAGAAGGGGAAGCCATTATTCTCTGGTGGCAGGGTTAACAGAGCATGAGCAGATGGCAAACATGAGACTAGCAGCACCTTCTGGGCCGGCTTCTGGAAATCAGCTGACTTCCTGGTGCTTCCAAAGATTCTTAGAGTTTTCAGAGACTCCTGGGTGAGTCCCTGCAAGCCACCTGTTTTGGTGCTGCAGGCACCTGCAGTAGCTTTCTAGCCATTCAGGCACCTGCTGACTTCACAAACTCAAGTCATAGCTCCCGTGACCTTCTGTTCCTGAACACTCTTCAGTCTCTAATTCCCTCTATCTAAAACCCTTCCTACTCGGAACATCTAGAAAGGTACTTTCTGACAACTTGGTAAGTTTGGCAGGTTTATAAAGGAAGGATAATTGGATTATTCCTAATTTTTTGACCCTCGCCTCAAGTTCCTAAGAGCTAATACACAATGGCCTCTCTTCAAGGAAAGGAGAGAAAGCTGAGGAAGAGAGGAAAAGAATCACTATGAGTGAATTAGCTGTTTCTAGATTCTATTAGTGATTAAAGTGCCCTTTGCACTTTCTGTATTAGATTATCAAAGGCCATGAATGATCAGAAGGTTGAAAAGAAGTACCTTAGCCAGTAAGAGAAAGTCAGACCTTTACATCTGGCCTGACATTGGATAACGGAGAAGCCACCCTTGGTCTGTGGCATGACCCAATGAGCAAAGACTAATTGGGAATCTGTCACACACAAGGCACTCTGCTAGGCATATTGGGGAAGAGAAGTATGCGTAGGAAAAATAGTCCTTCACTGGGGGTCCTTTATATGGCAGAAAGGACAAATGGAAGTTGTAAATTGAAATGGCACAAGACGGAAGGAACAGGTCATAAGAAAAATATTCATGAAAGCAAGAATTAAGAGGGTGTCAAAGAAAGTGAAAGTAAACTCTGATAAGGCATTATACTGCGGATGAGAGAATTCAGCAAGGCCTTTCTGGAAGTGATGGATCTTAATGATGGGTAGGTTTCCCAAAGAGATAGGTGGGGAGGCCATTCTAACCTAGAAAACAGGATGCCAGAGGTATGCGGCCTTTTCAGAAAGCGGCAAACAGTCTTGCTTGACTAGAGAACAGAGACTCTATAAAAGAGTAGGTTCATAAATACAAGCACTAGAGAACCTTGCAGAGTCCAAGGCTAGTGGTGCTCAATCATCCTGCCTATAAAAACCAACTGCAAGAGCAGTTACAATACACACACGGTAACATTGAGGCCTCACATCAAAGATTCTGATTTAATTAGTCTGAGGCCAAACAGAGACATCAGTATTTTTTCAGAGCTTCCCACATAATTTTAATTTGCAGCCAGGGTTGAGAAACATGAAACGCCTAGCACAGAGCCTGCTCAAAAAACATTAGCCTCTGTTCCCTGCTGTCACTGTTTGGGAGATTGAGACTTGGACCCAGGCTTCCTACAGGACTGTTCTTTCCATTGCCCCACGGCCGGCTGGAAGTGGTGGCAAAACCGACCATATGGCAGCACTTCTCAGCACCGGCTACACATCTGAATCAATGGAGGAGCTTTGCCAAAGTTTGCAAAAGACACCCAGGTCCTGCTCTGACCAATTAAATCAGAATCTCTGGGGGTGGGACCCCGGAATCTCCATTAATTATTTTTACCAATAATTATTTATCCCATTAATTGTTCCACAAATACTCTCCATATGATCTGCTCTCTGTTTCCTCACAATAATTGATTTGTACTTCTCCACGCCACTGCAGCTTTCACAGGTGCCTGTATTACAGCTGCTTGTTTATATTCTCTCTCCCACTGTGAACCACTGGAGGTCAAGGACGTCGTTTTGTTTGTTTATTTCTGCTTTCATACACTCCCTTTCCCTTTGTACTCTGCGCACAGCAGAGGTCTGACACATGGTATATATTTAAGTAATATTAATTTCATTAATTGTCAAAGACTATAAATACCCAACTATGGGACTTTCTTGACTTCTCTGCTCTACTTTTCCATTTGTCATGTTTTCTTTGTTGTTGTGTTCTTAAATCCTTTTTCACACTGTAGCCAAAGTGATTTTTTTTTTCAAAATTCAAAGCCACTTTATTATGGAAGCTAGGTAGGTGATCGGTATATACAATGGTATAATTAGCATGAAGTGAGTTACAATGTTCCATCTATTTTTGTATATGTGCAAAGGCATCTATCATTTACAAAGTTTCCCAGTGCTTCAAGAATGCTCCCGAAGTTAAGAACCACTGCTTTAGGAGTAGGTTGAGGCCAAACTGTAGAAGCCTCCAAGACAAAGGACCAGGAGTTGGAGTGTAATGAATTAGGACACTGGGTCATCACTGGAATCTTTGAGCGCAGAAACTACCTAAAATAAACATGTTTAAGTTTATAGACCAAAATAAAACTTGCAGATTTAAGGAGACTTAATTACTTTGAGAAAAGTCCTTTATTCATTTCTCGATGGGCTTATGTAATCATCTCAGTTGTGTCTCCTGTTTCCTTCCTTCCATAATTATTTTTTCTTCATTTACTTGCCCTGATAGCCTTATACTCATTTGGGTATCTGTCAAAAGGCTACATTTCAGTATATTAATTCTCTTGCTGAATGGCACAGCTTGAATTCCCATCTGCTAGTTTTATTAAGATCTAACTGGAGAAAACAATCCTCTACCTTACCTTGGAGATCCACGTGAGCTGCCCGGCCCCATTAGCTGTTGTCTGGTGGAGATGGATTACGAGTGGGCAACAAGGACACATCCCTTTGGTGGTTGTTAAGAAGGACACAGACTGGGTGAGGGTTACCACCCTGATCAGTAGCCACCAATGCTGGTTCCCACAGCAGACAGAATTTCAATTGTCAGATCCATCCTGGTGGAACAATAGAACACAACTGTGAGTTTAATAATTTGGAAACTGAGAATATAATCTCACTTTTCTGAATGAGTTTGCATCTTTAAAAAGAGTCAGCATATTCATGGTTTTGACAGCACAGTCTTGTGGTGTAGGGGGGAAATGCACAAAAGTATTCTAGAAAGAAGAAGGGGAATGCAAGTTAAAAAGTCAGATGGAGCAGCCTCTGGAATTCCTCCCTTCTAGTCCATCCTCATACCTCACTCCAAATTAGAAATTCTAGGAAAAAAAATATTTAAAAAATAATAATAATTTAGCTCAAAAGTAGAAAGTGAAATTTCTAGGTGTCAGAAATGAAAGGTGAATGTTTAGGTGGGAGGGCTATAGGAGCTGAAGTTCTGCAGAACATTGTGGGGACCAAGATGCCATATTCAGAGGTTGGTATTTTCACTCGCCTGTGGGGAAGTCAAGGCTTCAGGTCTGGAGCACAGAACTGGGCTCCCCAAATAAGCCTGGGGCTGGCAAAGCTCAGCACAGTCTGTGACCAAGAGATGGAAAATCACCAGCCATTTGTCTTAGGCCTTGTCCCAGATCCCTCCAGACACAGGAGCCTCAAGAAATAGGATTGCAAACCCACAGCACACCACATGCCAGGTGCCATGTCCACTGGACACATGCAGGGAACACCATTCACATAAACAAGCACCTTTGTTCTGGTCATTAATTGCTATGTAGCAAACCATCCCAAATGCTAGTGGCTTCAAACTCTCATGTTTCTGAGGGTCCGGAATTCAAGTGGGATGCAGCAAGACAACTCATCTTTGCTCCATGCTGTCTGGGGTTCAGCTGGGAATTTCTTGAATGTCATTGTCAGCATGCTGGTGCTGGCTGTCTGACTGGAGCTTGGCAAGGACTCTTAGGCAAGTTCCTCAGTTCCTCCTCACTTGGGCCTCTCTAGAACATACTTGCTGGGTGGCAGCTGGGTTCCAAGAGCACAAGGTAAAAGCTGCAAGGATTCCTATGACGCAGGCTCTGTATGTCACTTCTGCCACACTCTACTAGTCAAACATGTGCTCCAGCTCCAGCCAGGGTCTGAGGTGAGGGGACCACACAAAAGTGTGAATAATATGAAACATGGCTCGGTAGGGGGCCATCTTTGGAGACTTGTGACCACACTCCTAGAATCGTGCAGTTTTCCAGTATTTGGCTGTAGTTGTGGAAAACTTAGTGTAAAAACTAAATAGAAACACAGGCTGAGAATAAGTCAACCCAATGGTGCCCTTCAGAAGTGACCATGAAACTGTAGAAGGAATTCCACACATTAGAGCACCTCCAAGACTCCCTCAGAGTTCCCAAAGATGATCAGTCTCCTGGAAGATAAACTTGAAGAGAAGAACAAAAGCTGGGCTGTGAGCTCCAAGCTGGGCCCACTTGCCCAACGGGGGTGCACAGAGGTATTCATCCTAGACCCAGTCAAGTGTTCCCTACCAGCCTTGGGACTGAATCAGAGCCAGGGTCTGTGCTGGGTAGGTCAGTGGGCTGCCCATGACTTTAGCTATGCATTGAGCAGTGCCACAGAGACCAAGAGCCAAATGAATGATGCTCTGCTATTATTTGGAAGAACATAAGGCCACATGCATATCTATAAGAAATTGCACCAGGATCCCAATCCTCCCATCTCAGCCCAGCAGCAGTGATCTCTGAAAAGAAGCCCCACCCTATACCCCCGTCTGATGCAATTCACAGCGAAGACACGTGTTCAGATTAACACAAATGGCAAGTTCCATTGTGCTACTTCTATCTGGAGGAGGATTGAGTGAGGACACCCGGTGTGAGAAAGACCATGAGAGAGGCCCGGCTGTCAGCGCAGGAATGCTGCACTGTGGCAGGTCCTCCTCTGTCTGGTGGATGCTTCGGAATAGAGCAGAGATATGATGGCTTCATAATTTGAGTTGCTTAAAAGGAGGCAAAGAAAGGAAAATTACCTGATTTAGTAAAATTAGGAAGCATAAGCATGGAAAGGATATGCTATCCAAAACCAGCATTGTTCTTAAAAATAAGTAGATGGGAATATAATTCCAGCAAGTTCTTCACCCAGAGAAATCCTCTTTTTAACAGCCAACGAGGCCCAAGTGGTTCAGAAAGTAGCCCAAGCATCAAAACATTAAGAGAGTCAGAAAACCCTTACATCATTGGAGCCTTTATCAAGGAATTGTCAGTCAGCCTCACAGAACATTCTTAAACTTGTGGCAGAAGTAACACCATAATGTCCACAATATCCCCTGGATAGGGTCATGTGATGTTTTCAGGCCAGTGAAATTTGAACAGAGGTGATTATGTCACCCGCAGGCTGAGGCCATGAAAAGCCCCTCTAAGACTGTCCTGTCTCTCTGTGTGTAGAGGCCATGTGTTGAGATGACTGGGTCCTTAGATCAAGGCAGCCTGGACCACCGAATCACTGCGTTTGGAGCTTGTGTGCTCCTGCAGGTACCATAAGCCTCACCTCTTCCAGGGAGCAGACCTATAACAAGTCTTAGTCACGTACACCTCAGTATAACTTAATTTCTCAGATTCCTTTCTTGAAAGCAGGTTAGATGAAGGGCAATGTAAGACAGAGTGAAAGATTTGGGCATTTGAGAGGCAATTGAGAAGGAAAAGGGCCCTGGGGGCCCCACAGACAGTCACTGAGGTGGTACTCATTTGGTGCTGAACTTCTCCTACTCCTGCTCCCAACTGGCCATGCCCAAAATGAGGCATACCTGCAAAGGCCCGGTAGGGCCCCCAGCGTCTCACCTGGGAAGAGCACAGCTTCCAAAGCCTGGGGTTGCAGAGTGTGTCATGGTGAGTTGAGGCGCTGGTGCTGCTTACCAGCGAACAATGAGTGATCAGAGTGCAGAACCAGTAGGCTGAGTCTGGCACCAAAGGCCTTTTCATTAAGACACGTCCTGCTTGGGAAATTTTAAGCACTGTCAGATAGGTCAAATGCCTGCACTCCCATTCATTAAGGTCCCCAGGATCCCCTGACCCAATAGAAGTGCCTCTGTGGCCCTTCAGGGAGTGTAAGCACAGAAATGAACACAGTGGATAGGCAAAGCCAGCTGTGCATTATCCTGGCATCGTGTTTTGTGGCAGCAGTTTTAAACTTTTTATCTTATACCTTAAAAATAATATTAAGAACCCCAAGGAACTTTTAATTAGGTGGATTAATTTATCCCTGCAAGCGTTTAATATTTTATATATATATATATTTTATGCTATTCTGCTGCTAAAACCTGTCATCTTGTCCCTGACCCCATTCTGCAGGTCCAGGAGTCGAGTGGCGCTAAGGGGCCACTCCCTGGTGAGGAGCTCAGGGCCAGGCTGATCCCCTGGAGCTGGGATCTGTCCCCAAGGGCCAGGACAGGAGAAGGAGCATCCAGGTATAGGCAGGGGAGTGAACAAGCAGCAGCCCAGGGCACCCGGCAACTCATTCCAGCGTGGGCAAGAGTCCTGGCGGCTCTTTAAAATTGAGAAATTTTAAAAATATTTATTTGTGAATTCATTTTAAATAACAATAATAAAATGTTAACATAAATAACATACATTATGAAAAATAACTATATTTTCCAAAACGAAAAAAAAGTGCTTACATTGTTTTACATTTTTGCAAATCTCTTCAATGCCTGTTTCATTATCAGTCTGCTGCGATATCACTAACCATGTAGCCTCTGGAAAACTCCACTGTACACACAAGAGAAAATAGACAGAAAGAGGTAAATTACAGCTTAAGCTTGTTGTGAAAATGTGTTTTGACTTTGCAGGCCCCCTGAGAGGGTCTCAGGGAGCCATAGGAGGCCTTGACCCCACTTGAAGACCTCTGTTTTAGGGGACTGGTCTGTTCTGAAACGGTCCATTCCTTGGCTCCTAAACACCTCATGCAAGTCTCCAGGGTCCAAGTAGAAGGTCAAACACATTTTCATGATTAAGGGTATGCCTAGATTTAAGATCAAGGAGTTGTAGAATAATTATGGATTAGGATAAGAAAGAATGGTTTCAGGTTTCTTTGTTGAGCCTCAGTGTTTGCAAGTCTCGGACCCAGAGGGGAACAGCTGTGGCCTGAGGAACAGGCACTGGGAAGTACCAGAGTCTGCCACTTAGCTGTACCAATGTGGGGAAAGTCATTACATCCTTCCAAGATTTCCTTATTTGGAAAATGGAGGTAAGGTCCAAGCCCTTTATGGAGGTGGCTTTATTCAATTCACACACAGAGACGTGAAAAATCCAGGAAAGAATGGTATCCTGTTTAACAGATGAGAAATCACATGCTCAACAAAGTGCCCAGTAGACACAAAGTGAGAGTCCTAATTTGAACTTGTGTTTGTTTGACCTCAAAGCCCATGATTTTCCCACTCCTGCTAGCTTGGTGAGAAGGTGCCCCAGCTTGGCAGGGAGCAGAGAGAAGTGGAGGATGGAGTTTGTCCTGGAAGTTTATCCAGAGCCCATGGCACGTGGTAACAATGCCAGGAGTGTGTGAGCACTCAGTACCTAATAAGTGCATGTGGGAGGGTTAGACAAGGAGTGGAAAAATAGAGTGGTAACCTGGCTGGCTGTCCGAGGGGCCCAGCAAGGGCACACGCCCTGGGGGCACACGTGCTGTGTAGGCATGTGTGGATGCTGCGCTTCTCAACAGAGGAAAGGAGGGAGGGAGCTCTCTCCTCTCTGTTCGTTCAGACATGCTGGTGGCTGGCATGATTTGCTGCAAAGCAGTTTTCTCTCTCAGGACTTGGTTAGGAGAGTGGAATCAGAGGTTACCAAGCTAAATTGGGCAGAGCTTTGGTGAAGCAGCAGGTGACCTAGAAAAGATTTTCCCTAGGAAAAAATGCGATAACACACTGTCCCTGGATAATGATGACATTCTGTCTCTGCACTGTTAAAAAGCTTCAGAAATATTATGGGAAAATGAGAAATGGATTTTTCACACAGCTGGTACCTTACTAAATAAATATACATTTCATACCTGTTTGGGTAATGAGGACTCAAAATGTATTCTCAGGTTACTGCCAGAGTATCTCTGTAAATCACAGACAGATTCTTTCCATTCTCTCATGCAAAAAGTCTAGATGGACTTCCAGTTCAAGATTGTGCCTGGCTAACAGCCCTCAAGGCAACCTGTCCCATTTTCTCACTTTAAAAATATGGGAAAAAGTGAAAACTCTCATTACTATGAAAAACCACCAGTGACAGACAATCTAATGTCAGAATCAGAGAGGAATTGACAGTAATTATAGGCAGATGGAGCTGCATTAAGAAACACCAAGCCAAGGAGCCCTCCATGCCACACCTAGACTAGTTTCATGAAACAGAGAGCCAGTCACAGCAGAGGCAGATGCAGAGCACCCTCTGTGCCAGGATCTGGCCCCCAGACGAGGGACACTAACCTTCAGATGGTGCCAGGCTGCGAGGCAAGCAGAGTGTGGACTCCTTACACCATTCGCCATTCTTTACTTTCTGGAAGGGAATATAAGTCCGGGGGGAGGAGAGAGGGGCAGCAGGTAGGGGCAGACAAGGATATAATGCACTTTGTAATTCCACAAGTAAAGAGCTGGATGTGTGTTGAAGGAAATCCTCTGGTTCCACATTGGGAGTTGTGTGTAGTATGTGGGGTGTGTGTGTGTTTGTGTGTGTGTGTGCATGTACCCAACTACAGTATTTAAGAGTCCTAAAGGCTGGGCGCGGTGGCTCACGCCTGTAATCCTAGCACTTGGGAGGCCGAGGCGGGCGGATGGTTTGAGCTCAGGAGTTTGAGACCAGCCTGAGCAAAAGCGAGACCCCGTCTCTACTAAAAATAGAAAGAAATTATCTGGACAACTAAAAATATATATAGAAAAAATTAGCCAGGCATGGTGGCGCATGCCTGTAGTCCCAGCTACTCGGGAGGCTGAGGCAGGAGGATCGCTTGAGCCCAGGTGTTTGAGGTTGCTGTGAGCTAGGCTGACACCACGGCACTCACTCTAGCCCAGGCAACAGAGTGAGACTCTGTCTCAAAAAAAAAAAAAAAAAAAAAAAAGAGTCCTAAAGAGTCAGGCAATTGAGAAAGAGGAAGACTTCCCTTGGACAAAGACCCACCAGGGACTTGGAACCGGCCTGGAGCTGTGCACATTGACCTGCCTCCCGATGCATCTCGGGAAAGAGTCTTATTTATTCACCATACAGTAAATAGAAAGCAGGAACAAGAGTAATTCAGTTGCCGTAGCTGCTTCTAAACATCAAGTCTGAAAAGAAATCTGGATTTTTTTTTAAGAAAGAATAAAGAAGCCCTAAATAATTTGGAACTGTAGAAGTATACTTTATACCAAGAAAAAGGAAACAACATCTGGAAGTCTCAGAAGAAAAGGATATCTCTGAAAAAAAAAAAATACTTCAGTGACTAGAAAAAGACATTTCAAGGAAATGTTTTAGTGTCATCCAAAGTTGTAGGAAGACATAAATAGGAACAGTGTCATCAGCAAAAAGGCAGGGAAGGTAAAGGAATGGGATGATCTGAAAGAGTCAGGATGACAGAGGAGAGGTGCACCTAAGACAGCACTTGAGGCACCCACAGCCAACAAAGGCACAATTCACAACGCGCAAAATCTGATCAATTCCAGCAAAGACAAATTTGAGAAGCCTTTCCAGCATGCTGAAGGAAAGGATAAGAAAATGAAAACAATGTGAGAGGAGACAGGAATCGAAAACAGCAAAGAGCATTTCTGGAAGAGAAACAAGAATAAATGGAAGAGAAGCAAAATCAAACCTATAATAGAAGAAACCCTCCTGATTTAATAAAAAAGGGGAGGAAACTGTGTGTGCACATTCCCAGGGCTTAGCACTTTCAAGCACAGTAATTAAAAAGAGATTCCACTCCCCACGTCCATCATCACATGTTGCCAAAGCATTTGTATTAATTCGCCCAACTAACACTTATTTTATTCTAACTATGTGCCAGGCATTGCAATTGTAAAGGTTAAAGAAAGAGTCCCCACAGTGTTAGGTTGAACAAATTGTTTATATATAATACCCAAAGTGACTTTAAATTTCTTTGCAAGAACAAGTATCAAAGCATCGTGGAAAGACATCTATAGTTTCACGAGGATAGTTTGTGGCTCAGGGATTTCATATGCTGCCAAGTTACATTTTTATGTATAAAAGCAACAGTTTTAAAAACCATGGTGTTACTATTGATGCTCAAAAAGATAATTAAAGGTGTTTCACAACCAAAGGAGAGTTGGAACAGAATTAAAGGCCTAAGAGCAAAGGAGTCATGATACAGAAGTTGTAAAATTACTAAAATGCAGATGAGCAAAAATAATTGGTACATGTAGTTATAAACTGAAAATATCTCAAACATCATACTAGGAAAAGAATATATATAAATGTCTATACCCGTAACTCAACAATTCTTTTTTTTTTTTTAAGAAAAAAGGAGAGGAAAGTTTAAGAGAAGGTAGAGTAGGAAAAGGAGGAAGAAAGGATCAAAAAAATTCTACTGTGGTAGAAAAATTTCCCAAGGAATTATTTAAAGATGAGTATAATGGTTTCTAAACAAGTTGTAATTTACAATGTTATTTACAAAGTGAAAAAAATTAAAATAAGAATAATAGTGGGTTTGTTTATATAAACAATAATTTTTACCCATAATGAAATACAATACAATAATGATGATAAAATCCATTTATAGGTAATAAAGTGTAATATGTTGTCAAGTTAAAAAATACAAGTTATGACCCAATACTACAATATAATTCTACTTTGGAAAAATAATAGAAAATAAAGTTTAGAAATCTCTGTAGTTAAATGTTAACAGTTGTTATATCTAGATGAAAAGATTTTGTATGTTTTTTATTTTCATTTTTATGTTGGTGTTTGGGGCTTCTCTGGATTTTTTTTATCTTTCTACAAGTTACATGTAAAAGATTTAAACAAGACTACGGGTACTTAGATTTTCAAGGGTAGAGACAGGATTGCAGGGGGCCAGTATGAAAGATAAGGTAATTGAAGCAAATCAGGTGAGAGATGATGGTGGCCTAAATCCAGACAGTGGCAATGGGAATGAAAAAAAGTGGGCAGACTCGAGTGATTCCAAGATGAGGAATTGATTGGGTAGGAGATTGATTAGATATGGGAGAGAGGTTGCCAATAGTAACGGTGCCGTATGCCAGCATCAATGCAGATGGAAGTGTCTCAGGGCACTAGATCAGTCTGGGAGGAGTTGGCAAGGCCTCTTAGAAGAAATCATGTCTCCCCTAAGTTTTAAAGGATAAGGAAGAGTCAGCCAGGTGGAGAGGAGAGGAAGGCCATTTTAGCTTGAAGTGAGTGTCTCATTATTTGGCCTGTCTCACAGTGGCTTTTCCCAGCAAAATTGCAGAGTCACCAGATTTGAACCTTTCTAAAGGGCAGAGGAAAGCACTGTTCCCTCTGGAACCTGTGAGCACATTCAGTCAGAGCAAATCCACCCCTCCTGGCTGCAGAAATCCCCAATGCTGCCCAAGGCAAGGCTGCTTTGCAGAAAGGGGTTATTCTCTGTTAAGCACCTGATTTACTTCTGAATGGAGAACTCCTGGGAATCCTGGATCCGCCAAGCACAACGCAGTTACTATTTCTAGGAAAATTTCATTTGACCTCAATTACTTAAAATAGCAGAGGGATGTCCCATTGTCCAGTAATAATCACCATTGCCTTCATTAGGACTAAGTATCCTTTCCCCAAGGACCTGCTCCAAAATGCCATCCAGCAGATCGGAGCTCCTGTTGGAACACAAAGAAGTCATCATACTGACAAGATCTCCCCGAGGACTCCAAGTGCCTAAGGATTTAAATAAAGCATCTTTTATGTGCAGGATTAAGGGGGCACAAGATTTCTAAATAGCAAAAAAAATGAAGATGAACTGTAATTATCTATCTTTAGCAGACATTTGAAATAGAAATAGGTCATTGGGGTTTCTATTTCAAATCTTCATGGAAATTCTCTACTAAAAATTATTTCTTTTTTGCTTGATCTATTCAGCACTTTTTTTAAGAGATGGGGTCTTACTGTGTTGCCCAGGCAAGACTCAAACTCCCGGGCTCAAGTCATCCTCCACCTCAGCCTCCTGACTAGCTGGAACTACAAGCACATGCCTCTGCACCCAGCTCAGCATTTTTTATCAGCTATAATTTGTAACAATAATAATGATAATTATCATAATAAAATAATATGAATGTTTGTTACTGTTTGTCAAGCCTTGTTATGACTACATCTAATTTTATCTTTATAACAATCACATGAAAAAGGTATTTCAATTTCTACAGATGTCAGAGAGAAAAGTTATCCATCTGGTTGAACCAAAACACATCTACCACCCACACTGAATTAGTCTTTTATTTTTAAAAATATGTTGCTATCAAGAAAGGCACAGTCGATCCATTATACTTTCACTTTGACCTTTTCATTCAAAATCATCCAAACCTGAATTACTAGCAGGTTTCTCCCAAAGTATAATTAATATTGACTTTCTTTTTTTTATCACCTCCTATAACTAGATCTTGAAAAATGGTACAGCTAGCATAAAGAAAACCTTGTAAACAGGATAGCCATACTGCTAGAGAAACAGATTCAGAAAAATAAACCTGAGAACTCTAGAGAAAGAATGCATGTTACATAAGTTTTTCCCTAGAGTTTGGCAGCCTTTGTTCATAGTTGGATATGAACTTATGCATTTCTACCCATAAGCCCACACAACTTCACTTCCTGACATCTGTTCTCTCCTCCAGGATCTGGAAGGTTTCTCCCTTCTGATAAAGTGTGAAACATTTGTGGGAATAAGGTAGGTTCAGAAAGGGAAAGAAAAATGACAGCCTGATTCATTAGTTCTGAGATGGTACCCAGGAATTTGGATTATTTTAATTCCCCCTTCAAAATTATTCCTATTCAATTGGTTTGGGGACGACACTTTGAGAATCTCTGGGGGGCGGGGGAATACTTGGTGGTACGCACATAGTGATTAGGAACATGGTGTCATAGAGTCTGCAGTGAAATCCCAGCTCTGTGCCTAACCAGCTGGGTGAATTGGCAAGTCAATTCACCATCTAAGCCTCGATTTCCTTGTTTTCTAAATGAGGGTGATAATATTCCAAAAGTGCTTAGCACAGTGTCTAGATTACAATGGTGTTCAATAAATGGAAGTGATGATTATCATCATTATATTATATGGAAGTACAAAACAAGTAGGACCATACTATGTAGCAAAGCCCTCATTTTATTGTACAGAAGTGATTAAACAAATCCCCACATGTCTGTTGCCTGTGGGGTTAGATGAGGAAAATGTCTAATGATAACAGAGAGTAAAGTGTTACCAAGCTACTCAGATGCATGATCCATTTAAATTTCCACTTGAAAAAGGAATAAAAAAGGAAAGGGGCCTCTGAATCCCTTATAAGCACAAGAACACAGAGCTCTCTGAACACTGCCAACTGCCAAAGGGTGACTACAGATACAACTTTCATAACCACTCCTGAAATCACTCATATTCCAAGAAAAGGAAATACTTGTAAGACTAAATCTTAATAACTAAGATACTATAGCCAAAAAGGATATCACAATGCATGTCAAAACACCCATAACAATGGAGAATTTACTGTGTCCCATCAATTGCACCAAATCCTCTACTGAGATGAGATCATTCTATCCTAACAGCCCTAGGAGGTAAGTGTTTGTTTTATCTCCATCTACAATTGAGGGTACTAGGGC
>CM052437.1:111627852-111672023 GCA_028533085.1 Varecia variegata | reverse complement strand
TTCATTGTACCCAATAGGTAAGTTTTTATTTCTCACCCTCCTCCCACCCTCCACCTTCTTGGTTTCTAATGTCCTTTACATCTCTTTGTGCCCATGTGCACCCATCGTTTAGCTCCCAGTTATTAGTGAGAACATGTGGTGTTTGTTTTCTCACTCTTGAGACACTTCACTTAGGCTAATGGTCTCTACTTCCATCCAAATTGCTGCAAAAGACATTATTTTGTTCTTTTTCATGGCTGAGTAACACTCCATGGTGTCTGTGTGTGTGTGAATGTGTGTGTATGTATATATAATACATACACACACATACACACACCCCACATTTTCTTTGTCGGCTCATGAATTGATGGGCACTTAGGTTGATTCCACATCTTTGCAATTGTAAATTGTGCGGCAATAAACATTCAAATGCAGGTGTCTTTTGGAAAAAAAAAAAAAAAAGACTTATTTTCCTTTGGTAGATACCCAGTAGTAGGATTGCTGGATCAAATGGTAGTCTACATTTATTTCTTTCAAAAATCTCCATACTGTTTTTCCATAGAGTTTGTACGAGTTTGCAGTCCCACCAACATTGTATAAGGGTTCTTTTCTTTCTGCAGCCACACCAGAATCTATTGTTTTTTGACTCTAATAATGGCCATTCTTACAGAAGTAAGGTCGTATCATTGTGGTTTTAATTTGCATTTCCCTGATGAGTAGTGAAGTTGAGCATTTTTTCATGTTTGTTGAACCTTTGTCTTTCTTCTTTTGAAAAACTTCTGTTCATGTCTTTTGCCTACTTTTTGATGGGGTGGTTTGTGTTTTTTTCTTGCTGATTTGTTTGAGTTCTTTGTAGAGTCTGGATACTAGCCATTTATTGGATGTATAGTTTGCAAATATTTTCTCCCTCCATAGATTGTTTATTTACTTTGTTGATTATTTTCTTTGCTGTGAGCAGCTTTTTATTTTAATTAAGTCCCATTTATTTATTTTTGTTGTTGCTGTAATTGCCTTTGGGGTCTTAGTAATAAATTCTTTGCCTAGGTTGATGTCCTGAAGAGTTTTTCTTGTGTTTTCTTCTAGGATTTTTATGGTTTCATGCCTTACATTTAAGTCTTTTATCCATATTGAATTAATTTTTGTATATAGTGAGAGATAGGGGTCCTGTTTCATTCTTCGGCTCATGGCTATCAAATTTTCCCTGCAACATTTAATGAATAAGACTTCTATAGGATAGGTACCAGTTCTTTTTTGTAGATCTGATAGAATTTGGTTGTGAATCCATCTGGTCTGGGGCTTTTTTGTGTGTGTGGGGGGGAGATTTGTTACTACTCTTTCAATCTTGCTACTCACTATTGGTCTTTTCAAGATTTCTATTTCTTCCTGATTGGGTCTTGGGAGTTTGTGTGTTTCCAGGGATTTATTCATTCCCTTTAGGTTTTCTAGTTTCTGTGTGTAGAGCTTTTTGTAATATTCACTGATGATATTTTGTATTTCTGTGGTATTAATTGTAATTTCTCCTTTTTCATTTCTGATTGAGCTTATTTGAGTCATTTCTCTTCTATTTTTGTTAATCTGACTAGTGGTCTATCGATTTTGTTTACCTGTTTAAAGAATTAACTTTTTGTTTCTTTCAACTTTTGTATTGCTTTTTGGTTTCATTTCATTTAGTTGTGCTTTGAGTTTTGTTATTTTTTTTCTTCTGCTGGCTATGGTTTTGGTTCATTTTTCTTTTTCTAGTTCCTGGAAATGTGACATTAGGTTGTTAATTTGTGATTGCTATGTCTTTTTGATGTAAGTATTCAAGAGTATAAACTTTCCCCTTAGTACTGCTTTTATTGTATCCCATAGATTATGAAAGATTATGTCCCCATTTTCATTTAGTTTGAAGAATCTTTTGATTTCCATCTTAATTTCATCATTGACCCAAGGATTGTTCAGCAGTGACTATTTAATTTCCATGACTTTGTGTAGATTTGAGAGTTTCTCTTGGAATTGATTTCTAGTTTTATTCTACTGTGGTGTGAGAAGATACATGGTATGATTTCAATTTTTCTGAATTTGCTGAGACTTGTTTTGTGGCCTAAGATATGGTCAATCTTGGGAAATGTCCCATGTGCTGATGAGAAGAATGTTTATTCAGTAGTTTTTTGGTATAATGTTCTGTAAACATCCATTAGATCCATTTGTTCTAGAGTTCCAGTTAAGTCTAGCATTACTTTATTGATTTTCTGCGTTGGTGATCTGTCCAATGCTGTCACCAGGTGTTGATGTTTCTAGCAATTATGAAGCTATTATTTATTTCTTTGTTTAAATCTAGTAGAATTTGTTTTATGAATCTGATAGATCCTATATTAGGTGCACATATATTTAGAATTGTTATGTCTTCTTATTCAATTGTTCCCTTTACCATTATATAGTGCCCATCTTTGTCTTTTTTTCTTTACCATTGTTGATTTAAAGTATATTTTATCTGACATGAGAATGGCTGTATCTGCTCACTTTGGGTTTCCATTTGTGTGGAATATTTTTTTTCCATCCCCTTACCTTGAGTCTGTGTGAATCCTTGTAAGTTAGACTTGTAAGGGTTTCTTGGAGGCAGCATATAGTTGGGTTGTGTTTGTTCATCCATTCAGCCAGTCTATGTCAGTGTTAGTATTAATATGTGGGATACTGTTCTGTTCATCATATTGGATGATAGCTTGCTGTTTTATTTTCCCTCTTATGTTATTGTTTTATCAGAGCCGTGAGTTTTAGCTTTGGGGTGTTTTTTACACTGGTGAATATTATAATGCTGTTCCATGTATAGTTCGCTTTTGAGCATTTCCTGTAGGGCAGGTCTAATAGTGACAAATTCCCCTAGTGTTTGCTTCTCTGGAAAATTCTTTATTTCTCCCTCATTTATGAAGCTTACTTTTGCAGGATATAAAATTCTTGGTTGGCAGTTGATCTGTTTAAGAAGACTAAAAACAGGACCCCAACCCCTTCTGACTTGTAAGGTCTCCACTGAGAAGTTGGTATTAACCTGATGGATTTTCCTTTGCAGATTAGTTGTTGCTTTCATCTTGCAGCTTGTAGAATTTTTTTCTTTATTTTGACTTTGGCCAGGTTGATGACTATGTGTCTTAGAGATTCCTATTTGCTATGAATCTTTGCAGTGTTTGATGACCATCTTGCATCTGTATATCTGAATCTCTGATGATACTAGGGAAGTTTTCCACAATAATTCCCTTGAATAGGTTTTTGCTTTTTCTTCTTCAAGTTCTGAGATACCTACAATTCATATATTGGCTCTCTTCACATAGTCCTATATTTCTCTGAGTGATTGTTTATTTTTCTTTATTCTTTTTTCTACATCTTTGACTGACTAAATTAGTTCAAAAGCCTTATCTTCAAGTTCTGAGATTCTTTCTTCTGTCTGGTCTAGCCTGTTGTTGATTCATGCTGTATTTTGAAATTCCCTAAATGACTCTTCCATTTCTTTAATTTCAGTTATGTCCTTCTTATATTGTTTATCTCTTTAGTTACTTTTTCATTCTTTTATTTTTGTCCTGAAATATTATTTTGACTTTTTGTGTTGGTTTTCAACTTCCTCTTCAATCTCATCCTCTTCAATCTCATCTTATTTGCCATCCATATTCTGAATTCTATTTCTGACATGTCAACGGTTTCCTTTTCATTGGGTCCATTGCTGTGGATCTATTGATCTTTTGGGAATATCAAACTAGCTTGTTTTTTCATGTTGCCAGAATTCTTTTCCCGGTTTCTTCTCATCTAAAATCTCTTCTCTCAACTCAGGGCAGGTAGGTTTGTAGCATATCTGTTCTCCTTTGGCAGGAACTCACCTAGTTAGTGAGGGCAAGGTGATGTCCCTAGATGGTGCTTATGTGTCCTACTATAGAAGATTGATCTGGCAGGAGAGGGGTGGATGCACTGAGAGCCTGTAATGTTCTGTGTTGTCCTGTTCCCCTGTGATTGTCACATTCCAAGCTAGTGCTGCATGATCTTTGTGCACAGTGGTGGCTTGTTCATCAGGCTCCTGTTGGAAGCTCAGGTGGAGGTCTGGGCAAGTCCCTCTCCATAGAGGTTGGCATTGCAGGAGACTGTTCTGCCCCAGTCTCCCCATGGAGGTGGCAGTGGCAGCTGGGTGAGGCTATCTAAGAAGTGGTTGTAGAATGTAGATTTTAGGGCTACAGATGTTTGCTCCACCTAGGTCCAGGTACAGTGGTGGAACATGGCTAGCATGTCTGTGGAGGAGCATTAGATCACAGGGGCGAGTCCTGCCAGATGGTGAGTGGAGCCACAAAGGTCAGGGCATGGGGCGGGCAGCAGGATGAGAGTGGCAGGGGCCTTAGGGATGAGGCTGCAGAGCCTGGTGGCAGCACAGGAGACTTGGAAGGAGGAGCTGCAAGGCCACACAGCAGTGGGGGAACTTCAGGGGCATGGCTGTTGGGCCAGCAGCAGCAAAGTTGCTGCAGGTGTCCACTTTTTAAAAATTTATTTTGAAAAGTAATAAATTCAAAGGAAGTTGCAAAGATAATAGAGAGGCTCACTGTATATTTCATCCAAAATCCCCCAGTGGATTTTGCACAGCAATTTACATAACTCTAGTTCAATATCAAAATTAGGACATTGACATAGGTACAATGTGTGTTTGTAACTCTGTGCCATGTTATGACATGTGTAGGTTCAGGTAGCACCACCATAATATCTTGTTCCCTTTTGTCATATTCTCGTGACTCAGTGAACAAACAAGTAAGCAAATGGCTGAGCAGATGACTTAATCCAAGACATCAATAAACAGCATGTGGTTCTTCTGATTTGGGTGTAGGCTCAATTTCACAGATCATATTTATTTGTATAAAGTCTTGAGCTGAGAGCTGTTTATAAATGCATGGGGTGGGAGCAACTACCATACTATTAAAGTGCCCTGCTCTCCACTTCAGGTTGGCTAATTGAACCTATGTGAATATAATTGCTATCCCCCTAAAGCATTCTTATTGAAATAATATAGCATAAAAAATAGGAAAAAATTAAAAATATACCCCTGATGATAGCAAAGAGTGCTACGGGAAAAAAATGAGTCTTTCCTGCCAGATTCAGAACAAGTGCGGTGGAAAGCCTCCACATGGGAAGAAAAACACAAACCTACCTTTGTAGTGATTGGAAGAGATACCCATCAGGACTCCATTTTCAACCCCAGAACACAGAACACCAACAGCTGGAGATAAAAGGTGTTTCAGGTGTCAGTTATGGAGGAAATACACCAGACTCTGTTGCAGAACAGGGGATCATAGCATCTTCCCAATATATACTGGGCAAAGGAGGCATGCTGCAGTTAGGCTGGACTGGGCTTGGGGCATGGGAGTGGGGTGCCTGCTGGCAGAACCAGTTCCTACCTAAGCCAGTGATGCTAACTAGAGAAGTGTCTGGTGCCTTAGCCCCTGACAAACCTCAAAAGCTCCAGGTCGAATATATGCTCTTGCCTTAGTCTCTAAAAATAACTGAACTTTCTTGCCAAATGGAACTGGAAAAAATCCTCCCTCTTCTCTCTGCTCACCTGAGGTTTTTCAGGAACCATCTGAGCAATTGGAGGATGTTATCAGGAATGATGTTATCTCAGGAGTGATATGATCTCTGAAGGAAATAATCTCAGCCCCAAGTCTGGTATTGTGAAAGACCCTCAGGCAAAAACCCTCCGCTGGGCTTGTGCACTGGTTTTCTTCTCACAGGAAACTGATGGGCATGAAGATGGTAGCGATTCACCTTGCTCTTTGTGTTTCTTCTCAGATAAGCTACAAACAGGAACAAAGAGAACAGAATATAAAATGTCTGTAAATTCTCATTATAGTCCCTGTTTGTTTAGAAAGCATTTCTGTTTACCTTTTATATTTCTATTAAAGAGAAGAGAGAAACTTACTCCACAGCCTCCCAAGAGAAGAATAAAAGTTAGATTAGAATTCATAGCATACACACAGTTCCTGAAATAAGGACATTAATAAGGGAGTCCAAACCCTTCCCATCTATTCTTTGCTAGAGCCATCACCCACTTCCCTGCTCCAAGGTTCAGCTCTGAGCCAAACCCTTCTGAGCCTCTCTCAGGGAGCCTTATCAACTCAGGGTCCAGAAGTGCTTGTGCTCTCCAAGAATCTCACCCTGGCCAAGGGCTGTTGCAATGCAAGTGATATCTGGAGACTATTAGTCTTATACTTGAGAAGGAATAAAGACAAGGGAAACCTCTTGATTGGTCTCTGTGTGTTTCTGTGTGTCCTGAAATTTCCATCTCCTTGTGAATAAAAAAAAAGCAAAGCATGTTCAATCACAGACAGAAGTTATATCCCTGAATTTTGCAAGATTTATAAGATCATGAAAAAAATGACCACCCTCTGGAAAGATAAGAAAAATAACAAAATCAATGAACACATACAAAGAGTCCATATCTAGGAATCTTATCTATGGCTAGCAAAAGGAATTTATCTAAGGAATTTAGTTAATTCAATTCAATAGGAAAACAACATAAAAGATCTAACTGAAAAAATAAGTGAAAATATCAGTTTGCAAATGATGTGACTCAGAAGAAAACACAAGATTGTTTTTAAAAACCCATTAGGCCTAATAAGAGATTTAATTAAAGAAGCTGATTATAAAACAAACAAATATAAAAAGCAATTAGCTTTTCTATATACTAGCAATAACCAATTAGAAAAATATAATTAAAAAAAACAAAAGATTGAATTTTCAGTAGCAATCAAAATAAAAAATGCATACAAATAAATTTTAAAATAATTGTAGTGACTTATATGAAGAATATTGTAGAAGTTTACTGAGTGACATTTTAAAAATTTAATAATTCATGATCTATTCAATATTTCTTCTAAGGAAACAGAATTAATGGCCAGAAACAAATCCAATATACAGAAGAATTTAGGACTTAAGAAAAGTGCATTTGAAATGGATAGGGAAAAAAAGATGTAATAGGAATGTAGGGAATAAATTGTGGCAGAACCATGTCTCTAACAAACTGATTCTCTCTTTTATGAACACACTTAACTCCACACTGCCAGGAGACCTCTGTACTTGCTGTTCCCTCTCACCAGAACAATCTTCCCCCAAAACCTATTCCTGGTCTCTGCTCAATGTTCCTGCAAAAGGTATCAGCAGCTTGAGGTCTCTGTAGTTCTGAGTCTTATCTTATCTATGGCTAGCAAATGTTGGGCACAGTTTTGCAGAGAATGCAAAGCAGGAAAACTCTAAATGGTTAAAAGTCTGTTTATTAGGGCTATGTTTAAAACAATTGGATGTATTAAAATTTGAGTGTGGTGCCAGCAGGATGTTGCACTAATGGATCTCAGCCTGCTGTGAAGAAGTCAGTAACCTATGAGCCAATATACAGGGGCCATCTTTGGTTCATTTACATAATACACCCTTGTCCCCATTCTCAAGCTCCTCCCCCCACTTCATGTGCTTGAATAGCACCTATCACTGTGTGATGTTATAATCTATTTATTTGGTTTTGTGTTTATTATCTGTTTTCCCCAATAGAATGTTAACTCTATAGAGGCAGGAACTGTGTTATCTTTGTTCATTATATTTCCCCAGTGCCAAAAAAATTGAGTATCTAAATAGAATGGGGACCTAAGAATCATTCACTGAAGAATGCAAGAGAAGAAAAGAGGAAGGGAGGGAATGTACTAACATAGGTTAAATATTGCAATATAACCATGAAATTATTTTTAGAAAAAATTTTCAATAATTAGAGTAGCAAAGATTGTTTCATAAAAATGACACCAAGGTAGAAATCATTAAGAAAACCAGCTGCCAGCTTAAGACTCAGGGGAAGTTGAGTTCGGTTGCAGCCTCACTCTCTGACATGGGGAAAATACATTGTCCTCACTGACTCATCATCCAGGTAATCAGCGAGAATTGCCAGGGTCACTTTTGGACTATTCTTTTTGCCATAGCAGAGGTCCATGACACTTGAATTTTAATTTTACTGAGGCTGGATTTGACTCATCCATGCTTGAAGGGTAAGGTGCAGCACACATCACTAAACTAGTGAGGTTATGTAAGTGCTCAGAACACTTACATTAGCCCACAGTTGGGCAAAATCAACCTCCAGCTGACCACCAGCAGTCACATCTCAATTAGACTTCTTTTCATGTGCTTATCAGCACACAGTCATGCTCACTTACACAATGAGGCTGCTATTTCGTGAAAAGTAGTCACAAAAGGATGCTAATTCCTAATGCTAGTGGTGGCCATAAAGAAAGAAATTGTTATTTCTTAGACAGAAAAGAGAGGTTCTGGATATATGACAAAGAAGAAAAATATTAACACATCTAAAAGTTTGAATATGAGCAAGTCCAGCATTTAGAAAGAATTAAAGGTGATTTGTGAAACCATTTTAATGATTTACTGAACCAATTCAAAAATTCTTCATCAACTTGGAAATAAGAGAAATAAATGATGAACTGGTGGTTAACTTAGAGTGTTAACAGGTGTCTAACCCTTTGCAAGAATCCATGCAGAGCAAAAGTACTGTCAAGTCTTTGGAACAGCATATTCTGCAAAAAAATTTTAGGAAATATTTTTCTTTGCACAATTTAGATAATAAGCCTTAGTGAAGAGAAGACTTTTCATAATCACACCTGTATACAAATGTGGACTCTATAGGAATAATTAATATCATTCATCACTCTTGGTTAGTGTTACTATAGAGATGTAATGCAATATTGTATGGTTATTCTCATGACAAAATATACTGTAATTGCTACTTAAATTATATTACTTTTGCATTTATCTAATTATCATGGAAGTCACAAGTTTTTCGGTTACAATTTACTGCACTGTATGGAATGAAATTGTTTGACATTCAAGAAAATGGAGTTTCACAACTGTTTTGAGATATTTCTCTTATGAATGGCACAGACTACTTTGGCACTGCTGCAGCAAAAATAGGGAGCAGAAAGGGACAGGAGTTGCTATGGAGGAGATGGGGGGAAAACATACCATGGGGTTGTCTTTAAAGCCATGCATAGGGGTTAGGGTGACAGGAGAGTCACACTTACGGGAGTGACAGAATCAGATTGGAGATCTACAAATATTCCTCTGGAAATGGTATAGAGGACAGATTGGAAAGGAACCAGACTGCAGGAGGCAAGTTGACAACTTGGGAGGCTGGTTTAGTAGCCCTAAGAAGATGATGAGGATCTAAAGTTAGCCTCAAATCCAGTGGTCCTCAGCCCTGGCTGTATATCACAGTTAGCTAGAGAGATTTTGAAACTACTAATGTCTGAATATCATTCCAGATAAATTATATCAGAATATCTGTGATGACACCCAGGCATCAATATTTTTTTAAAGTCCTCCACATGGTTCTGATACAAGATGAGAATTGAGAATGCTACTCTAAACCAAGAAATGGCAATAAATGTGGATATTTCAAAAAGCCTTTAGGAGGTAGAACTTGATGACGATTGTCTGATGGGAATGGAGAAACAGGAAGGGTCCAACTTCAAGATATATGTCAAGAAAAGTTTGGAAGATAAGGTAGGAAATATCAAGATGAAAAATATGAAGGGCCTTCTTAAAGCTGAACACTCTTCAAGTTTTGAATACATACTAAGCTATAGTTTATTCAAAATCTAACATGCCTTAAAGCCTACAGACCTGGAGTGGCAATCAGCAAAGAAAACCTCCATTATCTGAAAAGTAATTCTTTGCTTTTTTGGGGAAAAGTATACCTTCTTGAAAGTCACAAGAAAAGATGGCTTGACTATAGATGCCTGTTCTCAAGGAAGATACGGATATTGAAATAGCAATAATCTTATTAAAAGGATTTTGCTCCTATTTGAGATTAGACCAATGATTTTCTTAATACTGAAGTGAAACAAGTTTCCCTAGAGGACAGGATTTCTCAATAAAGTAGTCTACACAGCCACAAAGTTTTATGACAATAACAGATGCTCCCCAAAGTATGATGTGGTTATGTCCTGATAAACCCATCATAAGTTGTAAATATCATAAGTTGAAAATGTATCTGATACACCTAACCTAGAGAACATCATAGCTCAGCCTAGCTTAGCTTAAACAAATGTGCTCGAACACTTACATTAGCCTAGAGTTGGGCAAAATCATCTAACACAAAACCAATTTTATAATAAAGTGTTGAATATCTCATGTAATTTGCTCAATACTATACTGAATGTGAAAAAACAGAATGGTTGTATGGGTACTCAAAGTATGGTTTCTCCTGGATGCATATTGCTTTTGCACCATCATAAAGTCAAAAAATCATAAGTTGAACCGTCATAAATTAGGAACCATCTGTATTAGATTTCAGTCTTCTTGAAAACCCATATCTCCTGCTGGCCTTATCTGTTGCTCTCTTGCTTGCTCTCTGCCCATTTCATGGCTGAGATGGTGTTTCTCTCAGGCAGGACCTTTCCACAAGGGACCTCAGCAGCACTAGGCTCACATGGCCCTTAGAGCTAGTAACGAATCGCGATGGCCTGCGGTCGACTACTCTGATTGGCTAGGCCTGGGTAACGAGTCCATCCTAGGTGCGGAGAATGGAGTCAACACCACCTAAAACATATGAATTAAGACCTAGTTGCAGGGAAGGATAATTGAGATTGTGTTATTAGAAGAAAAGAATATTTAGAGGGTGGGCAAAAATAATAGACAATGAGTGAAACCTCAGGGGGTCTCTGATTTTCCACTCCCCCGTCCCTCACCCAGGTTGTGACCCACAAGAATGACCCATGGATTACTATGTTCCCTCCCTGGTCTCCACGCGTAGCCACGAGTGGAGGCAGAGATGCCCATGCTTCATGAGGAAGCCCTGAAGGTTTCAGAGAAAAGACCATGTTGGAGGTCAAAGGTAAAATGAAGGCCAACTTGTACCATTTTTGGCAGGGCCATTCCTCCTGTTTCTTATCACAGAGCCCTGTTCCTTGGCTCTGTTCTGCTGGCTTCAATAAATGAATAAATGAGTGAATGAATATGAAATGAGTATATATCTGGAAGACATCTGTTCCCTACGTACCCCATGCCAGCCTTGCTCCTTTCCTCCAAAAAATAAATTGAGTAATTATTGGAATATAAGAGCTGAAAGTGAAAGCTATCTGCTCAAGATCCAGAGAAAATAGCATGGGGCTTATGAAAAGTAGTGCTTAATGAGTTAATTTCCAAAAGCCTGAAACAGAGTTTTAAAACGTTCATTTCTTTGAAATAGTAGTTAAGATTCTGATAATCTCCCCTGAGGAAGTCATCTAAAACTGCTGATAAAGCTTTTTGCAAAGAAATTTTCATCACAGGGCTATTTATAACAGTAGAAAATTGTAAACAACTTAAATGTCCAACATTGAAAGAACAGTTAAATAACAGATGGTAAATCCACTCAAAGAATATTCTGTACCATTAAAACTAATGTTAATAGTAAATTTGTAATAATATAGAAAAAACTCATAAAATGAATAAAAAACAAGATAGAAAATTGTATATGCACTATAAACTCCAGCTATATAAAAAAGTGAAGGCTTACATTTTAAAAAAATAGGAAGGATCACTCAAGAATGTAAATAAGTGTTGTTTTTGTGATGATAAAAGATGAAACATATGCTCCTTTCTCCCAACTTTCTGCTTTCCTCTGTTTTCCATATTTTGGGTAAGCATAACTGATGTTCTTAAGTTCTCAGTCTTATTGGTTAACCCGTCAGCAGAATTTGCTACAGCTGATCACTCCCTTCTCCATGAAAAACTTTCTTAAATCTGCCTTCCAGAGCACCACACTCACCTAGTTTTTCTCCTACCCCATTGGTCTCTACTCTCCTGCCTCCTTCCCTTATTTCTCTTCTTATCCCTGACCTCTTAGTGTTGATGTCCAAGAATCTGGTCCACAGACCTTTACTGTTTTCCAACCACACCCACTTCTTTAGTGATCTCACACAGCAGCAAGACTTTAAATCCTTCATATGCCAATAACGTTCTCATTCATATCACCAGACCAGCTCTTTCTCCTAAACTCTAAACTAGAATATGCAACCCTAGTAGGCATCTGCATAACAAGACATCTCAAATAATTCACCTTCAAAACTGAGTTCTTGATATTCTTTCTCCAAACCTACTCCACTTTGATCCTTTACCATTTGTTATCAGTCTAGGTTTGGTCAAGAAATCATAGTCACTCTAATTATTATGGGAATAAAGAAATTTAGTAGATAAATTGGTGTTTCCCCAAATGTGAGCAAGACTGGAATAGTAAAGATCAAAAAGACAGTAGCTAGAAAGTTAAGGAAAGACCCACAGAAGCTAGTGGTCCTCAGAAGTTCTCTGGGGATCTGCAGTAATTCACAAGGGCTCTAACAAAGCTCCCACCAACTAGCTCAGCTACAGCAGCAAAGCAGTTTCTTTCAGAAGCCTGAGAAGCTGCTGTGAACCTTGCAGCTGCCCATACATCTGCCCTCCACCGGCCTCCTAAAGTAATGGCCTCATGTCACTTTCACTTTTCGAATCTCATGCTGATTCCTCTTTTTGTAAAACTCTAACATGAAACCATATGGGGAAGAGGAATCTAGACAATGTCCCTGGAGTCTCCTCATCCATGCAGATTAGTCTGCTAGAAGTGGAGGGAGAGATGCAAAGCTGGCAACCAACAATCCCACACACTACTCAATTGATGGCAAGGCCATTCTTCTAGCTTCTCAGGCCAAAAATCTTAGAGGTATGCTTTTCTTTCACACCCTACTTCCAATATATCAGGAAATTGAGTTATCACAACCTTCAAATATATCCAGTACTGACCTCTTCTACCAAGACACCCTGGTCCAAGCCATATCTTCCTGAATTCTTAGAATGTCCTCTCACTTGGTATCCATGCTTCTACCCTTTCCACCTTTATGCCCAAACAAATTATATCACTGCATTCAGAGAATTCTTTCAAAACTCCAGTTAGATCATGTTATTCCTCTGCTCAAAACCCGTCAATGGCTTCCCATTTCACTCAGAGTCAAAATCTTACAATGTTCTATAAGGCTCTACATGATCTTCCCTCCCCCACTGCCTCTCTGACCTCATCTTCCACAGCTCTCTCTTTGTGTATAAGTTATCTATTCTACAATAATGCTATGTAACAAACTAACTTAAAACTCAGTTGCTTAAAATGGCAATCATTTATTTTTCCCATGACCTACAGGTCAGCTGAGGATGAGGTGGTCTAAGCTGGGCTTGGCTCCAGGCTCCAGGTTGTGATCCTAGTGTGTCCATGTGTCTCTCATTTTGCTTACAGGGAACTAGCCCAGGGTGTGTTCCTCTCATGGTAATGTAAGAACCACAAGAGAGCAAGTTGACCACAAACATATGTTCTAAACGTTTGCTTGCATCATGTCATGGCTACCTACATTTAATTAGCCAAAGCAAGTAATATGGCCAAGTCCAGTATCAATGGGGCAGGGAAATTTGTTCTACCTAAAATCTTATGCGTATGGACCCAGGGATGCATAAAGAAGTGGAAGCGATAATGCAATCTGCCACATCCTGGAGTGAACTCCATTCAGCAATATAAGCTATTCTTTGACTAAACCAGGTACTTTCCTGGTTTAGGGCATTTGCACTGGCTGTTCCCTCTACCCACAATGTTTCTCCCATGAGAACATGTGATACCCACATGTCAACTCCCTCAGTCTCCTTCACATCTTTGCTCTAGTTTCACCATTTTCTTGGCCATTTTATGTAAAATTTTAGCCCACCCTTCCACACCCTGGCTCTCCAGATTTATCTTACCCAACTCCACTTTTATTCTCTACAGCACTTCCAACTTCTAATAAACTACATGATTTCTATATTTACTATGAATTTTGCTTATGGTATGTCTTCCTCCACGAGGACAGAGACCTTTGTGCATCACAAAGTCTTGAAACACTATATGGCACATAATAAGTGCTCAGTAAAAATTCATTGAATGAATAAATAAAGGAGCATCCCAAGAACACTGAGCCTCACTTTGGCTTGATATTAAGGCTCCAGGTGTGGTCACATGACCAGAATTTAGGCTGCTTCACTGCAAGCCTATGCCAGCAACTGAGGCCAAGGAAGAGTTGACATTTTCTCACCATGGTGAAAAATCACTTGACAGCAGGGAGCATCTGATTGGTTGGCATATACCTTCCCAGAGAAAATCTCCCAGCCCCTTTTGAAGCTGGAGTCCTGGGGAAAGTTCTGTCTGACTATCACACCAACAAGAGGTTACAGAACCATGACAAGGGGTCAGAGAACCATGACTAGCACTGTGTTGAATATTAAGACTTCTTTATATATTCTGTATAGTAGCCTCTAATCATATATACAATTTGAAAACATTTTCTCCCATTTATAGCCTGCCTTTTGATTTTCCTTATAGTATCCTGTGCTGCACACAGTTTTTAGTTTAAATGAAGTTCAATTTATCTATTTTTTTCTTTTATTGCTCATGTTTTGGTGTTATATCTTAGAAGCTTTTGCCAAACCCAAGATTATGACAATTTACCCCTATGTTCTCTTCTAAGAGTTTTAGAGTCTTAGCTCTTATATTTAGGTATCTGAGACATTCTTAGTTAATGTCTGTATATGGTGTGAGGTATACATTCCCCTGCACAACTTATTGAAGAGTATATTCTTTCTTCATTCAGTGATGTTGATATTCTTGTCAAAAGCCAATTAACTATAGATGTTTGGGTTTATTTTGGACTCTCAATTCTATTTCATTGTTCTATATGTCTGTCCTTATGCCAACAGCACACTGTTTTGATTACTGTAACTTTCTAGTAAGTTTTGAAATCAGAAAGTGTGAGTCTTTCAACTTTGTTTTTCTCTTTCAAGGTTATTTTGGCTATTCAGAGTCCCTTGCAATTCTATATGAATTTTAGGATTGACTTTTCTGTTTCTGAAAGAAAAGGCCATTGGGATTTTTGACAAGGTTGGCATTTAATCTGTTAATCAATTTGGAGAGTATTGTCTTCTTAATAATACTAAATCTTTCCCATTCATAAACACGGAATGTCTTTCCATTTATTTAGGTCTTTATTAATTTTACTCAGCAATGTGTGGTAGTTTTCATCATGCAAGTCTTGTACCCCCTTGGTTAAGTTCATTATGATGCTATTGTAAATAATTATTTTCTTAATTTTATGTTTGGATTGATGGATCATTGCTAGGATATAGAAATACATCTGGTTTTGTGTATAGATCTTATATCCTACAATTTTGCCAAACTTGTTTATTAGGTCTGATAGATTTTTGTGGATTCTTTAGGATTTTCTACATATAAGATGATATCATCTGTGAATAGGTAATTTTTCTCCTCCTTTCCAATTTGGATGCCTTTTATTTACTTTTTCTCACCTAATTCTTCTGACTAGAACTTCCAGGACAATATTGAATAGAAGTTGTAAAAGTGGGCATCCTTGTCTTTCTCCTGATATCAGGAGAAAGCTTTTAGCCTTTCATCATTGAATACACATTAGCTGTGGGTTTTTCATAAATGCTCCTTTCTATGTTAAGGAAGTTTCCTTCTATTCCTAGTTTATTGAGTGATTTTTATCATGAGAATGTATTGGTTTTTTGTCAAATACTTTCCGGTATCGATAGAGATGATCATGTGGTTTTACTCTCCCTTCATGCCATTTATATGGTATAGTACGTTGATAAATTTCCGTAAGTTGAACACTCTTGCATTCCTGGGATTAATCCCATTGGTCATGGATGCAATTCCTTAAATATGCTGCTGGATTTTTTTTACTGTTTGTTTGTTTGTTTGTTTGAAGATTTTTGTGTACTTATTCTAAGGGATATTTGTCTATGGCTTTATTTACTTAACAAAGTTTTTCTGGCTTTGGGATCCAGATAATGCTGGCCTCATAGAGTGAAATAGGAAGTATACACTCCTCTTCCATTTTTAGCAAGATTTTGAAAACTTTTAGTGTTAATTCTTCTTTAAATGTTTGGTTTGGTAATATTCACTAGAGGAGTCACCTGGTCCTAGGCTCTTCCTTATTTAGAGGTTTTTTTATTACTGATTCAGTTTCTTTACTTTTATAGATCTGTTCATATTTTCTATTTGGCCTTAAGTTAGTTTTTGGCAGTTTGTGTGTTTCTAGGAATTTATTCATTTCCTCTAAATTATCTAACTGGTTGATACACAATTGTTCATAGTTTCCTTTTAAAATCCTTTTTATTTATGTAATGTCTGTAGTAATGCACTCACTTTCATTTCTTATTTTAGTAACTTGAGTCTGCTTTCTTTTTTCTTAGTTGGTCTAGCTAAATGTTTGTTGATTTTTTTGAAGAACCAAATTTGATGTTGTTGATTCTATTAGTCTTTTATTCTCTATTTAATGTAACTCTGCTCTAATTTTTATTGCTTTCTTCTTTCTCATAGCTTTGGGTTTAGCTTGCTCTTCTTTTTTTAACAATTTTTAAATTTATGTTATTGATTGAGGATCTTTCTTTTTTTATAACATAGGCATTTAAAGCTATAAATCTTCCTCCACACACAGTTCTTATTTCACCCTATTTTAAAATGTGTTTTGAGATTGCATTTTTGTTTTCCTTGACCTAAGTATTTTTCAATGTACCTGTGATTTCTTCTTTGATCCATTGTTTACTTAAGAATGTGTTAATTTCCACATATTTGTGCATTTTCCAGTTTTCCTTCTGTCCTTGACTTCTAGCTTCATTTCATAATGGTTGGAGAAGATACTTTGTAAAATTTTAATTATTTAAATTTATCAAGACTTTTGTGTTTTGTGACCTAACCTATGGTCTATTCTAAACAATATTCCATGTGCACTTGAGAAAAATGTGTATTCTACTCTTGTAGAGTGGAGTGTTATATTGAAGTATGTTAGTTCAGTTGGTCTACAATGTTTCTTGGGTCTGCTATTTCCTTATTGACCTTCTGTGCTGATGTTATATCCATTATTGAAAGTAGATATTGAAGTCTCCAACTAGTATATAGTATTATATAAATACTAGTTTTATAATATAACTAGTATTATAAAACTGTCTATTTTTCCCTTCAAGTTCATCAATTTTACTTCATGTATTTTGGAGCTTTTTGGGGTGCATATGTGTATATAATTGTTATATCTTCTTGATGAATTCACCTTTTATCATTTTACAGTGTCCTTTTTTGTCTCTTGTAACATTTGTGTTAAACTCTATTTTGTCTAATATTAGTACCTACTCTCTCTTGGTTACTGTTTGCATGGGTTTTTTTTTTTTCATCCTTTTAGTTTTATCCTATTTATGTCTTTGAATATAAAGTGAATCTCTTCTAAGCAGCATATAGTTGAAAATAATTTTTATCCATCCTGATAATCTCTGCCTTTTAATTGAAGAATTTAATCTATTTACATTTAAAGTGATTGCTGATAAGGAAATACTTCTGCTACTTTGTTATTTGTTTTCTATGTTTACAGTTCTTTTTCTTTAATTCCTCTATTACTGTATCTTTTTGTAAATAATTGATTTTTTTCTAGTATACAATTTTTATTCCCTTTTCATTTGTCTGTATTTTTTAGGGATTTTTTTTTCCAGTGGTTGCCCTAGATATCTTAACATTCTAACAATCAAAGTTTAAATTCATACCAACTTAGTTTCAATTGTATAGAAAAAAACTTTGCTTCTTTACAGCTCTGCCCATGTTGTTATTGTCACAAATTACATCTTTATACATTGTGTGCCCATTAACATACATAATAATTATTATTTTGCAAATTTGTCTTTTAATCATATAGGAAATAAAAGAGAAGTTACAAATCCAAAATGCAATGATACTGGTTTTTATATTTACCTATGTAGCTAAGTTTATTGTTGTTCCTTATTTCTTCATGTGGTTTTAAATTACTGTCTAATAGTCTTTCATTTCCTGAAGGACTCCCTTTAGCATTTCTTCTAATGCATATCTACTAGAGAGACAGTTCCTCAGTTTTCATTTGTGAGACTGTCTAAATTCCTCTTCATTTTTATAAGGCAATATTACTGAATATAGACTTCCTGGTTGACAGGATTTTTTTTCTTTCAGTACTTTAAATATGTTATCCCATTGCCTTCTGTACTACATGGTTTCTGAAGAGAAACCTTGATTAATCTTATGGAGGATCCTCTATACATGAAAAGTTATTTTTTTCTTATTGCTTTCAAGATCCTCTCTGCTTTTGATCTTTCAAAAATTTAGCTACAATGTGTCTTGGTGTGGATATCTTTAAGCTTATCCTACTTGGAGTTTGCTTTACTTCTTGCATGTGTGTAGATTCATGTTTCTTCAAATCTGGGAAAGTTGTAGCTATTAAATCTTCAAATATTTCTTCTTCCTCTTTCTTCCTTTCCCCCTCTTTCTGAGATACCCAGAGGTGAAAGATCAGGATCTTCTCATGACTTTTCAAAGAATTTGTCCAGTCCCTAGCATGCGTTTAAACTTTTTGATTCACCTGTACACATTGGTGCTTTTAAAAATTGTTATTCCCCCACCTATATTCTTTCCCAACCTCATTTTTCCCAAGCTTTTCAATCTATTGTTTGTCACAACTATTATTCCTTGCTCCAGGCAGCTGTGGCCAATACTTTTGCTTTTAAATATTTTCAGCAAATGCTGCTCAGAATATAGCCCTGGCAACATTCCAAGTCAGACGAAACAATGGCACAGTTTGTACCATTCCTTCAGGGAACTGCCAGATACGTCAAAACACACAACCACAGCTCTTTGAGCATAAAGTCCACATTGCCCCCCTGTGGCACTAACAAACTGTGCCAGTCAGGCAGTGTCTTCATGGCCACCACTGATCTGGGGAGGGTGGGTGCCAAGTGGGCAACTTAAAGTGCCATAACAATTTTTTACCACAATGCAGCTGCTTCTTTCTCCATTAAGCTTTCCCCAGCTTGATAGATTTTTACCACATTCTCCAGTTCTGTCAAAGTTAATTCTGCTAGTTTTTGCCAGTTGAGTAGTTGCTGGGGGGATGGAGCCCTGGAATTCTCTACTCTACCATTTTCAGTAAAATAACTTTCACCTTTTTTCTTAAGTTATATGCTTAGATAATTTATTGTCACACTTTCTTCTTCTCTAATATAAGCATTTAGGGACCATAATTTTTTCTTAAGAATTCTTTAGTTTTTATCTCACAAGTTCTAATGTGTTATTTTCATTACCATCTCATTATGATCACTTAATCTCTAATTTTTATTATGATTTCTTTGTTGATCAATTTTTATTTAGAAATGTTTCTAATTTTTGAAAGTGCCAGACTTGTCTAGTTGTATTTATGTTATTGTTTTCTACCTTAATTGCCTGTATGTTTTAGATTTTTTTGAAATGGAATGAAACTTGACATATGGTTTAATACATAATAATTTGATAATGTTTTATGTGCCCTTGAAAATATGTGTTCTCTAAAATTGAGAAGTATTCTTTTATATATTCACATTAGGTCAAATTTGTTTACCATGTCATTCAAATATCCTGTATTCTTATGATTTTTTATCTACTTGATCTGTAAATAGGAGAGGTTGCCAAAATCTGAAGTTAAGATGGTGGATTTGTTAACTCCTCCTTGTAGTTCCATTAATTTTTTACTTTATTTAATCTAATAGGTTTAGAATTGCTACATTTTCCTCATGAATTGAACATGTAATCAACATACAGTAACTGTCTTTATCTCTAGTACTTCTCTTAGCTTTAAAGAAGATTTTTATCTTATATTGATGTAGCTATAGAATCTTTCTTTTAGTTAATACTTGCCTGGTATATCCTTTTATTTTTTATCTTAACATTTTATTTTATTTTTTTGTTTTATGTGCTTCTTTTTTTTTCTGAAAGCAAATTTTTATGAATCCTGCCCTGTGTTTCTATGTCCAATAGACCACCTTCTATAAAGGTAGCAGTGGGCCTTAGGATAAAAGGGGCAAGGAGGGACAGGAAATGGGAAAGATCCCCCATGCTAGCACCTGGCAGGGATTCAATAGACACTCATTGACCTGTCAAAGTGAATTTAGATGGCTGGCATTTCTCCTAGTGCTGGCCTTGGACCCAGATGAAGTCTCCGCATATCTTCTTTATGATTAAAACTCCAGGTATCCCACTGGGAAACCCTGATCCTCAAGACCTTCTGTTCATGCTGAATACTCAACCTAGTCTGTGATTCAAAGCAAGTTCTATCATCTCTGTGAAACTATTTCCTCATCCTAAATCTGTGGCATTGTCTGACATAAGTATGGGATATTTAAAAATAGGACTTTGTCAGGTTTCCTGTATCTGAGTGCAGTTGACCCTCCACATCCGGATTCCACATGCATGGATTCTAACATCTGCAGATTGAAAGTATTTGGAAAAAAAAAATGCATCTGTATTGAACATACACAGACTTTTTTGTTGTTGCTATTCCATGAACGATATAATATGACAACTATTTACACAGCACTTGCATTGTATTAGATATTGTAAGTAATCTACAGATGATATAAAGTATATGAGAGGATGTGTGTAGGTTATATGCAAAAACTATACCATTTCATTTTAGGGACTTGAACATCTGTGGATTTCAGTGGAAGGTCCTGGAACCAATCACCATAGATACTGAGAGACAATTATATTGTCATTGTCATTGATTATAGAAAATTTCTAGCCCTTACCTCAGTGCCTCTTTCCCATTGTCTTAATTATCTCCTCCTGTAATTCCAGTGAGATTTTTTGTTGGAATTTCGCATCCTATTCACTATGCTCTTAACTTCTCTTTTATCTGTCTCTTTGTCTCTCTACATTGCCTTCTGAGTAATTTCTTTGTTCCAATTTTCAAGTTTACCATTTCCCTTTTTACATGGTTCCAATATCCTAATTGATATGTTCATTGAGATTCCAATTTTATTACACAATTTTTCTTCATTTCTAAAATTTCTATTTTGGTTTTCTTTCAATATGTCTGATCAAGTAGAGAATCACCTTTTAATCTAATAAAACAAATGTCTGCTTACTTTGAAATATATATTTAAAAATATTAAATAATATTGTTTATCTGATATTTCCAATATATGAAATCTTTGCACATCTGATTTCTGTGTGTACCCAGATGTTCATGCTTATACAGTCAAGTTTTCCAAAGGCCACAGTACACTCAGGAGAAAATAAAACAGGAAAAAGACAAATAAAGCCATAGTATTATTATGAAAATAGTTTTGATCTGATAGATTCAGAGTCTCAGTCACCCTCAGAAGTCCTCAGATGACACTCTGAGAACCACTTCCTGAAAGCATCCATTAATGCATAAATTATTTCTTTCCTATGCGTCCAAAATTGCCCTACCTAGGTGTCAACCTTGGGAAAATCGAGAAAATGAAAACTCAAATAATTTTCCATAGAACTTAATTTTCTTTGGAATTCTGATTAAGAAAAACTGTAAGCTATTTTAAAAAAAAATTAATATAGTAGCTGTACACAGTAGTCCCCCCTTGTCCACAGTTTCTCCTTCTACAGTTTCAGTAAATTTCAATGCAGTAGAATAAGATATTTTGAGAGAGAGAGAGACCACATTCTCATAACTTTCATTACAGTATATCATGATAATTGTGGGATTTTTTAATTTCAAAATGTTAGGGGGGTATAATTGCTTTGGTCACATAAATTGCCTTTGCACCACCCGAGTCAAAGCTACAAGCATGCCCACCCACAGACAGCATGCACCCCACCCATTAGGTGTGAATTTACCCAATCCCCACACACCTGCCCAATCCCCAATGAATGTTACTTCCATATGTGCACATAAGTGTTGATCAATTAGTACCAATTTAATGGTGAGTACTTATGGTGTTTGTTTTTCCATTCTTGTCATACTTTGCTTAGAAGAATGGGCCCAAGTTCCATCCAGGTTAATATAAAAGGTATTAGTTCACCATTTATTTTTTATGGCGAGTAGTACTCCATGGTATACATATACCATATTTTATTAATCCACTCAGATATTGATGGGCACTTGGGTTCTTTTCACAACTTTGCAATTGTGAATTATGCTGCTATAAACATTTGAGTGCAGATGTCTTCTATATAAAATGTATTTTTTTCCTTTGGGTGGTAGGATCACTAATCCAATGGTAGGTCTACTTTTAGTTCTTTGAGGTATCTCCATACTGTTAATACTGTCCATAGAGGTTGTACTAGTTTACAGTCCCACCAGAAGCGTATGAGTGCTCCCATCTCTCCGCATCCATGCCAACATTTGTTATTTAGGGACATTTTGATAAAAGCCATTCTCACTGGAGTTAAGTGATATCTCATTGTGGTTCTGATTTGCATTTCCCTGATGATTAGAGATGTTGAGCACTTTTTCATATGTTTGTTGGCCATTAGTCTATCTTCTTTTGAAAAGTTTCTTTTCATGTCCTTTCCTTACTTATTAATGGGGTTGTTTGATTTTTTCTGGCAGATTTGCCTGAGTTCTTTATGAATTCTAGTTAACAGCCCTTTATCAGATATAGCATGCAAATATTTTCTCCCATTCTGTAGGTTGTCTATTTGCTCTAATGATTCTTTCCTTGGCCATACAGAAGCTTTTTAATTTTATCAGGTCCCATTTATTTATTTTAGGTTTTGCTGTGATTGCTTATGGGGTCATCTTCATAAATTCTTTGCTTAGGCCTATGTCTATAAGAGTTTCTCCAACATTTTCATCAGAATTTTTATGGTTTCATGCCTTAGGTTTAAGTCTGTTATCCATCATGAGTTGATTTTTGTGAGAGATGAGGGGTGCAGATCCTGTTTAAGTCTTCTACATTTGGCTATCCAATTTTCCCAGCACCGTTTATTGAATAGGGATTCTTTTCCCCAGTGTATGCTTTTGTCTGCTTTGTCAAAAATCATATGGCTATATGAGGATGGTTTTATGTCTGAGTTCTCTGTTCTGTTCCATTGGTCGATGTCTCTGTTCTTGTGCCAGTACCATGCTATTTTGCTGACTATAGCCTTGTAGTATAGCTTGAAGTCTGATATATTGATACCTCCTAATTTGTTCTATTTGCTTAAGGTTGCTTTGGCTATACAGGGTCTTCTCTAGTTCTACATAAAGCATGGAATTATTTTTTATAGATCTGCAAAAAATTATGTTGGTATTTTAACAGGGATTGCATTGAATCTGAACAGCATTTTGGATAGTATAGATATTTTAACAGTGTTGGTTCTGCCAATCTATGAGCATGATATATTTATTCATCTGTTTATGTCTTCTGCTATTTCCTTCCTTGGTATTTTGTAGTTTTCCCTGTAGAGGTGTTTCACCTCCTTAGGTAAATATATTCCTGGGTATTTTATTTTCTTTGTTGTTATTGTGAAAGGTTTTGAGTCTTTGATTTGGTTTGAGTTTGACTGTTGGTATATATGAATGCTACTCATTTGTGTACATTGATTTTGTAACCTAAGACTTTGCTATATTTATTTATCAATTCCAGAATTCTCTTGTAAGATTCTTTGGGGTTTTCTAGATATAAGATCACATCATGAGCAAAGAGCTATGAGTTTGACCTCTTCTTTCCCCATTTGGATACCCTTGATTTTCTTCTTTTGTCTCATTGGTCTGGCTAGGACTTCCAGCACTATATTGAATAGAAGTGGTAATAGAGGGCAACCTTGTCTGGTTCCAGCCCTAAGCAAGAATGCTTTCAATTTTTCCTCATTCAGTATGATGTTGGCTGTGGGTTTGTCATATACAGCTTTTATCACTTTGAGGTACATTCTGTCTGTGCCTATTTTGTTAAGCATTCTTATCATAAAAGGGTGCTGAATTTTGTCACATGCTTTTTCTTTGTCTATTGAGAAGACCATATGGTCTTTGTTTTTACTTCTATTTATGTGTTGAATTACATTTTTAGATTTGTGTATGTTGAACCTCACCTGCATCTCTGGGACGAAGCCCACTTGGTAGTGATGGACTATATTTTTGACGAACATCTAAATTCAGTTTGTTAGGATTTTATTGAAAATTTTTGCATCTATATTCATACAGGAAATTGGTTTGTAGTTTTTGTTTTTTGTTGAGCCCTTTCTTGGCTTTAGTATCAAGCTGATGTTGGCTTCATAAAATGTGTTAGGAAGGATTTCTTTCTTCTTGATGTTATGGAATAATTTCTGCAGGATATATACCAGTTTTTCTTTGAAGGTCTGGTAAAATTCAGGTGTGACACCATCTGGTTTGGGACTTTTTTTTTTTTTTTTGGAAGATTTTTTATTGCTGCTTTAATTTCAGTACCTGATATTGGCCTGCTCAGAAATTCTATTTCTACCTGATTGAGCCTAGAGTAGCTGTGTGTTTCTAAGAATTTTTCTATTTCCTCCATGTTCTGAAGTTTATGTGAGATTTAGAGATTTTTATAGTACCCAGAGATGACAGTTTGTATTCCATGATATGAGTTGTAATTTCTCCTCTTTCATTCCTAATTGAACTTATTAGAGTTCTTTATTTTCTTCTTCTAGTTAATATAGCAAGAGGCCTGTCAATTTTGTTTATTTTTTCAAAAAACCAACTTTTTGTTTAATTAATCTTCTGTATAGTTCTTTTCTTATCAATTTCATTTAGTTCTCTATTTTTGATTATTTCCTTTCTTCTGCTGGGTTTGGGATTGGTTTGCTCATCCTTTTCGAGTTCCTTGAGATAATTCATTAGATTGTTGATTTGTGATCTTTCTGTCTTTTGGATGTAGGCATTTATGGCTATGAATTTTCCTCTCAGGACTGCTTTAGCTGTATCCCACAGATTATAACACATTGAATGCCACACAAAAAAGAATAAGAAACTTTTCCTTGGGGCCACAGTGTTTTATTATGAAAATAGAATAAAAACTTCAAGTGTAATTTAAAGATAAACATAAATAGAAAAATGAAATTTATTGACTTCTATTCATTTAATCCATGTTTTTAGAATTAAATTGTCAATATTAATTGTAACAATAAGAACATCAGCAAGTAAGATTTTATATATGCTTCATGCAGCCCCAGGGTCAAAATTAGATGACTGAAATACAACTCTCATGGCAGTTAATGTGTTAATAACTTGTTTTCCCTTTATTATTTTGTTCAAAGAATCTTTTGATTTCCATCTTAATTTCCTCCTTGTTTAGTTTCCATGACTTTGTGTAGAGATGAATGTTTCTGTTGTAGTTGATTTCTAATTTTATTTCACCATGGTCTGAGAAAATGCATATTATAATTTCTATTTTTTTAAGCTTGTTGAGACATGTTTTTGGGCCTAGGATGTGGCCAGTGTTAGAGAATGTCCCATGAGCTGATGAGAAGAATGCATATTAAGTGGTTTTGGGTAGAATGTTCTGTAAATGTCTGTTAGGCCCATTTGTACTAGAGTTCTATTTAAGCCCATTGTTTCCTTGTTTATTTTACATTTGGAGAATTTGTCCAGTTCTGTTAGAGAGGTGTTGAAGTCCCCAAGCATAACAGTGCTGCTGTTAATCCTTTTCTTTAGATCAAGTAGGATTGCTTTATGAATCTGGGTGCACCTGTATTAGATGTGTAAATATTTAGAATTGCTATGTCTTCTTATTGAAATGTTCCCTTTACCATTATACAATGACCATCTTTGTCTTTCTTTACTTTTATTGATCTGAAGACTATGTTATCTGATATGAGTACTGCTATGCCAGCTTCCTTCTGTTATCCATTAGCATAGAATATTGTTTTTCATCCCTTCTCCTTGAGTCTCAATGAGTGGTGGTGGGTTGGATGTGTTTCCTGGAGACAGCAGATACTTTGTGTGTATTTTTTTTCCATTCAGCCAGCCTATGTCTCTTCAGAGGGGAGTTCACACCATTCACATTTATTGAATGAATTGATAAGTGGGGTGGATTTCTGTTCATCTTGTTGAGTATAACTTTGTTGCTTTGCTTCATCTCTTGAGCCATTTGGTATCTGGGCTTTGACCTTTAGCGTTTGGGTCATTTTACACTGGTGGGTGTCTATTGTGCTGATCTGTGTACAATGCAGTTCTGAGTACTTCCTGCAGGGCAAGTCTTGTCTTTACAAACTCCCTCAGTGTTTGCTTGTCTGAGAAGGTCTTTATTTCTCCTTCGTATAAGAAACTTACTTTTGCAGAATACAAAATTCTAGGCTGGCCATTATTCTGTTTGAGAAGACTGAGAATGGGACCCTAATGCCTTCTGGCTTGTAAGGTCTCAGTTGAGAAGTCTAGTCTGATGAGTTTTTCCCAAAGTTCTGTTTGATTTTTCTTTAATAATTCAATTTCTTTAGCGAATTTTTCATTCATTTCCTACATTATTTTTGTAGTTACTTTGTGTTGGGTTTCCATTTTATCTTGTATTTCATTGACCTTCCTTATAATCCATGTTTGAAATTCTTCATCTGTCATTTAAATATTCTGATTTTGGTTGGTATCTATTGCTAGAGAGCTGGTATTTCCTTTTGTGGGTGTCCTTTCACTCTGATTCCTCATACTTCTTGAGTTCTTACACTGATTCCTTCTCATCTGGAGCAGCTGTTGCTTCTTTGGATTTTCTTCTGTTTAGATAATAACATGCCCACTTTAATGTCTGAGTTAGTAGGTGGTGCTTGTTGCTAAGAATCAACCATACCCTGTATGATTGAGTCAGTAATTGCAGTAAAAGGCATGCAAATTGACCTCCCTAGCGATAGGTGGTACTTGCCAACAGGAACAAGGTGCAATGTTGTTTTTGGGTCTTGTGGCCAGCTGTAGCTCCTAAGGAGAAGCATTCTAATGCCCCAGGTGGTGGGTGTGGCCCTGGAACTTCCAGGTGTGTCCTTATTCTCCACCACAACAGAGGTGGGTTGGGGAGTGAGGCTGGGTGAGCCTGGGTTGGGTGAGCCTTCCCCCAAGCTCCACAAATGCTGGCAAGGGATGTGCAGGTTTCAAAGGTCCATTCCCCGCCTCTGTGCAAAGCTGCCAGGGAGGGGCTGAAGTGGCCCCACTCAACCAGAAAGTCTGCATGTTTAGGCAGGTCTGTCTGAAACCTTCAGTCCAGAAGTCTGGAGCAGGCTTCACTCCTTTTCACCCTCCCCTATTCTACAGTTTCCCCTGGGCCTCTTCTGGCAGGCAGGACCCCAAGCCAGCCAAGCTCCCCTACAACTGTGATTCAGGCCGGGTGGTTCCCTACTCAGGATCCCAGCCTGAGCTGGGAGCATGGCCCTCTTGTGGGAGGAGGGATGCCCCATGAGCATGCCACAGCTGGAACTGACACTGCGCTCCCCCCTGCATCTGCCCCTGTGGGGACCCTGGCCTCCCAAGACTAATTCACAAATATCCCTTCTGTGTCACCAGGTAACAAGATTGAGACCTGGGACTATGGGATCTGGGCAGCAAGCCCATCCCCAGGGCCCCAGAGATCAATCTCTGACCATGCCAGGGAGAAGCCTGATGACCCCATATCACCCGTTGGGTGTCCAAGCTGGTTTGATGTCAGTCCACCTTGAGGCATGCCCTGCTCTGATGGGGCTGCCAGGCAAGCAATACCAGGAAGGGCCAGCTAGCAGGGAACTCATAGTCCGAGGACACCTCCCTTTTCTGCAGGACCCCAAAAGGAAAGGTCTGACCCCTACTCCCTGTGGAAGACTCCGTGTCTGTCATGGAGACATGGCTGCTCAATTTGTCTCTCTTGGCAGCTGTAGATGGTGGGGGGAGGGGGAGAAAAAGAGTCTGGGTGGAGGAAAATCCACACTCTGGTTGTCTTTGACCCTCTCTCTAGGAGGCAGTCCACCCAGAATGACCAGGCTCTGGAGTCACACAGATTACCCAGGACCCACGGAACTCCTGTGGCTCCTGCAGTCTGGGCTGGAGTTGGGTAATGTCTGTGTGGGGATGAGCAAGATTGAACCTGAGACGTTGAAGCCCCCTGGGGAGGACAAATATGCACAGTGCATAGAGAGGTTGTAGAAATTCAAGAGCAAGGGGATCTGCAACCCACTGTACCCACTTTCTCAAGAGACAGTTCATGGAGTAAGAAAGGCACTGGGTCCCTCCTCTACCCAGCATTGAAGGTGAGAAGAAATGTCTATGTGCCTGCCTACTCAGAGAGCCTGAAATAGTCACATGCAGGTCTCTGCACCCTGAGCCTGCTGCAGGGCTCAGAGCAATGTACTCTGAGCAGCAACAGTCATGCCTTTGTGGCAAAGAGTGCCTGTGGCCCAAAGAGGCCCAGCAATTGGCACAAGGTAGGAACCACTTTGATCTGCTCATGGCCAAAGGCAAGATGGGATCAGAGATATTTCGGTAGATGCCAACGATAAGAGATGACACCAAAGACCAGAGGCCTTACACACATACATACACCTTAGTACTACATAAATTTTCTAAAGCTTAACGATAACTATAAAGATGAGGAAGAGTAAATACTTGATTGACTGCAATTGAGTTTTTGATATCCAACAGACTAGGAGTTTATACTAGCAATTAATTTCAGTTTTAGAAAATGAAGTCCAGTGTTTATTCATTGATTTTCTGCTTTGATGATCTATCCAGTTCTGTCAGTGGGGTGCTGAACTCCCCCAGCAGTTATGATGCTACTGTTTATTTCTTTGCTTAGATCCAATAGAATTTGCTTTATAGATACGGGAGCCCCTGTGTTAGATGCATATATACTTAGGGTTTTCATGTCTTCTTGTTGAATTGCTCCCTTTGTCATTATATAATGGTAATCATTGTCTTTTTTTTACCATTGTCCATTTAAGGTCCATTTTATTAATATCTGATATGAGAATTACTACACTTGCTCACTTTTGGTTTCCATTTGCATGGAATATTTTTTCCATCCTTTCACCTTGAGCCTGTGTGAGTCCTTGAGAGCTACATGTGTTTCTTGGAGACAGCATATACTTAGCTTATGTTTTTTCATACATTCAGGCAGTCTTTTAAGTGGGGCATTAAGGCTATTTGCATTCAATGTTAGTATTGTTCTGTGGAATACTATTCTGTTCATCATATTAGATGATACTTTGTTGTTTTGTTTTCCCTCTTGTGCTATTGTTTTATAAGAGCTGTGAGCTTTAACTTTCAGGTGTTTTTACACCAGCAAGTATCTACTGGGCTCTTCCATGTATAATGCACTTTGGAGTATTTCCTGTAGGGCAGACCTAGTATTAACAAATTCCTTTAGTGTTTGCCTGTCTGTAAAATTCTTTATTTCTCCATCATTTATGAAACTTACTTTTTCAGGATACAAAATCCTTGGCTGGCGATTGTTCAGTGTAAGAAAACTAAAAATGGGGCCCCAATCTCTCTGGGCCTGTAAGGTCTCTGCTGAGAAGTCTGCTGTTAGCCTGATGTGCTTTCCTTTGCAGGTTAGTTGTTGCTTTCATTGTGTAGGTTATAGAATTTTCTTCTTTATTTTAACTTTAGCCAGGTTGATGACTATGTGTCTTAGAGATGTCCTCTTTGCTGTGAATCCTCCCAGTGTTTGATGACTATCTTGTGTCTGGATATCTGAATCTCTGGTGATACCAGGAAAGTTTTCCTCAATAATTCCCTCAGATAGGTTTTCCATGCTTTTTGCTTTTTCTTTTTCTCCTTTAGGGATACTTATAATTCGTACATTGGCTAATTTCACATAGTCCCCTATTTTTCTCAGTAAAATGAAAGATGTTATTTTTTTTGTACAACTGCAAAAAAAAAAAAATGTAATGACTTCACAGATTCCAGGATCCTGTAGCTGGGGTGACAGGTAGGATGTGGTGGAGGGGATCCGAGTGCTGCTGCCTCACTGGCTTGCTTCTGTCCGGGCTGCATTACAAACAAGGCAAGGCTCTCACAGCTCGGGGCAGGTTTACTGCCTAGCTCTGTACGCAGGGCTCTCGGCCAGGGAACACAATTGATGTGCACAGAGCTGAGCTCTTGCCAGCTCATGGAGGAAGGGCCTCTAATTCAGAGAAAAAGGAGTTGGACCTCCGCCAGTCATGTACCTTTTATGCTTTCATATAGGCATCAGTTAGACCCCGATTTCAGTCTGAAAAACCAGAAAATATAAAACTGTCAGAATCAAGGCACACTCTTTACTGGGTCTGTTAGCCTGGTAATGGAGAGGAATGTTATTGCTCTAGGCATTTGCATAATATCTATTGATCAAGTCTCCTCGAAGCTGCTATTCCTCATGCCAGCTCTGGTGGTGAGGGTGGGCTGTTTCAGGTTTCACCCTCACAGCCTCTTTATACGCGGGCAGTGCCACAGCTGCTAACACAGCTTGAGAATGGAGCAGGAAGTCCCCAGGGTGACCAAACAGGAAGCAGCCTTGGGAAGGAGCTAAAGCCTAAGACTGGGAGTTGGGACAGCTGGGTTTTCTTCACACCTTGCAGTGTAACCTTGGGCAAGCTGCCAACCCATTCTGTTTTTTGCTGCATTCCATACTGCTGTTGAGTCACTCCTGAGCCAAGGTTTGATGTTCTTATTAAAATGAAAATGTAGTTGGGATAATAAGCGGCTTTAGTCATTAGCCCTAGAGAATTAGTTCATCATTCAGATTTGTTTACAACTGAGAGCTCTTTCAGTTTGGGTGGTTGGGGGAGCAGGTGGAAGGCTTCCTGAAATGTAGGGGATCTGTTGCCTGGGAGAGGGGTGGGAGCAGGGGAGGATCCTAATCAGTTGCTATAGAATCATAGCACACGTCATTGCATCCATCTCCCTGAGTGGCTGAGTCCCCCACAAATGGACTGAGGCTCTTTGCTTAGTCACCTCTAATGATGGGATAATTTCCTCCTCCTAAAGCAAGCTACTTGAAAGCTCTAAGATATTACTGAGAAAGACCCTGACACCAGCCCCATATTAGTCCAAAGTCATGTGCTTCTCCCAGGTGACATCCTTTAAAAGAGTATGAGACAAGCACTATACCTTCCCTCTCCCAAAATCTTCTCTTCTTCTGGATAAATAATACCACGTCATTTCTTTGCAATGTGTGCAAGCCATACAAAGTTGAGCCTCCGTGGGGCCAGTTTCAGCCTCATGTTGTGCCCCAAAACCTCCAACTTCAGTCTTAATGCCTGGGAATGGAGAAATGTTTGAAAAATTGCATGAAACACAACAACACAGCAAAATGTCTTAAATTTCCTCTCTACGCATCCTTCTATCTCTCCCAAAGTCTCCATTAGCTGCTCAGAATCTCTTTATTCTCTATCTCTTAGGCTCCTTTCTCAAAAATCTTGTTCTAAAACTTCCAAGGGAAAGGGATAGAAAGGAAAGTGAGGAGAAAAAAGGAAGTAAAGCTTACATTATTATGTTCTAAACACTTAAGACATTTAATCTTGATAAAGTAAGTATACTTTTCTTTATAAGGTAGAAACTAAGACCCAAGATATCTAAGTTGCTCAAGGTTACAAAGCAATTACTTGGCAAACAATGGATGCAGATAATGACTATATCACAGGCCAGGCCAAATTACACTCAAAATAATTTACATCCTCCTGAGAGGCAAGCCCTGGGGACCCACGAAAAGAGTGTTGCATAAGGGCTGAAAGTACAGAGGAGACAAGTTGCTAATCACAGCTTGACCCTGATTATAATAACTGCTACAATTAAAGTTCAATTTCATATCCTTAGACTGCTTCAAGGTTGATGGGAAGTTCACATTCTAAAAATGAGGAGCTGTTGAGTGTTTAAAATTCAGGCCTTCAGTTAAGTCTTTGAAGATGACTCTTCCTGTGTTTGCTCTTAATCATTTATTTTTATCTAACCTGAATGTCCAGAACTTTACTAGGTATTCAGGGAAAAGGGGAATAGAGAGTCCTGAGTTAGGAATCTTCTCCACAAGTCTCTCACGATCTGGTTAGAAAGACTAGTAAATTCAATGATGTATTGAATAAATAAGTGACAATCTGTGGTCCATACTGCCATACTCACCTGGTCTATCTAGCAAAGCCCTCCTCATTCTTCAAGACACAAGGCTGAAGGGGCATTCTGTGAAGCCTGCCTGGTCCACTTGGTTCCTACCCTAGAATGTTCACCCCTCCTTTGGACAGATACTACACAACACTGTATTTAATTATTTTACATGTCTCTCCTTGATGCTAGAATGTGAGCACATTGAAGACAGGAATGGAGTTTTCTTCCCTGTGTTCCCAGCACATGGCATAGTCTCTGAAGCCAAGTGGTCGGTGATCAATAGCTACCGACTGTGTTTAAAGAAGTACTGAATGAAGTGATGCAAATCAGAGTCCTCCAGAAAAACATGACAGGGACTTTATGGAGCCGGTGGAACTTGTATTGGGCCTTAGGGAATGAATGATATCTGGGGTTGCTGATGCTGCCAAAGATGTAGGAGAAAGCCTCCAAATAGAAAGATAAGAAGGAATAAAAGGCCAGAAATACCAGGATGTCTTCCCATGTGTTTCATGGTGGTCCTGATTTAAAATATCCCATCCTATTGTCCATGTCACAGCTTTGGGATGAAGAGAATGGTTTCACAGAGATGATGGATGCTGTTTTGAATCACAAACCCAAGTGAGTGTTCATCGAGCACAGAAGGCTAGCTGGGCACGGTGGTCCATGCCTCTGGTCGCGGCAACTCAGGAGGCTGAGGCAGTAGGATTGCTTGAGCCCAGGCCTTCTGGGCTGTACTACTCTATGTCTATCGGGTATCTGCACTAAGTTCGGCATCAATATGGTGACCTCCCAGGAGCACAGGACCACCAGGTTGCCTAAGGAGGAGTGAACCGACCCAGGTCAGAAACAGAGCAGGTCAAAACTCCATACGGTGCCAATCAGTAGTGGGATTCCACCTGTGCATAGCCACTTTACTCCAGCCTGGGCAACATAGAGAGACCTCACCTTTAAAAAAAGAATAGAAGCTTTGGGGACCAGGGTTACCCAAAGGAATGCCTAGAGTTTCAAACATAAAGTAGGCATGGGAGACTTTACCTAGATCCCAACCCAATCCTAGAGGAAAATCTGGATATCTCAAAGCCCCTAAATGTATGGTGCTGTGAACATTTACTGAAACCTTGCCAAGCCCAAGAAGGTCATCAAGTGGTGGGGTTCCTTCCCGTCTCCTCTGGTCTCCCTGTCCCTCTCTGAGACCTATGCCCCCTTTATAGCAAGTGGCCAACTGGACATAAGGCTAGGCGTATCAAAACTTGCTCACAGTAAATAAGAAGAAAATAAATAAACAAAATATATACAAGCACACACGTTCTTGTGCATCAGCAACTACCTCTGGATAGTCTGTCCCTGGATATTCTGTCTGATAGCAATAGTCGTTGCTTCTGAGAAAGGAACTGAGTGACTAGGAATCAAGAGTCAGAGAAAGGCAGGTTTCCTAGTTTTGATTTTTATTAATTTTATTGAAGTAAGAAGTCTAATCCAGTGCACACATTACAAGTATCAGCTGACAAATTTTCACAAGCTGAATACACCAGTGCAACTAGCACCCAAACCAAGAAACACAGCATTACTAGCTGCACCCCGCCCCCTCCTACCAACCTCTAGTGGCCACTCTTCACCCCCACCAAGAGTAAATCCAGATGAGCTTCACCTGATTTTGTACTTTTTTCTTTTTTAAAGCTGCTTTATTAAAATATCATTCACATAATAGATAGTTTACCCATTAAAAGTATAAAATTCAATGGCTTTTAGTATATTCACATATATGTGTAACCTTCACCAAAGTCGATTTTAAAACATCTTCATCACCTCAAAAGGAAACCTCATCTCCTTTAGCTATGAATCCCCACCCCCGTCCTCCCCAACCAGAGCCAGCCACTAATCTACTCCCTTCCTGTCTCTATGGAATTGCCCATTCTCTACACGTCACAGAAATGCATTCGTGTGATATAATGGCCATTTGTGCTGTCTTCTTTCACTTAGCATGATGTTACATCTTTGCTGTAGCATGTATCAGTACTTCATATACCAGCAGTATATGAGGTTTCCATTTCTCCTCATCCTCATGAAGATTTTCTATTTTTGAATTGTTCAAAAATATTAAACAGTAGTTACCAGGGTCGGGGTGGGAAAGAGAAAATGGGGAGATGTAGGTCAAAGGATACAAAGTAGTAAATATGTAGGATGATTTTAAGCTTTATATAGATGGAATCTTGCAGTGTGTGTGCTTTTTGTATCTGGCTTCTTTTGCTCAGCATTGTGTTCATGATTTCTCAACATTGTTGCATAAAGTTGTAGACTGTTTACTATCCTTACTGAATGGTGTTCTGTGTGAATATACGAAAGTTGATTTGAGTCATTTCCAGTTTCAGTCTGTCATGAATAGTGCTGCCTTGAACATTCCAGGACACATTGTTTTGTGAGACGTTTATTTTTATTATTTTTCCTGTGTGAATTTTGTATTGTTTTCATGTATAACTTTTTTTTAAAATCCCTGAAAAATACTCTCTAGGGTTTTTTCACTAGGATCAGAAACTTAGCTTTTCCCTGCTGACAAGTAGACAGAAAAAAAATAAAAGTAATAGCTAATATTTACTGAATGCTCACTGAGCCAACTCTTTGGGGAAAAAAAAAGTATTTTCATATATTTTCTCATTTAATCCTCCAAATTACCCAGAGCCATAGGCACTCTCATTATTTCCATTTTAGACCTGCAGAAACTGAGACTGAGGAAGGTTAAATAACTTGGGTAAAATCAAACAGCTGGCAAATGGGGAAACACAGTACAAACACACGTCCCTGACTCTAAAGCCTGTGCATCCAACCTCCAACTATGCAGCCTCCTATTAGACGTGGCTGGGGGTTCAGGGAGTCTTTTAGACATTGGGAGGAAGAGCTGAAATTAGAGCAGCTCAAACTGCCAGCTCAGTCCAGCCCAGTAGCAGAGTGTTCTTCCCCCACCCCACTTCATGTCCTAATTAATGAAGTCCTTTTGAACATGAAAGAGAGTGAGATTGGATTTTTGTTAAGATGAAAGAAAGGGAATCTCTTCCCATCTGGCACCTTCAAAACTCTCCTATTTAAGTCAGCAGGGAGCATTTAGTGCAAACTGCATGGCAATTTAATAATTCCCCAAGAATGCTGGAAGATTTAGCAATGTCACAACTGATCTGGATTATTGAGAATAATGGAAAGAGCAGGGGCCTAAGGTCTAGGGCAGGGATCAACCAACTTTTTCTGTAAGGGGCTAGATAGTAAACATTTTAGGCATTGCGGGCCATATGATCTTTGTCTCAACTACCCAACTCTGCTGTTGTAACATGAAAGCAGCCATGGACAATATGTGAGCTAATGAGCGTGGCTGTGTGCCAATAAAACTTTATTTGTAGACACTGAAATTTGGATTTCATATAATTTTCACATGGCTAGACATGTATTTCTTCTTTTGATGTTTCTCCAACCAGTAAAACATTTAAAAAACATTCTTCGTTTGAAAGCTATGCAAAAATATGGGGCAAAGTCAAGATCCCTGGGTACAAATCCTGGCTCTACCATTTCTGTGGCTTTTGACACATTACTTAAATTAGCCAAACTTCATTCCTCTCCTGAGGAAATGAGTAGAACAGGTACAGGGCCTCCCTTGTGCCTGGCACTGAGCCACGTGCTTTATATGCTTTACTTAATTTAATCCTCATATAACCACAAGTGCCTGAAATTATATAATTGCCTTTCATTGGGTAGTTATGGTGATTAAAAGAAATTATGTATATAATTGTGCCTGAGCTGGTTTCATTGTTCATTGAGGTTGGTGCTTCCTGTTGTATGTAGAAGTCTCTTTGTTGGTTCAATGAGACCGTGCCTGCTTCTTCTAATATTCTGTGATTTTTTTTTTTTAGTAGTTGTAGTTGAATTGCACTTAGAGTGAATCACTATCTAATTACATTATTCTGTTCAATTAGAATTACATCAAACTCCAATTTTCACTCCAAATTTCACCAAACTAAAAGTTGAATGCACACTCTGAGGGGTCACTACTTCTATGCATGTGCAAAGTAGTCAATTAGACTCAGACACACTCATTCAAAACACTATGTTAAATAAGACAATATGTGTTAAATATATTTAACTATGTTATATAAGACAATACATGCTAAATGTCTAGCACAGAGCCTGGCACACAGGTATCAGTCAATATTTGTTCCCACTTTCCTTAGTGACAAGGTGAATGCCACCAGAAAGTTGAGGCCAAGTCCCTGTGAGACACACTGGAACAAACAAGCCTTTCCAAGAAAATAAATCCACAGGGTCCTGTGTGAGTTATAGCTCCAAAACCTAGCCTGTTCTCTTGTTCCCAGACTGACCCTCCAGTTTCTGCCTTGCTCAGTCGCCCACTAGGCTGGGCATTGCTTCCTCTCAGTTTTGGTTCAAATTCTCCAGCTTTATTCTGGCCCCGAGAGTTGGTTCTGCTGGTCTGCCCCACATACCTGCTCTTGAGTCTTTGAGGCCACCTCCGGGCGTTGACCCATTCCCCACTCAACACAGACAACCACGTCTGCCTCTGCGTGTGCAGCAGTGCGGACTCTTCTGGATGGCTCTGATCCTGGACACCTCAGTGTACTTTGTAAGAGAAATCTGGAAAGAAGAGTTTCATTGCTCAGAGCCCCGCAGAGACAGAACAGTAGAGTGGTGAAGAGAGAGCCTGGCCTCTGGAACCACCTTGGCTGGCTTTTCAATCCCAGCTCCCCTACATGCTGATACTTGGAGGAGTTACTTTCCAGGTCTATACCTCAGTTTCTTCATCTGGAAAATGGAGGTTATAATAATACCCTTAATCCCATAGGATTGTGGTGATGATTAAATTAGTTCTTATATATACAGTGCTTATAGCAATATCCAGCACATGGTAGGTACTATATGTGTTAGCTGCTGTGTGTGTTTGTTATTAATAGCATCCATATTTCTGGGTCCTAGACCTCACCACCACCAGAAAGTGTGAAGTTTTCAGTGTTTCTTGGAAATATATGTGAATACACTTCCTTTCTCAATCAATGCTGTAAAGGTTTCCAATGATAATTTTCTAATTCCATCCTTCTTCTACATGTTTTTAGTTGGCACTTTACTGTAAAAAAAAAAAAAGAGCTTTCCGTTCTCTCCCATTTATTGATTTATATCATGGATTCTTATTTTATTCAGTGGGTTGCAATTTGTTCCTATATTTATGTTGATACTCAGCTTGCCAATTTGGTGAAGAAGAGCCCAGCAATTTGGTCCTGGGCAATTTGGAGTTATCACAAGACTGGAGCAGCAGGGGGCACTTCTAGCATTTAGTAAGCACAGTCCAGGGGGGCCAAATTTCCTGCACAGGACCATCCAGCCTAACAAAGAATTTCCCCATAAATAGCATCCCGGATGCACCCCACAAATAGAATCTAATCCCTTAACCACTCATCACAGCTAGTCTTTCTCATGTTCTAGTCTCTCAAGGATTGGCTTGGTTCTTTTCACCTTGTCAGCCATCAGTTAATTTAATTTCTTGGTGAAAATAAAATGTATTAGGTTAATCAGATGTTGTGATCAAATGTATTAGATTAACTAGCATACATTATAGCAAAGAAAATAGCCAGTATTTATTGCAGGTCTACTTTAAACAAAGCCTCTAGCTGTTATGTATCAATTTTTCCAGAAAACTATCTTCCAGCAAATTGACCAGGACTTACAGTGAGACATACCCTCTCATTCTTGCAGCTCTCTGCCTAGTCATTGGCCCTATCCATTGCATTAACACCAAGAACAGGCACCCAGGGTTTATGTGCCAAGCATTTCACCAAGTACTTTACATGCATTAACTCATTTAACCTCACAACAAATAAATAAATCAGGTACTCTTATTATCCCAATTTTACAAAGAACCCAGGATTCAGTGTGTTTAGTAGCAAGCCCAAGATTGCACAGCTATTATGTGGCAGAGCCACTGTCAGGCTCCAGTACCCATGCTGCACACACTGTACATGTAAGAACATACCCGATAAAATGAAAAGTACAAAATAAAAGAGGAGGGTAATGGAAAATATTAAACCACAACTAGAGAGAAAAAAATAGGCTTTCAGGTACTACAACATTACTGCAACCTAGCCATATTTTATTCTGTGCTTCCTACTGGCCAAAACTAAGGGCAAAACTGATCGGATACGATTTGCTGTAGTCTTGAGAGAAATGCACAGCAAGATGTTTCCTGATCAAGAAAACAGATTCTATGGAGCTTTATATTCAGGACTTTGATAATGCAGCAGTAAAATGTCCTCAACAATATCCCTACAATGGATAAATCAGTGATTCTTACAGACCTCCAGTAGGAGCCAAAAGCAGGACGCCTAAGCACAGGCATGTTGGCTACTTGGCAGATAGGCTCTGAGCACAGCAGTCATCATCACACAGTAATTTTTAGCATCCTGATAGTTTTCTCACTGGATTTATTTTATAATAAATGGGTTTTTTACTAAGATCTTAGATTATGCAACAAAGGCAACTGTAAAGACCATCCCTAGACAATGGGATAATCTTGTGCCCCTTCCTGCCTTACCTGCTGCTTCACATTGGGTTCTTTGAGAAGCAGATGCTGAAATAGAATTAGGCATACAAAGGTTTTGGGGAGGTCACACTTATGAAAAGAAAAGGAAAGAAGAAGATTGGGCAAGAAGACCCATCAGAGCATGACATCAACCTGACAGTCTCTGTCAGCTCATTAAAGGATTCCCCTGTTGGGCAGAAATGACTAGACCCTTCTACTGGCACTTCCCTTAGTCATTGGTAAAGGTTATACCAAGAGGAGCATAATTTCAACTGGAAAGCCGAGGCAAACTCTGAGAAATCTGACAGCTGGAGGAGGACTGCAAACCAGAGTCCTCACAGCTGGACAGTAAGCTCATTCTTGAGGGGGGATCTTAGCAGCATATCTCTGTGTCCGCCTTACCTCCCTGTGTACAAGCCTGTACTTGATTGCAACGGGATGAGATGAGAACCAAATATTTCTTGTTACAATCTATAATACCACTTCCATCTCAGCCTGTACAACTCTGCTCTCCTTGAACACAGGGAAAAAGACATTTGAAGAACTTGACTCTTGGATAACTAAAAATGGAACTCTTCCTTTGGATTTCTAAACATCCCAGACCATTTATGTGAATTATTCTTACTAAGAAAATAAAATCTCTTTAAAAGAGGAAACAAGTCCATTTCTTACATTTACACTCAGAGTCAGTTTGAGCCCTGTGTTATGCAGTGATGATTGCACACGACCATGCTTCAAGAAATTTCCCCTTAAAGTGGAGTGAAGAAGAGAGAGAGTAGCAGCTTGTTGCCTTATTTTCCCTTATTTCAAGAACACATTTGCTCTTGCTGAACCTGATACTTGCACCTACGAGCACAAGAGTTCTTCATCACCCAGCAATGACCGACAACCCAGGCAGCTTAGTCGGCCTCATGTAATGAGATTCTTAGTTTCTGCACACAAAAGAAGCAAAGAGCATAAGTTTTATGAGAACTTGGGTTTCCTTAATTAGACACAGGATTTTTATTTGGTTAAGGGGACTAATGGAGAAAGAAAGGTACTAGTGTCATTTGTGACTTGTTAAGACTAATTGAAAAACTCAGGAACAAAGCTTTCTGTGACGAGAGTGCTGTAATGAGAATGAATGTGATGATTATTTACATAATTGAGCAGTAATGACTGAGGTGCAGGCCACTTCCCCAGGATTAATAAAGAGCTGGGAATTGACAGTTTAGGCCATTAAGCTCAGCTGGTACTTAATCTTGGCGAAGGGCACAGTGCCAGAATCATATTAATATTGTAAAATAGGCCTAAAACATAGAGATACAGGAATATACTTTTTGAAAATAATTTTAATTGGCAGTTAAGTACCTGACGTCGGGTTGGGCAATGTAATTCTATCACTAAACAAATATTCACATAACTTCTTTGAGACTTGTTCCATTTAGAGTGTCCATAGCATTTTGTTACAAAAAAAGCAAAATGGAAGGAAGAAGAACCCTTAGCCAGATCAAAAATAGTTTATCATGCAACCTCAAACAAGCAAGCTGTTATCACACACCCAGCCTTGCTTTGAAAACAACACTAAAGACGTTGAGTTGAACTGGAAGCATTGCACACTCTGAAGATGCACAGTTGATATTGTTACCCACAGTGTCCATCCAGGAAAGCGAGAGAACTCCTCATCCATGACACACAGTTAAAGCTAAAAGGATCTTATATTATCACAAATGTCAATATCTTCATAAATATCATGTTTGTATTCAATATCCCCCTTAACCAGTGTAACAAATGTTCATGTGATACTCACTTGCCCAGAAAAATAGTTACTCAGCTTGCTAAGTGTTCATTATTCCTATGTCTCTGCTCTGCATGGTCAAGTGCAAACAGCAACTGAAAGCAAGCGGGAATCTAAGAAATGGTAACTCAGCTTGCCCTTCACATGAGATGAATTCTGCACTAACGGTCTTTGCATTTTTAAGAAGTTTGCAAATATGTTTGGTTGGTCAGCATTTACTCTTCTATGTAGCAAGCACTGAATATCTTGCCAAGCATTATGAAAAGAGATGAAACTATAAGCATGAGTAAGGCACAGCCATTGCCAATCAGGAGCTTACAATCCAGCAGAGGTGTTAGAATCCAGAGAGCTCCTTTACAAATCTGTTTTAGGATCAAAATATCCAATCACGCTCCTCCTTCTGGCATCTTCATTCTGCAATCATTATTTTAATCTACATTGAAGATGATTAGAGTGGCTCATTCTGCTCTGTGAAATCACCTATGCTGCAGTCACCCAATCAACATAATGCATTAATAGCAGTAATAATGTATTAATTCATGTCATAGAAATTTACCAAGCTGTTACTGTGTAATGTCACAATTCTAGGGCCTGGAGCAGTGGAGTGAATAGAAAATAATGTCTGTTATCCCATAGTATAGTGGAATAGGAAAGAAATTTTTTTAAATGAATGCATTGATGTATTATAGGTACTATAATAATAGATTAAGAAGAAGCACAGAGGAGGGAATACCAAGCCAATCTCAGTGCTCTGAAAAGGAATCATAAAGAAGATAACCTTGAACTAAACCTTGAGGAAATAGGAGACACTGTTTGGGTATAGGTGCATAGAGAGCTCCCCAAGCCAAGGGAGCTGCATAAAGAAAGGGCATGGCAGAGTAAACAGTTGGGTATGGCCAAGGAATAGTTAAGTGGTTTCAATTAGAAGCTCTCTCAACTGCATCTTCCTAACTGCCTCACTAATCAACACTCTCCATTCTTTCGCCAAACCACCCCTGACTAAAACACCTGTGACTAGCAGTGTAGCCCCCTAATTAGCCTGTCCATTTCTGCTCCCACTTTAGGAAGACTTGACTATTTTCTTTGTAGTGAGTCACTAAAAAAGCGGCAATAGAATTAAGCTCAGGAGATGCAACTATAAAAGATGAAGGAAGATTATAAAAATCCCTGCAATGAGATCCTGCTTCAGATTGCTTTGCTGATATGTCAACTTCTTACTCCAATTTAAAGAAACCCAAACTGGAAATTATAAAATATGGGTTACAGGTATATTTTATGCAAAAAAAGATGAATAAAATCTAATAAAAGTCTTTCCCCTACATAAAGAAATGACAAATGCACATTTATTTTTTATTTATTTATTTTTTTGAGACAGAGTCTCGCTTTGTTGCCTGGGCTAGAGTGAGTGCCGTGGCATCAGCCTAGCTCACAGCAACCTCAAACTCCTGGGCTTAAGCAATCCTTCTGCCTCAGCCTCCCAAGTAGCTGGGACTACAGGCATGCGCCACCATGCCCGGCTAATTTTTGCTATATTTTTAGTTGGCCAGATAATTTCTTTCTGTTTTTAGTAGAGATGGGGTCTCGCTCTTGCTCAGGCTGGTCTCGAACTCCTGACCTTGAGCAATCCACCCGCCTCGGCCTCCCAGAGTGCTAGGATTACAGGCGTGAGCCACCATGCCCGGCCTATTTTTTTTGATTTATAAAGAAAAGAGATTTATTTGGCTCACAGTTCTACAGGCTGTACAAGGAGCATGGCACCAGCATCTGCTTCTGGTGAGGGTGTCAGGGAACTTCTAATCAAGGTAGAAGGTGAAGGGGGAGCAGGCAGGTCACATGATGAGAGAAGGAGCAAGAGAGAGGGAGGAGGTGGTGCCAGGCTTTTTTAAACAATTAGATCTTGTGGGAACTAACAGAGTGAGAGCTCACTCATTGCCACAAGGAGGGCACCAAGCCATTGATGAGGGATTTGCACCCATGACCCAAACACCTCCCACTTGGCCCCACCTCCAACACTGGGGATCAAATTTCAACATGAGATATGGAGGGGACAAATATCCAAATATAACATATGGCAAATGCTTATATAAAACATTCAATATCTCCCTTATCCAGTGTGACAAATGTTCATGTGATATTCACTTGCCAAGAAAAAGAGTTACTCAGCTTGCTAAGTGTTCATTATTGCTGCGGCTCTGCTCGGCATGGACCAGAACAAACAGGCACACTGTGTTAATACGCAGCGGTGTGGCAATGCTGGAACATTGGTGGGCAGTTTTTCATGCAGTTAAACGTATACTTACCCTATGGCCCAACAATTCTACTCCTGGGTATTCATCCTACAGAAATAAAAATTTATGTTCATACAAAACCCTATACATGAATGTGCATATCAGCCTTGTTTGAAATAGCTAAAAACTGAAGACAACTCAAATATCTTTCAATAAATGAAAGAGATTATGATATATTCATAAAATCGAACACTATTTAGCAATAAGAAAGAGCTAAGAAATGATACACACAATGACCTAGATGAATTTCAAAGGCATTATGCTGAGTTTTTTAGAAAGCTAATTTTTATAGGTTATAAATTATACAATTCCATTTATATAAAATTCTTGAAATGACAAAACTCTAATGATAAAGAACAGATTAGTGGTTGCTAGGAAATAGAGATAAGTGGAGGGTGTGACTATAAAGGGAATTTCTCTATAGTATTAGAACAGTTTTATATCCTGACTATGGTGTTAGTGACATGACCATATATGTATGTGAGATTAAATTTTGTAGATATATAAAAGTACTTGTGAAAACTGGTAATATCCAAATAAGTTCTGCAGTTTAGTTAATAGTATTATACCAATGTCAATTTCCTAGTTATTATCATCACACTGATATCAATCATGAGAAGTGTACATGAGAAACTTCTGAATTATTTTTGCAACTTCAATGTGATTATAAAATGATTTCAAAATAAAAACTTTTAAAAATCCTCTCTGCTAAATAACCATGATTAATAGGTTAGTTTCTAGGGGGAAAAGTGGACAATATAGATGTACAGTTGAGTGATTTCAATAGAAGATAAAAACTATAAGCAAAATTCAAGTGGAAATGTGAGGGGAAAAGGCACAGTAATAATTCACAGAATTCATTCAAGAAATAGTCAGTAGACTTTATACAGCCAAAGGAAGAATTAGGTAATTTGAACATAGACCAATAAAAATTACCCAAAGTGAAAATCAATGAGAAAAAGACAACGTCGGGGGGACAATTCAAAAACTGTGACACTATGTCAAATGGTCTAACATATGCGTAATTGAAATCACAGAAGGAGAAGAGAGTGGACCAAAGAAATATTTGAATAATAGCCAGAATTCTCCAAAAAATAATGAAAAACATCAAATTCAAATTCCCAAATTCTTAACCTGAAGCAAGGTAAATTTTTAAAGCAAACTATATACAACTTATTCTGCTGCTTAAACTGCTGCAAAAAGATAAAGAGAAAACCTTGAAGGCAGCCATGAAAAATGACAAGGACACATTAAATACAAAGTTGTTAAAAGAATACAAAATTATAGCTAGATAGGAGGAATAAATTCTAGTGCTCTATACCACTGTAGGATATAGTTTCAAATAGCTAGAAGGAGGATATTGAATGTTTCTAACACAAAGATATGATAAATGTTTGGGATGATGGATATGCCAGTTACCCTGATCTGATCACTGTACATTATATGTATTGAAACATTACTATGTACCCCATGAATATGTACAATCAGTATTTGTCAATTAAAAAAATAAATGCAAAGAAGCAAAGATAAGAATTATAGCAGACTTCTTGTCAGAAATAACTCAAGCCAGGAGATCAAGCATCTTTAAAACTGATTGGGGTATAACTGTCACCCAGAATTCTACATCTAGCAAAAATATCTGTTAAAAATGAAGGGAAAAATGACTATTCAAGATTTTTTTTAAATGAGGAGAATTCATTACC
>CM052437.1:111602605-111627352 GCA_028533085.1 Varecia variegata | reverse complement strand
CTCCCCCCACCCCCCACCTCTGTCAAATACACAATTGGTGTTATTCCCAAATGTGCACTTAGGTGATGATCAGGGAAACCAATTTTCTGGTGAGTACATGTGGTGCTTATTTTTCCATTCTTGGGATGCTTCACTTAATAGAATGGGTTCCAACTCTCTCCAGGAAAACCAAAGAGATGCCATATCACCGTTATTTCTAAAAATTTATGTCCATATAAAAACCTGCATACAAATGTTTATAGCAGCTTTATTCATATTTTCCAAAACTTGGACACAACCAAGACATCCTTCAGTAGGTGAAAGGAGAAATAAACTGTGATACATCCATAAATGGAATATCATTCAGTGTGAAAAAGAATTGGGCTATTAAGTTCATTTAAAGCCCATATTTCTCCTATAAAGACATGGAGGAAACTTAAATTCATATTACTAAGTAAAAGAGCCAATCTGAGAAGCTACATACTGTAGATTCCAACCATATGACATTCTGGAAAAGGCAAGACTATGGAGACAGTAAAAGAATCAGTGGCTTCCAGAGGTTGGGGGTGGGGGAGGAATGAAAAGACACAGCACAGAGGATTTGGGGGGCAGTGGGACAACAGGTATGGTACTATAATAGTAGATACCTGTCATTATACATTTGTCAAAATACAATATATAGCACCAAGAGTGAATCCTAATGTAGACTGTGGACTTCGATTGATAATGATGTGTCAATGTAGTTTCATTGATTATAACAAATATACCACTCTCGTGTGGGAGTTTTATGATATGGGAGGCTCTGTGTAGGGCCAGGGGGAAGGGGGCTTATGGGAAATCTCTGTACCTTCTGCTCAATTTTGCTGTTAACATAAAACTGCTCTAAAAATAAAGTCTATTTTTTAAAAATGGAATAGAATTTCCAAGAACTATAGGACAATTACACAAAATGTAACACACATGCAATGGAAATACCAGAAGATGAAAGAAAGAAGCAGAAAAAGTATTTGAAATAATAATGGATGAAAAATTTCCAAAATTAATGGCAGACACCAGTCCACATATCCAGGAAGCTCAGAACACCAAAGCAAGATAAATGCCAAAAAAAATATATACCCCTACGCATATCATATTAAAACCACAGAAAACCAAAGATGAAGATAAAATCTTGATAAAAGTTGGAGAAAAACTTTCTTACAAAGGAACAATAATAAGAATTTCCTTTGACTTCTTGTCAGAAATCAGGCAAACAAGAAAAGAGTGGAATAAAACACCTAAAGTATCAAAAGAACAAAAAGCTCACCAACTTAGAATTCTGTATCAAGAGAAATTATCCCTCAGAAATAAAGAAGAAAGAAAGACTTTCTCAGACAAACACAAACTGAGGGAATTTCTGATAAGTATACTTGTCTTGTAAGAAATGTTTTTAAAAATCTTCAGAAAAAGAGGAAAATGATAAAGTTGTAAACTCAAATCAATATAAAGAGAGGAAGATCATTAGAGAAAGAATAAATGAAGGTAAAATAAAATCTTTTATTTTTCCTATTCTTAATTGGTCTATAGATAGCTGCTCAACATAATAATAGCAACAATGTATTGGTATTAGACTTATAGATAAGTGAATTGAATGGCAGCAATGTTAAAAGTGATGAAAAGAGAGATATAGTTGAACTAAACAACTATCAGTTGAAGTGAACTGAACTATTAATCAAATTGATCTAACTGGCATTTATAAAATTCTTCATCCAACAATAGCAGAATATATTTTCTTATCAAATTCACATGGGACATGCACCAAGAGAAAAAACATACTCAGCCAGAAAACACACTTTAACAATGTAAAGTAGAAATCACACAAAGTATGCTATTAGACTGCATAGAATGGAACTAAATATCAATAACAGAGGAATAGCTGGAAAATCCCAAACTACTTACTGGAGATTAAGCAACATACTTCTAAGTAATACCTGGATCAAAGAAGATGTCTTGAGAGATATTTTTAAAAATTTTGAAATAAATGAAAATATAACATAATTTGTGAGAAGCAGTGAAAGCAGTCCTTTGAGGAAAATTTATAGCATTGAATGCATATATTAAAAAGGAGAAGTATGTAAAATCAATAATCTAATCTTACACCTTAGGAAACTAGGGAAAGAAGAGCAATGTAAACCTAAAGCATGCAGAGTAAAAGATATAATAACAATTAGAGAAGAAATTATTAAGTTAAAGTAGATTTGAAATGTTCTCACCATGAAAAATGTATCTGAGGTAATGGATATGTTAATTAGCTTGATTTAGCCATTCCGCATGTATACATACATTCAAACATCATGTTGTACACCAAAAATATATACAATTTTATTTGTCAATTTTAAAAAATTAATTAGTTAAAAATAGAAAAAGGAATTGTTAAATTTAAAACAGGAATTCAATAGAGGAAAACAATGAAACCAAAATTTGTTTCTTTGGAAAGATAATACAATTGATAAATTTCTATCCAAGCTAATCACGAAAAGAACAGGGAAGACACAAATTACTAATACACAAACAAAAAAGAGGTCATCACTACTGAGCCAATAAACATTAAAAGAATAATAAATAAGTATTATAAGCAATTCTATGTTTACAAGTTTGATAACTTAGTTTAGATAAAATAGAAAAATTCCTTGAATGACATAATCTGCCAAAATTCACATAAAGAGAAATAGATAATCTGAATAGGAGGCCTATATCTATTAAAGAAATAGATTTAATAATTAATAATCTTCCAAGAAAGAAAGCACCAGGCCCAGGTTTGTTCATTGGTGAATTCTAGCAAGTATTTAAGAAAGAAATGGTAACAATGCTCTACAGTATTTTCTAGAATACAGAAGAAAAGGAAACACTTCCTAACTCATTTGATGAGGCCAGCATTGCCCTAGTACGAAAGCCAAAGACATTAAAAGAAAGGAAAACTACAGATCAATATCCCTCATGAACATAGACTCAAAAATCTTCCACAAATAGTAGCAAATTAAATTTTTGTACAAATATACAATAATGGATACACCATGATACACCATACCCAAGTGGGATTTATTCCAGGCATGAAAATCTGGTTAAGATTTAAAAATCAATTAATGTAATATATTACATAAACTAGGTGAAGAGAAAAATGATATACCAATAGATGCATTAAAAGTATTTACCAAAATTTAGCCTCCATTTGTGATAAAAACTCAGCAAACTAGAAATAGAGAAGAACTGCCTTGACTTGATTAATAAGATCTACAAAAAAACCTACAGCTAACTTCATATTTAATGGTGAGAAATTAGGTGCTTTTCTCCGAAGACTGGAGACAAGATGAGGACGCTCTCTCTCACCACTCCTATTCTACATTGTACTGGATGTCCTATCTAATTTAATAGGACAAGAAAAGGAAATAAAAGATTTATAGATTGAGAAAAAAATGAAATTAAAATGCCTTTGCATAGCCATGATTGTCTATGTCAAAATCTGAAAGAATAGACCCAAAAAATACAAAAACAAAAATGAAGAAAAAACAAAAAATCAACTCTGGACCTCGTAGGCAAAAATAGCAACATTGCAGAATGTAAGGTTAATATGCAAAAGTCAATAATTTTTCCAGCAATGAACGATTTGAATTTAAAATTAAAAACACAATACCATATATGTGAACATGAAAAAATGAAAACTTAGGTATAAATTTAATGAAATATATACAAAGTCTATTGAAGAAAACCATAAAACTCTGATGGAAGAAATCAAATATCTAGATAAATAGAGACATATTCCATGTTCATGAATAGGAAGACTCAATATCATTAAGATGTCTACTCTGCTCAACATCATCTATAAATTCAACACCATCCAAATCAAAATCCCAGCAAGTTATTTTATAGACTGAGACAAACTCTAGAGTTGATATGGAAAGGTAAAAGACAAAGAATAGCCAACACAATATTGAAGAGTGAATTCGAAGGACTGACACTACCTGACTTTAAGACTTGCTATAATGCTACATAAGATAGCATGGTATTGGCACAACAATTGACAAATATATCAATGAAACAGAATAAAGAACCCAGGCCGGATGTGGTGGCTCATGCCTATAATCCTTTGGGAGGCCAAGGCAGGAGACCAGCCTAAGTAACATAGCCAAAACCCTGTCTCTACAAAAAAATAGAAAAATTAGCCAGACACGGTGGCACACACCCATAGTCCCAGCCACGTAGGAAGCTGAAGCAGAAGGATCACTTGAGTCCAGAAGTTTGAGGTTGCAGTGAGGTATGATGATGCCACTGCACTCTAGCCACAGCAACAGAGTAAGACCCTGTCTAAAAAAAACGCTCAGAAATAAACACACATAGACAAAGATAGTTAACTGATCTTTGGCAAAAGAGCAAAGGCATGGAGAGATATCACATTTTCAAGAAATAGTGCTGGAGTGATTGAAAATCCACATGCAAAAATAAAAAAATATATGTGAATACAGACCTTACACCTTTCACAGAAACAAACTCACTATAGGTCATAGATATAAATGTAACACTCAATAGTATAAAACTACTAGAAGATAACATAGGAGAGGATCTAGAAGACCTTTGGTTTGTCAATAAGTTTTTAGATAAAACACCAAGCACACAATCCATGAAAGAAATTGAAAAGTTGTACTTTATAAAAAATTTAAAGCTTCTCTGTGAAAGACACTGTTTAAGAGAATGAAAAAACAACCCACAGAATGGGAGAAAATATTTGCAAAATAGACATTTCATAAAGGACTTATATCTAAAATATACAAAGAACTATCAAAACTCAACAATAAGGAAACAAACAACCTACTCAAAAAATGGGCAAAAGATCTGAACAGACACCTCACCAAGAAGATGGCAAGTATGCATATGGAAAGAAGCTCAACATCATGTCATTAGAGAATTGCAAATTAAAGCAACAATGAGCTACCACTACCCACATTAGATAATGGCTACAATGCAAAACATTGACAATACCAATGGCGAGTGAGGATGTCTACTAACAGAAACTCTCATTCATTACTGGTGGGAATTCAAAATGATACTCACTATGGAAGATAACTTGGTAGTTTCTTACAAAGCTAAACATGATTTTACCACACAATCCAGCAATTGTAATCCTAGGTATTTACACACCTGAGTTGACACTTAAATCCACACGAGAATGTTTACAGCAGCTTATGATCACCAAAACCTGAAAGCAACCAAGATGTTCCTCAAAAGCTGAATGAACAAATAAATTGTGGTATATCCATACTGTGGAATATTATTCAGTGATAAAAAAAAATGAGCTATCAAGCCATGAAAAGACATGGAGGAATCTTAAATGCACATTGCTAAGTGAAAGAAGCCACTCTGAAAAGGTTACATACTATATGACTCCAACTATATTACCTTCTAAAAAAGGCAAAACTATAGAATAGTAAAAAATCAGCAATTGCTGGGGAATTGGAGAAGGAACAAGATGAACAGATAAAGCACAGGGGATTTTTAAGACAGTGAAATTTTTCTGAAGGATCCTGTACTGATGGATACATGACATTATGCAATTGTCAAAACCCATAAAACTGTGCAACACAAAGGGTGAACCTTAATGTAAACAATGGATTTTAGTTAATAATAATGTGTCAGTATTTGTCCATTAATTTTAACAAATGTACCACACTAATGCAAGATGTTAATTATAGGAGAAATTGTATGAGTGGGAGAGGGGTAACATGGAAACTCTTTGTAATATCTGTGATTTTTTTGTAAACATAAAATGGTTCTGAAAAATAAAGTCTATTTTCTTAGCGTCAGTCCAGGGATTCTTCTTTATATGTGAATACAATCTGGCATTTTTCTAAGTAAAATTTCTCTGTTTCCAGAATTTGAATCTCACTTCTCTGTGCAAGATTTTCTTGAGTTTTTTACTTCCTAGGTCATTTCTGTCAGAATTAAGGGGTGGGGTAGTGAGAATTCAGACATATGTCCTCAAGCTGCCATCTGTTCTCCGAATGGTATCCCATATGTTGTTGATGTGTAGAGTTTTCATTGTTGACATTTATGAATTGACTATAATTGTACTTTGATTTCCTTCTTGACTCAAGTTAATTATGAGGGTGTTTAAATTTCCAAGTGGTATTTTTTTTAAAAAATGTGACTAATTTCAGCTTCATTGCTCATTGTTTTAAATATGCAAATTGCATAAATCCTACTTTTTGGAAATATTGAGGGCTTAAGGGTTTTTTTTTCCTTAGTAATTCAGAAGAGGACCAATTTTTCAAACATTGCCTAGATATTTTATAGCAATGTATATCATTCTTACATACAAAGTTTAATTTTTTTCTATCTATGGATTTTTGTGTTTTTTCCTCTGTAAAATTTTGAACACTTTTGTTATATATATTGTTATATTACTTGTTACATATAAGTTTATGAATATTCTATTGCCAGTTTGTATTGTATCTTTTATCAATGTAAATAATCCTTTATCACATGTTATGTTATTTGCCTTAAATTTAATTTGTCTAATAGCAATATTGTCATGAATGCCTACTTTTAGTTTTTAGTTGCTTGATTACCTTTGACCATCCCTCTACTTCTAAACTTAGATACCATTTCATTTTAGAAATTTCTCTTCTAAACAGTATAGAGTTGAATTTTAGGGAAGGTTTTTTTTTTTAAATAGTCTTTGTTTTAGCAAAGGAGCTTAAACCATTCATATTTATTGTGACATGCCATGTTTGGTATTATTAATATTCCAGTCACTTCATTTTAATCTTTCTACGTTAAGTTTGTCTTGCTGTTTATTTGGGCATTTTTTTTCTTTTTACTTGGTTATTAATTGTAGCCTGAAGAAAGGGCCCACCAAATTAGCCACATCCTGATCCCTGGAAGTTTTATATGTTAACTTATATATGGCAAAAATGAACTTTGTAGATGCAATTAAGTTAGGATCTTGAAATAGGGAGATTATCCTGGATTATCCCAGTGGGTTCTAAATACAATCATAAGAGGGAGGCAGGAGGAGATGTGACACACAGAGAGAAGAGGAGAAGCATTATAACCACAGAGGCAAAGATTGGCTAATGCAGCCGCAAGCCAAGGAATGCTGGCAGCCACTTGAAGCTGGAAGAGGCAAGGGACGGATTCTCCTCTAGAGTCTCTGGAGGGACCTTGGCCCTGCTAACACCCTGAGTTTGGTCCATTAGAACTTAGTTTGGACTTCTGGTCTCCAGAGCTGTAAGAGAATAAATTTATGTTGTTTTAAGCCACCAAGTGTGTGGTAATTTTTTATAGTAGCTATAGGAAACTAATACACTAATTTTCTTAATTTTAATTTTATTATAGCATAGCTTCACTTTAATTTTAGATTTAATATATCTTTATCAAAGTAAAAAACAAAAGAGATACCTAAAATGTCTAAATGGAAATGTAACATAACTTGTTTCCTTTTACCATCTCTCCTTATTCAACTCCTTAGATTTCTTTCCTGAATGTTCTCTATCTATATTTATAATTATTTTGTAAACACTTCCTGTTTTTCTAATTTCATTGCTTATCATAGTTGTTATTATTCTGTTTCCTTTTTTCTTCTTGAGTCCTTAATTTCAAAACAATTCTCAATCAGCTGAGTATTTTCTCAAGGAGCATCTTCAAGAAGAGTATACAATGTTAAATTTTCTTCCTTTTATATTTCTAAGAAAATTTTTCTATGCCTTGGCACAGAAATGATATTTATAAAGTTCTTGGATCACAATTTTTCTTTCAAAACTTCGAACATGTTTTTATACTGTTTTCTGGCATTTATTTTTGTGGAGAAGAAGCATGATAATTTGAGATGCATTTCTTTTAGGTAACCTTTAATTTTTTTACCCTGCCTAGATGTTTAAAGATGTTTAATCTCTGAAATTAAATACTCTTTTTGATTGTGGCTCAAAGTCCATTTCTTTTTATTAATGTTGCCTGCTCCTCTGGACACCGTGTTTTGTGACACTTCCTCCTGCTCCTGATTCTGGACCGTGTCAGCCCCTCACTCATGACAGCTGCAGATGTCCCAGATGCTGACGACCTTCTCACCATGAGTTTGCAGCCCAAAGGGCTCTGCCATTGAGCGCTCTCTTTCCTATCCTTCTCTGATGCCAGCTCCTCCACTGTGTGTAGCCAGCCTTAATAATTCCAAATTCATGGATGACACATAGAAACCTCAGTTTTCTCTAAGGAGCCAATTGTCTGACTTTTTTTTCTTAAACTTAGCCATCCATTTTCTTTTTCTCCATCTACCACCTTTTTTTTGCAAGAGGAGAATTTCTTCTTATATCCCCCAGGAGAGCCTTCAATCTCTGATCATTCCTCAGCATCCCTTCCCTATAGCCCCTTCCCCAACACTTAGTGCTGAGATGCCTTTGGGGTAGTTCTATAGAAATAAAAAATAATAAAGAATGACAACAATGTTGGTCATTAGACCAACCAATAGTTAACTGTTTTTTGTCTGAGCCATGGAAAGAACAAAAAGGTACAAATTCAGAATGAAGGTGATTGCCAAGGAGAAAGTCAGACACTCACCCTTAGACTTCAGTTACTCTTCTACTCCCTCTGGATTTGATCCTGAAGGTTACAAAGCAGAGACATAGCTGGACTTTTGGTAGAAATGAGGCTCCAAGTTACCTGGAAATTTTTCACCTTGAGCATCCTTTCAGAGATATTTCATTTAGTTACATTACAAACATGCTCCTCTTATGAGATACATTAACTTCTTATACCCCAATTTCCTTTTCAGCTAAGAATGCAAATAGTGCTATACTCAAGGTAATTAAAGGGTGTGAGTAAATTTACTAAAAGAGAGAGTGGGAAAGAGAAAGAGGAGGTGCAGGGCCTGAGCCTGGTGAAGTGAAGGGAGAGGGGGAGCCCTCTGATGGCGTCAGCCCTGACGATGACAAATGCTCCTAGACAGCACATGAGCTCCCTGAAACCAGAACCATTCCATCATCTCTCAGCAACTCATACCGATAAAAGACAAATGAACTTTTGTTTCTAATTATTCTGGAACATCAATTGTGGCAGAGAAAATTAGTTTAGCTTTAAAAGTTAATTACAAACAAATGTACCATGCAAATGTCAAGAAGGACTGATCCTGAAATATGGCGTTTCCAAGATGCCAAGTGAATGAGTAATCAAGAAAGAGCTGGAAAAATTCTCACTCATCATGGCTAGCAATGCAAATTCCAGCACCAAGAACCAAAATCTGCTTCCTGCGTGGAGAGTCAGTTATTTTCCTCCCCACCCCAACTCTCATCCCTACCTTGTTTCAATTCCCGGGTTTCTAAATGGCACCAAATGTTATTCTTTCTATTCTGTGCATTCCCTCATCTCTACGAAGTCACATACCTCCTCTCACTTCTGTCTTTAGGTCGTGCTGCTCTACGCCTCTACCTATGTCCTGGTGTCCCTCAGCATAGACAGATACCATGCCATCGTCTACCCCATGAAGTTCCTGCAAGGAGGTGAGCTGGCCATGGGCAAGGGAGGGATTGTTTTCACTAATTGGTTCACTAATGTTTTACTCTTAATAATAATTCTCTTCCTCCCCCTTTCTTCTCTTCCTTCTCCCCCCTGTTCTCTTCCTCCAACTCTTTCCCCACTTCGTGGGTCTGATTGTCCAAAAAGGTGTAGATTGTCCAAAAAGGTGTAGAAAAGAAAGCTTGGAGTGGGGCGTGATATATCATGCTTATAATTCCAGCATTCTGGGAGGCCAAGGCAGGAGGATTGTTTGAGGCCAGGAGTTCAAGACCAACCTGAGCACAATAGAGAAACTCCTGTCTCTACAAAAAATAAATTAAAAAAAATAGCTCAGTGTAGTCTACAGCCTTAGCTGAGGCTGAGGCGGGGGGATTGCTTGAGCTGGGGAGTTTGGGGCTGCAGTGAGCTATGATCATGCCAATGCACTCCAGCCTGGGTGACAGAGCAAGACTCCGTCGAAAGGAAAGGGGGGGGAGAGAGAGAGAGAGCCAGTCTTGAGCGCCTGGGAGAATACTGATTGATCATTCCCACAGATGGTTTAGAATCCTTAAGGAAAGTGAATTGCTGGATCCACTTTGCTGAAACCACACAGCCCGTGATAGCCCCAAGTGATGCTGCAGTGATTCGGGAGAAGTGTTAAGAGCACTTCCTGAACAGACTGCGCAAATGGCCAGAGCAGGAGAGGACGGAGGCAACTGACAGGGAGGTTCCGAAGCACAACGCAGGGGACTAATCACAGCCTGTCTCCCTTCCTGCTACCCTCCCCATCCCAGACAGGAGGTCTCTGCTCCCAAGTAGGGACCTTAGTGGGAATGCTGGATTTGAAGAGACAGAGTGGGGTCCTGGAAATCAGTGTGCCCTAGAAGGCTGATTTGTTCCTACTCACAAGACCAGCAGCCCATAGCGCCACCCGCAGGCAGAGCACACTCACCTCCCTGCACCCTGAAAGCAAGTAAGAAGCCAGTGTTTAGGGACCTCTACTTCCGTTCCTCAAGTCACTCTGAAATCTGATAAAACAAAGAACCTAACAGGCAATCTTGACTACAAAGATGAGGTGCAATCAAATATCATAAGAAATGTGACAAAATCCAAACTGTGGAAAATAGATAATACATTCAAAATATCGCTCCACAGAATTTGCACCTAAAAAAGCAAATTTAATAGAGGAAGGAGAAATTTAGCATAAATATAATTAATGTCATCAATGACCTGCAAGATGGAGAGATATGGTAATATTTACTATTGACAGGGGTATAAATTGGAACAGATATTTTGAATTGCAAGTTAACATCTCATTAAAATATAACACGTGCAACCTTTTGACATGACTTCTTGGTATCTACTCTGGAGAAACATTCACATATGTGCAGGTATACATATGAGTTCTATATTGTAGTATTGCTTAGAATAGCAGGAATTTAATGCTAACCTTGATGTCTCTCAATGGAGGAATGGCTAACTATCCTGTGGTAGAAGTGTCAGTAGTTCAGGTTTATTGATTGCATACTAGGTACCATTCATGATTCTAAGTTCTTTACATAATTTAATTACTTTAATCTTCATAACAGCTCTATGGGGTAGATTCCGTTATTATCTGCATTTTACAGTCAAGGCAATTGCTATTCAGAGAGTTAAAGTAATTTGCGCAAGTTCACACAGCCAGTAAGTATAGAAGCAGGATTTGAACCCAGACAGTCTGGGTCTAGCTTGGGTGCCTTTACCTATTATATATCCTGCCTCTCAATGCGGAGGTGGTGGAGCCGTGGGCAGTAATATGCATCAGCAAGAGCATATCCACATCACATGTTGAGTGATAAAACAACAAAAATCCATGCAGTATGATAACATTAATATAAAGTTAAAAACCGAAAACAATGCAAGATACTGTGTACAGAGAGAGAGAAGAGCACAAGGAAAGAGCACAAAAGAGAGCTCTAGGAATAATTAACAACTGTCTGCAAGGACGTACACCAACTTGACCTTAGTCCTCACATCTGGGGATGGGAGTTGGACTAGCTACTAGGAATGATCACAGGAACTTATTAATATATTCAAAGTGGTAATTTTTATATGAAAAACATATCAATGTGTTGTGTACAGTGAAAATTAATTTATTTCAGTCATGCAAAATAAATAAATTCTGGAAATGTACTATACAACACAGTGCATATGATTAACAAAATTGCATTGTATACTTAAAAATTTGCTAAGATGGTACATCTTATGTTAACTGCTCCTACCACAAAAGTAAAAAACAAGGCAAAACAAGACAAAACAAAGGGGACAGGAGGAAGCTTTTGGGGGTGATGGGTAAGTTTATGGCATTGATTGTGATGATGGTTTTATGGGTGTATACATATGTCCAAAGACATCAAGTTGTACACGTTAAATTTCTACAGCTTTTTGTAGGTCAATCATACCTCAACAAAGTGGTTTAGAAATTATTTTTTAAATAGAATTTACACCTGTTTCTTAAGCTTTTTCTCAGTTATTTGGTTTGTCTGTTTTGTGAAGGTGTGAGACTCACATCAGGTTTTCTGGGCACTGTCAAGCCCTAGTTATTAAGGTCGAGGAGGAGGCAGGGAAAGGGATGGGGCAGGGGAAATGGGAGAGACATTCCATGATGTAAGTGTGCAAAGGTGCGATACACTTATTCATCCATCTCTTTATTTATGCCAGGAGGCTCCAGAAAGGATGAATGTGATGGAGAAAAAGACACCTGCCCCAGAGTATTTTTAGGTAAAGAAATAAAATGGAAAATAAGTATACGAATTGCATGAGGGGAGCCCCAGGACACTTACCAGAGGTGGAGGCTTAGGACCCCTGGTTAAGTGGGTAACATGGTCAGTTACATGTCTCACCACATTCATTAGGCAAAAAATTAACTGTTCACGGAAAATATGACCAATTTTGGAAGACACTCTGTAATATTATGAACAGTGTCCTAAATTACAGGAAGGGCGGCAATGAATATTATAGTTCTCTTTTAAAGATGTAAAACAAATTATTCCTCCCTACAAAATTAATAGAGGCTCAATGTAGGGCACTTAGAAAATAATCATCTTCAATACCTTCTGGGAAAGATGAAAGTTTGGAAGTAGATATTAGCCATCGCCCTTCCTCTGCCCGGTCCCAACTAATGTCATTGAAGAAGTGTAAAAACAAGGGAGACCTGTAGCTGGATCGGGAGCCCAGGAAAGGAGCCATCCACATACCAGAAACTTCAAGGAATTCCCAGCACACGCGCGAGCAGATTAAACACAGAAGCCAAGTGTCAATGTATAATTCAGCCCCTGGGAAAGCTACACAGCCTCGTAGAGATTGAAAAGATCCTCAGAGTTTATCGGGTGAGGGCAGCGGGTGAGCACGGGGCATGACCGACACTGCAGTCATTTTCATGCTCAGCTCATTGGAGTTTAAGAGCATCTGTGAGGGGCAGGGTTAGGGGTTTATGTCACTTATGGAGAGAAGGCAGGAGAAAGAGATTTCCCCCAGAATGGCAGGGCTCACTGTGGAGAGTCTTAAGAGCAGGAAGAGGCCCAAGGGAGTCACATTATCTGGACAGGCACGTGGCAATGGCAGCTAACCAAGGGCAGGGGAGGAAAAGGGAAGGCCAAAGTTTATTTCTTACTGCTTTTTACTGTTTCCGTAGGCAACCACTCCAGAGAAGTTGACGATTTTAAGGCTCTTTAGGAAAAATAAATATGAGAATAATTAGGGAAGTATCAATAAGAAGAGAAAGATGTAGTGTCAGATATTAAAACAAAAGACTTCGATAATGAGAACAATATGATATTGGAACCAGAATAACATATATAAGCCACGTAAAATTTCATATCAGTTGGGAAAAAAACGAATTAGTCAATGTATGGTGTTGGAATATCTGATTAGTCATTTAAAAAATATTAGATCACCACTTGTCATAGTTAATTACAAAATAAATTCCAGTTGGATTGAAAAAGTAAACATTTTAAACATAAAAAGTTTAAAAAAACATTTGGGTCACACTTTAATAATATTGATGAGGGAAAGGTCTTTCTAGGAATCACACCAATGGCAAGAATAATTGGAAATATAGTTTTTGCTACATCAAAAATTTTGAGTTATTTATACAAATAATAAACATTCATGAACAAACTTAAAAAGCAAAATCACAAATGGAAAAATATTTGTATATAACAGGCAAAGAGCAATATCCTTCTTATAAGGAACTCTGAAAAAGAAATAAGAACATATCAACTGAGAAAATGGGCAAAGGACGTGTACAAACTGTTAAGAATCAAAGAAATACAAATGAATAGAAGATATATAGAGTTCATTTTGACTACCAAAGAATTGCAAGATTAAACATTTGAATATGAAATTTTACCAACCAGACAACAAGATTAAAACGAAGAATCCTCTCAGTGTTGGGAAACTGTAAAGAAATAGGCACTTCTGCACACTAACGGTGAGAGCTTTAAATTGTAGACACTTTATATTAGCCAAAACTTAGTTCATTCTAACTCTCGGAAACAGATTTGAAATAACAATCTCTGGGCAAAGAGATACATAGAATTTGTTTATAATGAAAAATTATTAGAAACAACCTAAATATATAATGATATGCTACTGATAAAATTGGAGTTTAGTGTAACTGCGGGGAAAAAATGTTATCAGTGCTTTTCAAATTGCACTTCACACACTGGCCTGAAGGGGGCTCATTTGTTGGACTGTTCCAGGGCGGGTCTGGGCGGTGCTGACTGTCACCCAGCTTCCACCTGAGCTCCCGGAGCTTTCTGCGTATTTCTGGGCTCAAGTTAAAATTATATTGAGGAATGAATCTTACTACCTGAAAAAAGTCTCGATGCCACTTTTACAGATGCATATTTCTTAACATTTTTTTCAAAGAAAAATATGAGGTTACAAGGCAGCATATATATTAAGATCTTATTTTTGAATGTACAATCTATATATTATATAAAAATGCATTATAAAAATTTAAACTAGCTGCTTCTGAGTGATGCCATTATGGATTCTTTTCTTCTTGCTTATTTTTATTTGCTAGCATTTCCGTGACCACCATGTGTAACTTATATGAATTTTTTTTAAAGATTATGTGTTGCATGGAAAGGAGGAAGACTGAGGTAGAGAAGTACAGAATTGAACAAGAACAGATGGGAGAGGGAGTCTGACTTTCTGTGGGTGAGAGACACGGGAGACAGCCCAACTGGCACTCAGACCTGCATTTCATCTCTTGCATGCCTGATCCTTCAGCCCTGGGCAGTTGGTCACTCCACATGGCAGTGGGCCAGCTGGCTGGAAGGCCAGCAGTCTTCCTGCTGTGGTGGCCACGTAAGAGCCTAAGACAGTGGGGCTTTCCCTAGACATCCCAGCACCAGTCTGAGAAAAACAACTCCAAGCTTGTACCCTGCTGGGACTTGGAGGAAACATTTTCAGGTACCTTGGTAGAGCTAATTCTAAAGCATAATTTTCTATTCTTTTAATCTGATTGCTTCCATGTCCATCCCTCTTAAAAGTGAATGCACTGCTAACCCATTGAGTAGAAGCTGGATGGGGCCCAGGAGTCACAAGTTGCTCTTAAAAGTCCAGGCCGCAGGACCTAAAGAAGGAGAGGAGTCCAGTGAAAGACAACACAGAGGCAATTACTAATGTTGCCAAGGTCCACAGAAACACATCAGGCTTCACAACCCCGTCATCAAGAAGCAACCCCCTCCGGCTGCATTTCCTGCTCTCCTAATCCCATTCTACTCCTTTCCTGATCCAAACTCTCACTGCTCCCCTCCACCCCACATTTTTTTCTATTCCTTCAATAACCAACTCCTCTAGGCCACCAACCTCTTCACAGGAGGTTCCCTCCACCTCCTGCCTCCTAAGGTGCCCGATGCCCCTAAGATCTCTAACAACAGTGCTCCTCAGCCCTCCTTCTTTGGTACCTCATGGCCTGGTGATGGTGGAGACATCTTCCTCCCTTTCTGGACCATGTCTGGACCATGTCTCCTCCATTGTTGTGTTTGCATGCCCACTCTATTCCCTTGGTGCCCATGTTGTCAGTCTAGACCACCTTCTCCAAGGCCTCCCCTGTACCTGTGTACCTATGGACACGGCCTGCATGCAGTGATGATGTTGACACTATTCTCAACCTCTCTCTCACCCTTCATACTGTCCTCCTCCTGGGTGACTTTGATGCCTACGTAGACAAACCATCCAACAACATGATCCCTCAGATTCTTGCTCTCCTTAAGTCTGGTGAGAGGGGCTTCAGAAGATGACTCACAGAGCTTGTCGTGATCCCTGTATTTGGGGGCATTGTGGACCAATGACTAGCTCACACCTGAGACAGCTAAAGAGAGGCTGGCTGATGCCCTGCAGTCCTGGCCCAGAGGGCTGATGTAGAACCTGCATTGAGAAGCGTGCATGGGGCCGTGTTACAAAAAGATTCTGCCCTAGATATTTGTGCCAGAGAAGCCTCAGGAGAAAGAGGCTAGAGGTGACCAGGAAGGAATGGAAGGGCACTGCCCAAGTCAAGCAAGTGGCAATCCAGAGATACCACAGGGAGTTTCCAAAGAACTCAGGAAAGTTCTTCAGAAGACCAAGAATCAGCTTTAGACAGCAGCCAGGCACAGAGAGCACAAAGCCATCTTATGACAGTACCAGTCAGGGAAAAACTCTCCTGTCCCCTGTCTCCTCCTTGTTCCCTGCACCCCAGCTCCAGAGAGGCCCCAAAATGGTCAGAAACCTGGGGATGGGGTGGGAACACCAGATGAGAATAGAGACCAGGAGGGCTGGTCCCCCTTCCCTGACTCCAGGTTGTTACCTGAAGCAGGCCCACCTGGGGAGAAAAGATTTGATTTGAAATCATCTTGGGAATTTTGAATTTTGATTGTTATCTAGTATTTTACCAATTTTTATGTTAATTAACAAATTGGTACAATGCTTACCATGCAAAAGTGACTGTCGGACTTTTAAATCACCTATGAGTTATCACTGACATCAAGGGGCTGGCCTGAGTTTTCAGACCAGAGAAGGAGAACCACCACCACTGGATGACTGGACATGTGTAAAGGGACAAGCAAAAGACCTAGTCAACTTGCTGTTACAATTCTATCCCAAGATTTCTGCTTGTTCAGTGGGCCGGTAACAACTTTTTTCTAAATGTGTCTAATGTCTCTTTCCAGTGTGTATAACTCTGCAAGAAAAGAACCCTAGAAATTCTCTCAAATATTTAGGATTCAAAATTTTAATAGTATCCCTAGTTTCTTCTAGAATTTTTCTTAGTTCTTATAGCTCCTCGACCACAGCCTACACACCGTTCTAGGAAATCACCTGACTCAACATTCCAGCCCCACCCAAAGACATATACCTGTTTTCCAATTGGAAAGCTGGAGAGCCAGGGTGGCATCCTGTCTCTGAAAGGAGGAGGCTCCCAGCACCAGATCAGTGCAGATAGCACGGCTAGGCGAGGGATTAGGACGAAGAGCTTCAACAACAGCTTAACGGAAAGCATCACTTCATAACAGCTGGTGTTTTTGGAAGCACTTTCACATATGTTAATCATCTCTCTCAGGCCCGGTCCCATGACCTGCTGAGGTGGCCAGAGTAGGTATTTTTTATCTCATTTTAAAGGGGGAAAACTGAGGCTGAGACTAGGTGGTTTAGCCAAAGTCAGAATATTACAACTGAAAGAGCCTAAATCCAGCATGTAGAGTCATAGCTGCCAGGCTTCAGGGCTTGGCCGAAATAAGCCCTACTCTCCAGAACCAAGTTCAGTGCTCTTTCTCTGCCCCACAATTCCACCCAAGTTCCTACAAAGAAAAGACGCCCACTTCCCATTTGGCAAATAACTCTCCAAGACTGTCCTAGTGGTTCTCAGTGCTGGGTACAATGGAAGGATGCCAGATGGACTTAAGGCCGTATCCCTGCCTTGTAACCAGAGAGACGGACCACATGTTGGTGGACACAACTCAGCATTTGCACAGCAACTTATCAAATGCATATGGTACAGACTGAGCTCCCTAATACTGTAGGAATGGATGCATCAGCATCTCAAGTCAGGTGGGCAAATCAGGGAAGTGGAAGGGGAGTAGAAATTGGGGAGCCCAACTTTATGCCAGGCAGTGTGTTGGCTTTGGTTCAAGCTTCTTTTTATCATCTATATATCATCCCTATATGTTACATCAGTCCCACATGCAGGTACCATCATCCCTATTTACACACGAGGAACCTGGGTCTGGAAGGCCCTGAGATGTCCAGGGTGGGTCTCCCACTGTGATCATTCTCTACATTAGACTCCACTGTGCTCCCAAAAGATGTTTCCACATACCCAGGCATCCCCTTCTTTTCTTTGAGCAGAAAAGCAAGCCAAAGTGCTCATCATGATTGCCTGGATCCTGGCTTTCCTGTTCTCCATTCCCACTCTGATCATATTTGGGAAAAGGACACTCTCCAATGGCGAAGTGCAGTGCTGGGCCCTGTGGCCTGATGACTCCTACTGGATTCCGTACATGACCATCGTAGCCTTCCTGGTGTACTTCATCCCTCTGTCAATCATCAGGTAAGAGGCCACAGGCCAGACCCATGTGGGGCTTTCCTGCTTAGCCAGTGGCTGCTCTCCTCCCCTACAGGTCACTCATTGTTCCTAGTGCCCTTGGGGGAACTCGCCAGGCAACAAGATTTTAGCTAAAGCTACAATGGGCTCAGCCCAACTCCTTAAAAATAGAGTAAGAAGGAGGGAACTAACACGTACTGAGTATTGCTATATGGCATCGTGCTAAGTAACTAACAGTTATCCCATTAGCCTCAGAATAGCCATGTAAAATAACTACTGTTGTCCCCATTTTATGAATAATGAAACGCAAGCTTGGAGAGGTTAAGTAATTTACCCAACATTACTCAGGATTGAAATCCAGGTTGGTCTGATTTCATACCCCATATCCTATACCATGCAGCCTTTCAAATACAAGGCAAAATACCAGTTTCAGGGATCTTACAAACGAAGAGATAGACATACTTGAAACAAACTTATCAGAAAACTCAGTACTCACTAATATGCTAGACTTTGTGTACAGTAGAGTCAGGTAATGGCAAGGATCACCTCCTGAAAGCTACCGCTGGAGAAGGGAAGGATTCAGGTAGGATAAGGAAAGGTGAGGAGGAAGCAGGCTTCGTGATGACCAGAGGTTGGAGTGAGTGTGGGGGCAGTGAGTGGACAGGTCAGCAGTGCCCATGGGGCAGAAGCTGGCAATGGGCTCCTTCCAGTGGCTGGGGGAAGGCTCACTTATGAGGGGCCTTGGCAGCCAAGCCACAGGATGTCCCCTTGGTCCTGCAGCCAGTGGTGAGCCACAGATGGTCTTTCAGCAGAGCTGAGCACAGCCACCTGGGCAAGGCAGGTCTCAGTTGGCCATGTGGCAGGGTCACCCTCTGGGACAGGGGCTCTGCATGTGTGCATGGGGTGGGAGACTGTGGGGAGAGACCCGGCATGTCGAGTGTGTCCCTGGGCCACGCTGATCCTGCATGTTTTGAGTGCTCTCAAGCCTGTCATGGGGTGGCATATGTCACAGGTGAAGGAAGTTCAGCCGTTGGTTTTTTATTATATAAATACTGCTGTGATAAAAAATCCTTGTACTTAAAATTGCACATGAGTCTCCCTCTGATTATTTCCTCATAACTTATTCTGATGGAATTGCTAGAACAAAGACGACGCTCATTTTAAGAATTTTGATGCATATTCACAACCTGCCCTCTAGAAAAGGTAAATTCCAGCTAACACCACACAAGGGCTCTTTTTTCCTCCCCTGATCCAACAGAAGGTAGTGTCATTTATTAAATCTTTCCCAACCTGAGAGGTTAAAAAAAAACTATCTCTTTGTTTTAATAAGCATTTCTCTGATGATTAAGCTGGTTGAGTGTTTTCCAACTGCTGTTTGACATTCCGGGAGTTACCTTTTGTTGCTCATTACTCATCTGTAGTCTCATAAAATACTAAAGCTGGGAGAAATGCTACCCATCATGTGGTCCAACCTCTGAATTTTTCACAAGAGTAGACTTAGGGCTCAAAGAAGCTACATGACTTTCTCCCCATCAGAGGTTGAGCTGGGCAGGAACACAGTGACCCCAATAGCCAGACCAGCAGCCAGTCATCTCTGTGAGATGGACGAATTAACACCTATTTTATTTCAACTTCCTGCCCTCCTCTCCACCAAGTGAAGCTTGGGAGGAAGCTTGAGGGAGAGGACGGTTATTTAGACAACCCATCAAAGGTAAGTCACAGCAGTACTGGGAGGGGGACAGGGCAGAGGAGAAGGGCGAGACGCATCAGAAAGGAAGCGGCTCCGACCACCGCAGGCAACGGAGGCGTCGATCCCAGTGGCAGCGCCTGTCCCCGAGTCACTCCTGACTGATTTCCCATCAGCTCGCGACGTCAGCTCCAGTCAAAGCCCCGCGCCGCCGCGGAGCAGAACCGCACGGCTCAGCATGGCCTGTGTCTGACACTCCCCATTCATTCAGGCTGCTGTTTCCACCAGGACTTCTCAAATTTCCCTACGGGCTAACGCGTGCGTGTTTTTTTAAGCGTCCTTGAAAAGGCAAAACTTCATGTGTTTGCTGATGAAAGGAAATGATTTCAGCAGCAGATTTCACTCAGCTCTCATCGAACTCAGGCCCCTGCAAGGCCTGCTCCTTGCCCCTTGCCCCTTGCCCCTTGCTCCTTGCCCCTTGCTCCTTGCCTCTGGCAGTGGCAGAACCGGAAACTTCGCTGCGACCTTCCTCATCCTTGAGCGGTTGCAAAAACGTTTCCTGCCGGCCAGGATGGAGGCGACTGGCTCATCCTTTCCCTTCTCTGTTCCATGCGCAGGGAGCTTGGCTCCTGCTGATGAAGAAAGAACTTCTCTGGGGGCCACAGCAGCCCCCACCTCCTGCAGCAGCAGCTCCCTTCTCAAACCAAAGCCAGGCCCTGGGGGAATTTTGTGAGGAACTTGTTTTCCAACTAGTTCCCTGTTGCGTGGCTACAATGTCATCTCCCTCAGAGCTCAGGTTTAGCTTCCTTCCTTCCTTCCTTCCCTCCTTCCTTCCTTCCTTCCTCCCTCCCTCCCTTCCTTCCTCTTTCTCAAACTCTGGCCCCCTGGACTTGATTCTGTGGCCCATGCCCCTTTGGGGTAAGGTTAAACTCTTCATGCCAAGCTTAGGTAGACAAAGGAAACAGCTCAAAGAAGATGTTCGCTTGCTTTGTGCACCACGCCTCATTGTTTCTCATGCATGCTATATACATGTGTATATATTTACCAAGTTGATACCGAAAAAATAAACCCATATCCTTGTTTTAATTTGCATTTCCTTCATTACAAATGAGGTTAAATACATTTTGTATATGTATTATTGTTTTGTAAATACTTACACGTTTTTACCCATTTTTCTTGTTTGAATGTTTTTATTTTCTCTATTCTCTATCTTCAGAGATATTCTTTATACAACAGCCTTTTTCTTTTTTTATATGTTGCAAATATTTCCCTAATTTGCCATTGGCCTGTTCATATTGAAGATGGTTTTATTTTGTTTTCAGTCACTAGTGATTGACATAATTAAGAAAAGGAGAAAAGACCCAAATAACCAAATTAGTGGCTTTTCTACCATGAATACTACACTGTTTCACTTATCTCAGCTTTGCATGTATTAATATCTGCTAGGACAAGATAGCTTGTCTTTTTCAAAGACTCCCTGGCTACTCCAAGGGGAGCCACTGTCACGCCCTGCTTGCACTGATAGCCTCAACCGTGTGACAAACCATTTGTTGTTTCCAGAACACCTACGCTCCTCTCACCCCTGTGCCCTGGGCACATCATTCCTCCTGCCTGAACACTCTTCCAAGCTCACCCTGCCTTGCGTCTGGCAAATTAGTTCACATTCTTTGTGTCTCATTTCTAATACCAGCGCCACAGTGGAGCTGTCCTTGCCAAGCCCAAGCCAAGTGACACCTCAGGGCTTCACTCCCTAACCACTGACATCACTTTGTACGTGTCATCATTAAGACTTCATGGTAGTGTAATCGCCAGCTTGCATGGCTGTGTCTCATGAGTGAAGGGGCTCCAAGTGCCAGTCCAGCACTCAATAGACACCTGGTAAATGTTAGATTGAGTGAACAATGCAGGCCTGGCTGATAAACTGCACCAGTCACACAACAGATAACTCATGTCCCTCTCTGTCTCTGTCTCTCTCTCTCTCTCTCTGTCTCTCTCACACACACACACACACACACACACACGTGCACACATGCCCTTAATATATAAATGCCTGGCTATATAGCATCTAGATCAATTTTTGGCATATGGTAGCTCCTCCCTAAATATATGTGAGAGGAAAGAGAGAAAGGAAAGAAGGGGGCAGGAAGACAGGCAGGGAGGGAAGGAAGGAGAGAGGAAGGAGTTGTACTGTCTGTGGCAAGCTCTCATGAAGGCTGTGCATGAATAAAGATGTAGCTGTTCCACCATCAACTAAATCAGGCTCCCAGGGCTTGAAACCACAGTGACTGACAGCAAAGGCAATACATTGTCTTTCTGGGGCAAAACAACTCCTGTTGTTTCAAAATTCAGTTGATGTAACTGTCTAATTGTTACTGAGCAGGTTATTAGCCTTGGTGTAATTGCTGTACTTTAGCTGTGCTTATTTTCTTGCTACCTAATTGATTTCTCATCCTCCTATCATTTTTATCTCTGTAACATAAAGGTAGAGGCAGAAAAGATCCACGGCCGACAATTGCAAAGGAATGAGTGGAAAAAAGCACATTAGTCATGGAGCACTGATTTGTGATATGTGAGGAAAATCCATTTATTTTGCTTGGGAAATGGAGATCGCACTGTAGGAAAGTCCCAGGCAGGATGTTCGCAGCCCTGGGGATGGGGTTCGCAGCCCTGGGGATGGGGTGCACAGCCCTGGGGATGGGGTGCACAGCCATGGTGGGTCTGAGGGTCCCAGGGGCCCAGCCAGCTCTGTCCATGGGCATGAGGTCCAAGGCCATGGAGGATGACAAGGGCCTGAGTCAACTCATCACATCAGGAAAGGAAGTGACATCCTATATATTGTTACCTGAGAGGTGGCAAAAGGTATGTCTTTTGAAAAAACCTTTCTCACTATATTGCTAAGTTATGGTGGATGTTTGTGGTTGAATTTCCAACATGCATTCCACTTCTGATCTTAAACACTCAAGGCAGCATGTGAGTAGCTCAGGAGCGGCCCAGTGATCCTGTTCTGGCCAGTAAGATATGAAAGAGTGTCTTAGGAAGATATCTTGGAAAAGGTTTCTCTATGCTCAAGAAAGAATGTCTTCTCTTCTTCTGGACATTGCTTTGCCTGGAAGTGCTAGAGCCTGAGTTAGCAAGACACCTACACTGAAAAGAAAAGGAGAGATTGAAGGAAGCCCAGACACTTAAAGTTTAGCCTTGACCCAGCCCTACCTTTGAAGTTGCAGTTATGGGAGTTAAGAAATATTCTAATTGCTTAAGCCAATTTGGGCTGGGAGTTTTCTGTAACTCGCTACCGAAAGTATACTGACTAATACCCACCATCCACACTTGCTGGTTCCAGACATCAGTGAATTCATTTGAGCTACTGAAGGCTTTAGAGTCCATAACTACCTGTTTAAATCCCTGCTCCCTACCACAGCCAGAGCTAGCATTTTCATGGAGAATTGCTAAGCATGCAAAAGTTTATGAAATGAAAATTTAAAATCTTCCTTCCACTCCTCCCCTTGTCCCACTGCTCAGAAATAGCACTGTAAAATTTTCTTGAATGCCCTTCCAGGACTGTTCACTTTATATACCAGCATATCCATGTGTAATTTTTTCATTTTTATACACAAATGAAAACAAATTGTAAATATTGAAAAATGTCTGATCTTTGAACAACAAAAAAAGGTGGGTCAATCATTTCTCTTTCCTGCTTAGAGCCCTTCAGTGAGCTTTCATTGTTCTAGGATAAAGTACAAAGCCTCTAAACCACGCCACAAGGCCATGCATGATCTGGCTCCTCCTGCCTTGCTCTTCCATGTCCTCATCTTAGGCCATGGAGGCCACCTTGCTTTCCAGGCTTCAGCCACACTGGCCTTCTCTGAGTCCTTCAAATGTGTCATACTTCCTCCTGCCCCAGGGCCTTTGCACATGCTGTTCCCTCTGCTGAATGATCACCTCCCTCTGCATTTAGAAAACCTATTTAACCTTCAGATCTCGGCTGAAACTTCACCTTCTCTGGAAAGGCTTCCTGACTTCCAGAACAAGTCATGGCCCCTATTATATACCCTTGTACCACTTGTGTTGCGTCTTTATAGCACTTTGTTCCTTTGGACTCACATGTTACTTGCATCCTGATTTTATTATTGTATCTCCCTAAATAAAATGTGAGCTCCTGAAGGGCTGGGACCTTGTCTGTTTGGTCTACCATAGTAATCACAATGGTTCACTCAGATCCTGGGACAATGTTAATGCTTCAATAAATATTGTGAAATTAATTAATTATTGAAGGGGCAAGAGACTTTAGGCCAGGAAGTATGTTTAAGGCCCCTGCTAGGAGAAGGAAAAAAAGGGGCATTGTCAAGAAAAGTTCCAGTTCCTCCCACTTCTCCCCATGCTTGGCCACTTGGGCGAGCACAGGGTGTGCAGGTTCTGGCACCATCTCCAGAGTACAGCTGCACATCACCCTCCGGCCCCAGTGGGGGGTCAGGAAATCCAGCTGGCAGAGATGGAAGCTTAGGCCCTCGCTGGCTCTGAGGTCTACAGCTTGAAGACCGTGGTTGACGTCCTTCAAGTCCCCAAGCCTGTGCTGAGCCCTGAGCGGGTTATGAAAAGGGCACTTATGGTCTGAGTGGCTCGCTCTTCACTGTATCTTACGGGGAGAACAAACCATTTGCTCTGAGACTCATGACCTGGACTCTAGCATCCTCCTGGACAGTCAGTCCTGCAGGCCTTGCTCTGGTTCCTCCACATTCTCCCATCACTGTGAGCTACCTCTATGAAGGAAGTGAAGGAAAACAGGTCTGTGTTTGGATTGTTTTCCAAGAAGTCAGGAAATAAACTGGCTAGTTACAAGGGAGGGGTACTCTTCTCAATCTGAGCATGACCTCGGTTTGCAGATTTCTAAGAAGCTCAAAGAAAAGCCAAACCTGTTGAAAGAGTGAAAATAGAGCAAAGACGTGGAGGAAGCTGTACTCAAGAAAATGAGGATGCTTCTCCTTAGCTCTGTTGAAAATGG